>OY754333.1:29144202-29754394 GCA_963573305.1 Pyrrhosoma nymphula
CCGTTGTCGCCTTTACTTTTTAACATCTATGCTGAGGAAATGGTAAGAGAGGCATGGGTTGAGGTAGATGCGGGAATGAAAGTAGGAGGCCAGTGGATAAAGTCGGTTAGATTCGCAGACGACCAGGCGTTGGTCAGTTGGTCATCGAAAGGACTGCAAACTTTATTAGTTGCACTGGAAAAGCAGTGTGAGAAATACGGAATGAAGATAAATAATAGGAAAACAAAAGTAATGAGATTCTCTAGGACAAAGAAAACGTAGCTGGTGATAAAGGTAGGAAGTCACAAACTGGAGCAAGTAGAACCATTTAATTACTTGGGTAGTACGCAAGAAGAAAGGGGACATAGTAGCAAAAACATTAGGAGGAGAATAGCGCTAGCGAAGGAAGCGTTCAATAATAGAAGGGAGCTGATGACGGGGACCTAAGTAAGTATGTAAAAAAGAGGCTAGTAAAGAGCTTGATATGGAGTGTGGCGTTGTATGGGGCGGAAACGTGGACCTTGAGAAAGGAAGACGGAAATAGGCTGAAGGCTTTTGAGATATGGGTGTGGAGGAGGATGGAGAAGGTGCGTTGGACGGAAAGGAAGACAAATGAGGAAGTGCTTGACATGGTGGGCGAGGAGAGGAAACTTATAGATGAGATTTGGGGAAGGCAGGGTAGGTGGCTGGAAGGGGTAATGAGGGACGATGGTTTGCTGAAGGTCGTGATAGAGGAAAGGATGTTGGGTAAGCGGGGAAGGGGAAGGAAGAGAATCGGTTTTATGGACGGGATGAAGAAAGGTAGGACTTATGCTGAGATGAAGAATGAAAGCTTCTTTTGCTTATTCCAGATGCATTTCACATCCGTAGAGGAGAGCTCCTCCAATTCATTTAAGTCGTTCCTAAATAAAAAACAATTTGAACGTTAAATATTACCTAAATACTATACGCAAACCGTTACGAAACCATATTTATGCTACCGAGTTTATAAATTTCTATATTAATTGGAAGCAATGGCAACATATAATGAAATGCAAATTTAACATAATAAAAATAAATAAGTTGTACGCCGAAGTTTATGATAAATGACTAGTATGAAAGTAATTTATAATTAATCATCTAAGCCTACGTTAGCGTCAATTGAAACTACAACTTATAAAAAAACTTACCTATTTAAATACCACAGCACAGCGGCTACGTGCTTGCACTTCTGTGACTGTCCAGCTTTACAGGAGCAGTCGAATTTCTTTATCACTATTTTCTCATCCGGACTTAAACCGAGAAACCCGTTTATTTGCAGTGGCCCTTTGGTTAAGCCACTTGATTGGAGAACAAGGGCCATAATTTTAAGTTCGGTGTCACTTCGATGTTGAACCCTCACCACCATCACCAGTCCAGCGTTTAACACACACTCTCCTTCAGCAATATTTCTTCGGCTGGAATTCTCGCCCAAATACCGCAGTATTTCATCGAACGAAATGAAAACTTTAGCACTCATGACTTCAAATTACTAAATCACGGTATACACTTCAACCTTATCTCGGGGCAAGTATACCCTAATTGACGGCCATATTGAATTATGACGTCAGCGATCACAGCGCCGCTAGTGGTGATTTCATTTCCGAATTGTATGCTCTTGGTAATACATACATAAATGTAAAACCGCATTTTCCCCAATAGTAAGTTTAACTCAATGATGATATGCCATATTACGCAGTTGAAATTGTCGAAATTTACCCGGGCGCTGTGTAGAAAAAATGAATGTCGAACTGCACACCATGTGAGAAACTTGCATGTGCAACAGCAGCTTAATTTCTCGGAGCTACAAATAAAAATTGATAGCTAAATAAGGCATTCTCAGTATGTCGTACCATCCTTAATATTCTCATAATTGGAAAGTATCAATATTTTGCGAAATGAAATGTCTATCTTTCGTTCGTCTTTAATAACGATTTTTCGAGTTCATAGCCGCCTACACCTCGCTTTTACAGAATAAAATGGGTAGTAAAAATGCATCGAGACCACTGAGAAATGTGCAAAAATGGAATTTTTAACGTTGATAACCATCCACACTAACATTCCCAGTGGGAATTTTCCTTAAATCCATTTTTCTTAGGAAAATTGCCAATGTCTATTAGGTGCCACAGTGACGACAGTAAAATTTAACCCACCCGTTTCTGTCCTCGCGTGTCCCATTAGGTTTTTCCCTTGGGGGATAAGCTGGGTGACTCACAAGCTGATTTTTTAGCAATTATATTTTTTCTTAACCTTCATTTTGCATAATTTTAAATGCACTAACCATTATGTTTATAATTTCCTGATTGATTTGAGACCAAACAATAAACAATTTCGTCGTATTTTAGCGAAAGAGCATGGCATAAACTTGGGGAGAAAAGTCTTCGCGCGATCACGACAATGGTCAGAAATTAACGAAATGACATGCCGTTTGGACTCATTTTAATCGGCTGATTTGAAAGGAACTGAGATTAATGTTTGTTTGTTATTATTATTCATCATATAAATGTTACAACTTCTGTTTTCAAAAGTCCACTTCTGAGTCATTAACCAAGCACTTCCACATGACCCATTCCTTCAAAGACCCTTGAGACCAGGGATGAGACCCGAAAAGGCACGTTACGTTTCGTGCCGTACCTGGGAGGCACCCGAACTCGGAGTCCAAGCCTCTGCTTTGAAGGAAACCGAACCCTTCACCGCGGGTGGTTTGTAGCACCAACTGACCAGTCACACTATAGTTTATAGCTTCTTAAAGTTAAACATAAATCGCGCAATTATGCGTTCTTTGTGTTGTACTATTCATGTTGATGAAAATGGTTTTTTAAACACAGTTATACGATATATATTAACCATTTTACGTGCATTAGTAAACCAAGCAAGTTTAATGTACATTAAATTACTAAAGCACGTAAATTGGTTAATATCTATCGTATGACTGCGATGAAAAACCCATTTTCATCAGTGTGACTATTGCAACACAAAGACGAACATAGCTTTGTGATTTATGTTTAACTTTAAGAAGTTATAAACTATAGTAAAAGAAGTCCCTGTGGGGAGGGAAAGGGATGAAAAGGAGTAATCCCCCCGACCGCGGCGCCAGCATGGAACTCTTCTGCCCCTCCAACTGGGCCACGTGGTGAATGTCACAGACAATGCCTACGACAGGCAGCCTATCGTTTCGATAAATTCTAAATCGCATACATGGCAACGTCGAGTCCGAATTTCCTCTCTCTCTCTCTCCCCACTCCACTTCCCTGGTTCCGGAGGCCCCACCTTCCTGCTGCGAAGCCCCTCGAAGAATTCCGAGCCCGCACGAAGGGCCAGTCGCAAAGATATTTGAAACGGATAATAGTCAATTCTCTTTAAGTGAGGATTTTTATCCACCTCCTCAATAATTTTTCTCTGCTCTCTATAAACCAATAGCACCCAGGAGACTGGTACTTGTCGATCAGTGGTCTTGTTGAAGAGTTTTTTCTTGTAACACTGCTGACTCGACTGCTGTGGAACATATGATTTTCAAAGAAGTCACCAACTCTCTTTTCTGAGCCACTTCTCACTGGCCTCAAATGTGGCTATACAATACATTGTATTTTTTAAATCTGTTACGCAACTAACTAAAACCTTACTACCGACTATCCAACCCTAACTCGTACACGCTGTCATTTGAACCTTCAGGTAAAACACATTGTAATTCAACCCTCCCGCCTTTTTTTGTGTGGCCGTAACTTAATAATGGCATGAAGCTAACGTCGGCATTTTTGGGGTTAAATTTTACTGTCGTCACTGTGGCACCTAATAGACATTGGCAATTTTCCTAAGAAAAATGGATTTAAGGAAAATTCCCACTGGGAATGTTAGTGTGGATGGTTATCAACGTTAAAAATTCCATTTTTGCACATTTCTCAGTGGTCTCGATGCATTTTTACTACCCATTTTATTCTGTAAAAGCGAGGTGTAGGCGGCTATGAACTCGAAAAATCGTTATTAAAGACGAACGAAAGATAGACATTTCATTTCGCAAAATATTGATACTTTCCAATTATGAGAATATTAAGGATGGTACGACATACTGAGAATGCCTTATTTAGCTATCAATTTTTATTTGTAGCTCCGAGAAATTAAGCTGCTGTTGCACATGCAAGTTTCTCACATGGCGTGCAGTTCGACATTCATTTTTTCTACACAGCGCCCGGGTAAATTTCGACAATTTCAACTGCGTAATATGGCATATCATCATTGAGTTAAACTTACTATTGGGGAAAATGCGGTTTTACATTTATGTATGTATTACCAAGAGCATACAATATCTTAGTGTTGGTATGTTAATTATACATTCATTCATTGTACATATACAAGCATCTTAAAGCGAAACCTTAAGGATCGTCGACCTATTGAAAACTAATACTGGTGATAGTCATCACTGATGTATGGATAATCATTTGCATGAATCATCATGAATAAACCTTAAATCGGATAAAAAATCTTGTCTGGGATAATTTTTTACAACCTATAATGCGGAAAAACGCAGAATGCGGAGACGCTAAATTAGGACAATTTTTACATTGTTTTTATAGGGAATGAATCGGGACCTCAAAAAATAAATGTTAAATGTGAAGACATTAAATCCGGATCCGACTGTATTCAGATGCAGACAGAAGTGGGGTGTACAAACTTAAATTTGATGACTGTGACTTAGTGTATGTTGGTCAAACGGGGCGAAAATTTAAGGACAGGGTGAAAGAACATATGAATTGTTTTGTTAATGGTACTGGTAACTCAAATTTTGCTGAGCATTTATGTAATTTTAAACATTTTAGCGATTTTAATTTTTAAATTTTACATTTTAATGACAAAGGTGCCAAACTGGATTTTTAGAACAATTTGAATTTGTTAATAGCCCGCATATTTTATGTAATGATCAATTGTTCCCATCTCATTCCCCCCTCCTTAAAATAAACCTCCCCCAACCTTAAAACCGTTAACCTCCCCGGCGACCATATCCGTCCTTCACAGTATGAACACACGCTCCTTCCTTTTTAAAAACACTGATTGACTCAACCTTCCCCCCCCCCTTTCCATGCTGCCCAACCAATTTGTTCCTAACTCCCCACCACCCCCACCTTCAACCATATATATACCCGGCCACCTGTGATATTTGTTACCTGATGATGGCACAAAATGTAAGTTGCTGAAACCCGGGTCGTCTGAAATAAATTGTGTGGATTAAAACCAAGTTGTTCTATCATGGATGTTACCAACTTCCACAAAGTTAAGCCTGAAACGATTAGGTACTTATGGGATATTTGTTATTTTATTGCTAAAGTATAAGTTCCCATTTTAAATCAATAGATAGCACTCAATCAAGAATTCCATTTCCACGTAAAATTAGCATTATGTACATAAAGAATTTTTCTACCTATGAAGGCTGAGTGCATAAATAATTTTTCAAGATATTCGTGAAAAAGTACCTGAGTCTCAGACATAGGTATCATTATAAATAAGACAATCACCTAATTAAAAATGTGTTCTAAATAGCTTAATTCGCATACCATACAGCTCTCTGAGCCTAAATTATGTACTAAGGTACGGCTTACTACTCACACTGCTTATACTCATATGCTTACTCATAAATGAAAAATTACGCAATCAGGGAACTTACTACCTAGTATTCCTACGTAGTTCACCAGCATAATTTAAGCTTTGCTTTTATTACTTCGTGATCTCATCATTATAAAGAGAACTGAGAGAGAGTTGACTTATCCTCAGGCATACACTCATCGATTACTCCACAGCTCATTGTTGTTTGCCACTGATTTGATTCTGAAGTTGGCGTTGTTTATTTACATCACCTTTACACCGCTTAGCACTTTCAATTGTTTTCAGCGAGACAAATGAATGTGTTAAGCTACATTTCCATGTGGCTATTTTTTCGTTGACGCACACTGTGATGCCAATCAGAAGCGAAATTCTCAACGCAGGTTGCAGTGACGTCGAAGTAGCCCATATTTTATCTTTTGACGCAGCATGCATTGACGGAGCTGCATCAAGGAGGGAGGATCTATGATTTCTGCCTGTCATTTGTTGGTCGTGTGATTGTTTCCCGAGGATTGTTGGTCATCTTCAGATAGTTGATCTTGTTGATAGTTGGCAGGAGCACGGTCTGTGATGATGTCCTCGCTGCCTTTAAACCACATAATTTGGTTGGTGAACACCACACAAATAGGAACTGTTCTAGATTGTAAATACTTTCTTTTCTGGGCATAGCTGGCTGTGGTGATGAATAAATAGGTCACAATTAGTTTCCTTTTTTTCTAATCAGATTTTTCATAAGTGAATTGTCTTTATTTGTTTTGACTGGTTCACTCAACTAACTCCTGCATCTTTACAGGCCGTACATAATAGTGGATAAGCGAGGATATCCTTCTGTGAAGAGTGAACACATAAATGACCTCCTTCGAGGCTGTCGGACCTTCGATGACTTTGTGACGGATGGACAAGTGGAGTTCCTGGATGTCAACGAGGAGAGCGACTGTCTCATCGCATTGACGGAGGAGGGCATCTCGCCTGGTATCACCACTCATCTGGAGATTGAACCTTTTACTCTACTTGGCGTGTGTGCCGGCCTGGTTCCCTACCCACACCACAATCAAAGCCCTAGGAACACCTACCAGTGTGCTATGGGGAAGCAGGCAATGGGTGAGGTTTATTTCATGCATTCCTTTCCCTCACTGCATTCCCAATTTTAGGGGTTGCTGCTCCTTGTGCTTTTACTCCGCACTTATGCATATCCTGTGTATTCTCCTTGCATTTATCTCTTCTCATTGAGATCATTCTTGATGCAGCCTTTCTCCTCTTCTTTGCTTTTGCTTCTCAACTCTTTCCTCCTACACTGCACTGAACATGTTTTGCTATTGTACGGAAAAACAGTTACATAGCCCCACTGATTGACAAACACCTCACAAAGGAAATACCCCAAAGTGCTACTATCACATCAACAAGTTCAAAAACACCCGCCCTGATAATCTTCTTGTTGGCATAAATTGCCATTCATGGATAATATCATCTATAAAATAGGAAGACTGATGCCCAGAGAATCTTTCAGTATAACTTTCTGTAACTAGTTTATTTGGAGTTAACTCCTTTTTCATTCCAAAGACAAGTTTGACGAAGAAAAGTGTAGTATTTGTGTTTTATCCCGTAATGACCACAACAGTGTTTACATTGGACAATCTAGGGGTCTTATTACAGAACTCATAATGACGGCATTATGAAGTGAAAGTCATTATTATTTCTACTCCCAGTGCTCATACAGTCTAGAGCAATTACAAAACTCATAAGGCCATCATTGTGATGTGCAAAGTTATTAATAGGCCAACCTAAAATAACACCAGCTCTATAGGGGGGTCTTATGAAGATTATGACCAATAACAATGGACATAGCACATTTGCGCTGGGGTTTAATTCTGGAAACTTGGGAGGTATTTAATAATAACCAAAGGCCATGTGAAGAATAATATGACAAGAAACAAGCATTCACCATAAGGAAGGTTGCAAAATGTTTTTAAATATTTCTGAGTTTCAAATCAAGTTCATTGCTGAGATTCGCGAGCATTGATGAGACAGCTTACGGCTGATTATTAGTATACAAGCTAGCATAGATTTGATTGATACTACTTGTATTTTACACACTAGAAGGTTATATGAAGAGGCAGTAACAGATATTTCATTAATATCTCGTCTTCTATAGTGTAATTAACAATGCCGCTCTCTCTTACTCCTGAAAAATGAGCGTTTATAGTTTCTCATTTCAAATACGTGTCACTTTCAGACCCACATTCCTCAAATGTAAACAAAGGAGAGAAATAAGTGTACAAGAAATATACAAACTGTGGGTGCTTATTTTCTTAATGCTTGACATGCTCTTTTCACTCATTTTTGTACGCTGGTTGAAAGGCACTTTAGCAGGCAACACTTAATAAAATTTTATACTCTGCGATTCTTTTCATGCACGATTCTCTTTGAAATTCATATTAATTTCTCTGTCTCATACATGCTTTGAACCATTTTAAAAGCAAACCCTCTGTACATTGCGTGTCACTTTTTCTGGACATTAGTACAAAGAATTCTCTTTATTTTTCAACTGCATTTAGCATGTACAGTAAAATCCCGTTTTTCCAGACATGGTTGGGACCAGGGTCATTCTGCAAAAATGGATTTTCCGTAAAACCGGTATTTCATTTAATAAGGCTAGGGTATAATGCCAAATAACATGTAAAAGTTTGCGTTACCTCTGCCACTTTCTCGAATCCAGTATTTATGACCCCTATTTAATGCTACATGCCCGCTTTTCTTGAAACAGCACCAGTTTTTGTCATCTCTATCATCTAAGAGAGGTTTTCTCAATTAAATTGGCCACCAGATTCCTCTCTAATGCGGTCATCAGCATGAACGTCAACTGCTTTAAGTACTATCTCCCGGCTCTCATCATCCCTCTATATTGACAAAATAATACGCATTTCAATCAGTGGTAAGACATAATAATCGCAAAAATTAAATTTATAAACTACTTCGTACGTAATCAGCATTTCATTATCATTCACTACATAAAAAGCATAACAGTGGGCAGCCATCAGCTGATCGGTAGTGATGCTTTACCGCTGCTGGCACGCAATGTCTTGATCTTGATTAATCTAGACGAGAAATAAATATGTATATTATTATTTTGTGATGATTGATATTTAAATACCAGTAATTTTAATTAACCCTTTCGCTACGAACGGCGTGCCGCTAAGCTAGCCCTAAGCAAGCCTAAAAGGTGTGTTATAAAGGACTTCTTCTTGGGACGCTGTAGGTACCCTTTCTCGGTTCACGGGAGAGGATTACCTCGACCCTTCCTCGCAGTGCGCACCCCACTCACAGCAGGGGTCCGCGGTCAGTTGCTTGCTGGTGAATTGGAATAACAAACTTAAAAGTTTTTGTGTAATTGGCAAATTGAGCATTATAAGTGTATTCCTTATGTTTAGCTCTACAACTACAAATTTTAAACGGAGTTCTACTGTTATTTTTAACTTAGTTTGTGTGTAAAGGAATCTCAAAACTAATTTTTTGTTCGTTATTTAGATGGTTTGGGAGTGATTTTTTCTATAGTTTTAAGATATTAAGAGAGTTATTATTTTTTTAGGTAAACAACTGAATGTTGAAGTTATTGGTGGCGGCCGATAATTTGTGGAATTCCATTGTAGGAAAAGGATAAATTACTTTGCACTATTCCACTGGAGAAATATGTTACTGACTGCTGTTACTGACTGTCACAGACTGAATGTTATTCTTTTATATGAGTTGACAACCTTATTTTTAGTGAGTTCAAATGTTTATTTTTCCCTGTAATTACTCATGCTTATTTGATCATGACAGCTGTCTATTTCAGTTTGGTTTTCGTTGGTCAATGGTTTCCACCTAAAGATTACAGTGATTCCTGGCAGTGTTTTGAATCCCGAGGCACACGAATGTTGAAGTTATAACATTTGCTTTGGAGAATGTCATACTCCTCAAATCGGGTGATTTTAGGAATAAGAAAAGTATGAATAAGAATAAAAAAAAGAATGCTGGGAAATGTTTACATAATCAACATATTCGTACGTGATGAATGTAATCTGTGCATAAATTTCCAAAAACAAGAGTTCCGTAGACCGTACATCTCATGAAATAACACGGTGAAAATTTTTAAGTACTGATTCTTTGATTCGCGCTCTGATGATGCCAATATCCTGAATAAGGACATTTTAAATTTATATTAATTTTTATCTTTGAATACTCATCAAAACCATTTCCGAGTGCGAAATACAATGACAAAATTATTTATTTTCCCATTGATATGGTTTTTGTTGCTAGAGAGCTTAATATTAACGATAGAATTTCATTTAAAAGTTGTAAAGTCATTGTGAAACAAGAATAATTCATTTCCGATAAAATAAATATCGAGGCTGTAGCAACAATGTTTTTAGCAAAACCATCGCATAAAAAAATTGTTGACCACGACCGCATGCCATAATGGGCACCCCAAGCGGAAAAGGGCGGAGATTATCTCAGCCTGGTGGCCGAGAAAAAGGTTCAACACCCCTCTGGCCCCCGACCCAAGTTAGGGAAATAGGTACATGCACCTGCGAAGATCCTAGGGTCGGTATTATTATAACTAGTATTATTGTTGCAAACAATTCTAGGGTCGATACATATATCTGTATTTGTCCGAATATAAAGCCCCCCTCTAAATATAAGTCCCCTACCCCCAAATTTTATTTCTATTTTTGGAAATGGGAACCTAATTATGTACTACCCATAGTTACTCTCGTATCACGAATTTCCTTTGTATTATATTCATGAAAAAGCAAATGACATAGGTCATCTCTTTACTGTGTATCGCTGGGTCTAATGCGAGGAAAAATATTCAAGATGCAATTGTATCACAGGTTGCTTATTGAAATGTTTTTTGTGTTAGAAACTTCTCCTTGAGGATAGTTGCTCATCTTTTCCTGACGGATACCTTAGTTTGAGCGGAATTATATTTGCAACCCCTTTGCATTGCAGGTTGCATAAGGTATTTACCAAGTTAAACATGCAAAAACATCAATATAAAGAAAGATTAATTAAATAATATATAACTATTGTTAAATCTCACAAAAAGTAGTTTGTTGTTTACTGATGTGAGTTACTTTAGAACATTACTACCTATTTTTCTCCATTATTTTGGACCATTAGCCATTTAATTGCCTAGGTTTTTTTTCTTTACATGCTCACGAATAGCTCACCCTATCTGTTTGGTCATTACCAAGAAAAACCAAGGTGCAATCAAATAAATGAAAGGCTTAGAAATTAAGTGGACTGTATTTAATTGTTTTAATAAGTGGCCACTAGTTTTAATCGCTGAATCCCTGTCCTTCGTTGGTGTACCTCGCCCAGCACCCACATGAATCCAGCCCTCGCGACGTCCAGCCACACCCCTTCCTCTGGACCACATTCTGCAGCCTCCTCCCTTCAGACACCACCACCATGCTACCCGCAACCATTTCAAACCCAAAGCACTTGCCCTTTTGACAACCCATACTTAAGTGGCCAAACATGGGGGTTTATATTCGAACATATATGGTGTTTCGTTTTTACTGTTTTCGAGATACCAAAGAGCAATATACCAAATGTCATTATGTCACCAGATAAGACGTTGAAATGCCATACCCCTAACTAAGGTAAAACCAGGTGACATTAACAAAACAACCTCCAAATGTAAGGCATATGTTTCCTACATGCATTATGACATACTTCTTATAGTTTTTGGGAAAATATGTTATTTATTTTGAAAATTTCACAAAAAAGTTTCCCCATTGAAAGTGGTTTATTTAAAAAAAACATCCTAGTGACAAAGACGTTTACAGCCATTTTTACATTGCCATACTTGATTTTGATACATAATTTTTTCTTGAAGTTTTCCCAAAAAACTGGGGTGCGTCTTATTTGCCATCAAATATGTTAATTTATACTGGTCCCAACATTGACTTTAATGCTACAATTAAAGATCTTTATGAGGAAGGTGATAAATTGGATTTTTTGTAACAATTAGAAATTTCTTCTAAGATGACTTCCTCTAACACAACCCGCCTCAAAGACCTAACGAATATTCGGCCATCATCTGTATTGTCCTTGCGTTTACTCCCCCAATTCCCAGTCCCCTTAAAAACTCCACTGCTCTCTCTCTCTCTGTAGCCTTAAATCAGTTCCCCTCACTGCTCTTCCCTCCCCCCTCACACTCCCAGGACTCATGCACTGGGGATCCTTGTCTCAACATACACGACGTTTTGAGTTCACATCACTCACAAGAAAACATGAAAATATTGAGACATGAGTGTTTTGGCTCACGTCGTCAGGGGCCATTCAAGTCCTCCATTGACCGATTCTGGCCACTTTTTATCCTCCCACCTAGAGATGGGAAAATTACCATAATATTCATCCGAGGTAAATTACCACGGTATATTATGGTATTTTCGAAAATTACCGTAATTTTCCAGTATTTTTTAGTTTTAAGCATTTAACAGCAAATGTATGGTTAAATAAGAAAGCCAATAGCAAAAGGATGGAAATAACAATGTTTAAACCATACCTTATACAACATTAATCTATGTATTAGAAATTTTTTAAATTGCAAAAAGAACTACGGTAGCAACATGCAATCTGGCTTTCTTTTGTCAAAGTTAGAGAAATTTTCAAGATGAATATTCTAATGCATTACTTTTATAATGTTATAATTGAAGTAAAATATTCCAAAAATGAGTTGTACATTGCTCAACTTATTATTAAACACGTAGGAAATGTGAGCTTGGCTTAAAAGAACATGTTGGGAATTTGTTTGTATGAAAAATTATCTCAAACATGGGTGAATTATCTAGAAAATTACGGTAATGTGACTCAGAGTGACCCATCTCTACTCCCACCTCATATGTGAGAACGTTAGATCTCATGAACCTCACTCCTGAATCAGTTTTGTGTAAGTTGTCATACATTTTTGGAACCATGCACATGGATTAACTTTTTATGACCAACATTTTGATCAAGTGTTTTGCGAGTCTCATCAACTTTGAATCGCAAGATATTTCAACAAACTGATGATTATATTCGGCTGCATATTGGCATTTCTAAGTTTCGCTATGGGGTCCCTGATTATGTAAATATAAAAGAAAAAGAAGGGGGCAAGGTCAATTCTTACTCACTTAGACATTTATTTTTATTTGATTTATGCAATGAAAAAAAACTTCCCTTCAGGTAAAAGGAAAGTCCACCATCTCATTTTTTCATAGCTTGCTTATTGAGTTCTTCAAGTTTCTTGCAAATGTGGATTTGAAATTGATTCTTATCTTTAAATTTCTCATTCACAACACTCCAGGATTCTATTGGATAAGTTAAGGCCGCTTCAGGGAAAAGCTTTCCTTAAATGATTTCGAAAAGTCTGTGAAAGTCATAATTTTCTCCAGGAGCTGCAAGTTTACCGCTTATGACCAGAAACAGAATGCCTAGTGTCAATTATCCTGCCCTGAGTTTCATCTAAATATCTGTAAGCCATAATAATCACAAATAAGAACTGTGGAACATCACTATGGAAGGGGCTAGGTTGAAAAGGTATAAATATCTTGGAACTGAGGTGACGTGGGACTGGCAATGTATTTTGTAAATAAAAACAAGGATTGGATTAGCAAAGGAGGCATTCAGAAAAGGGTACTACTAAGCAGTGAATTGGACTTGGAGTAGAAGAAAAGCTGGAGATCCAAAGATCAGTAAAAGGAAGATGTTGAGTGCCGTGCAGAGAAGAGAAGGCTACGAGAGGATGAAGAGAGCAGCAGAAGACATGACTTACTTTGGATACTATGCACAAATTAAATCTGGCATTCTATGTGAATATTTCAGCTATAGGAAGGTCTACTAATTGTAGGCATCAAGTACTCACTGAAGCTCTCTTATCTGAAGGCACCGAATGGTAGTTGGTGTCATTTGCTGCCCCTCCTACCTCTGCTCCAAGTGCAAGGACATGCAAAAAGTATCGGTCATTTTTGTGAGTGCTGTTTTTGGATGCATCTGTTTTATTTTTTCTGGTGATGTGCAAGTAGAGATGGGCCACTCTGAAAATTACCTCGGTAATTTTCGTAAATTACCACGGCATTTTTCGTAATTTACCACGTCCCTTGTAAATAACTGTAATTTTCTAGATAATTCACCTATGTTTGAGATAATTTTTCATACAAATAAATTCCCGACATGTTCTTTTAAGCCAAGTTCACATTTCCTACGTGTTTAATAATAAATTGAGGCATGTACAACTCATTTTGGAATATTTTGCTTAAATTATAACATTATAAGATTAAAGCTTTAGAATATTCTTCTTGAAAATTTCTCATACACTGACAAAAGAAAGCCAGATTGCGTGTTGCTGCCGTAGTTCTTTTTACAATTTTAAAAACTTCTAATAAATTAATGTTGTATAAGGTATGGTTTAAACATGTTTATTCCCTTCCTATGGCTGTTGGATTTCTTATTTAACCATACATTTGCTGTTTAATACTTAAAACTAAAAATACAGGAAAATTACAGTAATTTTCAAAAATTATCGTAATTTACCGTGGTAATTTACCTCAGATGAAAACTATGGTAATTTTCCCATCTCTATGTGCAAGTAAGAGATGCACGCATGAATATAAGTTCTAATTTGTCTGTGGAAAAACATTGTTCCATTTTTGTAATATTGTTAATTAGCTGCTACTTCTTTTGGAAATTTTCACGTAGAGCCTCATCATTGCTGTGCATCGTTTTCCAGCCGCTTACGGATTTATTTTATTCTATTTCACCACTATTTCTGCGTAAAAAATAGGTATTTCACAAATTTCCCTGATTTTTTTCATAATATGTATAATTGTTTTTTATATTATTTCTAGCCTAAATTGGGAAATAATGTTGAGGCAATGTCATAATTATTTTTATTTTCTTACATATTCTCATTCATTTCCACGAGTTGCTCCAATTTCTCCACAGAAAACTTTTGCCACCTATTTTTTATTAATTATTTATTATTCTTTTGGATTCCTAAAATAACATTTGTTTATAATTTTTTTATATGTTCTAGATTATGGTATTACAACTCTTTTAGGATTGGTGCGTGACTTGGCTAGCATGTTTCGACTTCCACCATTCAGGTTACGTCACTGTCAGAGGAACGGAACTGTTTCATAACTCATGTTTATAGCTGTTGAGAATTTGAAAAATGTTTATCTTGAAAATGATGCTATAGACTTGAAGCCTTGGTCAACCAAATGAAATATCATGTGGAGGTACAAAGTATACTTTTTTCACTATACTGAAATTCCATAAAGTACAGCCTGAGCCCTTGCAATGTATTTAAAGTCTAAGATTGAGATATCTTTCAAAAGCTTTTTACTGAAAAAAATTATGCAATTCATACTGTCCTCTGGGGTTTATTGCAGTTATGATGGCAGAGTTGCCCTTACCAGGTGCTGTTTTCTCCCCTCCTCTGCTTTGCCTAACACTTACATCTCACTCCTTCTCCTCCTGGACATCACACTTCTTTTAATGAGCACTGCTAAGTCCCGCAATAGTTAAGTCTTCCTTTTTAATTTTAGTGGGATCATCAATTAAGTGTACTCTTTTGTTTCTTTTAATGCAGGTACCATAGGTTACAACCAGCAAAATAGGATTGATACCCTTATGTACAACATGGTGTATCCTCAATCCCCTATGGTCAAGACTAAGACCATTGAGCTGACTAATCTGGATAAGCTCCCTGCCGGTCAGAATGCTGTGGTTGCTGTCATGAGCTACAGTGGATATGACATTGAGGATGCTCTCATATTGAACAAAGCCTCTATTGATAGGGGTGAGTATTGTGCAGCATTTGCTCTTCAGTATAATTTTATAAAAATTGTCGTTGTTTTTGCTGCTGCTGATACAAAAATTATATGAATATTTCATGTGACTACCGTATGATCTGGTTCTGTCCTGGCATATTGATTGCAGGAAGTCCTTTTGTGTCTTCCACTGGGTCAAAGGCTGCATTCTGTCAATCATTGCCTTGTGTCATCATTGTGTTAGTCAATAGGCTGACGGAATGCAACCTTAGACCCAGTGGAAGACCAAACTGACTCCATTTCATGTGACTCATTGTTGGTTCCACCCAAGTTTGTAACTGATCACTAGGTGAAGATTTAACTCACTTTGCGTTTAAGCCAAAATGTAAATAATAGCAAATAGACTTATGATGCAAAGATTTAATTAATTAATACAACACGTTATTTAAAGTTACTTATTTATGACAAGTCAATAAATCTGAGACTTCCACTTCCATTTAACATGTTTATGACAGCATATTTATTGAGTAACTATAATTTGACATATCCTGAACATAACACTTGAGTCCTCTGATTCACTTCTTACAACCCTTTCATGCATTATTACAATTGAGGGCCTGAGAGTCAAAGTAATGCAAGCGACAAACATAGTCCAGTGTCACCTGTATCACTTTATCCCAGTAAAAAATGACAAAGAACAAAGTAGCTTAAGTGTTCGGCGGCTAGATTGCAGCACCATACCTTCGAACACTTGTATTCCTTTTCCTGTAGCTACCTGACGGTACCTGACAGTACCAACTTAGAAAATATGGACTTATATCGTTTTTCGTGCTTATGTCACTTGTATTACTTTGTCTCTCAGGCCCTCAATTAAAATTTTTAAGTTCTCTTGACACTTGTTG
Organism: Pyrrhosoma nymphula; assembly: GCA_963573305.1. NCBI lineage: Eukaryota > Metazoa > Arthropoda > Insecta > Odonata > Coenagrionidae > Pyrrhosoma > Pyrrhosoma nymphula. Next base: position 29,160,494 of record OY754333.1, read on the forward strand.
GTTATTACCGCACACGAAATACATATGCAGTGGACCCCTGCTTTATGATGGGTTCACTTTACGATGGATTCACTTTACGATGGATTCACTTTACGATCTGCATGCTCAGAATTTCAAAGCTCGCTGATTATACGTGCACCCTTTAAAATTTCCCATTTCGACGATTCAATTAAAGTTGAAATATTGGTTAAATAACATTTAAAATCATTGAATTCCAGCATATTTCGTACCTATATTGTATTGTGTTTCACTGAATGCATTGGCGATGATGTTGTTAAACCGATCCGTCGTCCGGTAACATACTGATTCACTTTACAATGAAATTCACATTACGATCGGTCCTTTGGAACAGATTAACGTGGGTCCACTGTACATTCACAAAATCTGTATATTTTGTGTGTTGTAATATTAATTCACTGTGTGATTTGTTTTTTCTTCTGCCACTTTGTCCACTTTGGCCACTTTGTGTGTACAAGAAATTATCCTTCACTTACGATAAAGAAACTATTCGTACCTAAACCTTGGTGAGACCTTGGTTACACATGCCACGAAGCACTATTGAATTGAAAGCACTCTGGGTTGCAACCACGGGTTGCTGATGTGTGTTGCTTGCTCAGCAAGGCTCCAAGTCATTGTTACGTAGTTTTTATTATCGGGCGTAATCATTCAGTTTTGTGCTATAATGTGGCCACTTCTGGCCACTACAATCGGTAACACCTGTCATTCGCTACAATATCATGACACCAAGTCTCTTACAATCCAGAAGCACTTGTCGTTCACCACAATACAACAGCACCTGCTTTCTAGCTACAATATATGAACACCTGCCGTCTCCCAACCTGTGATAACACGTGTCCTATGCTCGTAATGGCTGCCGAATAAAATAAGAGAAAACTTATGCCTAAGGTTTCAATTTTTTTATGTTAGAAGTTCCAAAAACTGATTAAAGCTAGGTGAGATGCTCTCTCTACATGATGAGAAATGTTAATCCTGCCGTGCATTTATTAAGCCAAATAATATTAATTTGTTTAATTGAATTAAATGCAGTAAACTCTCAATTATCCTGTTAGCAGATATTCCCTGCTACTTTCGCATCCATCCACCACAATATTTCAATAACATTCCAATCATAAATATATAAATAAATGCTTTGAAATTCCTGTGTAAAAATTTAAGTTTGCGAATAGATCTGCTTTTTTAATGTTAATAATTTTGAATACAAAATCAAGGAAATTGTTTGTGATTCTAGAAAGTATATTTTAGTTAGTCATATTGAGCACTTATTCTCTTTTACTTCTAAAAGTCACAATAGCTTTAATGTTGTATGCTTTATTTATTGTTCAGTATACAACTATGCACAATGAGTACCTCTATCAAATTTATTTCAAAGTTCTCAACAGTATTTAATCTTTTATTTCAAACATTTTTGTATTATTCCCAGTTTCCTATTTTTGTTTCTCCCACATCCATAAGCCTGGACTATTCCATATTCTACCTCCTCTAAGACGAGCAAATTTATATCGGTAATACAGTGAACTCTCGATTATTTCTTTTTTAGGGATTCGTTCTGTGTTTGTTTTCCCAAGACTAATCAGGGTGGCTATAGAAGTTTTTACAAAAGAAAAACAAACGCGGAATGAATCCTGAAAAAAGAAATAATCAACATTATATCTGGGGAAGCCTAAGAGTTAACAGTAAACTCTTGATTATCCGGTTTGCGGATTATCCATGATGCTCTGTCTGGGTCTGCAACCACTTAAACATACCCACCAGTAAATTGAAAGTCAAGCTTATTTGATGTGGCATTTCTTTGGATTTTAGGATTTGGGCGTTGCCTGGTGTACAGAAATGCTAAATGCACCTTGAAAAGATATGCAAATCAGACATATGACCGAGTACTTGGGCCGCTGGTGGATTCTGAAACTATGGAACCAGTGTGGAAACATGTAATTCTGGACCAGGATGGAATTGCTTCCCCTGGTGAAAAAGTGGAAAATCGACAGGTAAGACTTCTGCATGTTGTCCTGCAACCTGCTGCCGAGGCAAGTGGCAGGGGGTGTTAGGACATCAACCATGAAGAAGGAAGGAAATAGGATATATAAACTGAATGAAGGAAAAAAGTAAAAATTTCTGTTAGGCGAGTGTGTTAGTGTCACCCTCAGTTTTTGTGGTATGTAGTCATTAATGGTGTCTGAGAAGAATGATTTTTTTACTTTTCTGTTTGATGGTATATTTCTCTTATTTTGAAGCATCTGACTGCTAATATGTATAATGGGGGTCAAAATATTATCCGTGACATGAAATGAGACTGGGAATTTTAACATGGTCTTCTTTCTTCCATTCATCACCCCCTACATTTAGGTGGATAATTATTGATTTTAATGGCAGTTATTTTATAATCCTTTAAACTTTCACCATACTGGTTTTCAAATGTTTTTAAATGTTCAAAAATTGCTTTGGGCTCGTAATTTGTGACTCATAAATTGGCAATGCTCTTCGTATTTGGTTCATTTGAGTCATTTATTTAGTTATCCCTAAAACTACAAATGACATTTTAACACGGCGTAAATTTTTGTACGCAAACGAACGAACAACGTGTTAAAATTGCATTGCCACTAAGCTAGCCTTAAGCAGGCCTAAAAGGTTCTCTGTGTAATAAAAGACTTCTTCTTGGGTGGTCGTACCCTTTTTCTGTCCGCTGGAGAGGATAATCTCGACCATTTGTCACAGTGCAAGCCCCACTCACAGCAGGTGTCGACGGTCAGTTGCTTGCTGGTGCAATGGAACAGCAAACAAAGAGGTTTTTGTGTGATTTGTAAATTGAGGGTTATTGGTATATTCCTTATGTTTAGCTCTACATCTACAAATTTGAAACGGAGTTCTACCATTATTTTTAATGTAGTTCATGTGTAAAGGAATCTCCGAACTAATTTTTTGTAAGTTATTTAGTTGGTTAGGGAGTTATGTTTTTAGGTAAACTACTGAATTTTATTCTTTTATATGAGTTGACGACCATATTTTTAGTGAGTTTAAATGTTTATTTTTCCCTGTAATTACTCATGCTTATTTGATCATGGCAGCTACTTCAGTTCTGTTTTCGTTGGTCAATGCTTTCTGCCTAAAGAATACAGTGATTCCTGGCAGTGTTTTGAATCCCAAGGCACACAAATGTTGAAGTTATAACATTCGCTTCGAAAAATTTCATACTCATAAAATCAGGTGATTTTAGGAATAAGAAAAGTTAGAACAAGAATTGTAAAAAAAGTATGCTGGGAATTTTTTACAGAATCAGCAAATTCGTACGTAATGAAAGTGATCTGTGCATAAATTTCCAAAAACAAGTGTTCCGTAGACCGTACATCTCATGAATTAACACGGTGAAAATTTCAGAGTACTGATTCTTTGATTCGTGCTCTGATGATGCCAATAGCCTGAATAAGGACATTTTAAATTTATATGAATTTTTATCATTGAATAATCGTCAAAATCATTTCTGAGTGCAAAATACAATGATGAAATTGTTTATTTAACCATTGATAAATTTTTGTTGCTAGAGAGCTTAATATTAATAATAGAATTTCGTTTAAAAACTGAAAAGTCATTGTAAAACTAAAATAATTAATTTCCGATTAAATAAATATCGAGGCTGTAGTGACAATATTTTTAGCAAAACCATCGCATAAATAAATAGTTGACCGCGACCGCATGCCATAATGGGCACCCCAAGCAGAAAAGGGTGGAGATTATCTCCGCCTGGTGGCCGAGAAAAAGGTACAACACCCCTCTGGGCCACGACCCAAGTTAGGGAAATGGGCTGAAATGAAAAAACTTCTACCCCCTCCACAGTCTGAGTAGAGATAAGGCATAATATACAGTGGAAGTGTGGATGTCACATGAAGCAAGTCACCCCCTCTGTCACACCCCCCCCCTCCCCTTTGTCACACATTGTCACAAGGTGGTGACCCCCCTCCCCCCCCCAATCGTGTGGACGTCATTTATGGACAGCCCCATAGGTACCTGAGAAGATGCCAGCGTAGTGAAAGCTCCGTACTGGCAAAGCAAAGAAATTTTACCCGTCCACGTCGCGAAAGAGTTAAACATCATAGTGCATCAATTCACAGATTTCACACTTCTAAACTCCTTTTCTTACAATCGCAGGCAGAAAATGGCAAAGAATACTTTTAAAAAAGAACTTATCATTCTTGGAAAGTTGAGACACATCTTATTCCTAAAATAATCTCAGTATGAATGCATTTCTTTAGGTTCTAGTGAACAAGTCAATGCCGAAAGTGACCCAGACGCCAGTGGGAACTCCCCCTCCCAGTGGTACTGGACCTGCGACCCAACCACTCGGAACACCTGCGGCAGAGTATCAGGAGATCCCGGTGACTTACAAAGGGCCCGTTCCGTCTTATGTGGAGAAGGTCATGGTGTCCTCCAACAGAGATGACGCATTTCTCATCAAGTTGCTCCTGAGACAAACACGACGCCCTGAAATTGGAGATAAGTTCAGCAGTAGACATGGACAGAAAGGAGTCACTGGTGAGTCAAGCGTGATAGTTTTTAAGGAAAGTGATTTATTTATTTATTGATATTTTACAATAAAATGTAGGACTAGTTACATAAATTCATATACAGTAAGTCCTCGACTTACGTGGTTAATTCGTCCCAAAAATTTCCACCTGAAGTAGAAATCACGTAAGTCGAAACACAGCAACTTACCTTTCCATTTTTGAACCGTTAGCAGTACCGTTTTTACAACGTTTGGTGGCAATCTGCGATGATTACAGAAAACACCATCTTTTGAGAGACCGTTAAGTTAATATAGAATGACATTTCAGAGAGTTACACAAATCAAATCTTTATTTATCACTGGATATTTAAATCGAGAATAAGTATAATTACAAAAAACAGGAATAATTTGAAAATTTGTTAAAATTATCATACTTATGTGAATGCTTGTTCTTAATTGGAAAAAGTTCTTATTAAATACCTATGTATGCTCTTTAATTTGACTTTTATCCTGTACAACTTTTCTGACTGTTGATTCATTCATCCCATAAGCATGTGCAATTTCAACAAACTTTTCACCTTTGTCATGTCTCTTAATAATTTCTGGTTTTGGTTCCAAACTTACTTTTCTTTTTGCCACTCGTAGAAATCTCACCACTATTACGTTTCTCAGCCATTATGAGGGTTCACATCCAAAACAAATGCATAAGACAATTTAATGACTTTATGAGAAAATTTTCTCGAACTCGATAAATAGCGATCCCAATGATCAAATCACAACAGAAACAAAGGTTGTCCATCTGCTGCACGAACGTGTTCATTTTTGCTGTGATGGACAACAGGGGTCATCTATGGAGTAGATAATTAACTATGCGTTGACTTATGGTGGAAGGTTAAACTATGCTGAAAAAAGACGTAAGGCCGGTGACAGTCTTACATTTTCTTTGTGTTTCTGTCGCTTCTGCGACAGATATGTGGCAACAGCTAGTAAAAGGTCAAACACATAGATTCTTATGGAGTTGGCCAGCCTTGCAACCAGCAACAGTTTTGAAAGTGCTGAATGTCATTTTTATGGCGCGACACAATGAATAGCCGATGTACACTCCCCATGCCGAGGACTGGCGGATGTGTCACTGCTTATTGTGCTGTGGTGGTTGAGTGGGTGTTCTGAACGTCCATAGTTTGGCATAAACTCTTGCGCGCTTGACAATGAGTTGTGGGTCGTCACCCGGTACGTCTGTTGTGGCAACAGAAACAGAAAAAATGCAAGCATGTCACCGGCCTTGCTGAACATCCGCGTAACTCTGGATCTGTGTTACTCGGATCCACAGTTTTAAAACATAGCCCATATTTAAGTCCAAAAGACTCTTCCAAAAAGTCCTGTATATTATACAGTAAAACCCCTTAATTACACTTTTCAAGGGGCCCTAGAAAAAAGTGTAAATTGCGGGAAAATGCAAATTGTGGGAAAAGTAGAATTTCCACTTCTACTTTCATGTTTTTTTAATGGAGTAAGGGTAAAAATAAGAAACACTGAGTGAACTGAAAAAGAGCAGTGTCCTAATTTATTCCTTGAACTCATGTATTTATATTTGATGAAAAAAATACATTAAACATCTTAGACAAATATAAAATTGAAAATTAAGAAAGGATGAAGATGGCAGGGCGATTTACATAATATTTGTTATTAGTAACCATTGAAACTATCTAATGAATATAGCATGATTATTTTTCAAAATTTATATTTTCAACTGCTTGGACTTCCTCTGCCTATTAATAATATTATGCACTTTATTTTCAATTTTCTGCAGTTCCTCAAGCATTTGCTCACAGCAATCACTATAGGAACACCTACCTAAATTTTTTATTCAACCAATCTAGACTGTATCCCCAAAGTTAAACTTGGAAATACCTTTATTCCTTATTCAAATTCACTGACTAATCTAGGTATTACGATGAACAAACACCTTTCTTGGAACGAGCATATTTAAAACCATGAAAATAAGATTAGCAAAACTCTGTACCAATTGAAATTAAATATAAATTTACTTCCTATAAACATAAGGAAGCTCCATCTCTGTTTTAGTGTTTCCTAAATCTTGGTTACTGCTCCTTAGTACAGTCAAGCACCCATAATTCGGAAATCCGTAATCTGGGAGCACCTAATCCGGCAGTGTTACGGAAACAACCTCATACATATTTATTCTGAGAAATCAAAAAATCTGTATCATAAACATTTTTTAAAGAGATTTTGACTCTGCACTTTATAAAAATATTTCCTTTTATTGCTGGAATATAATGTAACTTATAAGTATTTCATGGTAATTTCATTAAAAAATAATTGTACACGCAATCTAAACGAAATATACGATAAAGTTACGCACATTGCAGTTTGAAGTCCTCACTGTTGGCTGAGAAACCGCTACTTTTAGTTTACTGACTTGTCGTGGCTATGCTACTTCATGGTGTGCACATTTAGCCATGCTCAAGGCCATGGATATATTCTATCCATGGTCTTGGCCATGCTTAATTATAATGCTTTATTGCTTATTCTCTGGCTGTAAGGTGCAAGAAACTTCATTAAAATTCTTTGCTACGTACGCAGAGATATTATGGCCATGTCCGATCTAAGCAATGCCAGCGGTGGAGTGATGCCAGCGGTGTGAAGCGATGGCACAAAACTATTGGTTGCAGAAAAAGTAGAAGTTTATTCTATACAGCCTCCTGAAACCGTAATGTGGATGAAGCAGACTAAACTGCTCCATTGAAATTAACCTTAATTTTTTTAAATTTATTATCATTTTTATGCATAGAAAAACAGTAAAAGAACGATATTATAGAATTATCGCTAACTTGATTGAAAGTACCTTGCATAAAAATGACTACGCTTTATTTCATAGCTTGGATCATATCTGGCAGATTACGAGTTAGTGTTGTTCAAATTTCTGCTACTAGTGGTGCTGTATATATTCCCGCCACATTCAAATTCTTCCTTAAAACTGGTCCTGTTGCTGCTCTCTTTAGTATTTTTCCACATATATGTACAAGACAAAGACAAAACGTGTTTTTACAAAGGATGATATTCATGAGTAATGGACTTAAGAAGTGAATTTTATTTTTTGAAAGAGCGCATTGTGGTGCAAATTGCGGGCAAACTGAAAAATGTATACACCCAGTCCTCGAATAACGCTGACTCAATTAGCGCTGTTTCACATTAACGCTGTCAAAAATTTAATACCATTTCGTTCTTATTAACGCTCTCGCTCCGCATTAGCACTCTCCATAACTACCGCCACATTTGAAAATTTCACCGCGATCGCTGTGCCCGATACAGAAGGTATTAGATAGAAACTGAAGTCGCTAGATCACCACCACATTTTTTGTACCACGTTTGACCATTTACGAATGTTTAAATTACAAAATATTTGGATAAATCTAATAAAAACGTCTGTAAAGTGAGCAAAATTACAAGTTAGTATTCCTGTTATTCATTCATTCGCGTTTTCGTTTTTATTACATGTATAACTGAACGACTTTATAGCCTTACAGCTACGCCCCTAACCTCAGTACATCCGATAGTTTTGCTAGTTACAAAATAACATTATTAATAATCCATTTTCCTCTCAAATATTAAGGTCATGAGTGATAAGCCACAGTCAGATAAGAAAAAAAGGAAAAATCTAACCCTTGACGTGAAATAGGATGTTTTGCGACGACTAGATGCTGGGCAGCGACAGCACGAAGTCTGCAGGGTGCTATCTCTGGCTGGTTTAACAGTAAGAACTATCATCAGAGATGCAGAAAAAATTAAGGAATATGGAAAGACTGCGACTCTCTTAACTTCTGTGAGGATAGGAACAAGGAACAGATCAAAGGATATGGTGGAAATGGACAGGCTCCTTATTAAGTATTTGGATTGAGGACTTAATTCAAAAGCATATGCCCATGAGTTTGGTGATGATCCAAGCAAAGGCAAAAAGTCTATTCGCGAATTTGGTTAAAGATATCCCAGGAGGTTCTAGTAGTTTTACTGTCGAAACATTCGCTGCAAGTCAAGGATAGTTTGAACACTTTAGAGTACGATATAAATTGCACAACATATCTGTTTGTGGCGAATTGGCCAGTGTAGATGATAGTGCAGCCACGGCTTATAACGATGAAATTGCTGCTATTATAGAAATAAATGGATACTCACCTCACCAAATTTTTAATGCCGATGAGACTGGGTTATTCTGGAAAAGAATGCCAGCCAGGACGTATATTTCTAAGCAGGAGAAACTAATGCCTGGATTCAAAATTCAAAGGGTTGGTTGACGTTATTGCTCGGTGGAAACGCTACCGGAGACTTCAAGTTGAAGCCAATGATTGTATACCATTACGAAAACCCGAGGACCTTGAAAGGCTATGACAAGCAAAATCTACCTGTCCTTTGGACATCCAATAAAAAAGCTTGGGTAACAATTCCCGTGTTTGAGCAGTGGTTTACGTCTTACTTCTGTCCGGCAGTAAAAAAGTACTATGCACAGATAAATTTCGATTTTAAAATTTTATTTATACTAGGTAATGCTTCAGGCCATCCAAGAACCCTTTGCAATTTAAGTCCGGAAGTCAATGTCGTTTTTTTGCCACAGAATGAAACTACTATTCTGCAGCCCATGGACCAAGGCGTTATTTCAACGTTCAAGGCATCTTATCCAAGGGAAACGTTTGCTCAAGCTGACAAGGCTACAGAGGGTGAGAATGGCATGGACATAAAATAATTCTGGAGAAGCTACAATATCCGCCATGCAATAGAAAACATTGCTAAGTCATGGGATGTAATCGGCCAAAAAACTATGAACACTGTGTGGAAAAACCTTTGGAGTGATTGTGTTCCCGATTTTCAAGGTTTTGACTTATCACACGAAGCCGTTGATGAAACAGTTAACCTCGCACGAAAAGTAGGTTTAGAAGAAATCAAGCAATGTGATATTTATGAGTTGATTGAAGCACAAAGGGAAGAACTCACAGATGAAGAACTAATGGAAATGCAACAATATGAGGAAATAGAGGAAATTAGTGATGATCATAATGACGCTAAAACAAATTCACAAGGTTTAACGTCATCTGATATCACTGAAATATTAAAAAAACATCGATAGTGCTTGTGCTTTGATGGTAGAAAAAGACCCTGATGAGGAAAGAAGTTCGAAGGTTGCGAAAGGGATAAACTGCTGTGAATTGCGAAAGAGAACTGCTTCAAGAAAAAAATAAAACAGCTCACTTTGGATACATTTTTCGCCAAACTTTCTCAAACGAAAGAGAGTTCTCAGAGAATGGATGAGGATAATTAACACCTTAGCTTCAGAGTTTAGCTCATTATCTTGTATGTTTTAGTTGTTTTGCAGTATATTGTGATTCCTTTCATATGATGTAAAGAGTGTTTTCTTTCTTTAAAGCAAAATGTTAGTTCAGTTTCGAATATAATTTATGAATCGAAGTTTCTATCAAATTGAAGTGCGAATTCGATATGTACGATTTCCATTCTGGGTTATTTTTGTATGCTTTCTAGTAGCCTTTCCTTTTTTATTTCTCTCTCATATCAATCAATTTTATTATCCTTTTAGAACTACAGATTATATTTATAATGTGCCACTTTTCTAATGATGACGCCTAGAGTTTTAAGAATATATAGCGCTCTAATGTGCGATGTTTTGGTTTATTTTGTGCAATACAGGAATTTCAAAAAATTGTAACTACCTAAATTAGATTTATTATTGTGTTATTGTTGAATTTTAAATAAATTTTTCCGTAAAATACCGGCGTTACATCATTCAAATTTATAGAGTAAGGAAAACGGGATCTGTTATCTAAAAATAGCACTCGTTCAGTTTCAATTATACTTCAGTAAAAACTTGGGAACGAATTATTTAAAATAGTGGAGTTTTATGCTTCAAGTAGCGCTGTTTCAATTAGCGCTCGAATTTCCTGGAACAAATTAAGAGTGCTAATCGAGGACAGGGTGTAGTCTAAATTTGGGGTTCTGCATACATTGGAAACATAGGAAATTGAATGGGACTTTGCAAAAGTGGTGTAAATTGTGGGAAAACTTAATTTCCGATAACTCAAATACGAGGTTTCACTGTAGTAATGCTTCTCTAACAAGATTTTTTTTTAAATAGATTCCCTGGAGGGAGAATTTTTATGCCAGGTGGCAAATGGTTGTAGACTCCGCCTAGGGCTAAGTGGAAGGGACTAGGGATTGGAAAATCGATTTCGATTTCAATCGAAAATCGATTATCACACTCCGATTTTCGATTTAATCGAAGTCGACTTTTTGTTTTGAAAAACCGATCAAAATCGATTCTAGCCGATCGATTTTCGATTTTTAGCTTGCTAGCTATAGCTAGCGTTTGAATTATGCCAATCAAGCTGCGCCAGTTCATAAACCGCCCTCCAGTCGACCCCAAGTCCAACTCTAATCCACTACACGCTTGGAAGGAGATTGAGGGAGAATATCCCCACGTATACAAACCAGCCAGCAGGATTTTATTTATAGTTGCCTCTACCGTGCCGTGTGAGCGACTATTTTCTCACGCCGGGTTAATTGCAACTCAGGTGGAAAATCGATTATTCGGAGAACATTTAAATATGTTAGTTTTCTTAAGGTCCATCCCTGAGGAACACTGGTTCCACGGCTTTGCAAACAAGAAATAAATAAAATTCTGTTTTTAATTTTGTGTTATGCCGACTTTTCAATATAGAATTCTTATTGTGACTAAACTATATGTAATTTGCTTGTTATATTACCTATGTATTTATAAGTATCTGTTATGGATTATTACTTCCCTGTATATCTTATTAATATCTTTAAAATAATATATTGTATTAATAAATTTAACTGTATTCGGTTCTTATCCCTAGTGCTCCCATAAACCCATATTTTGCATTTTATTACAACAGCACATCCGTATTTCAGCAGACAATTACTTTACTATGTGTCAATTTCGATTTTTCGATTATTTTGGGCAAAAAATCGAATTTTTAGAAAATCGATTTTTAAAACTAAAATCGAAAGTCGATTAATCAAAAATCGATTCTGGATTGAAATTTCCAATCCCTAGAAGGGACCTTTATTAAATAATGCTGTTGAGTGGCAATACAAGTGCATGTCCCCTCTTTGCCGAGTATTGTGCCCATGTATTTGAGAACTAGTAGTGAGTTATCCTCAGTTATCCTTAATATATATTAGGGGTGAGCCGATAATTAATTCCGATATAAATACTGGCCGATATTCGGATATCGGCATATCGGTATCGGAGCATCAAAATCCGATAATTTTTCCACTAGCATAACGTTTTCAACAAATTGCTGTATATCTCCAAATTCAATATTTTGCTTCGTCCGCTTGTTTGTTGTTTGCAACCTTCTGAAATAATCTACTAGTTGGCGCTGTATTTTGAAAACAGTACAAAAGCGTAGCCTAATTTTTCATGAGCGCAAGCACGAATATACATATGTCACATATGTATTGCAAAATTAAGCCTCACAATCACGTGTGTGTAACTGATACAAGTGTTGGTCAGAATGTCAGATGTGTGGAAGTATTTTGTTGTGAAACATGATGACCCCAATAAGGCATCTTGTAAACTTTGTAATATACGTGTGTCTCGTGGTGGAAAAAATTCTCGATCGTATACTACGACTAATTTGAGAGTTCATTTGAAAATCAACCATTTGATCCAATTCCGAGAACTGGAAAAGAAGAGACTAAAAACTGCAAAGAAAAACATCGTGACTTCGAAAATAAGTCTTGAAGATATACCTGAAGGAATATCTGAACTCCTGAGTGATGATGAAAAAATGGATAATTCTCGTCCATCTTCGAGTGCTTCAGATTGCTCGTCCTTTGTGTCAGCCGAATCAAATTCGTCAACGCCAAAAAAGATGAAATTTCAACCTTCACTCAGTGAAATTTGGAGGAAACCATACACGGAAGATGATCCTCGCAGGAAGAAAATTACTAACCTAATAGGTCGGATGTTGGCCGAGAACTTTCTTTCGTTCAAATTAGTTCAAAGTAACTGTAAGTATTTCGTAAATTGTGATGACATTTTGTTCATTGATTAGTTCTCTATTGCTTTCATATGTAATATTATTTCAGCTTTCATTAATTTGATGAAATATTTGGAGCCTCGATATGCTGTACCCTGCCGCCAGACCTTCTCCCGAAGGATAATCCCATTTTTATACAGCCAAGCATGCGACTTTGTCAAGCACGAGTTGGAGGAGGCTGAAACAGTCGCCTGTACCACGGACTTATGGTCATCGAATTCTGGTGATGATTATTTATCATTGACGGTGCATTTCATCACGAAAGACTTTGTGAAGAAAAATATTTTTTTGGAAGTTGTTCCATTTAGTCCTGTTTATCATACGAGTGAAAATATTTCAGATTTTTTGTTGAAACACTAGAATCATGGAAAATTAAGAGGGAAAACATACATTTATTTCTTAGAGATAATGCATTTAACATGGTTTCGGCATTCAGAATGTGTGGAATCCCGAGTGAAGGTTGTGCTGCGCACACACTGCAATTAGTTGTACGGGAGGCTCTGCTCAATCAAACTTCTATTTCCAATGTTTGTTCCAAAGTGAGGAAGATTGTAGGGCATTTCAGGCATTCCTTGAGTGCAAACAAATTGCGTATTGCCTACCAACAAAACAATAATTTGCCGGTGCATAAACTTGTACAGGACCAAAACACAAGGTGGGATAGTACCTTTCTGATGCTTGAGAGGTTCGTTGAACAAAAGAAAATTATCAATGGGCTTGCCCCTACATTAAACATCAGTGATATACCATCAAGTCAAGAATGGCAACTCATAGAAAATGTTGTTCCTTGCTTGAAATTCTTTAGATGTGCTACTCTTGAAATGAGTGAGGAAGGGCCTAGATCATCCATTGCCAATGTCATTCCGCTGATAGGAGGTCTGATTGCAAAATTAAATGCTGTTTGACAAAGATACAAATCATTCCAAGTCATTTGGTCAATCATTAATAGTAAACTTGAGAAAGAGATTAAAAAACATAGAGAATAGCCATTTTTATTCAGTGGCTACCCTGATGGACCCAAGGTTTAAAGGTTTTGTCTTTTCTTCCCCAGAGTTACTAATAAAAGCTAAAAGAGACGTTATAAGTTTTATGAAAGACTCGTTAAAAAAAGATGCCAGTTTGGAAATTTCAAAAACAAAAGAAAGTACAGTGGGTTGCCCTCCACAGAGTTTGTACAGTATGATTCTTCCTCAGACAAAAATATCCCTAGACAATCCAGAGGATGAATTAGAGGATTATCTGAAGGAATCATTATTGCCCATTGAATCTGATCCTCTTCATTATTGGAAAAATTGTAAAAAATATGTGCATCTGTCAGAAGTAGCCAAAATAGTTTTAGCTGCACCATCAGGATCTGTTGCATCTGAAAGGTTTATCAGCACAGCAAATTTAGTATCATCTAAGACAAGGGGAGCCCAAACATTGCCCAATGAACCCAAACAAGGTTAAACAACTTGTTTTTTTGGCTAAAAATATGTACTAACATGTATCTCTGAAGTCTTGTTAATGTTTATATTTTGTAAACTTTTAAATAAATGTTTTAAACTTTAACACAATTTTTATAGCCCTAAATAGCACTTTTCTACCTTTGAGGTATTAAATAAATATACAGGTACCTACATATATATATGATAAAAATATCGGTCCAAATCAGGTTATCGGGACAAAATATCGGGTATCGGTTATCGGGAAAAAAAGGCTATCGGCTCACCCCTAATATATATATAAATATATACATAAGTGGTACATGTACAAAATAACCAGGGTTAGAATTTTCAACACTCTACTTATATTGAGGTTTAAAAGATTGCCGAGCTGGTATTTTTGCAACAAACCTAATAACTCTCTTTTGCATGACAAATACTTATTGAGATCCCAGAGATAATACCCAGAAAATAATACTGTGTGTAAGATGTGAAGGGAAGGTACCAAAATCACACTTATCATGGTTTGTGGAATCCACCAATTATTTAGTCTTGTTACAATATTTGAGATGTACAGTCCTGTTCATAAAAAACTTACCACCTCGGAGCGTCCTGACTTGACGGCGACGTGACAACGCGGCCTAACCATGTCCCCCTGAGCGGGGGTGCAATAACCTCTCCAAACGGAATGAGAACCCTTCCTCCCCATAGTTGGGCGAGTAGAAAGGCCAACGGAAGGAAAATTTTGACCTCCGAAAAGGATTATTTCCGAGGGGAGGGGTAGGGTTTCTTTTCTTGTGATGTGCAAGAAGGAAAGAGAGATCTGCAAAGTTCAGCGCGACAAGATCTCTCGCACACGATAGATGCAAGCAGCCACGGAAAACAAAAGCCTATCTTAGGTCTCAAGGGTCTCAATCCCCGGAGTTCCTTTCGTTTCTTATGGGTATTTTAATTTATACGCGTATTCATTAACGTAAAGTTTAATGAAATGTCTGACGCATTTTCATTATCTGGAAGTCCTTGTGGTATCGCAATTCAAATTATACTTGAAATGTGCGGTATGTTCTAAGCCATTTGGTTCGTTTTGGACTTGGCACAATTTGTTTGATTTTATAATTATACACCTAGTTACTCTTTCCAAAAGTAAGTAAGTTATAAAAGTGAACCATGAAAAGCATTTTAGGAAGTGCTTGTACTCGTATTTCTTTGATTTCATAAGGTCTCACCCCAGTGTGTACGAGGGGCATTAGAGGGGTTACAGTGCATGCTATTCCAGTGGACGATTTTACCAGAAGGGAAGTGATTCTCAGTTTTCAGTTATTTTTGCTATTACGATATTTTACATCTACATACTACCCCGCAAGCCGCCTCAATAGGCGTGTGGCGGGGGGTGTTAGGACACCAGCTGTTTACATATAAAAAGGAAATGCTCTAATCAAATTATGCCTAGCATTTATTAAAGTCCCTTATTGTTCGGGGGATTTTAGTTCATATTTTATTTAGAGTGTATGGAAGGAGGAGAAAATAAATTCTTATGATATTAATTTCAGATAAGCTTTGGTACATTTACGATTGACCATTTCCCATACTCCACCTTTGCTTTCCCTAGGCACTAGAATTCATGGCATTAGTGAAGTGAAAATGAAATGTCCGTAATAACGATGGCACCTTATAACGAGCAATTTTATGATTTTGTTCTAATCTTGCCATTGCAGCCTTCTACTCTATGTGTATATCCCTTATAAAATTATCATTGCTGAAAACTTCTCTGTTTTAAATACATTTGTCATGTGTACTTTTCCATTTCAGGGTTAATTGTAAACCAAGAAGACATGCCCTTCAGTGATCAGGGAGTGTGTCCGGATATCATAATGAACCCCCATGGTTTTCCGTCACGTATGACAGTTGGGAAGCTCATGGAGTTGCTTGCAGGGAAGGCTGGAGTGCTGGAAGGGAAGTTCAAGTACGGTACAGCTTTCGGTGGCTCTAGAATTCAAGATGTTGGTGAAGAATTGATCAAGCATGGGTTCAATTTCCAAGGGAAAGACATCCTTACTTCTGGAATAACTGGTGAACCTCTCACGGCGTACATATACTTTGGTCCGGTAAGTTTTTTCCTCCTTCCTTCTTCTCACAACCATTTGATGGCGTTCATGAGTAAGCTTTCAATGATGCATATACATACAACACAGACAGGGCCCGCTCTACCATAAAGGCAAACTAGGCAAAGTGATGGGGCGCCGCAATTTGAGGGGCGCCGAAATGACAAGTGAAGAGAAAAAAAGAAAAAAGGGAAAAAAATCGAGAAAAAAAAATGAGAAAAAAAAGAAAAAAGAAGGGGGAGGGAAATAATAAACCCTATAGTCCGACAACCTTATTACTTAAAACTCGATAACATATCCAACCCTATTTCATAAAGTAAAGGGCTTGTTAGCTGCTTAACCTTCCGGCGGGTGCGCCCGTTTACAAAGTAAACGGTTTTCAATTTACGGTCGATAACTCTGCGAAAAACTATGTAATCTTTTCGAACCAACATTGTATTCCTCTATCAGGCTTTTTCCTTCCAATGTATGTCGGTGTCAGCGAAATATTCAGTCCCAGCTCATTGTGAATCGAGTTTGTGACAGAGAAGGTCGCCCGTTGTGAACGAAGTAAACAGCGTGCCTGCTCGTGGGGATGGATCAACGTGGAAGCAACGTAAGTGCCTTCGGCGCCGATCGCACGAAATTTTTTTAGGGGCGCCTTTTCATCATTCGCCTAGGGCGCCTGTATTGCTAGAGCGGTTCCTGAACACAGAGTGGAGATGGAATAAGTTAATTGGGATCATCATTGTCTCAATAAGGGAGGGGATGACCTGTTCTCCAGTTCCTTGATTCCACCAGTTCTCTCGGAAACCAAAAGATCTGAAACCTGCTTAACAATCCAATCTCTTGACTCCATTTCTATTGTTTAAAGAAAACTTGGCAGAAGATCAGATGCTTGAAATTTTTTGAGGCAACAAAATCACCGCACATCAGTGGCGGATCCACGAGGGGGTGGGGGGAGGGGAAGGGGGAAATTTCCCCCCCCCCCCCAAGAAATCCGACGTGCAAAAGTAAATCATAGGATTTGTTTGTAAACTTCATGTACCAAAAACAAAATAGCATTGATATGCCTGAAAAAAAACATGAGTCTACCTCCAACGAGCATGAACTGTGTTTTTCGATAAAGAGTTGTTTCGTGCATTTCGAGTTGGCAGTGGAAGACCAGAATCTGCCCGAGAGGAGATGAGTCACAGTTTAGGCTACGTCCATTCCACATTTGTCTTACCTACCCACCTACCCATGTCTCTTGCAAAGCTGCTTCCCCCATCGCCCTAAAAGTCAGGGATCTCTGGCGTGTGTCAGTCACTGTTTCAAACAGCCTCCCCTGACCCCTTAAAAAGTAAGGACTCATTTCCCTAGTAGCTGGCACGGGGTAACACACAGCATTTATTAAGTTTGTTGGTTGCTGACTGACTGGGCGTTTGGGCGCTTATGCAGTCTCATTCAGTCTTTGGCGTGCGTAGATGCAATCATGTTCCTTGAATGTGTCACATTGTTTTGTCCCGTTGACGTCTCCTTCGGCACCTCATCTTGGGCATCTACTTAAACGTGTCTTGTTTATATTACTGTGCGGACAGATTAATCATTTTCGTTTCGTCAACTACATAAGTGGATTTTAGTTTTAACAGAGTTTACCAGATTAACTCGTCCAATTAACAATACATATAATCAAATTCCTGGGAATACATAGTGATTTATTTTGCTGGATTTGATACTTCTCCTAACAGCAGCTCCTACATTCACGGATCTCTGCATGCCAGTGACAATTTTTTTACAGCATTACAGTACGTGCAAGAAGTATGGTAAGTGTAAGTACTTATTTTAAATATCACTCAGTGCATAACTACTTCATAACTATACATGATATATCCCTTCTGTTATGTTTACTCCTAGTATCCTGTATAGGTCCTAAAATGGGTTAATCAGTAAATCTGTATACCTCAAATAATTCATAATGTTAAACATCATTTGTAGCATGTAAATGAAATGTAACATTGATT
Source organism: Pyrrhosoma nymphula (assembly GCA_963573305.1). NCBI lineage: Eukaryota > Metazoa > Arthropoda > Insecta > Odonata > Coenagrionidae > Pyrrhosoma > Pyrrhosoma nymphula. Next base: position 29,178,608 of record OY754333.1, read on the forward strand.
TTAACATGCTCTGTAATATTTTCAAGAACCAAGTTATCTCCAACAAAAATTCAGTTCTGATCCTCGGCTTGGCTTAAACATGTTCCTTCTTAGAATATGCATGATCTTTTGTAATAATAAACAACAGTGCATAATATTATGATTATTGAAATTATTATTAATTAAAAAATTATAGTTGATGAAAAGTTAAAATGTTGTAATTTATAGCATCAATTTTTATTTTGAAAACTTCTAACGTGTTTTTCTGCAAACATGTACCCCTTCAATATGATATTTTTTTGTATTTGGTAGCTAAATATTATAACTATCTATCCTTCAAGTTGTGTGATGGTAATGTAGTTCTTAGGGAGAAATTAATTTTTATGTGTTCACATGTGCGCATTTTAAGTTTTGTAGCATCCTAGGCTTGGGGTATGGTGGATTTCGGCGAGTGAAAACACCATGCACATATCATTTGAATTATGTGGGCTGATGTTAACTAATGCCAACAAATTAGAAAGTATCAAATCGTAAAAATGCTATTGTAGCGATGTCTCCATGTCGACGAATCACAAAATTGGCTTTTGCGATTTGCATGTTGAACCGCTCGAAACCTCGTCATTGTTAAGCTTTTTTACACTTAATATTTTTTTCCAAATATAATGCCTTTATATCTACGAACACACATTAATCTCACGATACCCGGTCAATTTCTTCAGGTTTCTCGTTAAACGTTGTGCGAAAGAGGTTTTGCCAAAGCCCTTTCGAGGAGCTGAATAATGCTTTCACAATAATATCTTTCTATGAATGCATCACTGTAACATTAATTGACCTAATTGTTGTGATAACCATGTAGTATTAACTGTACTGGTTTGGCTAGCAGTGAAGTATTATTTTATAGATTAAGAACATGGCCTTAAAATCATACAATATTTCTTTCGAATAGGAGTATTTTTGGAGGGAGATGAGAAATTGGCGATTCAATGGCATTCTCCCAGAGGAATGTACCGTCTCCCAGACGTGTGAACCTGCTCATGGACATGCATATAATGGCTAGGCTGTCATTCCAATGAAGGACTTGATTCATATCTTGTAGCACAAAACAGTCATTGATCACGGTTACCTTTATTTTTAAAAATGTTAAACACAGCTCTGCTTTCTTTGGTGGCGAAGAAATCACATGCACAACCTCTAATTGTAAGATGTCCAGAACCGTTTCATCGGTAATGTAATATCTTTGACAACAGTGTCTAGGCTGCACTAGTCTACCGGAGTTCACTGCATCTGATCCATTACATTTAAACCTGGCGATTTAAGTTATCAGCATTCACTGCGAATATCATGCATGACACTTCTACTGCGCACAAAATCGAGTGCTACCCACCTCTGGAAGCCGTTTGCAAGAAATATTCTCCAATATGTAGTCCCTTCATTAACATTAGGATTAAAAACGCAGTAGTTGTTCTTTTCGCCAAATTCTATTGTCTTCCCAGCTGGTCTATAGGAAATTATAATAATAAGTTGTACAGAAATATTCATACGCACTTTGTGTGCCTGCCTTAGGCGTCGATTAGTATTTAATAATTCCGGATTTCAAAATTCGTCAAACTTTGAGAGACCTATCTTTTCATTTAGATGCCTCTCATCCAAGCTGGTATGTATTTCTTACAAGTTTGCAAAGCAAGTGTCTTTCAGTTGATAATTACTTCACCTCTCCCACACACTTTTAAATCCTACACTTGGTATTTCTCCGATAACAACTGAGTTCTCTTTTTTAAAGCATTTATTTTGATTAGTGCTTAATCATCGAGTCGCAGGTGGCGTCTATGCTCCTTTACCCTGGTTTCTATGGTTCTCTCAGTCTCCCCAATGTACACTTTGCCACATTCGCATGGAATGCGGTATATTCCCGGTGTTTTGAGACCAATTGGATCTTTGGCACGAACCAACTTGTACTGGAATTTATCAGGAGGGAGGTGAATGGTTTGGATCTTGTGTTTAGCAAGAATCCTGGCTATTCTGACATCGTCATCTTCAGCCCTGAAGATGTTGGGAAAGTTTCCCAACAAAATGTCGGCGTACATCATGTGGACCTTAACCCGGTTGGAAACCTGAGAGGAATTCATTCAAGGAAAAGTACTATATTTCAGCGATTTACGAAGTTAAAACCAGATATTTATTATCATTTTTATGCATAGAAGCAGTAAAAGAACAACATTATAGAATTATCGCTAACTGGATTGAAAATGCCTTGCATAAAAAAGACTACGCTTCATTTCATAACTTGAATCATATCTGGCAGATTACGAGTTGATGTAGTTCAAATTTCTGTTACTAGTGGCGCTGTATACTATTCCCGCCACATTCAAATTCTTCCTTTAAACAGGTCCTATTACTGCTCTCTTTCGTATTTTTTCCACACATGTACAAGACTAAGTCAAAAAGTGTTTTACAAAGTAAAGGTAAATGCAAAAAGTTTCGATATGCATGAGTAATGGACTTAATTGAATTTATTTTTTGAAAGAGCTCGCTGTGGTGCAAATTGCAGGAAAACTGAAAAATGTGTTGTCTAAATATGGGTTTCTGCATACGTTGGAAACGGTAAATTGAACGGGACTTTGCAAAAGTGGTGTAAATTGCAGGAAAACGTAATTTCCGATAACGCAAATACAAGGTTTCACTGTATATTGATTTAATGATAGGTTCTTGGGCAGTCCACCAATAGATTGAAGAGGAGAAGAGATGTTAAATTGGCATATGTGAAAGTGAAGCGTTATTTTTGTGGAAAATGATCCACTAGCCATGGAATGGCTATCATGTGAAAATTTTTTGTGATTAGTTAAATCCAAACTATGTAATCAGTTTTTTAAATTAAATCTCAAAGTCTATCTCAAATCTGAGTCTTGTTGTCACCAAAGTATGAATTCCAGTTCCTCCTCATTACCAATTGATGTAAAGGTCTTCCTTGATTAAAACAAATTCGGTTTACACTACTTTTGCTATAACACCAATTCCATATAGGTAACATAAATTTGCTACAACACCAATATGATATTACTCTTTGCTACATTGCCATTAGTGAATGTATTCAGATCTCACTTCCAACTGCGAAAATCGCATGAAATTCACATTATTATTGCAATGTGAAAAATGTAGTTCCCTATTTATGAGTTATGGTTAGGTGAGCTCTAATTAAAATTAACTCTAGTTTCAAGTATGGAAGAAGCAACCATCCAACAACCAGTTTGACAGTGCAGGGCCATCAGATGATGATCCTGTTTATTTGACACCACAAGAATAGGTGACCTGAACAATTATTTAATGTAGCTAGGACCACTGTATTCCACTGCTTTTCCAAGTGTACCTGTGCCTATTGGAGTGTTTAAACCCCATGTATGTGATTTAATTAGAGTTCACTTAGGAAAAAGAAGCAATAAACTTTCATAATTTGTTCATCAGTAATCAAATGCATTTTATTTCTGTATTATAAAATGAAAACTGCATCACGCCCTTCTCCCAATTCTGAGATGCAATTCATTTTCTTTCTTTCCTGCCACATTCAGGTTTACTATCAGAAGCTAAAGCACATGGTGCTTGATAAAATGCATGGGAGAGCCAGAGGTCCTCGCGCTGTCCTGACTCGGCAGCCAACGGAAGGAAGGTCTCGAGAAGGTGGGCTGCGACTCGGGGAGATGGAGCGTGATTGCTTGCTATCGTATGGAGCCAGGTGGGTGCAAGTTCATTTGTTCTCCTCCCACTAAGCCATTGCTGCGTTTATCATTTAAGTAGCAAAGTGGTAGAAAATTGTCAGGTATATTTTTGTGTCCTTTGATAGCATTTTACTTCATTTTTGTGTAAAATCTTACTTCATCTCCACCACCTTTAAGTAGGTAATATTTTTTGTCTACTCTTTATCGCAAATGATTTCTCAGACTTCGAAATAGGACAAACCTAAGAAAAGAAGCTATCTTCCTCATTTGATGACATAGACATAAATATTTGTATAATCCATGGTGTGAATTCTGCACTGGAGAACAAGCTACTCTCAAGATACCTAGAAAAGCATGTCTCCACATTTGCTCGACAGATGAGCTCAGTAGCTGTCCACATATAATAAATGATTTAGTGTTTTCCCGGCAAATAAAACTAATGGAAGTCTTCTCAGGTCTTCCACCAGAATAAGCTTTTTAGCACTGCCTAAAACTAGCAGTGATAAAAAGCTTATCCCAGTGGAAAACCCGAGAAGACTTCCTTAACGTCCACTTATAGTTCTCAATGTTCTCGGAACAGGCTGTTGCATCCATATGCTTCTTACTGGTAACCCTCAGTTTGATTTTTTTATTATTTCTTTGAGCTCCGATTTTTTTTACAATTTTTGATGCACTGTTGCTTTTGGTTGAATTGAAACATGTGCTTCAACATTGCCTCTGCCAGTTGTGTTTGACTATGACAATTGCTGTGGAAGGCATTGCATTTACCCCTTATGAGAGAGTGCTGGCACTAACTTTGTGGAAACTCTTAATGTCCATCTTCGGAAGAGGGAAAAGAGAAGAACACTAGTACAGAAGGTTGATCACTAAAAGTGTGGAAGTGTACCAGTTTTTTTCTCTTTTTCCTCTTTTGAAGATGCATTAACCCCAGCCTACCTTTTCTTTATATGTATGTATTCTTTTTCACCAGTGTGTCTAAGTTTATTGTTTGGTGTGAGCTGGATAAAATGCTATTCCTCTCACACCAAGCTTTCTATAATGAATGAATAACTAAATCAGCCCATGTGGTGACGGGATAATGTCCTCGCCTGCTAAACTGAGGGTCGCAGGTTCGAGACCCGCCTGAGTGGATTTTTCGCCACTCAGGACATGGGTGTTTTTGTTTGTTCATTGTTTCTTGTTAAGGCACCCGATGTAAAAGTCCGGTAGAGCTGTTTTCGGGAATGTGGAAATAAATTAGTACCAAATATTTTGAGTGGAAGTCAATTTGAGCGTAAGTAGGCCTGAAATAATGACTAAACTCATGTGTGTGTCAAAATGAAAAAAACTAAAAGATCAATCTTCTTGTTTTACTTTTGATTAATTTTATCACTAAATGGTATTAATACGCAAACATTGAAATAGCTTAAGTCAAACTTCCCAACAAATTCATGAAGCTCTTTAGCTGCTGCATGAGTGGCCTTATAGGTGTGTATAGTGTTTCACAAGTGACTGGTGATTCAATTGCTGGTTTTGTTGTGTGAGGAGGCAGGTACGTCATCATCATTGTCTGGATTTAGTCTGTCATCATCTTTTAGCACCACCTGTGGCTTTTGTGGATGCATCGGCAGAGTTGATAAAGCGACAGTTGGTAGCACTTGAGACAAATGGTCGATGACAGGAGCTCATATGATCTGGGCTTAATTTCAGCCAAAGTGCTGCTGCGGTGCTTCATGCAAACCTTTTATCTGCTCATTCAATCAAGCTGGGTGGTATTCCCCACCCCTCTGACCCTCTGGTGCTTCATAGCTCCAAAAAACTTGTTTCAGTTCTCCACAAATTCTGATCTTCATGATTACGACACAAGAAGAAAAAACGATCTTCATTGTTTCTCTGTAAGAACCGAAAGGTTGAAATGTGGACCACAGGAAATGGGAATTAGAGTATATATAGAGAAAAATAAATTGCCTGTTGAACTAAGAAAATTACTAAGTACCAGCCTCCTCAAGGCTAAACTGAAAGAGTTTTTACTTAGAAAAATGTTTTACTCTATCACGGAGTTTATGAGTGATGACTCTTTAGAGTCTTAAGAGTTTATTGTTCATGTATAGTTTATTCTTTTATGTCAATTTGTCCTTGATTTGATATTGATTATATTATTTACCAATTAATTTGAATTTGCTAAAGTTTTATTGTAAAAATTTACTGCTTGTACAGAATTGATTATTCCTTATATGTAGGCAACATTTTTTCTTAAAAATGCAATATGTACCTGTATTTCTTTTTTGACGTGCCATATATTGGTTATATTTTTATATGTACCTGATCTAACATGGCAAATAAAGCATTATTATTATTATAATTTTAAACTTAGAAATTAAGCTAATCATATGATCGCAGCATAAGATGGTGTAATGAAAGAAAGCATTGAAGCCAAAGTGTGCTGTACATCTGGCTTTGAGGATAGCAGAGCTAGGTGGAAAGGAAGGAGGGATGAGTGAGCCTTTGGAATCTCTTGGGTCATAGATGCCCATGAGTTGTCTGTGTTTTACATTTAAAAAGATGTGAAATCAGTGGAGTAGGTGGCCGAGGCTGTGCAATTAAGTTCAAGTTTGGTTAAAAAAAAGCTTGAAATTTCTCGACTTAATCTTCAACGCATGTGGTACAAGTTTAAAGAATATTATAGCAGTGATGCACGTGTAAGTCTTCATTATATATTGTGTGCTATATTTAAATTGATTATTGTGTGTGATTTTGTGTTCAATCATATTCTTTTCCATGGAATATGAGAGCAGCATGCTGCTTGTGGAGCGGCTAATGATCTCCAGCGATGCATTTCAAGTGGACGTGTGCAACAAGTGTGGCCTTGTGGGGTACTCAGGCTGGTGCCATTACTGTCGATCCAGTGCCTCGGTCTCATCCATCAGGATTCCATATGCATGCAAGCTTCTTTTCCAGGAGCTTCAGTCAATGAACATCATACCCCGCTTAACCCTTCACAAGTACAGTGACTGAACAACGGACATCGGTGATGCTGTGATGTGAATCTGTGAAGAGTAATTCTTCAAGTGAAAGTTTTCTTTATACGTTTCTGCACACGTTAGAGAGGCAAGTTTTGGTAATTTATTGTTTATTGGCCTTTATAAGGCTAAATAATCACTTGAGGTGAATGTTTGTAAATATATTTCCATCATGTTTTGATTCTCCAGAATTATTACTTTCGTGATGACTCCTCTTGGTGTTGTTGAGATGTTCTCTTTAAAAGAAGAGTCGAGGGAATTACTGGAGTATAAAAATAAATGAATGCTATCAAAGAATGCAATATTTTAGATTTTTTATGCTTGAGGTTATGACACTTTCCATACTATGGAAATGATATTTTTTAAAGGCAGATACCGTATATCTCCGAATATATTCCCCCCCCCTTTTTGCTCAAAATTTTCTTGGGAAAAGTAATAGGGGGACTATATTCGAGCTCAAGCGACTAAAGCATGATTCACACGATCATTTTTCAGGGATAACGGCATTTATAGCTCAAGTAATGGCTCTAAGAAGCCATCATTTTCAGGGTTAGCGGCAATGATAGGGATCCCTATTCGTTTTTCCATCATTCGCAAATGTCCAATTTTCCTTCCCTTAACACGTACGTGACATCCAGCTGCAACCAATCAGAGCCCACGGCAGCAAATACGAACCCAAGGTCCGTAAAGGGCAGGTATTGACACGCACTTGTCTAATGTAATCTGCCATCTTGTCTCTGTCGCGGTGGGAATCCAACTTTTTGTGCAAATAAATGGAGAACATCAGTACAAAGAACCACGATTTACTTTCTTATTTAGCAATGTAAAGCTATGAAATTGTAGAAATTTATAGACAATACAATTTTAATTGATAGTATGGTTGGACTTCAACTCTACGGTCCTTGGTTTTACTCGGGAAAAATTGTCAATCCAGCTGCTCAAAACTTCATACTTGAGTGCATCGCGAGCGTGGACACAAAGAACCACGATTTACTTTCTTATTTAGCGATTTAGAGCTATGAAATTTTAGTTATCCATAGACAATACAATGGTAAATTATGTAATGGTTGGAATTTCAGTCTATGGTCCTCTGTTCGACTCCGGAATAATTTTTAATTCACCTATGGCTCAAAACTTCGTACTTGAGTGCATCGCGTGCATAGACACATAGAACTGCGATTTAATTTCTTATTTAGCGATGTAGAGCTATGAAATTTTATGTATTCTTAGACAATACAATACAATGGTGATCGATAACGTGGTTGGATTTCAAGTCTACGGTCCTCGGTTCGACTCCAGAAAAATTATCAATCCAGCTATGGCTCAAAACTTCGTACTTGAGCACAGCGCGTGTATAGACACAAAGAGCTGCGATTTACTTTCTTATTTAGCGATGTAGAGCTATGAAATTTTAGATATTCATAGACAATACAATGGTAAATGATGGAATGGTTGGAATTTCAGTCTACGGTCCTTTGTTTGACTCCGGAAAACTTTCAATCCAGCTATGGCTCAAAACCTCGTACCAGAGCGCACCGCATGGATATGTTCAAAGAACCATGATTTTCTTTCTTATTTAGAAAGGCATAGCTGTGAAAATTTAGTTGTAGTTAGGCAATACAATAACACTCGGTAACATGGTTGGACTTTAAGTCTACAGTTGTTGATTCGACTCTGTAAAAATTCCAATCCGGCTATGATTCAAACCCTCATACTTGATCGTGCTGCATGTATAAGTAAAAAGAACCACGATTTTCATTCTTGTATAGTTTGGTAGAGCTATGAAATATTATGTTCGGTAGAGCGATGAAATATTATGCTCGGTAGAGCTATGAAATATTAGGAACTCATAGGAAATATAATAATGCATTTTAATATAGTTGGACTTTTAAGTGAACGGTCGGCAGTTTGACTCCGGAAAAAAATTCCAATCCTGCTCTAAACGCCTTTCGAAAGCGCTCCTCATGCATAGGTACGGAGAATGCGATTTTTGCCTCCTCTGAAGAGGTATATACTGTAGTGGTCCCGACACACACCCCTCCCTTTCGGTTAGAACCTCAATTTTAACCACGGGATTTAACCACGGTGAATGAGTCAGAGTTCCGCCATACAAACAGATTGCTGTTCGGGTGTCACAGCTTGTGAAGACCGTGCAGTCGAAAAGCGGGTGATCTTCCACTATCAGACTTTTGGTTTACAATAATGTAATAAAGGGCACAGGTAGAGTTCCCCGGGTTCCGCGACCACTGCGTTACAATTCTAAGCAATGCGATCGAGGGAAGGAAGATTGGCGATTTAGGCAACACAATTATAATTTCTAACATCTTTTCTGTAATAACATTTAATGACTTGGAAGCACTTTTCCCACACGGCGTCACCTTCAACATACAATTTACCTATCCCAAACGGCGTCACCTTCAATACGAAAAGAAATACGAAAAAAAAAATACCCTTTAGTGGCACACAGCGTCACCTTCAATACAAAATACACTTCTTTGACACGGCGTTAGGTCTCAAATATACACGAAAATACCCTTTTTCCACACGGCGTCACCTTCAAATATATAAAAAAATACCCTTTTCTCCAATGATTAAACTTGATCTAAAGTCCACTAAGTATGACACAGCTGGCGATCTTGAAATACAGGGGCTTGTGATCACGGAGACTAATCCAGAGATTCCAAATGAATGAAGCCAACCACAAAAGCAGGCTAGCCGTGAGTCGGGGATCGTCGTTGGTCGAGAGGGAGGAGCAATGGGGCGGGGGGAATAGCACGTGGCGACAGGAATTCTTACGAATTTAGCCGGGGTGAAGTCTCTTCTTTCGGAGATCCTGGTAGCTGATGCAGGGTGGCGGCGGCGATTACAATGAGCGGCTCGCGATGACCCTCAGCACCTCGTAGCCCTTCGAAGAAACTCCGAACCTCGGAAGACGTCTCCCATGTGCCTTGGCTTTCTCCACCTCTCTCCTCGTTTCTTGACAGTCGGTCCTTGCCTCCGACTCCTTATCCAGTTGATGGCCGTCTTACTTGACTCTGGCACAATGCTCACACTAGTAGCGGTCAACCAGCAATCCGTCCAAGAGTGTGTTTTAGAGTGTTTTTTCGTCGATCTCGGGCGAGCGTTATATGCCCCTTTTCCTCCACCCAGAATGCCCCACTGTGTGTCGTCTGCTTATTCGATGTTCTTTTCAACCGGGATTTTTGAAACGTAGTTAAAGACACTCACTCAAACTATTACTCGTATTTTTCACTTATATTCACAGAAACACTTTTTTTGACTCACACATTCACACAACCCTAATAATTCACTCGTTTACATCTTTTTTCATATTAATTTACACAAATAAACCCTTTAAAAAAAAACATTTACAAATAGTTTGCCCAAATCGCAAACTTCCATGTAGTAAAAAAAAATAGACGGATGGACATCACGGAGCCTTCCGTGGGCCATCACAATACATACATTCCTTTTAAACAGTTTTTTTAGCCCAGCAGTTTTCTGGAATGCAGCTCTCTTGTGAAGCAAAGGATATCTCCGAATATGTTCCCCCCCCTTTTTGCTCAAAATTTTCGTGTTCGATGAAACCCAGGTGGTTGTGGGGGAAAGGGAGTGGGTAACTCGCAAACCCCTCCCCTCCCAGTCTTGACACCTCTTCATTGCCATTTCCCTCATTCCCGCCCCCTCCAGCTGGATTGTTTTATGCATTGTCTTATTTCCCAGTGATAATGACAGTGTGTGTTGAAACCTAGGTTTTGATTAATTTATTTATTTCCAGAGGCATTCACTTGCGTATTAATTTTTATTGTCCATCTTCTGTGCATGGCAACTCAATTTAAGGGCCATTCAAGTCTGTTTTATGTAAGATGTTGTGACGGGGACAGTGAACAATGGCTTTTTTAACACTACCTCACGTAGGTTGATGTGAGGGTCCAAGATCTCCTTTTATAATATTTAAGGTATTTATGAGACGTGTTTGTATCATCATGTTTTGAATTGCCCCTGGATGAGAAATATTAGTTAATAGCCCCTCCTCTGCAGTTGTCTCCAAGACGTGATCTTATGCATATTTTGTGTTATGAGGACTTATGATATCTAATTACAATACTGGTGCAGTGTAAGCAAATATTGATGTAGCATCCTTTAAAACAGTGGCAGTGATCAAGTTCTGATGTTTTGTGGTTTATTAATGATTCTCTTAGTGATTAGGTATTCTCGGATTCAAGATTCGATCGAATCCATCCATGAAATCTTTGAATCCCAATTGTGCGGGTTGCATATTACAATGACGAACTGCCACAGCCAAATGTTAAATGCAGAGGCGGGCGATGGTTGGCTTCTGAGCTACCGATGCACATTATGTATATCTGCGGGCCTCTGGGAGGATAGACAATGATAGCCAGCAATTGCATAAATGGAAAGCAAGTGCCATATATTGCCACAAATGGAAAGCATCCACTACATTTTGGTAAAACTTGTCGTTTGATATCTTGCTGCGGAATCATCATCTCCAGCCATGATGTCGTTTTACTTCAGAAGTGGTGATAATTTGCGTCAAAATTAATTTCGGCAAATATGTATGTGAGTGGAGATAGGGGTCACGCAATGTTTCTCTCAGAAATGTGGCATTGGCAGATACCTCCCTATGGACTATTTTCTAAACTGACGTGTGCTTAGCAGATCATAATGAATGTTTTAATATTTTATGTGTTAGACCGATGAATGATGATGATGTGTTAGACTCTCTTTGTATGAATTTTGAATTCTCTTTGTTTTTGAGAAACTAAGTTTTAAGTTGAAGACAAATATATGTTTACTTCAGCCCATAACGCCATGTCAAACATTGCATTTTTGACGCTGCAAAATATTCACTTTACCTCTTTTGTTGCCCCCCACCCCCCCTAATTCCTTCAACAATTCAGTAACACTGCTGAGTTTATCGTAACAACTTTTTACAAATTTTTCTGCTCTCCGTTGTATTCGATTTATTTCTGAGATTAGTCCTACTTTGCTAGGGTCCCATATGCTAGCGGCAAACTCCAAGTGACGTCTCACGAGTGAAAAATAACATAACTCTTTAACCTTCTCGTCACATTTTCCTAGTATTCTTTTAATAAATCCCAATTTGCGACTAGCCTGTCTGCAGATTTCCACTTGATAGGATATATACTTGGCAGAATTGAATTTAAAAAGTGTGTTGTTATGATTTTATTAAATAGAATAGCTCTGTCAAAGAAACTTACACAATTAATCAAACCAAATTATTAAAGGTAGAGTCATTTAAATACCTAGTTGCTACCCTTACACAGTACCTGTCTTGGGGGAAACACGTTTGGGACTACTACTACTATAACTAGTCCCAGAACTAGACCGGATACAGCAGAGAGCAGCAATATTTGTAAAACGTTGCTATATGTACCAATATGTAGCAGTTTTAACGAATTGTTAATGGAGTTAGGGTGGTAGTCTCTTACTAATCAAAGATAAAAATATAGATTAAATCTTTTGCGCAAGTTTGAAATAGTACATTGTTTGCAGACTGATCAACTTATGTTGTTGGAGCCAACAAATTACGATATAAACGATAACGTCATAAGACACAGGACACAGACTGCAAAACCGATAGATTTTAAATGTCATTTTTCCCATGCACAATTAGGGATTATAATAGTGGCGATAAATCAGTCTATGCAACTCCCACCCTCACTATATAGAGTAGTCTTTTTACATGAGCATAATAATATATATCATCGTTACTAACACTCCACCCCTCTTGAAATTCCGAAATTATTTTTTTTCTCCGTGCATTAGTATCTTGTAGCATTCATAAATTAGTAATGAGTATCATAGCACTGGGGTAAGAGGGGAAAGGGGGAGGCAAGATGGTGGAAGTGCTTTTATGGACATGTCGAGACTTAAGCTTTCCCTACCATTATGTAATTCCCTCGAATCGTTTTTAACAATGGATGTCTTAGTCTCAACCCCTTTCGGAGCGTCCCTACGTCATGAGGTACACGGCGCACGTTCGTAGACGAGCTAGCATTGACTCTGATATAACTGCAATTAACATGTATAATTCAACGTGTCTTTCTACCTCTCCTGCTCTCACACCGCACGCGTTAGGTTGAATGGTTATTAGTCTTACACTATGAGTACTCGGCAATTATTTTATATCCCTTGCAATTGAATTATCCATTTTTCAATCAGAACTTAAAATGGTCCTTATTGTCACAAAGGCTAATGAATTTGAAAAAATCAGTGAGAAACACAGACGTTGTACATACATATACAGATGATCAAAGCTATATAATTACTGATTTGTACGTTACTCATGACAACTATTTCATAAAGTAATTGATTTAAGCACTGTTCCTGATGTTTCAAGAGCCGAAAATTAAATTCGTCATTGAAACCATTAAGTATTTGATTAAAATATTATTACCTGGTACATATATTGTATTCTTAAATAATCTTTTTGCTCATCACGGAAAAAAAATATTCTAAAGTCTTTGCGGGTTTCTCTTGTTTCCACACAAAGCTTTCCCTCTTACGTACCTCTTATAGGTATCAATAATGGCTTAATAATAGTGAGTAATTACAGTTTGATATACTGAGGTTTTAGAAATTTCGGAATGCAAATTTGGTCTTGTAATATTTCGACTTTAAATTCCCCCGATAACTTGGTCCTTTACGTCAACAAGAGTATTCACCTGATGAGCTTAATGATCGCACCGAATATTCCAGAAAATCAAAATAAATTGGTCATCTACATCTACAAAATACCCTGCATACCACATCAAGGATGTGTGGCAGGAGGTGAGTAGTCACCAACGTGCATTACACCATACCCTATTAAAGTTAGTGTAACTACGACTAATTATGCATTAGCATAAATCGCTAATGCTTGTCTGGGGGCAACATTTGCTGGCAGTCGATTAGACTGAGTAATCGGAGGCTAAATCATCGATCTAAGTACTATTTAAGTCATGTGTTTGGAAGGATATGAGCTTCTTTTAAATCCTATATAAACTATAGTTACCAAAAGTTAAATCTAATTGCCAAAGCTTTTGTCGCTTGTAGAATGCCATGGCGGCATTATCGTCCTATTTTGTCATGTTTTTTGTTGATTGCTTTTCACAGCTTTGCCAGCTATTCATCTGTCGTCTGCAATTAATTCAATAGATGGCAGCTAGAGCAATTGGAGAAACTTGTCAGTAACTAGATTGACCTCGTCCTACGCGGGAGAAAACCAGAGAATGCATCCATCTTTATGGTAGTTTACTTTTTATTTTGCTGTACATCTGAGGTGTTGCAGAACAGCTCTCTGCTAGTTAAATAAAAAAATTGTTGAACTTTTATATAGTATAATATATATATATCTTGTCCATAACCATGACAAGGATTAGTTATTTATGCTAATGCTGCAATAGTCGTTCATCTATAACTGAAAAATACCCTGCAAGACACCTCAAGGGTGTGTGGCAGGGGGTGAGTACCCAGACACCACGCACTATGTAATATAAATGAAATTCAACTGAATTACCTCAATAATACATCATGTATGGGAATGTAATATGGCCGTAATATAGCCATAATTTCCATGTATTTTTGCTTCAAAAGTCCTCTAGGGCATACATATTATAGCTGTATTACATAATGTATTGCATCTATGATCCAGGTGTTATACAGGCTGTATACATGATGTAAACTAACTGTACGTTTAATGTATAGAATACACAATGTAAAGCAGCCATATCTTAAATGTAATTCAGTCATATAACATCAGTGTTTTAGATGTATAGGGAGTTTCATATATACATAATGTAAGTAGCTTGCATTTAGTCTGTTATATAGGGGTATTATGCCACAAATACTTCTGAATGTATTGCGTAATGCAGCTGTATTACAATATGTATAATTCATGCTATTTACAGTGGCCTATGCCTCACTGGGGCCTTCATTCAAGTATTCTACCAGCTGATTGGTAGGTTCTTGGACAGTCCCCATTCTGCATCCCAACCTCATAGACATTGTCTCGCTTTCCCTCCTAAGGATGGCCCGTTATTAGATCCCTTTTCAATTCTTCATATCTTCTACCTCCTCTTATTTGCAAAGGCAGACAAATTCGCATATGCACCGATAGTCAAGCAGCTTTAAAAGCTCTCACATCTCCATGGTGCAAATCAAGACTGCTGCTGGAATGTCGGGAAGCACTGGACTCCCTCAGCAGGCAGAGCAAAGTTGAACTTTTCTGGGTCCCTGGCCACACAGGTATAACTGGAAACGAGATAGCAGATGAACTGGCAAAGGAAGGCTCGAATGTGATCCCAGTTGGACCAGAGCCTTTCATCCCAATTGCACCCTCTTTAGGGATCGCGAAGATCAAGGAGTGGAACCTAGCTCAACACTCAGAGATCTGGAAAAATGTACAGGGGCTCAGGCAAGCCAAGCTCCTAATAAAAGGACCCAGACCGGGACTGGCAAGAAAGCTTCTCTCACTGGATAGAAGACAACTTCGTACGATAGTGGGACTGCTTACTGGACACTATCAGGTTATGAGACACCTTCATCTCCTGAGAATTACAGACTCGGCGAAATGTAGATGGTGTGAGGAAGAGGACGAAACAACATCGCACGTACTCTGCAAGTGTCCCACCTTGATGAGGACTAGAGTTAGGCATCTGGGCTCACCATTTTCGGAACTAGATGAAGTCAGTAGTATCCCCATGGAGGACATGTTATCCTTTAGCAGGGCGACTGGACTCTATGGGTGATCACAGACACGGTGGTTAGCACAATGGACCATTAGGTCTAAGTGCCCCAGGTCCTCCTTGGAGGAACTCCACCAATATATTAATCTAATCTAATCCTCTTATTTCGTCCAGAATTCCTGTCCTCTTCCTTCCTCTACCACGCTTCCCCAGTGTTCTTTCCTCTATCACTCTCTTCAACATGCCCTCTCCTCTCAAAACCTCCTCCATCCATCTCTTCTGCCTTCTCCGAACCTCTGCCACAAGCTTCCTCTCCGACCATATCCAATACCTCCTCGTTCGTCTTTCTCACCATCCAGCTATCCTTCTCCATCTTTCTCCAAACCCACATCTCAAACGCCTCAAGTCTACGCACATCCTCCCTTCGCAATGACCAAGTTTCCGACCCATATAGCGCCACACTCCATATTAAAGTTTTCACCAGCCTCTTCTTTACGTCTCTTCTCAGACCCCCCCTCATCAATTCCCTTCTCTTCGAAAATACTTCTTTAGCTAGTGCAATTCTGCATCTGATGTCCTTACCACTAAACCCATTCTCCTCCAAAATAATACCCAGATGCGTAAACTGCTCGGCCTGCTTTATCTTCTGCCCTCCCACCCTTATAATTAGCCCCGCCTTCTTACTTCTAGAAAATCTCATCACTTTCGTTTTCTTGTGATTGATCTTCATCCCATACTTTACGCACTGCACCTCTAACGGATTCACCATTAACTGTAACCCCTTGGCAGACTGACTAGCCAATGCTTGATCATCTGCAAATCTCACTGATTTTATCAGCTCCCCTCCTACCTTTATTCCTACCTCCTCCTCCCCCCATGCCTCCCTTACCATTTCTTCTCTGAGTACACGTTAAAAAGCAACGGCGATAGTGGGCACCTCTGCTGCATTCCCCTTCCTATCATGGCCCATCCCTATTCTCCATTGGCTACCCTAACCTGCGCCATCTGGTTCATATACAAATTCCGAATCAGACGCCTGTCCCTCCAATCAATCCCGTCCCATTACTACTAAGTGCTTACTCCCAGGTATCCTACCAATTATTTCCTCTTGCTGATTGTATACGCTATATATACCCATCTCTTCCTTCGCCCACCACCGCGTTCCAATCCCCCATTACTACTAAGTGCTTACTCCCAGGTATCCTTCCAATTATTTCCTATAGCTGATCTACCTCCTCCTCTTTATGATTAGAGGTAGGCATATAAACCTGGATTATAACTAAATTCGTTGGATCTACCTTTAGTTCCATGACTATAATCCTGTCACTCACCTGTTCTGCATACACTACTTTCCTACCTAGTTTCCTATTCATTACGAATGCAACCCCACGCTGACTTTCATTCCCTCCACTATAAATTACTCTATAGTCGTCGCTCCAGTAATCCCAGTCATCCTTCCATCTTACTTCACCCAGACCCATGATATCTACACCCACCCTCTCCATTTCTTGCTTTATATTCTCTAGTTTACCCGCCCTCAGCATAGTCCTAACATTCCACGTTCCTATTCTTCTAGTTTCGTTCCTTATCTTTATCTTCTTTTCCTCTGCTGTTGTATTTTCTGAGCAAGGCTTTCGTGTGATGACGACTGCAGGGGCCTTGCTCCCACCGCTGCCGGGCACGACACCTGGCCCCTTGGGCCGAGTCCCATAGTTGCCAGGATTCATTATCATTTGAGAACTGTCCATAAATTCAAGGTTTTTGTTTTAATTGAGATAGTATTCCGTGGCCTTACTCAATAGTGTTTTTTATGTGACACCATCACTTCAGAGGCCACCCCACTGGGGTCAGATGCACTGGAGCATATTGTCTTATAATTAAATTACACCAAATTCAAATATGAGGGAATTCATCAGAAATAAAACATAAGATATTTTTTTCAATTTATTATTATTCCATATTAATGATACAAAAAATGCATGAAGACAGGCTGATATAAGTTATAATCAAAACGAAAGTGCATGTATTTCAAAATCAAGCGAAAGTTGTTTCTTACAAAGACAATTGGTAATTTGGATTACTATAACAATGAAATTTATACATTTTAAATATTAAACACAAAGAGTAATTATTGGATATGTATAGTAGGAATTAATTTTTAGAATACAATATTTTTTACCATTAGGAAAATAATTTGGATTGAACACAGAAACAATTTCAATGCTTCCCCAGGAATGTTCAGTATGTGGTTCAGAAAGCATAAGTGCAGCACAGAGCTAGAATTAATTTTAACAATACAATAGTTTTTAATCTTAAACAATGAATTTTATAGAATAATACAAACTTTCAAAACTGAATCCAGAGAATTCATATACAGCAGAAATTAGGTACATATTCTGCATAAAAATACAATACATTTTTTAATTTTAAGAATTAACTTTAATATTGACATTGAAAACAGAGAACAAATTCAACATTTGATGTAGAAAGTAAACATGAGAATTAAATTATTTTTAAATCTTCACAAGTTAACTTTACTTTACTAGTTAAAGTTACTTAAAAGAGAAGACAACATTTTTAAAAGGAACTCGGACAACAACATTCAACACTTCGTTAACTTAGTTCCAATTGGAGTTAAGTTTGACAGTGAAATGATTTATATTTTTTTAATTCTGGAGGATAGGTAGGTCAATATGATTGTTATTGACCTATCCTCCAGAATTAAAAAATATTAATTCTGCATTTTTCAGGTTCGATTTTAGAATTCATGTTGATTAAATACACTTGTACTTTTCCACAATTTTTATTTTGTACACTACGACCAGTTTCAGCAACTACACCATTTTCAATTGACAAGTTCAAGTTCCAAGTAGTGACAAGTTCAAAAGAATTCTTAAACTTGTTTAAACGTTGCTTGTGAAAATTTTAAACTTTAACTTGTCACTATAGGTACTTGAAAATGATGTAGTTGTCGAAACCGATCGTAGTGTACTAAATAAAAAGTGTGGGAGAGTAGTAAGTGTTTTTAATCAACATGAATCGTATCAACTTCCACAAGGTTAACTCGCCTACCATTAACTTAATTAGATTTTAGAAGAAAAAATGTCAACATCCTTTAATTTTCACAATTTGTAGGGTTATTAGCTTCCATAAATATCAATTCTATTAGAAACTTGTTTCTAATAGAATGCCACAATAGGAATGATATAGAGTCCGAGAAAGAAACGAATGACCTTAAGTGACAGTAGGTAGATTTTTGCTGCGAGAATGATCTGCTTCAGTCTCTTTCCAAAGCACCTGCTTGTGGCACCTATAGTAGTCAGCCAAGCTTTCATGGCCATTACGAGTTGCATCATCAGGATTATGCGTTTAATTGGTTTATGGCTAAATAATCCTGGTGATGCGACCTGTAATGGCCACAAAAGCTTGGTTGACAATTCACCACATGCAGCTGCTCCCAAAAGAGACTGAAGTGAATGACCTTTAGCTTTGCCGCAACATAATCTGCAGTGCAAGTAGATAGATAGACACCTAGTTTGGCAGCAACACAAAATCTGATGCAGTAAAATGTTTAGCTTTACCCTTAGCCCTTATGACACAGGCTGATTTTAGAATGCATTTTCCAGGAAAACCTTCTAGAAGGGAAATTCTATAGTATATTTTTTTAACAGAATTCAGGAAAAAGTTTACCCATAGTGGACATTATTTAAAAAAATAAAATTATATTTAAAGTCTGAAGAATTTTCTTAATGATTAATATTGAAATTTAACCATTGAATTTATGGTAACAGGTATCAAGACAGATGATTAATTTTTCCTCCTGCTGGCTTGGCAGAGCCAATTTTATACCTCAATTTTGAAGGACTTTTCTTTGTATCTCCCTGGAACAAGGCATGCTGCATCTAAAATAGTGAAGACATAATGTTAATCAATATGATGGGTTTCCACCATTACTAGATGCTATATTTAAAGCAACTTCACCAAGGAACCATAAGTTTTGCCTACTATCTCAAAATCTTAATAACAATAGCTTTTCTGCAATATTGACCTACCTGTCAATATTCTGAGTAAATATTTGAGGCTTTTAAAGGGTTTCTTATTTTTTCCAGACCAGTTCAACTTCTCTGCTTATTATTATTCTCTCTGCTCTGGTCATTATTTTGGCCAGGTTCACCCTTACCACCAAGGTTCTTGGTGAGCAGTCCACTAAACATTTTTATCTGAAATAGGGAATGAGCATATATCAGAGGATTGTATTAATAGGGCTATCCTCAAAACTAATTACCAGAGATTTTATGTTATCATTTAAGTGCCTTATATTCCATAAAAATAATGAAATTAATAAAAAAGTGAAAATTATTAAACTAGTATGAGTCATTCACTCAATTATACACACCGTATGCTTCTGAAGCTGAGAATCTTTCCCCAATAGATCCTCAAACTCCTCCAATTCCTCTGAGTTAGAGGAGGAGTGTATGCATTGCTGCCTGGCATAACCTCCACCACTGGCCCTCTCCTCATCTCCATTGACAGTTGCACCTGGTTATCAAGCACCTGCCGCACTTCTCCTCTTAAAATTTCAATCTCCTCTAGTAACTTTGTGATGTAGGGAGGCTGTCCTTCTCCCTCCCTTTCTGCTACATCAGTCGGGTGTTCAACTGCATCTGCCAACTTCTCTAATGAAGGTTCATCCCTCAAGATGCTTGATTTGTTCTTTGCTATAAAGATAAGAAAAACGTATTACTATAAGCTATTACTCTTTGTGATGTTACAAATATTGCACTCCCAGTTGTATATGATATCTCATCCATCAGGAAATAAAAATTTGAGATACCTTGGAGCAATAAACTTACTTCCAAATACAACACTAGGTCCAGGTTTTGGAGGTGCAGCAATGGACTCACTTGCACTAGTGCAAGGACGTGTCTCCTCTTCCGATGAAGTCTCCTTGCGAGGTGGACGAGGAGGAGGGAAGCGCAAATGGCTCTGGGTTTCAATAAATTTTTTTTTGCCTCGTAACCTTTCACAAAGTTGCCCATTTTTATGATGGCCTCCTCATAGTCTTTGGCTAAGGAGTAAGTAGCTGCAAGGAAATTTGAAAATTTGCATTACTACTAGTGTAATTTTTCATATAACAATCAAATTTTACAGCCACCACTTCACTGGGAAATTATAAAAAAAATATAGTACATAGGAGGTGTGGATTCTTTCACATAGAAAATATCCCAGCCTATTTGTGGGGAAGAACGCAACATCTGCTCTACGTTGCTTCCCTTAGGAGGCCATGTAATGTATTTCTCTACACGTATTTCATCATCAAGTACCCAAACTAGGGGAACAACGTTAAAAACATATTTTCCATCTTCAAAAAAAGAGACAATGGTATATGTACCCAAATCAGACCTAAAACATGAGCAAATAAAAAAAATCATTTACATTTTAGTTGGCAATGCATTAATACAATATATCTGCAAAAATAAACTTGAAATTCATTTACTTTATTCACTAATGTGCACTGTTTACTTTGCAATATCAAGCATAAATGTTGTAGTAAATTAGTTTACTTTTTAATTGTGCTTGAATAATGTACACAGCTGGCAAATAGTGAATTAATATTGCTGCAGCTTCCTGCCTTATTTAACATGCTTGTCTGTATATATTTTGAAGGGTTGGAGCAGTTCATTGGTGAATTAATTTCACAATGAAACAACTCTCACCATTGTCACCAATAGGAAGTCTCATTGCCTTTCCACGTATATCTCTTACAAACCATTTCTCTTCCTCTGACAGATTCTTAACTTCATAAATTCCAACATGAACTGAGTTGGTAGGACAAAAATAAAAGTTTTCAAGTGACTGATATTTCTGCCCTACTAAAGCAAACTCTGATTTGAATGTGCCAATCATTTTTACCATAACTATTTCTCCTGTATTCATTACAACATAGTTGTTAGGTGGTTTTGTGGTGATCTAAAAGCATTTACTTCAATGCTTGAGAAACATGGGGCAGATAATCTGAGAGGCAAATTTTTCTTTCCATATTTCAAAGGTTGCAATTTCAAGTCATTTTCTCTTCTTATTTTCATTTCCTGTCTATTTTGCAAGGATAAAATGTTCCTTTCTGAAATCTTTCTCATTATTTGCTGCAGAGGTCAGTCATGTTTTCTGGCAATTTTTTTAATTTCTTGTAATTTATTTTCAAAAGGAAATGAACTGTATTTGTCCAGGGGCCCAAAACGCTTCACATCTTTACATATATGCAACAGATTATGGACGTTATATGACACTGATTCTTTTCCATAGAACTTTCCAAAAATAGAGACAAAATAAAATAATAACTTTTCACCATAATCAATAGATGTAGCAATTAATTCTTCACATAATAAAACCCTCACAGCAAAATGAAGCAAAAAGAACCCACATTTCTGTGGCAAAGAGCCAAAAACTGATATATCCAATATGTACATTTTTTAGGTTTTGATTGTAATATGTTTAATGTGATGTTTTTTAATGGTTATAAGCGGACATGTCTACCATACATCATATTATATGCCATATCTAATTCACTTTGACTAGACATGACATATTATAATACGAATTAATTCGACCAAAACTTAATGTTCACCCAGTAAAGTTTTTGTCTCTTCTCCGCAGATTTACGTCTAAATGTAAAGCCGTGATTACAAACGATGAATGTGCCTGCGCGGGTAGATGCGTGAACACATTCACCATGAAAAATGTATCCTGTAAACGCGCAAAATTGCGTATATGCGCGCGTCAACGCGTGGCCTTGAAATAGCCCGTTCTAATTCGCTGAATTATGTTCATGCACGTGGTCGCGTGAGTACATTAATCGTGTGAACACTGCTTTGGAGTGTATACAATTTTATAGAATACTTACTGTTGACTTCTGCTATTCTTCAATTTCTCGATGGTCTCGAAGTTCTCGTTCTGTTCCACACAGTGCTTATCTTGTGAATACGATGCTTTGGGATCCACTATACATACTATAATTTATACTTCCAATGGAATGTCGCAGAGGCTACAGAAAAGCAAAGAGATTTTCGGTTTATGGTTCTCCAAACGCGACTATAATCACATGAACTCGCATCCCTTTAGCAAGGAAAGCTTCGGGAAATTCCTAGAAAATTTTTCCTCGAAACCAGCGCGTGGTTTCTTCTCGCTTTGTTGCCAACATCTGAAAATCATAGGAGCGCCTTGCTTTCCACCCTTCCCGACCCCCCCTCTCCCTCCCAACGGAAGGGCGGTTGCGTCCAAGGCAACCCTAGGTGACCCTAGGGTAGGTACATCTACATCTACGATGTATGTACCGTGCAAGCCACCACTAGGGTGTGTGGCACGGGGTGATTCCATACCAGGCATGCAGCACGCGTCCCAGAACAAATCAGAACCTCGCACCACTCGCACGCTCCCCCTGGCGCTAGGCGCAGGCCAAAAGCAGTCAAGAGAACAGTGCGCAGTCCAACCGGAAACTGGGAGAGTGATACGTAAAAGAACATGCAGAGAAATGCTATAGACACATCTAGTGGTTAATATTACTGATACTGTTAATTTATGAGTACTACGAGATGCTACTTCATGCAAAGATCAAAATAAAATAATGCCGGACTAATCGACCGGTGTGAAGAGTTAGTAATGATTTGGTGTTATTAAGCACAAGTGAAAATTCTACTCTACGTATTGAGGGTGGGAGTTTCATGTGATTGATCTATCGCAACTATTATGATACCTTATTGTGCGTGGGAAAAATTACATTTTGAATCTATCGGTTCGGCAGTCAACTTCCTTTGTCTTATTCCTGTGATCACTTCTACCGTAGTACGTTGGCTCTAGCAGTATATGTTGAACGTCCGGCAAAAAACTGTCTGCTCCGAGTTTGCACAAAAGATTTAACCTGTATTTCTCCCTTCGATCAGTTAAAGATTCCCACCCTAATTCCTTCAACAATTCGGTAACACTCCTGAGTTTATCGTAACCTTTCACAAATCTTGCTGCTCTCCGCTGTATTCTGTCTATTTCAGAGATTAGTCCCACTTCGTAAGGATCGCATATGCTAACGGCGTACTCCAAGTGAGGTCTCACGAGTGAAAAATAGCATCGCTCTTTAACTTTCTCGTCGCATTTTCCTAATATTCTTTTGATAAATCCCAATTTGCGACTAATCACATGAACTCGCAAAGGTACAACAGAGTTCGGTGGTAGGCATCGAGAAGTGGAGTGGTTTTAGAGGCTAAGGAGAATGAGGTGTCTTCTTAGGAATTCCTTCGTAAGGGAAAGCAAGGGGAAGGGCATCAGGGAGAGACTGACTGAGTTAAACTTACCGAAAGAGTCGTATCCCAGGGATTCCATTTCCATTGTGGTTTTTAATTGCCGTAGTATAAAAAAGCCGCTGATTTTCACCATCTCATTGGGAGCACGGAAGCTGATGTAGTAATAGGAACAGAAAGTTGGTTATCGAATGAAATTGCGAATACCGAGATCTTCCCAAAATCATATGCAATATACAGAAAAGACCGAACAGCGAGAACATGAGGAGTATTTATCGCAGTCAAAGATGAGTTCGTCAGCAGAGCCGAAATATTTCCAGATAATGATTTAGAAATTGTGTGGTGTTCCATTAAATGCTCAAGAAAAATAATTTTTATTTGCTCATATTATAGACCACCGGATGCAGACTTAAATTAAGTTCTAGGGTTGGATAGACAGGTGAAACGTCTCACACGTCAAAATAACGAAAATAATATAATTATCGGTGGTGATTTCAACGTTCCCTGGATTGACTGGAAGACATATAGTTTCAAAAATGGCGGCAAAGATAAAGAGTTGTGCGACACTCTACTCCACACATTCACTTCTAATTCCTTACATCAATTAGTCACAAGACCGACCAGAGGAAACAATGTTCTAGATCTTTTGGCGACCAACATACCTGAAAGCGTCCTTAACGTAGTAACTACAGACCGATATCTCTCACGTCTATCTCTTGCAAAGTCCTTGAACATATAATTGTTAGTTCAGTTATGAGACACCTCGATATAGAAAACTTGTTAACAAAAACACAACACGGATTCAGAAAGGGAAGATCTTGCGAAACTCAATTAGCACTTTTTGCTCACGATATTTTAGTCTCGGGTGAACATAACGCTCCAGTTGATGCAATTTTTCTTGACTTTAAAAAGGCATTTGATAAAGTTTCCCACATTAAGCTACTCATGAAATTAAAATCCTACGGTTTAGACGACGACGTAGTTTCCTGGATTAGAGAATTCTTAAGTAATCGCGTGCAAAGGGTTGTATTAGATGGCGCTATCTCTAATGAAGTAAAAGTCACATCGGGTGTCCCACAGGGAAGTGTCATAGGCCCGCTTCTGTTCCTTTTGTACATAAACGACATCGGTGACAAAGTTGACAGTAAGTTTAGATTATTTGCTGACGACGCAGTTGTGTATAGAGAAATTCGTAGCTTTAATGACAAGGAAGCGCTAACTAAGGACCTCGAGGCAATACAAGAGTGGTGCGATGCGTGGCAGCTAGAATTAAACCTGAAAAAATGCGTTGTTGTGAATTTTTGGAAACGGAAAAACGCTCCTTGTAACAGCTATTGCATAAACAACATAAAACTAGACACCGTAGAATCGGTTGAGTACCTCGGAGTTAAACTGACTAATGATCTATCGTGGAGTAAACATATTCGAGAAATTACCGGTCAAGCTAATCGTAAATTGGGATTTGTTAAAAGAGTACTTGGCAAGTGCGACCTTAAAGTTAGGGAAATCAGCTACTTCTCCCTCGTTAGACCCCACTTAGAATATGCCGCCAGTATTTGGGATCCTTATGAGATAGGCTTGGAAACTGAGTTAGAACGCGTGCAGCGAATATCGGCAAGATATGTTAAAGGCCGTTATGATAATCTCGTTAGTGTTACTGACCTTTTGCAGCAACTGGGATGGGAAAAGCTTTCAGACCGTCGATTAAAATTTAGACTAAATCTATTATGTAAGTTCCAAACCGGTCTATTCTCTGACGACGTTGATAATATTTTACGAAATCCGACACGGTAGATCAGATCATGAGAGTAAAATTAGGGAACTAGACTGCAGAACGGATAGATTGAAGATGTCATTTTTCCCACGAACGATAAGGGACCATAAAAGCTGCCAATGAGACTTTTATCTAGGTTTGTCGTTAGGTAGTGTAGCTCTTAGTAGTAGTAGTAGTACTCCTAATACTTGAATCCTTATCTGTTACCTAGCACATACTAACAGCACGCCTAGCATGTTTTCTACATGGGTCTTGTGTCCCTGTCCATCTGTGTAGTTGTAGAATGCATGTATATTGAGGTCACTCTCCATTTTGATGACATCTGTAGTGTAGTGTTGCATGCTTGTGAGGCTTCGCCTCATGACAAGCATTAGCGATTTATGCTGATGCATAGTTGGTCGTAGTTACACTAACTTTAGGGTATAGTGTAATGCATGTTGGTGAATACTCACCCCCTGCCACACACCCCTGAGGTGGCTTGCAGGGTATTTTGTAGATGTAGATGTACTGACTATACATGGAATACTTTTCGTAGCATCACACAACTAGCCATAACTAGCGCAATACCAAGTAAACTTAAAAAGGTCAAGACTGAACCTAGGTGGTATAATGCGGACGTCCGGAAATCTCTCAAGCGACAACGAATACGGCACGCAAAAATGAGGAACGTACGTCAGGATCTCCACGAAGAGGAGTATAAGAAGTAATGCGAAAAATACAAGAAATCGAAAACAGCAGCTAAGGCGGCCTTTCAAAATGCATTAACGGAATTCAAAAATAAAATATAGGGCGAATATTTAGAGGATAACCCAAAGGCATTTTGGCCATACGTGAGGGAGGTTCAAGGCTGCAAATCAACAATAACGTCACTGAAGAACAATCTAGGAGAAAGAACAAACGACAAATTAGGTAAAGCAAATATCCTCAACGCCTTTTTTCAAAGCGTCTATACAAAATGCTCTCCAAACGACACCACTACAATGCCTAGGCTATATAAGATGTAAAGGCCGTTTTACACGGGGCACGAAATTGCTCAACTTCAAACTGCATTTTTTTCTCAATCGGGTGTGCAATCTTTTTTTAATTAGAGCAGGGGCTATTTTGCCACCTCGCGTTCGTGCATTCGCGCATGCGTTCTTGCGATTCACGGCTTTACACGATGCAATATGAAATGCACATTCGTACATACATCAGATTGTGAAATTACGTGCCCCGTGTAAAACGGCCTTAAAATATCGTGGGCAAAAAGTGCTAATTGAGTTTCGTAAGATCTTCCCTTTCTGAATCTGTGTTGCGTTTTTTTTAACAAGTTCTGCATATCGAGGTGTCTCATAACTGAACTTACAATTTTAGACTCAATCTATTATGTAAGTTCCAAACCGGTCTATTCTCTGACGACGGTGATAATATTTTACGAAATCCGACATACTACGGTAGATCAGATCATGAGAGTAAAATTAGGGAACTAGACTGCAGAACGGACGGATTTAAGATGTCATTTTTCCCACGAACGATAAGGGAACATAACAGCTGCCAATGAGACTTTTATCTAGGTTTGTCGTTTGGTAGTGTAGCTCTTAGTAGTAGTAATACTCCTAATACTTGAATCCTTATATGTTACCTAGTACATACTAACAGCACGCCTAGCATGTTTTCTACATGGGTCTTGAGTCTCTGTCCATCTGTGTAGTTGTAGAATGCATGTATATTGACGGTCCCTCTCCATTGTGATGACATATGTAGTGTTACTGGGCCACTGTAAATTGGCATCAGTTGCTGTATGTGGACATTTTTGATTCAATAAATAAATAGTGGTGCATGCTTGTGAGGCTTCGCCTCGCAAGCCACCTCAGGGGTGTGTGGCAGGGGGTGAGTAATCACCAACATGCATTACACCATACCCTAGAGTTAGTGTAACTACGACTAATTATGCATTAGCATAAATCGCTTATGCATAATTAGTCGTAGTTACACTAACTCTAGGGTGGTGCAATGCATGTTGGTGATTACTCACCCCCTGCCACACACCCCTGAAGTGGCTTGCAGGGTATTTTGTAGATGTAGATATAGATGTATATGTTCAAGGACTTTGCAAGAGATAGATGTGAGAGATAACGGTCTGTAGTTCGATGGCTGTTCCTTATCACCGATTTTGAATATGGGAGTGACATTTGCAATTTTTCAGTCCATTGGTACTTTGTGTTCGTTGATGGATTTAATAAATATATTCTGCAAGTAGGTTGCTATTTTACAAGCTAATTCTCTATACACGCGGGCAGGAATTTCTTCAGGACCTGGGGATTTATTTGGACTTATAGATTTTAGCAAGTTTTCTATTCCGTGAGTGCAAACTTCGATAGGCGGCAACTTTTGCTGGAAGTGGTCATTTACCTTTACGGATGTAATCTGTGATGACTTGGTGAATACACTTTGAAAGTAGGTATTCAACAAGTAGGCTTTGTCCGAACTGCTTGTTAATAATTCGCCATTTTCGTTTCTTAGTTGAATAACTGTTGATCTATTGCATTGAACTTTCCTTACGTTTGACCAAAATGCCTTTGGGTTGTCCTGTAACTGTTCTACTAATGTTTTTCTTTTAAAATCCATTAATGCATTCCGAAATGCTTCATTTGTAGTGGCTTGAGACAATTTGTATTTTTCAATTATTAAATTTTGATCACCAGTGGACAAATGTCTACGGAGTTTTTTTATCTTGGCGTGGCATACTCTCTGACGTCTTATGATTTTCTCACTTCTGCATTGTACCATCTTGGTTCGCTGCCCTCTTTTTTTACTTTACATAAATTAAACTTGTCCAACCCGTAGGATTTTAATTTCATGAGTAGCTTAATGTGGGAAACTTTATCAAATGCCTTTTTAAAGTCTTGAATCTTTTTCCTTCTCTTTAAAGTCAAGAATCTTTTTAAAGTAAAGGAGATAAATGCGTGTTAGTGATTACTCACCCCCTGCCTCATACCCTTGAGGTGGCTTGCATGGTTTTTTTGTAGATATAGATACAAATCTATAAATACTCCGCTTCTGGTTCGGTTGGGCCTATCTTTTCTGAAAATATTGTACGGGTTTGGAAAGTTTTCATATTCAGTAATATCGTCTGTCAGACAACTTTCTGTGCCAATTTTAACATTTGCCTCCGTTTACTACTACATCTACATACTACCCCGCGAGCCACCTCTAGGGTGTTTGGCAGGGGGTGACAAGTCACCAAAATGCAGCATGCAAGCGGACCGCTACATGCACACCGCACGGTCATGAATATTAAGGATACTAACCAATTCCATCATTAACTAAAAACCATCATGCAGCATGCATGAGAATCCCCACATGCACGCCACACATGTACGATGACACATAATATTCTACATGCTACATAAGAGGGAAATCTGCCTATGAAGCTAGAACATGCAAAACATGCTGTTAGAAACACCATAAAACTCCGTAAACATGCTTTAAGAAATACATAAGTTAGTAAGCTACACTACCAGTCAACTAATCTATTTCTAAGTATATATCAGCCATGTATATATCGGCTATATATATGGAAGAGACTCGCTCAGTTACTTAATTCCGTCACTTAAAAAAACTATACGGTATTCCAGTTTATGGAGCGGACGTTGAAATTTCCCCGTTTGGTCAGGGCTGCAATATGACCGTAGCAGTTAAGAGCATCGAAAAATGTAAGTATGGAGTCCAGCATTTTTACCCAGGGTGATTCAGGGGAGGGAAATGCCGTCTAACCTTGGTTTACTGACAAGAGGGTATATGAAAAGGATCTGAGAGGACCTAACGGCCTGGCTTCGTGGTGAATTTACCTTGACCACTGGCCCAGCCCTTAGAAAGGATTGCCTCTGGGTGAGAAAAAATGGCCATTTACCCCTGGAATTCCCACGCATCGCCAACCTTCGCCTTTATCGCCTATTATCCCTCGCCCTGCTAATGACTGTTGCATCGCCACCAATTGTCAATATGGCGCCTTGAATTGTCCTTGGGATGGACGTCAGGCTGACCGCAGTGCTAGTGGGTGTTCATTTGACATGGATTTGTCCTTTTATTGTCTACGACTACACAGTACAGAGACACAGATGGTACTTAGTACACATTCGGGGGTCTGAAAATATATCGCACGTAAAATCAAAATAGCTACGCTTGAAGACCTCAATAAATAGTGGTAAGGAATTTGCAGTTTTTTATTCAGCTCTTTTATTTATATTTTTACATATTTTAAAATTTTATTGTCTGCCTGGAACGTTAACGAATTTTACGTGTCTATACATCTACATCTACAAAATACCCTGCAAGCCACCTCAGGGGTGTGTGGCAGGGGGTGAGTAATCACCAACATAAATTACACTATATCCTAAAGTTAGTGTAACTACGACTAATTATGCATCAGCATAAATCGCTAATGCTTGTCATGAGGCGAAGCCTCACAAGCATACAACACTACACTACAGATGTCATCAAAATGGAGAGTGACCTCAATATACATGCATTCTACAACTACACAGATGGACAGGGACTCAAGACCCATGTAGAAAACATGCTAGGCGTGCTGTTAGTATGTACTAGGTAACAGATAAGGATTCAAGTATTAGGAGTACTACCACTACTAAGAGCTACACTACCTAACGACAAACCTAGATAAAAGTCTCATGGCAGCTATTATGGTCCCTTATCGTTCGTGGGAAAAATGACTTCTTAAATCTATCCGTTCTGCAGTCTAGTTCCCTAATTTTACTCTCATGATCTGATCTACCGTAGTATGTCGGATTTCGTAAAATATTATCAACGTCGTCAGAGAATAGACCGGTTTGGAACTTACATAATAGATTTAGTCTAAATTTTAATCGACGGTCTGAAAGCTTTTCCCATCCCAGTTGCTGCAAAAGGTCAGTAACACTAACGAGATTATCATAACGGCCTTTAACATATCTTGCCGATCTTCGCTGCACGCGTTCTAACTCAGTTTCCAAGCCTATCTCATAAGGATCCCAAATACTGGCGGCATATTCTAAGTGGGGTCTAACTAGGGAGAAGTAGCCGATTTCCCTAACTTTAAGGTCGCACTTGCCAAGTACTCTTTTAACAAATCCCAATTTACGATTAGCTTGACCGGTAATTTCTCGAATATGTTTACTCCACGATAGATCATTAGTCAGTTTAACTCCGAGGTACTTAACGGATTCTACGGTGTCTAGTTTTATGTTGTTAATGCAATAGCTGTTACAAGGAGCGTTTTTCCGTTTCCAAAAATTCACAACAACGCATTTTTTCAGGTTTAATTCTAGCTGCCACGCATCGCACCACTCTTGTATTGCCTCGAGGTCCTTAGTTAGCGCTTCCTTGTCATTAAAGCTACGAATTTCTCTGTACATCACTGCGTCGTCAGCAAATAATCTAAGCTTACTGTCAACTTTGTCACCGATGTCGTTTATGTACAAAAGGAACAGAAGCGGGCCTATGACACTTCCCTGTGGGACACCCGATGTGACTTTTACTCCATTAGAGATAGCGCCATCTAATACAACCCTTTGCACGCGATTACTTAAGAATTCTCTAATCCAGGAAACTACGTCGTCGTCTAAACCGTAGGATTTTAATTTCATGAGTAGCTTAATGTGGGAAACTTTATCAAATGCCTTTTTAAAGTCAAGAAAAATTGCATCAACTGGAGCGTTATGTTCACCCGAGACTAAAATATCGTGAGCAAAAAGTGCTAATTGAGTTTCGCAAGATCTTCCCTTTCTGAATCCGTGTTGTGTTTTTGTTAACAAGTTTTCTATATCGAGGTGTCTCATAACTGAACTAACAATTATGTGTTCAAGGACTTTGCAAGAGATAGATTTGAGAGATATCGGTCTGTAGTTCGATGGCTGTTCCGTATCACCGCTTTTGAATATGGGAGTGACATTTGCAATTTTCCAGTCCATGGGTACTTTGTGTTCGTTGATGGATTTACTAAATATATTCTGCAAGTAGGGTGCTATTTCACAAGCTAATTCTCTATACACGCGGGCAGGAATTTCTTCAGGACCTGGGGATTTATT
Source organism: Pyrrhosoma nymphula (assembly GCA_963573305.1). Classification (NCBI taxonomy): domain Eukaryota; kingdom Metazoa; phylum Arthropoda; class Insecta; order Odonata; family Coenagrionidae; genus Pyrrhosoma; species Pyrrhosoma nymphula. The sequence goes on from OY754333.1 coordinate 29,210,134, forward strand.
TGGACTTATAGATTTTAGCAAGTTTTCTATTCCGTGAGTGCAGATGTCGATAGGCGGCATCTTTTGCTGGAAGTGATCATTTAACTTTACGGATGTACTCTGCGTTGACTTGGTGAACACACTTTGAAAATAAGAATTTAATAAGTTGGCTTTGTCCGAACTGCTTGTTAATAATTCGCCATTTTCGTTTCGTAGTGGAATAACTGTTGATCTATTGCCTTGAACTTCCCTTGCGTATGACCAAAATGCCTTTGGATTGTCCTGTAATTGTTCTCCTAATGTTTTTCTTTTAAAATCCATGAATGCATTCCGAAAGGCTTCCTTTGTAGTGGCTCTAGACAATTTGTATTTTTCAAATATTAAATTTTGATCACTAGTGGACAAATCTCTACGGAGTTTTTTCATCTTGGCGTGGCATACTCTCTGACGTCTTAACGATTTTCTCACTTCTGCATTGTACCATCTTGGTTCGCTGCCCTATTGTTTTACTTTACTTGGAATGTATATTCTGATCCCTGAATGTACAATCGAAAGAAAAGCTTTCCAACTACCCTCCGTGTCTAACTTTAAGCTTGATTCCTGAAATTCGGGAAGAGAATTTTTTAGATGACTCTTAAACGCATTGAAATCGGCTTTTTTTTAAATGTAGAATTTTCTTCTTTGTTTAAAACTTTTAATGAAACTCAAGGAGAACTTTGCGGTAACTACTCTATGGTCACTAATGCCCTCAACAGTGTTTACCTTAATTACTTGATGCGGTATATTTGTTGCCAATAAATCAAGAATGTTGTCCCCTCTGTTAGGCGTCGTAGCTATCTGATGTAGGGCATTGGATGAGAACGTGTGCAGCAGGGACTCGCATATATCTTTGTCTCTTCCTCCTGATTTCCTCCTAAATTTTGATGACATCTGTAGTGTAGTGTTGCATGCTTGTGAGGCTTCGCCTCATGACAAGCATTAGCGATTTATGCTGATGCATAATTAGTCGTAGTTACACTAACTTTAGGATATAGTTAATTTATGTTGGTGATTACTCACCCCCTGCCACACACCCCTGAGGTGGCTTGCAGGGTATTTTGTAGATGTAGATGTAGATGAGATTTCAACTTACCCTCTATAGATTGGAAGACCTATAGCTTCATACCCGGTGGGAGAGATAGAGTCATTTGCGAGGCGTTACTGCACGCTTTTTCATCAAACGCATTGCTTCAAATAGCTTCCGCTCCTAACAGAGGAGAAAATATTCTTGATTTGTTAGCGACAAATATACCACATCAGGTAATAAATGTGAGCACCGTCGAGGGAATCAGTGATCATAGGGCAGTAACAGCTAAGTTTTCTTTAAATATCGCAAAAAGTTTTAAACGACAACGAAAAGTTTTCATATTTAAAAGAGCTGATTTTGATGGGTTCAAGAGTAATCTGAAAAATGCTTTTCCCGTGTTTCAAAAATCAGTAATGGAGTTAAATGTACATCTACATCTACAAAATACCCTGCAAGCCACCTCAGGGGTGTGTGGCAGGGGGTGAGTAATCACCAACATGCATTACACTATACCCTAAAGTTAGTGTAACTACGAATAATTATGCATTAGCATAAATCGCTAATGCTTGTCATGAGGCGAAGCCTCACAAGCATGCAACACTACACTACAGATGTTATCAAAATGGAGAGTGATCTCAATATACATGCATTCTACAACTACACAGATGGACAGGGACTCAAGACCCATGTAGAAAACATGCTAGGCGTGCTGTTAGTATGTACTAGGTAACAGATAAGGATTCAAGTATTAGGAGTACTACCACTACTAAGAGCTACACTACCTAACGACAAACCTAGATAAAAGTCTCATGGCAGCTATTATGGTTCCTTATCGTTCGTGGGAAATGACATCTTAAATCTATCCGTTCTGCAGTCTAGTTCCCTAATTTTACTCTCATGATCTGATCTACCGTAGTATGTCGGATTTCGTAAAATATTATCAACGTCGTCAGAGAATATACCGGTTTGGAACTTACATAATAGATTTAGTCTAAATTAAAAATAATTTTAATGTAGAAGGGACTTGGAAAGCTTTTCTTTCGCTCATAAATTCAGGAATCAAAAGATATATCCCTAGTAAAATAAATGGATTTTGTGAATATTAGCTGCAAGTAGGGGGCAATTTCTGACGCTAGTTCTTTATACACGCGAGAAGGGATTTCGTCTGGACCAGGTGACTTATTTGGACTGAGCAATTTCAATAAAATTTCTATTCCGTGAGCACTAATATCAAGAGGAGGCATCTTTCGTATGCAGTGATTATCAACCGCCACGGATGAATTCTCAGATGACTCGGTGAACACGCTCTTGAAGTAGGAATTTAATAAATTGGCTTTATCCGAACTGTTTGTTAACACATCTCCATTATCGTTTCTTAGCGAACAAACGGTAGATCATTTACCTTGAACTTCCCTAACATAAGACCAAAATGCTTTTGGGTCATCCCGTAACTGCTCTACAAGTGTTATCCTTTTAATATTCGTGAATGCACTCCTGAACGCTTCCTTTGTAGCGGCTTTAGACAACTTATATTTATTAATTTTTAACTCTCGATCACTAGGAGATACATCATGAATGATTTTTTTCATCTTAGCATGGCACGCTCTCTGTCGCCTTAACTATTTTCTTCCGCGTCATTCCATCTCGGTTCGCTACCTTCTTCTTTTATTTTACTAGATCTACATATTACCCTGCGAGCCACCTCTAGGGTGTTTGGCAGGGGGTGACAAGTCACCAAAATGCAGCATGCAAGCGGCCGCCACATGCACACCACACGGTCATGAATATTAAGGATACTAACCAATTCCATCATTAACTAAAAACCATCATGCAGCATGCAAGAGAATCCCCACATGCACGCCACACATGTACGATGACACATAATATTCTACATGCTACTTAAGAGGGCAATCTGCCTATGAAGCTAGAACATGCAAAACATGCTGTAAGAAACACCATAAAACTCCGTAAACATGCTTTAAGAAATACATATGCACTAGGGATAAATAAGAATATTTCCTCCTCTGTTAGGAGCGGAAGCTTAACTTACTCCTAATACTTGAATCCTTTTCTGTTACCTAGTACATACTAACAGCACGCCTAGCATGTTTTCTACATGGGTCTTGAGTCCCTGTCCATCTGTGTAGTTGTAGAATGCATGTATATTGAGGTCACTCTCCATTTTGATGACATCTGTAGTGTAGTGTTGCATGCTTGTCAGGCTTCGCCTCATGACAAGCATTAGCGATTTATGCTGATGCATAATTAGTCGTAGTTACACTAACTTTAGGATATAGTGTAATTTATGTTGGTGATTACTCACCCCCTGCCACACACCCCCGAGGTGGCTTGCAGGGTATTTTGTAGATGTAGATGTATTTGGGATCCTTATGAGATAGGCTTGGAAACTGATTTAGAACGCGTGCAGCGAAGATCGGCAAGATATGTTAAAGGCCGTTATGATAATGTCGTTAGTGTCACCGACCTTTTGCAGCAACTAGGATGGGAAAAGCTTTCAGACCGTCGATTAAAATTTAGACTAAATCTATTATGTAAGTTCCAAACCGGTCTATTCTCTGACGACGTTGATAATATTTTACGAAATCCGACATACTACGGTAGATCAGATCATGAGAGTAAAATTAGGGAACTAGACTGCAGAACGGACAGATTTAAGATGTCATTTTTCCCACGAACGATAAGGGACCATAACAGCTGCAAATGAGACTTTTATCTAGGTTTGTCGTTAGGTAGTGTAGCTCATAGTAGTACTCCTAATACTTGAATCCTTGTCTGTTACCTAGTACATACTAACAGCACGCCTAGCATGTTTTCTACATGGGTCTTGAGTCCCTTTCCATCTGTGTAGTTGTAGAATGCATGTATATTGAGGTCACTCTCCATTTTGATGACATATGTAGTGTAGTGTTGCATGCTTGTGAGGCTTCGCCTCATGACAAGCATTAGCGATTTATGCTAATACATAATTAGTCGTAGTTACACTAACTTTAGGGTATAGTGTATTGCATGTTGGTGATTACTCACCCCCTGCCACACACCCCTGAGGTGGCTTGCAGGGTATTTTGTAGATGTAGATGAAGCTATTTGAAGCAATGCGTTTGATGAAAAAGCGTGCAGTAACGCCTCGCAAATGACTCTATCTCTCCCACCGGGTATGAAGCTATAGGTCTTCCAATCTATAGAGGGTAAGTTGAAATCTCCGCCTAATATCAGATTTCTATCAGGATATTTGGATACTATGCAGTTTATTTGGGTTTCAAAATCCAAAATTGATGTTATACCTGTGTTTGGTGGTCTATAGTACGAGCATACAAATATAGTTTTCGATTTAGGACATTTAATTGAACACCACACAGATTCAACGCTGGTCTCCGGTAAGGTTTCCGCTTGGCTGACGATAGAATTCTTTACAGCTACAAATACTCCGCATCCAGCTCGGTTAACTCTATCTTTCCTATAAACGGTGAAAGATTTTGGGAAGACTTCACTGTCTGAATCATCAACTGTAAGCCAACTTTCTGTTCCTATAATGACGTTACACTTCGTACTATGAATTAAATGGTGGAATACAGGAATCTTATTTCTTAAACTACGGCAATTAATTATTGCCACGACTATTACTTCATCAATCTCACTTTTTAAATGACTTGAATCTACTGACCTCTGATTTCCCGTTTTTGTCTCACCAACTGACCTACTACCTTTCCTTCCATTGACATTATGACGCAGCTGACGTTTCCCATGCTTAAAGGTACTAAATGTTTTATTGGAAATTAGTGTTGCTGAGCCTGACACGCTGCTTTTCCTTTCTATTAATCTATTCTGATTTCTGGAGGAACTTTTGTTACTAAAAACGTAAGACTTTACCCCTTTATTTATCGACCCATTATAAGCACTACACTCTGGCCTTCTCTCTACTCTAAAAAAGACCTACAGTGCTCAAATATACTACTCGCTACACATCTAGCTGACTCGGCCGTGTAGTGGACTCCCGAATATATACAATATAATACATCTACATATTACCCTGCGAGCCACCTCTAGGGTGTTTGGCAGGGGGTGACAAGTCACCAAAATGCAGCATGCAAGCGGACCGCCACATGCACACCGCACGGTCATGAATATTAAGGATACTAACCAATTCCATCATTAACTAAAAACCATCATGCAGCATGCAAGAGAATCCCCACATGCACGCCACACATGTACGATTACACATAATATTCTACATCTACATCTACAAAATACCCTGCAAGCCACCTCAGGGGTGTGTGGCAGGGGGTGAGTAATCACCAACATGCATTACACTATACCCTAAAGTTAGTGTAACTACGACTAATTATGCATTAGCATAAATCGCTAATGCTTGTCATGAGGCGAAGCCTCACAAGCATGCAACACTACACTACAGATGTTATCAAAATGGAGAGTGACCTCAATATACATGCATTCTACAACTACACAGATGGACAGGGACTCAAGACCCATGTAGAAAACATGCTAGGCGTGCTGTTAGTATGTACTAGGTAACAGATAAGGATTCAAGTATTATTCAAGATACATGCTACTTAAGAGGGCAATCTGCCTATGAAGCTAGAACATGCAAAACGTGCTGTAAGAAACACCATAAAACTCCGTAAACATGCTTTAAGAAATACATTAGTTAGTAAGCTACACTACCAGTCAACTAATCTATTTCTAAGTCCTTACACAGCCGTTATAGTCTCTTATCGCTCGCGGAAAAAACGACAATTTAAATCTATCTGTTCTACAGTCTATCTCTCTTATTTTATTTTTATGATCTAATCTACCATAGTACGTCGGCGGTCGTAAAATATGATCAACTTCGTCGGAAAATAAACTACTCTTGAATTTACATAATAGATTTAGTCTTGTTTTCAATCTACGGTCTGACAGTGATTCCCATCCGAGTTGTTCTAAGAGGTCAGTAACACTAACAAGATTATCGTAACGGCTTTTCACGTACCTGGCTGCTCTTCTCTGTACACGTTCTAACTCTGTTTTTAAGCCTGTTTCATGAGGATCCAAAACACTGGAAGCATATTCTAAATGGGGTCTAACGAGGGAGAAGTAGCTTATTTCTCTCACTTTGTCGTCGCACTAGCCTAGAATTCTGTTAACAAATCCCAATTTACGATTAGCTTGACCTGTTATTTCCCGAATATGTTTATTCCACGATAGATCATTATTGAGCCTAACTCCGAGATATTTTACGGATTCTACCGTCTCTAATTGGGTATCCTGAATGAAATAGCTCTGTTGTGGGGAGTTATTTTTCCCCCAGAATTTCATTACTACGCATTTTTTCATATTTAACTCTAGCTGCCACGCATCGCACCATGCTTGGATTGCAGTAAGGTCGTTCGTTAGTTTATCCTTATCTTCACTGCTACGGATTTCTCTGTATACTACAGCGTCGTCTGCAAATAATCGAAGTTTACTGTCTATTATTTCACCAATATCGTTGATATAGAGTAGGAAGAGGAGTGGGCCTATGACACTACCCTGAGGGACGCCAGAAGTGACTCTAACTTCGTTGGAGGCTATGCCGTCTAATACTACTCTACTACTACTACTAGGTAGAGTAGAATTTTCACTTGTGTTTGTATGTTCTTTTACGTAATCACTTTTTGTCACTTTTTGTTTTTTTGTCACTCTCCCTTTTGATGACATCTGTAGTGTAGTGTTGCATGCTTGTGAGGCTTCGCCTCATGACAAGCATTAGCGATTTATGCTGATGCATAATTAGTCGTAGTTACACTAACTTTAGGATTTTCTTTCGATTGTACATTCAGGGATCAGAAAATACATTCCAAGTAAAGTAAAAAAAGAGGGCAGCGAACCAAGATGGTACAATGCAGAAGTGAGAAAATCGTTAAGACGTCAGAGAGTATGCCACGCCAAGATGAAAAAACTCCGTAGAGATTTGTCCTCTAGTGATCAAAATATAATATTCGAAAAATACAAATTGTCTAAAGCCACTACAAAGGAAGCCTTTCGGAATGCATTCATGGATTTTAAAAGAAAAACATTAGGAGAACAATTACAGGACAACCCAAAGGCATTTTGGTCATACGTGAGGGAAGTTCAAGGCAATAGATCAACAGTTATTCCACTACGAAACGAAAATGGCGAATTATTAACAAGCAGTTCGGACAAGGCCAACTTATTAAATTCTTATTTTCAAAGTGTGTTCACCAAGCCAACGCAGAGTACATCCGTAAAGTTAAAAGATCACTTCCAGCAAAAGATGCCGCCTATCGACATCTGCACTCACGGAATAGAAAACTTGCTAAAATCTATAAGTCCAACTAAATCCCCAGGTCCTGAAGAAATTCCTGCCCGCGTGTATAGAGAATTAGCTTGTGAAATAGCACCCTACTTGCAGAATATATTTAGTAAATCCATCAACGAACACGAAGTACCCATGGACTGGAAAATTGCAAATGTCACTCCCATATTCAAAAGCGGTGATAAGGAACAGCCATCGAACTACAGACCGATATCTCTCACATCTATCTCTTGCAAAGTCCTTGAACATATAATTGTTAGTTCAGTTATGAGACACCTCGATATAGAAAACTTGTTAACAAAAACACAACACGGATTCAGAAAGGGAAGATCTTGCGAAACTCAATTAGCACTTTTTGCTCACGATATTTTAGTCTCGGGTGAACATAACGCTCCAGTTGATGCAATTTTTCTTGACTTTAAAAAGGCATTTGATAAAGTTTCCCACAGTAAGCTACTCATGAAATTAAAATCCTACGGTTTAGACGACGACGTAATTTCCTAGATTAGAGAATTCTTAAGTAATCGCGTGCAAAGGGTTGTATTAGATGGCGCTATCTCTAATGAAGTAAAAGTCACATCGGGTGTCCCACAAGGAAGTGTCATAGGCCCGCTTCTGTTCCTTTTGTACATAAACGACATCGGTGATAAAGTTGACAGTAAGCTTAGATTATTTGCTGACGACGCAGTGATGTATAGAGAAATTCGTAGCTTTAATGACAAGGAAGCGCTAACTAAGGACCTCGAGGCAATACAAGAGTGGTGCGATACGTGGCAGCTAGAATTAAACCTGAAAAAATGCGTTGTTGTAAATTTTTGGAAACGGAAAAACGCTCCTTGTAACAGCTATTGCATTAACAACATAAAACTAGACACCGTAGAATCGGTTAAGTACCTCGGAGTTAAACTGACTAATGATCTATCGTGGAGTAAACATATTCGAGAAATTACCGGTCAAGCTAATCGTAAATTGGGATTTGTTAAAAGAGTACTTGGCAAGTGCGACGATAAAGTTAGGGAAATCAGCTACTTCTCCCTCGTTAGACCCCACTTAGAATATGCCGCCAGTATTTGGGATCCTTATGAGATAGGCTTGGAAACTGAGTTAGAACGCGTGCAGCGAAGATCGGCAAGATATGTTAAAGACCGTTATGATAATCTTGTTAGTGTTACTGACCTTTTGCAGCAACTGGGATGGGAAAAGCTTTCAGACCGTCGATTAAAATTTAGACTCAATCTATTATGTAAGTTCCAAACCGGTCTATTCTCTGACGACGTTGATAATATTTTACGAAATCCGACATACTACGGTAGATCAGATCATGAGAGTAAAATTAGGGAACTAGACTGCAGAACGGATAGATTTAAGATGTCATTTTTCCCACGAACGATAAGGGACCATAATAGCTGCCATGAGACTTTTATCTAGGTTTGTCGTTAGGTAGTGTAGCTCTTAGTAGTTGTAGTACTCCTAATACTTGAATCCTTTACTGTTACCTAGTACATACTAACAGCACGCCTAGCATGTTTTCTACATGGGTCTTGAGTCCCTGTCCATCTGTGTAGTTGTAGAATGCATGTATATTGAGGTCACTCTCCATTTTGATGACATCTGTAGTGTAGTGTTGCATGCTTGTGAGGCTTCGCCTCGTGACAAGCATTGGCGATTTGTGCTGATGCATAATTAGTCGTAGTTACACTAACTTTAGGATATAGTGTGATTTATGTTGGTGATTGCTCACCCCCTGCCACACACCCCTGAGGTGGCTTGCAGGGTATTTTGTAGATGTAGATAGATGATGTAGATCGGCAAGATATATTAAAGGCCGTTATGATAATCTCGTTAGTGTTACTGACCTTTTGCAGCAACTGGGATGGGAAAAGCTTTCAGACCGTCGATTAAAATTTAGACTAAATCTATTATGTAAGTTCCAAACCGGTCTATTCTCTGACGACGTTGACAATATTTTACGAAATCCGACATACTACGGTAGATCAGATCATGAGAGTAAAATTAGGGAACTAGACTGCAGAACGGATAGATTTAAGATGTCATTTTTCCCACGAACGATAAGGGACCATAATAGCTGCCATGAGACTTTTATCTAGGTTTGTCGTTAGGTAGTGTAGCTCTTAGTAGTGGTAGTACTCCTAATACTTCATCTACATCTACATCTACAAAATACCCTGCAAGCCACCTCAGGGGTGTGTGGCAGGGGGTGAGTAATCACCAACATAAATCACACTATATCCTAAAGTTAGTGTAACTACGACTAATTATGCATCAGCACAAATCGCTAATGCTTGTCACGAGGCGAAGCCTCACAAGCATGCAACACTACACTACAGATGTCATCAAAATGGAGAGTGACCTCAATATACATGCATTCTACAACTACACAGATGGACAGGGACTCAAGACCCATGTAGAAAACATGCTAGGCGTGCTGTTAGTATGTACTAGGTAACAGATAAGGATTCAAGTATTAGGAGTACTACAACTACTAAGAGCTACACTACCTAACGACAAACCTAGATAAAAGTCTCATGGCAGCTATTATGGTCCCTTATCGTTCGTGGGAAAAATGACATCTTAAATCTATCCGTTCTGCAGTCTAGTTCCCTAATTTTACTCTCATGATCTGATCTACCGTAGTATGTCGGATTTCGTAAAATATTATCAACGTCGTCAGAGAATAGACCGGTTTGGAACTTACATAATAGATTTAGTCTAAATTTTAATCGACGGTCTGAAAGCTTTTCCCATCCCAGTTGCTGCAAAAGGTCAGTAACACTAACAAGATTATCATAACGGTCTTTAACATATCTTGCCGATCTTCGCTGCACGCGTTCTAACTCAGTTTCCAAGCCTATCTCATAAGGATCCCAAATACTGGCGGCATATTCTAAGTGGGGTCTAACGAGGGAGAAGTAGCTGATTTCCCAAACTTTATCGTCACACTTGCCAAGTACTCTTTTAACAAATCCCAATTTACGGTTAGCTTGATCGGTAATTTCTCGAATATGTTTACTCCACGATAGATCATTAGTCAGTTTAACTCCGAGGTACTTAACCGATTCTACGGTGTCTAGTTTTATGTTGTTTATGCAATAGCTGTTACAAGGAGCGTTTTTCCGTTTCCAAAAATTCACAACAACGCATTTTTTCAGGTTTAATTCTAGCTGCCACGCATCGCACCACTCTTGTATTGCCTCGAGGTCCTTAGTTAGCGCTTCCTTGTCATTAAAGCTACGAATTTCTCTATACATCACTGCGTCGTCGGCAAATAATCTAAGCTTACTGTCAACTTTGTCACCGATGTCGTTTATGTACAAAAGGAACAGAAGCGGGCCTATGACACTTCCCTGTGGAACACCCGATGTGACTTTTACTTCATTAGAGATAGCGCCATCTAATACAACCCTTTGCACGCGATTACTTAAGAATTCTCTAATCCAGGAAACTACGTCGTCGTCTAAACCGTAGGATTTTAATTTCATGAGTAGCTTAATGTGGGAAACTTTATCAAATGCCTTTTTAAAGTCAAGAAAAATTGCATCAACTGGAGCGTTATGTTCACCCGAGACTAAAATATCGTGAGCAAAAAGTGCTAATTGAGTTTCGCAAGATCTTCCCTTTCTGAATCCGTGTTGTGTTTTTGTTAACAAGTTTTCTATATCGAGGTGTCTCATAACTGAACTAACAATTATATGTTCAAGGACTTTGCAAGAGATAGATGTGAGAGATATCGGTCTGTAGTTCGATGGCTGTTCCTTATCACCGCTTTTGAATATGGGAGTGACATTTGCAATTTTCCAGTCCATGGGTACTTTGTGTTCGTTGATGGATTTACTAAATATATTCTGCAAGTAGGGTGCTATTTCACAAGCTAATTCTCTATACACGCGGGCAGGAATTTCTTCAGGACCTGGGGATTTATTTGGACTTAAAGATTTTAGCAAGTTTTCTATTCCGTGAGTGCAGATGTCGATAGGCGGCATCTTTTGCTGGAAGTTATCATTTAACTTTACGGAAGTACTCTGCGTTGACTTGGTGAACACACTTTGAAAATAAGAATTTAATAAGTTGGCTTTGTCCGAACTGCTTGTTAATAATTCGCCATTTTCGTTTCGTAGTGGAATAACTGTTGATCTATTGATCTACTTGAATCCTTATCTGTTACCTAGTACATACTAACAGCACGCCTAGCATGTTTTCTACATGGGTCTTGAGTCCCTGTCCATCTGTGTAGTTGTAGAATGCATGTATATTGAGGTCACTCTCCATTTTGATGACATCTGTAGTGTAGTGTTGCATGCTTGTGAGGCTTCGCCTCATGACAAGCATTAGCGATTTATGCTAATGCATAATTAGTCGTAGTTACACTAACTTTAGGGTATAGTGTAATGCATGTTGGTGAATACTCACCCCCTGCCACACACCCCTGAGGTGGCTTGCAGGGTATTTTGTAGATGTAGATATAGTGTAATTTATGTTGGTGATTAATCACCCCCTGCCACACACCCCTGAGGTGGCTTGCAGGGTATTTTGTAGATGTAGATGTTACGTATCACTCTCCCAGTTTCAGGTTGGGCTGCGCACTTATTAGTCGTAGTTACACTAACTTTAGGGTATAGTGTAATGCATGTTGGTGAATACTCACCCCCTGCCACACACCCCTGAGGTGGCTTGCAGGGTATTTTGTAGATCTAGATGTAGACTGCTTTTGGCCTGCGCCTAGAACCAGGGGGAGCGTGCGAGGTTCGGATTTGTTCTGGGATGAGTGCTGCATGCCTGGTGTGGAATCACCCCGTGCCACACACCCCAGTGGTGGCTTGCACGGTACATCGTAGATGTAGATGTACTCTTTGCACGCGATCGCTCAAAAGTTCTCTTATCCAGGAAATTACATCATCGTCTAGGCCGTATGATTTTAGTTTTACTAATAACTTTCCGTGGGGCACTTTATCAAATGCTTTTTTGAAATCAAGAAAAATCGCGTCCACTGGAATGTTGTCCTCTGCTGAGACTAATATATCGTGGGCAAACAGCGCTAACTGAGTTTCGCATGATCTACCTTTCCTGAATCCGTGTTGTGTTCTCATTAACAAGTTATGCGTGTCTAGGTGTTTCAACAATACAATACAAGCAATAAAATACTAGTACAAGCATTAGCGATTTATGCTAATGCATAATTAGTCGTAGTTACACTAACTTTAGGGTATAGTGTAATGCATGTTGGTGATTACTCACCCCCTGCCACACACCCCTGAGGTGGCTTGCAGGGTATTTTGTAGATAGATAGATATAGATAAATATCTGAGGCACTAGCTGTACTGGATAATAAACTGTATCCACGTAATGCATGTTGGCTGCGTAATGCATGCTGGTGAATACTCACCCCCTGCCACACACCCCTGAGGTGGCTTGCAGGGTATTTTATAGATGTAGATGAATATTCGTTCTTGTCGAAGAATTCCGGGCAAGACGAATCGTCCTAGCGCCGCACCTGCCAACATGAGTCACGCGCGGAAGTCTCGTTCGACGCATTCCCAATGACTCGTTCCTTCGGAGAAAGGTCGCTCGCCCCTGCGACCATCTGCCTTCCCTTTTCTGGAGTGTCATTATCCCTTAACGCTATTACCTCCTGCCAGAATCCTCCCGTGCCAGAATTGAGGGAGTGTGGGTTAGGTATTATCTCCGCGAAGGAAAGTCATGAAGTCTATAGATAATAATGGTCCACGACCACATGCTACCGGTCGAGGGGAAGGCCATTGTGTCGAGGGCACGTTCGAGGGTAAATCGGAGGCACCCTGGAAACCTCAGGGACCTGAAGAGGCGAAGCCATCTCAGCGGGTGTCTGGCAATGAGAAATGGGACAAGGAAATTCACCATAAACATAAAAGCCTTTGTGTGATAATGGATGCTTGTTAGGAGCTAAACCGAACGTGAAAGTTAAATATCATGAAATTCCTTCCTCGTGCTCACTTCACCCGTAATTACCATCGACGACTCATTATGCTTCATACGCTTGGCGGTTTTCCCGAATTGAGATTTAAAATAAAGTAGGTATTCAGGTCACCTAAGATTCAAGATCGACTGGTTTGCTGATACGAACGGTTGATTTTTATCATGAACATTAGACCGGAGCATAGTTGGGAAAGTTACGAAAAAAGTAACTGATAAAAGTTAATCTCTGTTAAGAGTAACTAGTTAAAAGTTACTATTCTGAAAAAGAAACTGATTAAATTTAAAGTTATGAAAAGTAACTTTTACGTTAAAAGTTACCTTTTCAGTTAATATTAAGAAACTTTTATGAAGTAACTTTTTAAAGCTATTTTTCCCAATCGGGATAAAGTAAATACAAACTTCAAATTCAAGCAATTCGAACAGGTCGACATTCGCGAAAAATTAACGAAAAAAATTAACTGAAGTTAGTTTTGTATCAGTTAATGCATAATTATAACGATTAAAAGTTAACTATTCTAAAAAGTAACGGTTAAGTTAAATATTTATCTAGATTTTAAACTATTACTATTAATTTTGTTGAGTTGGTTATTGACCACTTTAATTGATGCATGCGTTTATATTATATAGAGATGGCCATGTGTTTTTTTTTAATCCCCACTTCCTTTTTGCCAACGTTTGGCCTTAAATCATCATCGGGGATTAAGGTAAGATCAACTTACCTGTAATGACATGTTGGTTATAGCAGGAAAGTTGATCTCACCTTACAACTACAACTACGAAGTACCGTCCATGCCACAAAATTACTTCTCCCTCGTTAGACCCCACTTAGAATATGCCGCCAGTATTTGGTATCCTTATGATATAGGCTTGGAAACTGAGTTAGAACGCGTGCAGCGAAGATCGGCAAGATATGTTAAAGGCCGTTATGATAATCTCGTTAGTGTTACTGACCTTTTGCAGCAACTGGGATGGGAAAAGCTTTCAGACCGTCGATTAAACTTTAGACTCAATCTATTATGTAAGTTCCAAAACGGTCTTAGTAGTAGTAGTACTCCTAATACTTGAATCCTTATCTGTTACCTATTACATACTAACAGCACGCCTAGCATGTTTTCTACATGGGTCTTGAGTCTCTGTACATCTGTGTAGTTGTAGAATGCATGTATATTGAGGTCACTCTCCATTTTGATGACATATGTAGTGTAGTGTTGCATGCTTGTGAGGCTTCGCCTCATGACAAGCATTAGCGATTTATGCTGATGCATAGTTGGTCGTAGTTACACTAACTTTAAGGTATAGTGTAATGCATGTTGGTGATTACTCACCCCCTGCCACACACCCCTGAGGTGGCTTGCAGGGTATTTTGTAGATGTAGATGAATCCTTATCTGTTACCTAGTACATACTAACAGCACGCCTAGCATGTTTTCTGCATGGGTCTTGAGTCCCTGTCCATCTGTGTAGTTGTAGAATGCATGTATATTGACGGTCACTCTCCATTTTGATGACATCTGTAGTGTAGTGTTGCATGCTTGTGATGCTTCGCCTCGTGACAAGCATTAGCGATTTATGCTAATGCATAATTAGTCGTAGTTACACTAACTTTAAGGTATCTACATCTACATATTACCCCGCGAGCCACCTCTAGGGTGTTTGGCAGGGGGTGACAAGTCACCAAAATGCAGCATGCAAGCGGACCGCCACATGCACACCGCACGGTCATGAATATTGAGGATACTAACCAATTCCATCATTAACTAAAAACCATGATGCATAGTGTAATGCATGTTGGTGATTACATCTACATCTACAAAATACCCTGCAAACCACCTCAGGGGTGTGTGGCAGGGGGTGAGTAATCACCAACATAAATTACACTATATCCTAAAGTTAGTGTAAATACGACTAATTATGCATCAGCATAAATCGCTAATGCTTGTCATGAGGCTAAGCCTCACAAGCATACAACACTACACTACATATGTCATCAAAATGGAGAGTGACCTCAATATACATGCATTCTACAACTACACAGATGGACAGGGACTCAAGACCCATGTAGAAAACATGCTAGGCGTGCTGTTAGTATGTACTAGGTAACATATAAGGATTCAAGTATTAGGAGTACTACAACTACTAAGAGCTACACTACCTAACGACAAACCTAGATAAAAGTCTCATGGCAGCTATTATGGTCCCTTATCGTTCGTGGGAAAAATGACATCCTTAATCTATCCGTTCTGCAGTCTAGTTCCCTAATTTTACTCTCATGATCTGATCTACCGTAGTATGTCGGATTTCGTAAAATATTATCAACGTCGTCAGAGAATAGACCGGTTTGGAACTTACATAATAGATTTAGTCTAAATTTTAATCGACGGTCTGAAAGCTTTTCCCATCCCAGTTGCTGCAAAAGGTCAGTAACACTAACGAGATTATCATAACGGCCTTTAACATATCTTGCCGATCTTCGCTGCACGCGTTCTAACTCAGTTTCCAAGCCTATCTCATAAGGATACCAAATACTGGCGGCATATTCTAAGTGGGGTCTAACGAGGGAGAAGTAGCTGATTTCCCTAACTTTATCGTCGCACTTGCCCAGTACTCTTTTAACAAATCCCAATTTACGATTAGCTTGACCGGTAATTTCTCGAATATGTTTACTCCACGATAGATCATTAGTCAGTTTAACTCCGAGGTACTTAACGGATTCTACGGTCTCTAATTTTATGTTGTTTATGCAATAGCTGTTACAAGGAGCGTTTTTCCGTTTCCAAAAATTCACAACAACGCATTTTTTCAGTTTTAATTCTAGCTGCCACGCTACGCACCACTCTTGTATTGTCTCGAGGTCCTTAGTTAGCGCTTCCTTGTCATTAAAGCTACGAATTTCTCTATACATCACTGCGTCGTCAGCAAATAATCTAAGCTTACCGTCAACTTTGTCACCGATTACTCACCCCCTGCCACACACCCCTGAGGTGGCTTGCAGGGTATTTTGTAGATGTAGATGATTGATCCCGAAACGAAGAATCCTTCCATGGCATGGAGAAAAGCAGAAATAATTGCGTGATTGAAGAAAAGAGACGCGGAAATACCAACGAAAAAAGCTGATGGTAAATGTTACGGAGTAGCCAATCCATAATACACTCCATGTATCAAACTGATTAAAATTGCATTGCGCAGGACAGTGCGACGTACGATACAATAATAAGCTTCCGTATTCCTTGAGAAATTTCTATTTAAATGACCACGGTAGCGGCCCGTGAGGAAGTGGCAACATGCTCCCTCCTTCCCCTGTCGCCGCTCCACTGGCTCGGCTAGCAACACGGAGCAAAATGAAAGATAAATAAAAATCGAAATAAAATAGAAGAGTAATACACGAATGGTTTTGTTCATATATTCGCCATATGGGCTTTCATCCGCTGCCAATGATACTTTAAAATACCTCGTAAGCCTTCAAATAACATATCCGAAAGTAGCCAACGTAATCCGATATAATTTATATTTTTACATTTTTTTTCGATATTCTTATTATTTATAGTATTTTTTTTACCTATAACAAATTTCATGTGGATAAGGTGGTAAGATTCTACGTTATTAACGTAAGAAGTGGTGCTACCGTTTTTGGACCGGCAAAAAGCGTGCCTTTTTTCATACAAGCTTAAATTAAAAATATTTAACCAGTACTAAAAAACCTCAAAGTAAACCAGTTGGACGAACACATAAATTAGCTTTGATATGCAGTTTACTGTGTTGCAATAGGTTTATTGGTTAATGAGTTATAACGTCTCAAACTCGGGTATCTCGACTTTTTGCATGGACAGTAGTGTTATGCATGTTGGTGAATACTAACCCTCTGCCACACACCCTTGAAGTGGCTTGTAGGGTATATTGTAGATGAAGATGAACGTTGGATCTAGCAATATATATGTTGAACGTCCGGCAAAAATTGTCTGCTTCGAAGTTGCGCAAAATATTTAACCTATATTTCTCCGTTCGATCAGAGATTTCATCTACATCTACGATGTACCTACCGTGCAAGCCACCACTAGGGTGTGTGGCACGGGGTGATTCCACACCAGGCATGCAGCACTCGTCCCAGAACAAATCAGAACCTCGCACGCTGCCCCTGGTGCAGGCCAAAAGCAATCAGGAGAACAGTGCGCAGTCCAACCGGAAACTGGGAGAGTGATACGTAAAACAACATACAAACATGCAGAGAAATGCCATAGACACATCTAGTGGTTAATATTACTGATACAGATAATTCATGAATACTACGAGATGCCACTTCATGCAAAGAAAAAAAATAAAATAATGCCGTAGTAATCGACCGGTGGAAAGAGTCAGTAATGATGTGGTGTTATTAACCAAAGGTAAAACTCTACTCTACCTATTGGGGGTGGCAGTTTCATGTGATTGATATATCGCAACCATTATGATCCCTTATTGTATACGTGGGAAAAATGACATTTTGAATCCATCGGTTCGGCAGTCCATCTCCTCTATTTTATTCCCGTGATCACTTCTACCGTAGTACGTTGGCTCCAGCAGTATATGCTGAACGTCCGGCAAAAAACTGTGTGCTCCGAGTTTGCGCAAAAGATTTAACCTGTATTTCTCCCTTCGATCAGTTAGAGATTCCCGCCCTAATTCCTTCAACAACCCTACCGATTTCCACCCTATAGAGTTATAATTCCTTCAACAATTCGATAACACTGGTAAGTTTGTCGTTACAACTTTTTACAAATCTTGCAGGCTCTTCGCTGTATTCGATCTATTTCTGAGACTAGTCCTACTTCGCAAGGGTCCCACATGCTAGCGGCATATTCCAAGTGAGGCCTCACGAAAGAAAAATAAGATCGCTCTTTAACCTTCTCGTCACATTTTCCTAATATTCTTTAAATAAATCCCAATTTGCGACTAGTTTATCCGCAGATTTTCACTTGATTGGATAGATACATACTTGGCAGAATTGAATTTTAAAAAGTGCGTTTTAATGATCTTTTGAAAAAAGAATAACTCGGCCAAAGAAACGTTCACAATTAATGAAACCAAATAATTAAACGTAAGAGTCATTTGAATACTTATGTGAGACCCTTAATTAGAACTAGACCGGATACGACACGTAGATTTTTACGATAAACTTAGCCAAATATGAAGTTACCGAAATGTTGAAGGAATTAGGGAGGGAACCTCTTAACTGATCGAAGGGAGATATAAAGGTTAATGTTTTGCGCAAGTTCTAAACAGAAAATTTTTTGCCGGACGTTCCATATATATTGCTAGAGCCAACGTATTACGGTAGAAACGATTACAGGCATAAGATAAAGGAAATAGACTGCCGAACCGATGGATTTTAAAATATCGTTTTTTTCCGCGACAAATAAGGTAATATACCTACTTGTTGCCAAAAATGTAACTATGTGAAACTCGCACCCTCGCTAGGTTGAGAAGACTTTTCGCTTGTGCTTAATAACATTTCATCGGGAGAACGTGCGAGGTCCCGATTTGTGCTGTGACGAGTGCTGCATGCCTGGTGTGGAATCACCCCGTGCCACACACCCTAGTGGTGACTTGCACGGTACTTCGTAGACATGGGCGTGATTTATGCTTTTTAACTGTGGTGGCAAGGCAAGGGTCCTCCTAAATTAGGCATGGTTAATGAAGAAAGTTCAAGAAATGCATGTAGAATTGTATTTTCCAATTGTCTGTAAATAATTGAGATTTTTACTTCAAAATTCTGGGGTGGCAAAATACTGGGTTAGACGATAGTGGCGTAATTCTGGGGTGGCATCTGCCACCCCCGATCGCTGACCCGTTCGCCAGGCCCCCCCAAATCCTTCATGATTACTTCAGCCCCGTGAATTGCAGGGTATTATGTACAATGTAGATATATACCTACACCTACGTAGGTGTAGGTATATATCTACAATGAAGAAATAAATTTCAAGCAAGAGCGGATTTAAGCACAGGCTACATAGGCGCGCGCCTAGGGGCCCGCACCACAAAAAAAATAACAAATAGCAAGTTATAAAACTATTTCAAATTTATAAGACACGTCATTAGCAGTATTGACGACCGAAGACCCGCATCGTTTCATGAATTTGCCATTTTAATGTGGTATTGCTTGGGAAGGTACATACTAGAGAGTGTATTGAAAATAAACAGACGGATTTTGCAGTTGTTTTGCTCCCTTTTTATCTTCAAGGGTAACGTTTTAAAAAATTTCCGGGGTCCCTCCCGGGTCCCCGTTGACCTGGGCGATATTCCATACCCCAACCCCCCCAACCCGGAGGGCCCGCACAACAGGTTGAGCCCAGGGGCCTACAGATCCTAAATCCGGCCCTGATATCGAGCCACCTCCAGGGTGTGTGGCACGGGGTGATTCCACGTCGGGCATTGGTCCACACCTGGCAGATTTATCCTATATATTTCCCTTCGATCAGTTAGATATCCCCACTCCTTCAACAAACGTTCTACATCTACAAAATACCCTGCAAGCCCCCTCAAGGGTGTGTGGCAGGGGGTGAGTAGTCACCAACATGCATTACACTATACCCTATTAAAGTCGGTATATAACTATGACCATTGATGTACCTATTATCGTACAACGCGCTAATGCTTGTCAGGAGACGAAGCCTCACAAGCATGCACTACACTATTTGATTGATTGTAAGGGTGGGTGAGGGCCATATAGTTGGGATTAACGATTTAAAAAGTTAACGATTAAAATTAATCGTTAAAAATATACATTAACTGTTGCAAAACTAACTTCAGTTCATTGTTTTCGTTAATTTTTGGCGAAAGTCGACCTGTTCGAATTTGGGCGCAAAGCTTGACCAACAGACAAATGGGAAAATAAAACGGTATCTAAGAATGCAATATAGCTGAGTAGTCGTGCAAGAAATCAATGAATAGGCTCTGACGAATGCATCCAAACAAAAGCGGGGTTCGGTTCAGCATTAGAGGAAAATAGGGGAATCACAGGGAATGCGCATGGTGAATGGTTCAACGTTGAAGGGAACAGGGGTGAATCATGGGGGATGCTCTGCTGTCCAGCAAGGGGAACATCAACAACTTTTGCTATGCAGGCGGTCCCCTATAACCTCCAAGCGGGAGATTTAAAGATGCTAGGAGTGGAGTAGGAGGTAGGTGCCCTCCATGGGTAATTCGGCAAGCAGTTATTTTTATTAGCTGTGCGAGTTGCTCACAGGATCATTGACTTGAGGGGAGGAATCACCATTTGGGGAACCAAAGGTGAGCAACCCTTACTACATCCCTTTTTGGCAGTGAGTAACTTACCAGATCATCGGCCTGAGGGCAGGAATCTCCATTTGGGGAAACTGATGATGAGCAACACTTAAAACACCCATACTTCCACTTTTTCCTATGTAACGCTCCTACTCTTCCCCCTTTAAGAAATTCCCCCAATGAGTCCATCTCTTCTCTCCACCATACTTACCTTGCTTTCTTTGTTTCTCTTACAAGCCAGCTGTTCATTTCCTGGTACACTCGCTTGCCTACCTCCATATTTGACCTCTTTTCAATTTCCTTATCTCGTTCATCTTTCCACCTTTCTTCGTACATCCTATGTCCACCTCCACCTTTTCAATTTTTGTTTTTTTATTATCCTTTCACACCTTTAGTTAAGTCTAAACATTACATGTATTTATCCTGACTGTAGCATTCCTTTTCTGTAGTTTCTTTTCTTCTGCTGCATATGCCTCCACTGCCATACAAGGATTTTGCTGGATGAGGACTGTGGGAGCCTTGCTCCTACCATTGCCAAGCACGAGACCCAGCATAAGGAGCCGAAATTGCCACGAAAGAACTGCCCATGATTTCAAGATTCAGGTGATTGAGGTGGTATTCCATAGCCCACTTCAAAACTGTTTTTTATGTGACACCCTTGAAGACTATATATTCATGGCGACACGTCCATCACGTGAGGCAGCCCCCAGGGGTGCAGCCTCTCAGGTCAGCCTCAGCCTGATGCCTTTTGCTGCCACCTCACTTAGGAGCTGACACTGTGCAGACTTCACTTCACCTGTCAACTAACCTTAAGACCTATCTGGTACGGAAGGCCCAAATGGGAGCAATTTTTAATGCTCCCACCAGTTAGCTATAGGGGTCATCACAGAGCGCAAGTTCTTACACCAAAATAAGGTAATTGGGGAGGACTTAGTTGCTTGAGTAGTTTTACATAACTTTCTTACTTCTCCATTTACGGTTGGTGCCTTACTTTGGCTTGAATGGAACTTCTCCATAGATGTATGACACGTGTTTCGTAAATTTTACAGCAGGATGAATCAGATCCTCAATCAGGTCCATCGACACCCTTATGCTCACTTATAATTAATTTATGTACGTATTTTACAATCCTTGTGGACTGGTAGCATTCGATACTGTTATCTAATTGTTTTGTGGAAAAAGATTTAATACAAAGTACAGTTAATGCATAAAACATTCATTAAGTTATTCACTCTTATAGCAGAAAATTTTCAAATGGATACACTTCAAAGTGACAACACAAAATTTGCAAAGAATATCATGCTTTTTCCAAAATTAAAATGGTTTCTTCATGGCTATCGCAACCAATGTATCCAAGCATTTACAAAAAGCTTTGTAGTTGACTATCTCTCCGTGTTTTTCTCCAAAACACTTCATTAGCAAATCTAATTCTTTACTAGATAAGTGATCAGTCATTTTCCTGGAACCAAATAACAATTTTGCAGTCAATGTTAAAATAACTCGCACAAAATATTTTTCTGGGGGGCACTTTAATTTATAATATATTATATAGAGGACTCAGTGTTAAAGTGTGCCTAGTCCATCAAAGAGAATTTTGGGGATAAAACATTTAAATTTCCATATTACCTATATCCTACCATAAATCAGCTGTACTCAGAGCTCTTGCGAACTACTGTCATGAAGAGGTCAACTTTGGACCTCCTAAACAGATGTTGGTTAAGAAATAGAAATATGGACTAGGCTCACTTTAACATAGCCCTCCAAATGTAGTACATATTTGAAGAAAGAATGTCAAATTTTTACTTTTCTTCTTCCAGGATATCTGCCGCGTTGTTTTTCTTGACAAAGTTTCTCCTTCCGTCCTGGAGGCGTCTTCAGGTCGAAGATGATGATCTTCAACCTGAAGATGCCTCCATCTAGGACAGGAGAAACATTGCCAAGAAAAATAACAACATGGCAGATATTCCAGAAGAAGAATGAAAAATTCAGCTAATCACCATGGAAAACTCTGAGAGAACGTCAAATTTTTAGTTATATCAGCTCAGACACTGCAGCATTAAGAGTGTACCTCACAGGAATTTCTTAAAATTGTTTAAAAATTCAGTGTTTATTAATGTCTGTAATCAAGCAGTTCCAAAGCATAAGTATTCCTCCTATTTTATTCGATAGCGTACCATAATTATACATAATAAATAAATGAAAAGAGATAATAAATAAATGATAAGAGAAAAATAAATGGCTATAGCCATTTATTTTTCTCTTCATCAACTTTACATTTGACTTCAACACAAAAATATCTGGAACTCGAATGAAATTTTTCCCTTTGAAGTAGGTATACATGCTACGTAGTTCTGTGGTTCAAAATTGTGAGGTAGAAACCAAAAGTTTCAGTAAAGCTGATTTATTTAAGGGAAATTTCTAATATATCTTATTTTTAACTCTCTTTCTTATTCCCCGATTGTTAATACCTACACTACTGTCCAAAAAAGAGCATTGGTGATTGGGACAGAGCAGTTCACTATCTGCAAACACCAGGGGTGCACATCCCCCCCAGGCTCAATGACTCATCCCCATACGTAATATTTTTTTATCTTCCCCTCCACCCCCAAATTATTTTAAGATGTACCATACATCATGACTCTCCCTAGTGGGCACCACTGACGTCGACTGTGATATAAAACAAATGGGGAAGGAAATTGATCAGGAAAGGGTAAATGTAATGAATCAAGTTGACCCAGCTCTTTCAAGTCTGCTATTTCAGAAAATGATCAGGTTTCAGTTTCACTACCTTGCGAGGTAGGTAGGTTACTTCTTATCTGTATTTGTTGTGTCACATGTGAGCTTTTAAATTACGAAACTCTGGATGTGGTGTCTTAAGTCTCATATATAGTAAAGATGTACATATGTAATAATAATAACCTGCATTCAAATGGCAGTGGGAGTAACCCACTGCCATTTGAATGCAGGTGCTGTTACAGTGAGTTTACTAAGAAGATCAGTGGCATCAGCAGATGGGCTATTTATAGAGGAGATGATGATATTGATTGAGTCGATGAAATGCTTGTTTAGGCTTTTGGAGTTGAATCGGAGTTCTGAATTAAGACGTAAAGAGCCAGTTTCAGTATTAATAACTTTCCAAGCTGCCTTTATTTTATCGTCAGCATTTTTAATTAGAGTACCATTATCCATAATTTTAGATTGATTTACTTTGTTAATGTACTCCTTCTTATGAAGAAGCCAGCATTTTTGTCCTCACTGTTGCCAGAGTGATTATATTTGGAGTGTAACTGGATTACTTCAGATCGTAAATTGGATAATTCCTTAGTGAACCACTTATTACCAGGCTTTTTACCTTTAGTTTTAAGTATTAATTTTTTGGGGAAGCAGTGTTCAAATAGCAATACGAAGTTTTCAAAAAAACAAGTGAAATTATCATTGCCATCAATTGATATTGAAGGAGTGAAAACCAGGGGGTTTATGTATGTAATTGTAAACCTTAAGTCAAAATAATTTTACCTGAGGGCCATAACTCTGATAAAATTATTGCGGGATACAGATCCACAGAGATGTTTATCAAAGTCTTTGAAGCATTCAAGCAGATTAGGATCATAAAGGCAGCGCTGAGTGAGCATTGTAAGAGCTGAATTGACTGTTTCTCTTTCCTCTCCATTCAGAAAATTAGTATCATAATCCTTTGGAGGCACATGTTTGATAGGAACTAGCATTGGATCCCTTTGAAGTCCTCCAATAGTGCAAGCAGATTCCACAGTCCTGCTAAATCTGTCATAGTCTACAAATTTATCTTGGAAAGGATTCTTAAATCTGCAAAAGATAACAATCTCTTTCATTTTAAGTCAGTAAGAGTTTATACATAGGTGCCATTAAGTGCTAAGTAAAAACTAATAAAACTAAGTACATTAAAACACAGCAATGAGTTGGTTCAATTTGGTGTTGGTTCAGTTTGGAACCACTTAAGCTCATTATTTAATCATTCTTCGTTTTCCTAGAGAGAAAGAATTGAGGGAGAGGCGCAGACTTAAAATAAGCAGGATTGAGTAAATCAGCTCAGATTTTCTGAGTAGTCAAATTCTAGAAGTTATCGCATGCATTACAAAATCAGTGTAAAACATATGAGAAGAATATTTGTCATTGGAAAACTTATGTAACAATTACAAGACTTCGAAGGTTAATTTACACATTGAAGTGGTACTAGGGCACACACCAGAGAAGGTTAAATGGTTTCGGCAGTATTTTAGATGTGAATGGGCTTAGTATTAGACCCTAAGGAGGAGTGTAGGCAAAAAAATTACGTTCCTTGCATGCATTTCAAAAATCACATAATATGTAATTATGTCAACTTCGGTTTGGAATTTGGCATTGCATTGCAGCTGAACCTTGGGTAGAGAGGATCATAATAGTAGACTCAAAGAGATTGAAATTTGTCTCAAATAGGATGAAGAAAAATACTATGCTATTTTTCTGTGTAAAGACGTAGGTTTGATTATTTAGGACAGAAATGACCATGCTCCAGTCCCTTAGGCAAGCATATTTCATATCAAGAGTATGGAGGACAGTTGGGCAAGGGCCTAGCCACGTTGAAACACCGGTTCCCATCAGAGCACCGAAGTTAGTTGAGCCCGGACGGTGGTTGGATGGGTGACCCTCCTCCATACCTCGACCAGGCATGGATGGAGAGATGATACTCCCTCCATACCTATACCGGGAGACCCAGACCAGGCCGGTTGGAGGGAGGACATCCTCCATACCTGGTACTGGGGTGAGGCAGGGGGAGGCCAATCCTCCATACCTCTACCGAGGTGCTCTTGTCCCCTGTCTGCAAGTGGCAGACAGGCATGGGGTTGGCACAATGGACCAAGAAAGGTCTAAGTGCCCGAGCTCCTGACGAAGGCCCCCCAACAGCAATCTAATCTAATAACAAGGACAGTTGATTGCCTACTGCTCCAGCTGTTGTCTCCCTGTGAGAGCTGGCACCCACAAAAATCATAAAGCTTGGGTTTAACTGATTGTGTGCTCAGCAACCGGATTTGAAACTGGACCTCTGGTTTTTAGCCTCATGCTGTACACAGGGCTATCACACCATGGCAAGGGTTAGTAAAATATTAAAAGGAAAGTAATTAAGAACAGCTAGAAGCTGGTGTAAGAAGATAGAAGGAAAGAAAAGATAAGAGGAGGCCGAGTTGGAGGTTATCCACCCGACATCAGTAGGACAGACTTAGGGTTACCGTATTTGAAACCCGAAAATGAGGACACCCTCCACGGGATTGATCAACACGGTACCAACCCATTGTAGACCAGTAGTGCCATCTATCAACAGTTCGTTTAAGTTTTTGTACAGAGAAAATAGCATACCACGAAGTGCCATAAATGATTCGTCCCTGGATTCAGCTAAATCGAAAGCACCGTGGCGTGGCGATCGCCATCTATAGCCCTCAATCAAAAGCACCCTAACAGATCGCTAATGGTGTAACTCAATAATCAATATAAAAATCTATGTAACTAGTGGATGATACGAGATGAAAACAAAAACCAAAAGATCTTACTTCCCAAAAATAAAAAATGCAGACATTAGCAGAAATCCTAAAAATGTACAAGGACGCTAAATTAAAAGTAAAAAATACGGACAAGTCCACATAAATGAGGACGTATGGTAACTCTAGACAGACTGAAGATACAAAACAAGAGAGATATGCTGTCGAACAGAGAGGTTAAAAATTATTTCTTCCCTAGCACCATTCATGACTTCAAAAAGACCAAATCAAGACATTCTACCAAAACACTCCTCACTAATTATCCCTTTCCTCTCCAAATTCGTTTTTATGACTAATGTCCTGACCCCCATCACACACACTATGGTAGCTTCTACCAGGATAGAAGCTGTGGCCAAAATTGGTGCTCTACATGGACAAAGAAAGAAATGAATGACCTTGAATGAACTCTCTCTTTTCGGAAGACAGTTGAAGCCTGTTGTTGACAACAGGTTTCATTATTCGAACAGGCTTGGATCCAAAGCATCTAGCCTCAGCCAGAGCACTTAGCTAGGTATTCACCAGACATCACCTGAGAGGACATTCCTCCTTATCATCGCCATATCACTTTCAAGGGAACTTACGCCAAGGACCCTTGGAGATTTGGCCACAGCTAGAATGTAGAGACAAGGTTGAAGCAGGTAATAAATTGCAGAGTTATTTTGTTGTTTGGGGTTGAGGGAAGAGTGGTAAATGAGATGGAAATGGAGAAGTAATAGGTTAAAAATTAAGGACGAGAGGAAAATAGGTGCAATTTAAGTTATCCAGGGATGAAGATGGAAAATGAAGAGAATGAGATGTTTGAAGCTTAAAAATGATGTGGAAATAGTCCATCAAAACCTTCCTTTAACCAGAATAATAATTCATCAATAATCTAGCTTGTTCATCAGGTAATCATTACATTTAGAGATCAACTCTCCATCTGCAGGCCATCAGTAGAGGTTTCCTTAATATGTACTGAGCAAAAACATCTGAAATAGCATGTTGTAGCTCATACAAAACATACTTACACATCAATTATTGTTTGTACTTCTGTACCGCTAAGGTTAAATTCACACAAATTCAATCCCCTTTTGAAATTTTCTTCAGATACCATTTGTTTATGTAACTTATCATAATCAACAAAGAAGTCATTCACTCTAATCCCCTCACGTACCACCTGCAATATCAAAATTTTGTGATTTTCTCTTAATATTCATCATTATTATAAGTGGTGACAGTTTTAAGTGCTTTTGAGTATAATATTTCCAATAAATCCACAATATGCAAAACCAATTCATACATTACCTCCTCAACAACAGCGTATGTGATTACAAGGCTCATGTTCCTTTCCAATTTTAAAACGAAGTACCTACATATGAAACTCATTGGTTACCTGCTTCTATCGCACCTTTGCACTTAATTTTTCAATGCTTACATCATCAGATGTGTGTATTTCCAGCATGTTATAGTAAGCTCTTCTCTCATCCAATATGGCCTCAGCATCATCAGATAATATGTACTAGTTATGGTACGATAGTAATGAAATTGGGATGATTGAAAATCGTACCTTAGCTTTAATCTTAGCCAAAATTGCTGCTATATCTTTTTCTTCCTTAGTTGGAGAATCAAGATACTCTCTTTTGTTGAGCAGTATTTTTTCCTTGATGAGAGCATCATACTTATTACATAAGAAAAAAGACAATTAATAATACTATTACTTCCCTGTTAGTTTATCAGTGGAAATATTTTCTCATACATATTTCACTTTTAGCTCTCTGCTTTAATTAACACGTTCAACACTGACAGAGTTATTCAAACTGATCCCCTCCAAATTGGAGTTGGCTAAGTTACTGGTTGTGAGCTGCTGATAGCTTTTTCAGCATCTCAGGTTTTTCTGGCGAATGCATTGGATGAAACATTCTTGGGTGTCCCATCAGGATGCAGGGTTGATCAGCCCTGATTTCACTCAAGCTAAGACTGCCATCATGTTCAGTGTGTAAGTGGAAAGGTTATCCTATGAAGATAATGGCAGACAGCCTTTGTAACCACAGTGCCGACCAACTCTGAAACCTGTCGGAAAACTTGAGACTGATAGCTTTTTGATCACTGACAAGCAACACATCCTTCGTAGCTCTGATTAAGCCCAAGTGAATTTAGCTTAAGCATCGCTAGTTAATACTAAAGGTAAATCCTCTAATCGCAGCAATGGTACACCGTGCCCAGGAGGGTCTCAAAGAGTGCCAGAAAGTATCTCAGAAATGCAAGGATATATTTAGAGAATCAATCCTCAAGGACTTCAAATTACATTTCACATACCAGTTTTTTCTGCTTAAATTTTTACGTATGTATTTAGTCTCAGACTATGCAGGCCATTAAAGGAATTGGTTACTGACAATGAAGAGTTTCTAGACTGCAACACCGACATTTGTGTTCCACTTACAAACAAAATTTAAGAGTTAAAACACTACTTGCCGTAATTGAAAAATGAGTGCCACATCTTATGTACATACACAAGTACTCTCAAGAATTACATTCACACTTACCAAAGGGTTTTCAACTGGCAATGGTTCAACTTCTTTCAAAAACCACACATAGTTAAAACCCACATCATCAGAGTATCTCTCTTCAAGAGCAATTATTTCCTCAATTGACAGAAGTAATCCATAATAGACCAAGCACTGGCGAAATTGAGGAATTGTGACATGCCCATAATTGAGTCTGTCTCGAGGAAGAATGATTGCTTTAAAAGGTGTTTTTCATTTAATAAGGATTACAAAAAACATGTGAATTTCATATTAACATTTATTCACGTAAAGAAACTTGTCCCCACAAAAAATGGGAACCCGATTACCAGGTGGGAACTTAAGAGACAACTTGGTTATGTTAGTCAATCAATTATGCCTAAAGAAATTCCGGCCAGCAAAGAGTGAGAATTTAAATGCCAGCTTTAAAAGGAGTTAATCAATTGAATTCAAGAGACTAGTCCTAGGCTTTTATTGCTTACTCTTTATTAAAATAAAAAAATTACTTAATAAATAAAAATAAGTTCCAAAAAAATTATTTCCATGCCATTTTTATCAATCAACAACCCCGTTTTATCTCAAATGATGATCAAACATTTACCTGGTACATAAGCATTTACATGGTAACTGTTAGCTCACTTCACTCCTGAGTACATGTACATACCTAATTATCTTTTCAAATATATGTACATCACCGTATCATAGACTAAGGTAAATATCCTACTAATACTCCACACTATTAATAACTAAATCTCTTTCCCACTATAGTTATAAAGGAGGGCATTGATTCTTATTTTAAGTAAGCTACATATTATTGCAAAATGCAATTCAAACATAACGTATTCTCATTATGACTGCTTCCAAGGCTTTCATTTTTAATTTTCGTGTCCATGGATTAGATTATGCATGATGACCATTAGATGACTATAAATATTTGATTCTGCCTACATAACACATTTTAATTAACATCTTAGAGAATAAAATGTCAATTTAAACAATTCTACTCAATGCATATTTAGGGGAGGAATATTAGTCATTGATATTGGATGACTATTGATGACTCTCATTTCATTTTAAAATTTTAATTTCAAGCTTGTGTTTGATATAAGTACCTACCGATCGTAGTCCTTAAAATGAGGTCTCATGTTCAAGCATTGAGCTTTTATTCTTCTTTTTATTCTTCCAACAATATCTTCACATAAATTTCTATAGTCTACATCCATAGTGGTCCTATTATGACAATCTGACATGATACGTGGCTTTTCACCCAGTTCTGGATTTGTCAACTTTAAGTTTGGGTATTTTTCTAAATTTTTGGTGGTAAAAACTAGGAATAAACCATGAAGTATTAGAGAGCTGAGATTTGAAGCAATGATATCAATAGAACCTTTCAATAAATTTGCTTACTGAGGTCTACATCGTTCTCAAATACTTGCCAGCACACACGAGTTTTGTCATTCGGGTCCTGGTAAACATTCATTATGTCAGTGATATCTTGCTCGGATAGGTAGAGATGATGGATGCCACTAACGCCAAAGCCATCCAGCCCTCTACGAAACTGTTCTCTAGTTATCTTCCCACAACTGACTGCATCAAAATCCTATAATTCAAGTGTGTGTCAATTTTGTAAATGTATAAAAGAGCAATAAACCTAATAAGAAAGCTAAAGAAAATTGCCGATGATAATATGTACAGAAAAATTAAGTGAACTAATTCTATTAGTATTTTTTACCTACAATGCATGCCTCATGCCCAGGGAAAACCCAGAAAGGGGATGAAAAATATCATTTTAATAATTATTCTTAAAAAATTAAAAGGGTGAGAAAGATATGTATCTACTCAAAGAATGTATTCCAAAATATTCCACTTTATATGTACAAAGTAAACTGCAATTAGGAGGGAAAGGAAATCTAATAGGGGCAACAAGGGAGGTTAGAGAGAGGAACATTAAATACTTTGTAGTTTAACCAGATAAAAAATTTCTCCAATGGCCGTAAAATATATGCACCACTCGTCAAAAATCAAACACTTACTATGTTTGTTTGTGGGAATGGGGACTCCGCAACAGGGACCAACCACAGCCTCTCCACCAGAATACCCTCCTATGGTAGTTTACGGGAAAGTTATTTCCTCGCCAGGGACCACCACAGACACACACACACAACCCAAATGGAATCCTTTGCAAGGCTAATGGGACCCCGCTAAGGATTCCTGGGTTATAACCTGGGATCCTTCGCAGAGCTGAAGTGACTCTACTAAGGATGCCAAGTTATTAACACAACCACACACGCAATCATACAAAACACTCACACACACAGTAGGGCCCCAAATTTAGGGGAGAACAGCTCAAAAAGAGTGGTCAAATAGAACAGAAACAACAAACAGGGAACGAGGGTGGACTTCCGATACTTGTATTTCGACCACAAAGTGGTCCTCTTCAGCGAGCTGAAGGGAAAAAACACTTGCAACACGAAGTTGAAAGAGAGTGTAGACGAGGACAATCCTAGAATGATTCCCTTCCCAATATATTCTAGGATTCTAGATGTTTTGTGTTTGTATGTAGTTTCTTCATACATATTTGCATATATATTCTATGAAGTTTAATATTTCAAAGATTAGGCAAGAATTTTGGAATGAATAATGTATTTTGAAGGTGATAAAATTCAACGAAATTCCTATTTTAATGAGTAAAAACTCCATCTGATATATCAGCCAGAGAAATTATAAGTAGAGATGGGAAAATTACTGTAATTTTCATCTGAGGTAAAGTACCACGGTAAATTACGGTAATTTTCGAAAATTACCGTAATTTTCCAGTATTTTTTTAGTTTTGAGGATTTAACCGCAAATGTATGGTTAAATAATAAAGCCAATAGCAAAAGGATGGGAATAATGATGTTTAAACCATACCTAATGCAACATTAATTTTTTAGAAATATTTTAAATTGTGAAAAGAACTATGGCAGCAACACGCAATCTGGCGTAAAGTATGAGAAATTTTCAAAAAGAATATTCTAATGCATTACTCTTTTAATGTTATAATTTAAGTAAAATATTCCAAAAATGAGTTATACATGCCTCAATTTATTATTAAACAAGTAGGAAATGTGAACTTGGCTTAAAAGAATATGTTGGGAAATTATCTGTATGATAAATAATCTGAAACAAAGGTGAATTATCTAGAAAATTACGGTAATTTTCAAGGGGCGCTGTAAATTATGAAAAACACTGCGGTAATTTACGAAAATTACCGAGGTAATTTTCAGAGTGGCCCATCTCTAATTACAAGTTTCAAATATCTTTGTGGTTCAACTTTGGTTTATTTTGTTTCGGTCAGAGTCCCTAAGCGTGGGGAGGTTGCAGGCGGCGAGGGAGCTCTCACTGGGCATTGCCTATTGTGCTTTGGCAAGGAAAGGAGAAGGGATGCAGAGGGAAAGTTAGCATTAGAAGTCCTGGGGCAGATCAATTGACCCATTTTGAAATGTGTTGCCATAGTGGTGTTGATTTTTCATGATCTTGAATCACCTCTGTGACTTTAAATTTTTATCTCAAGTGGTACCTGAAAAAATGCACATGTACCTAGAATCCCCAAGATGGGTCAATTGACCGAGGGCTTCAAGGTATCACGTTCTTCAAGTGTTAAAGACACCAAGGACAGATAGACCTCTAAACAATACATTGTCATGACTGATGGAGGTGATAACCCTAGTAACACAGCACGCATGAGTACGAAGTGTACTTGACTGAGGCTTAGGGGTAGCTGAATTCGCTCCATCCACTAATTTCTCTTTGGCTCTCTCGTTGCATATTGGAAGATTTCTCCTCTGCTCCATGCCGCAGAGGCTAAGATATTTAAAATGAACAATTAGCCCACACCCAATCTCCCCCCTACCCTCCTAAACCCAAGATTTAGCATAGAAGTGAAGGATTTTACCCTACCACTATGGTACCTGATGATGACATTATTGGCAGAACTGGTTGCACCAAATAAAGTTTCCCCTGGATTACTAAGTTTTTCATTATCATGGCATAAAGGAGGGTGGAAGACTAAATGAAAAGTGTGTAATGACAGAAGAATTGAAATCAATAACACAATCACTACGTTTACCAATCGATCTCAGATCTGTCTGAGTTCAGACCGATCTGAAAGTTCAGCAGCGAGCTGGCTCAGATCGCCTAGTTTACCAATACGGTCTGAAAATATCGATATTGAACTGTCGATTTCAGTAGTTTGAATTATTTTGAGATTTCTTGCATATTTCAGCCGCACACTTCTCTCCTTTCCCTTCTTGCAACAAGTCACACCGTAAATGATATCGATTATATTTTGTTTACCATCAATAACCAAAAGAAGAACGATGAGTGCCATGCTCCGGCCTCTTCGGATCGATCTGAGATCTCAGACTGGTTAGGGAAAGCGGGCTGACTCGGCTCGCTTCTCAGATCGATCTGGCCAGCGCGCTCCGTTTATCATACCGAGCTGAGCCAGTCAGATCGATCTGAAATCGATTGGTAAACGTAGCGAATGTAGGATGTAAGGGAAGTCAAAGGTAGGGACAGTTCAAAAACCAAATGATCTGTATTGCTAGCAAAAATGACATCAAATCAAAATATTGGCAACTCAAGGTTTATTTACAGACCTTAAAGAAATCCCCAGTGCGAATACGATTAGCCAAGGCATGTCTCTGTATACGAGTCATGGTTTGGTCAATTTTTCCATGGCATTTCCATTTATTGACGGGATCCATAGACGGATGATACGACATCCGTGGACCAAATACTCCACGGTTTCTCACTTGACCTATTTCTGGACGAACTATTTTTGGGATGTCTCCAGAGATTATGTTATCACAAAATGGAGCCTGAGGAAAATGCACAGTGCTTAAATAAAATTGTGATTCACTCTGAACTCAAGTTTATTAATTTTTATCCAACAATATACATAATTGTAATGTCAAATGTAAACATTGGAACTACGTATAATCCAATTAGATTAATCTCTACTATGACACACTAAGGTATAGTAGGATACTGTCTCTAGTTTTTCAGGTGCTGTACTATTCACTATTGAAGGAACTAAAAAATGAACCATTAAAAAAATTGTAAATTTAGTTTCATTGATGATAACAGATTACAGAGGCCATTTTTAGACATAACAAACTGCATATCAGGAACAAAATAAAAACATTAACAAAATTTACAATTAAAATTTACAGAGCTACATAACCATAATATCCATGTGAAGAGTAACATGACCATAATGTACAAGTATTTTTTTAATCCAAGGAACCTCTTAAAAGCACTGTGGGCTGGAATACAACCTTGACACCAAATTAAAATACTCATCCTTCCTGGGGAATTCAAGCAATCTTTCTCATGGCAATTCACCAGCCAACCAAGATGTGGTTAGCCTCCACAATTTTTGATAGAAAGCATAAAATATGTATGTACCTTAGATTTAACAACATGGGTATAGACAAGTACACACCAAAAGGTCAAATGTTGAAGACAATGGTGAGAACAAGCCTAAACACATTCTAAAAAAATCTCCTTTAAGTAGTTATGTTTAAATCTTACTGAGTGAATCTGGGTACAAAGGAGGCATTATTAATTTGTAGTTTTGTAGAGGTTGTAGAGTCTTTTGATGAAAAATTTCCCAGAGAATCACCCATTACCAATGCTCAAGAAATTAATAGCCATGAGCAGATATGCGACAAAACAATTACAACATCCCAACTGATTTATTTGAGAGGCATTATATCACTCTAAGCATGGCAATACTGAGCTGCATGCATTTCCCTTTAAAGTTAAGATGAGGCAGAAAGACTTCAAATACTAATGCCATGAATAAATTTTGTGACTACCATAAAAATATTGACTTCTAATGAATGTTTTGAATAAATGGTAGCTATGTATTGCACTTTTCAAATGCAAATAATGCCCATGGACATCCACAGATAAACCCTAGCTGTGGGTTTATAGGTACATACCTCCATTATATTGGAAAACTTAAGTACAGGAAAAGAAGACAATGAGAACAATAAATGGGTTATTTTTGGCAAACATTTGTTGCCACACCATTGGGGCTGTGATATACACTATGGTAATGCTACTCTCAGGAAGGTGCATGCATAAAAAAATTATTAAGAGGTATAAATTCAACAAATGAGTATTTTTATACAAGAGAGCTTGAGATTCAGCAAATTGATGGAAATGCTTACCTCTTGGAGATAATCAACTCATGGGATTTAAAGGGGCCAGAGGATAGTGTGTAACCAGTAGTTAATCCAGGAAATTACAGTTAAGTTTTACGGCTTCTGTAATTCCCCAAATTTCAGTTGAAAAACTTTTGACACTTTCACGGACTAGATTTCTTAAAAATTTCTGGAACTCTGACATACTTGGAAAAATAAGAGGACCATTAAGGTGTAAGAGGGGATTGACAATGCACATCCTCTACCCTACTATGAACTCTTCCTTCATCAACACAAACAAAGGTCAATGCACAGTCAGGACTGATGCAAGTTATGTCATAGCATACGTACATTTGGCCCAGGATCTCTTCCTAACAAAAATGTACTTGAAAACAACAACATGCTTTCTCAAACCTTCACGAATACATGTAGGGCAAGGTCAAAAGTTTTTATCTACTGATATATGTGATTTCTAATGTGCTCCAGTTCAGTTAAACCTAGCTGTATTCATCTGAGTGTCTACCACAAAACTTATATTTACGAAAAAACATTTTCCATCACAGGAAATGTTCCTCCGGTTATTTAATGGCATAATGCCTTCACTGATTCTGATAACTAAGGGGAGCATTACTTCAAATATTGAGTACTTTGACGCAAAGTATCAAGACATTCGTCCTTTTGCTCATTGAGAAAAATAATATACAGTTAGAATATGTTAAGAGTCATTTTGTGTAGGTGGATGATAACGTGATTTTCAGAGAAGTTAATATTTCTATTACAAGAAATATCCTCCATGGTTTAATTTTGAGTAACCCCACACTCTTTGAACAGATTATTGGCCATAAGCATGGGTGTCCAACTCAATGTTATTTTTCATTGCAAAAGCATGTGACATCAATAATGTTTCATGCCTCACATTTAGGTGGCAGCTAAGGCATGCCCCAGTCGCGGCGCGCAATTCGATTTTTCGATACAAATTTCCTTAGGTACTACGAATGGTAAATGTGGTGAATACCACAATAAAAAGCAAGTTATCACTGTAAAATTTTAATTTTTCCTTAAACATCAAAATCAGACTACATAGGAACACTGAAAACTATTGTTGAAACGAGTACTGACAAATACCGAGTAAAGAACTTTTGATGAAAGTGGTTTACTAAAATGTGAAAATATTTATAATGGGAGTGTTGTGAAAATATTTTAAATGGCATTAACGACGATGGAAACAATTTCTAATGATATAAAAGAAAAAAAACTATTTAAAAAATATAAAAAATAACTTCCAGGGCAGGGAATCGAATCTCAGACCTTGCGATTATGAATCCTTCATGTTGCCACAAGGCCACCGCTCGCTTATAACTGATAAATTGTCACAGGGTTATTTGTAGTTTTTCATTATGTCTGACTTAGGTTAGGAGACGATTGGTCGGTAGTACTATTCCTGCGATGGTTATAATTAAGATCGGTAGAACTGAAATGCACATCTGGGAGAAGTAAAGGGTAGTATTGCAAGTCAGCCAATTGCATTCCAAGCCCACGCGCAACATATGATTTGGCGAGGTTGGAGGTGGCGAGGCAGATGGGCCATAGATGGTTTGAAATAATAATTTTAAAACAAAATTTTAATACCTTAATGTTCACGAAATGGATTTAAATAATTCAATGAAGAAACTATTAACATTATTTTTTGAAAGTATTACTTAATAAAGTTTCGGGTCGCGCGCCCCACCTAGAGGTGGCGCTGTTAACAGGTGGAAATAATTTTGAATTCCAGTTGGACCCCCATGGCCAGAAGTATTAAATTAAGGGCTAAGTACACCCTTTACACATAAAATGTTTTTGGTGAACGCAGGTCAACAGGCAAGTTTTTATTTACTTGACACCATCATAATAATCCATTAAAGAGTTTTCTTCTTCAAATTTAATATGTAGCATGAAATAAGAAGTTACAAATCCTACCATTGAAACCTATTGATTTCTTCAATGTTTTACGCATAGTACCCTTAGTTAAATTCCAGGAAGCATGTTATACTATTGGACAGTATTAACTGTAAATTTGGAAAAAAAGAATATCATTACATATACCATATTTGACGGCATATAAGAGGCACCCCCATTTCAGTAGGGCACACTCAATAAAAGCTACCATTAGTCCGAGGAAGGCTGTACCTTCACATATAAGACCTGTGGTCTGTATTTGTAGCCCTAATTTTGGAAAAAAAAAGGTATGTCTTATATGCAGGTAATTATGGCATGTATGTACCTAAATTGAATGGCAATAGCTAAAATAGAACTGAGAATATTGTTAAACTTAATGGAAAACACAATCAACCGATGGAAGCTCATAGGCCATTCCATGTACTGCATGAAAAATCTTAGAAATAGAAATTTACTAGGGTTGAGCAAATCATGTTTTTGTGATAATTAGGGTGGCCACTGAAAAAAATCTAATTTGAATCGGTGTTTCCAAGGAGAAAAAATTGTGTCATGTTCCTAATGTTTAATAGGTTGTTACTTGAATTTTCAATGCAAGACTCCAAGGGCTCAAAACTTCTATATTGATTATCAATCATACCAGGTCATGCAAAAAACACACAGATACTGGAACTCTAAATGAAGCTATGTTCCCTGATATATATATGTTCGTATTTTTGTCATACTTCCCATCGTCCTCAGTTTCGTTGCTCTTTTGTTTTGCTGTCGATTGGGAAGTATGTACCAGACTGTATAAATTTCTTAGCAGTAATAAAACTGTTATCAACTAGTCAAGTCGTGCCAGTGTCTCTGCCCTGTTACTTATAATATAGTGTCGAGTCCGAGAATCACCATACGCATACGACATTACCAAAGGAAGTTATTTAATCTTAGGCACTTTGAGTCGTCTTACCAAGACAATTCAAATAGAAATTTGCAGATTTTGAAATACTGCAAATATGTATCTTTTCCCAAAGAAAATCAAATTTACTTATTTAAGATAAAAAGGGTAACAATTCAAAAAATACCATCAGTCATTCACAATTGGATGAAAATAGACTTATGGGCTGAATTAAAGGGTATTCAGCATATTTTCTAAACGCATAGGTAATTCATTGCTTCTTAAGGAGAGACAGTCATCTCCAAGTATTAGTCAAACAAGGGTATAACCACTGTTAGAAATTGGGCCCTTCCTTTAAAAAGAATCTATGCCCAGGATAGTGTAATTGTGTAATAAAACAACATGCTTAAGAATATGTAAGTACTCATTTGAGATATTCAGAATACTGCTCTCAAAAAAGAGACAAATGTCCTTTGGAATTAAGACCCTTTAATTCACAGAAATAAGTAACATGGGGACAAATGAAATAACTTTCTCGATATAATATTATTTATGACCCAGTGATATCACCTAACTTTTACCCAAAAGAATGTTATGGTACACAGAACACTCTCTTTCAGCACTATTTTGGTGAATAACAACACCCATAGGAGAACTCCCACTTTTTCTTTCAAAATAGGTATGTGTATTCCAAAGGAAAGTGGTCACATTTAAATTTATTAAAACTATGCCATTTTCTTCCCATTTCCAAATAAGTCCAGCAGTATTTCCCCAAACAACATAAAATTGTCAGTGATTTCCCATGCTAATCCAAAGCTACTGCAACGCCCATTACTAGACATAATGTTGTGAGAATTAGAATCTGTAAGTAGGACAAACATAAAATATATCTTTAATAATATTAGAGTTTTATGATACAAAGAAAAACATAACTTTAAGACCATGTTCTAATACATTGTTTAGACATGGATATATGTAAGCCTTCTTCTGGAAAAATGTAAGAAAAGATTTTCACAGAAAATCAAGACGACCTTTCCAGCATTCTCAAGAAATAACCAGGACTTTTATAGCATAAGTCGAACTCTTCCACATTTCAATCAAGAGCCCTTGAGCTATCTAGCTTAATTGTGCGAACTTGAATCAGTCCCAAAAATATATATCTGTATGTATCAACCACAATAACAATTCAATAAACAGGAAACAGCATCCCCAACAAAAACAAACTTCGTGACAAGGTCACACTTCAACATAATACACCAAAATTTCTTGCACTGTTTGAAACATGCTAGAAATTAATGGAAACCTGTACACTATAGTTGAGCATGGAATGAGTAGATATATAAAAACAGCATGCATCCACCTAAATTAATCTTGAACGCTATGTATTATTTGAACATGTCTAAACAATATTACACCATTGCCCCTAGGGGATTACCCTTGAATTTCTTCGTTGTTCTCTTTACCACCAATATAGTTGTATTTAATGAACCTAGTGCCCTGAGTTAACTGAGCAGTTGTATTGGTGAAGTGGCAGGCAAACAGGAGGAGGTTTCGAGGCTGTACTTTCCATGCAAATCTCATGAACATCATGGAATAAAGGGTTAATGCTGCGAAAAGAAAGTGAAGTACAGGTAACAACCAATCACGCATATCATGCAAACTTATCATATGCAAATAATACCATACAGTAATATATGAATTAGTAGAGTTTTTATGCCCAATAAAGATGCAGATAGCAAGAACAGTGGTTTTAAAAAGTGTACAAAAAATGTATTTCAATAAATTGAAAGGTACTGTAGCAATTGAGTCATTTAAAGATGTTCTTACCTAAGGTCATTTTGCCGCTTATGAACTGAGGAGACTTTTGGGTGTCTGCAATAGCTGCGAGAGGGATTCCCCAGTTAGCAACAGGCCCCCAAAAATGGGTGCTAAAATAACGAATTGAAATCGTGAATCCGTCCAGCTTCCACCAAACTTAATTGCACACTAACCAAGGAAACCGTACTTCAGCCCTTACCTCATTAAATATTCACGGAATTCCTTACTCTTTAGGTGATCAACACCTTTTTGCAGTAGTCTTGTCGCAAAACTTGCCATTATTAGGTTTGAAACGGCAAAATTTCAGTAACTTATAGACACGAAGTAAATGAATATTACGAAAAGAGCGACAATTTCAAAAATACTTTAACCTCATACAAAATTTATGACCCCCGTCCTTGAAATATTTGACTGCCACAGAACAAGTTGTGGACAAGCAATTAAAAAAAACAAGTTTCGACCGATAAGGACATCTTTTCAAGAGGTCTTCAAAATCAAAATGCCAGGAAATTTGGCAACACCTCCTGGCATAACCTAAAATCCCTAAAATTATGATTAGTTGAAGGAATTTTCGAAAGAACCAGTTCGCTCTACCACATTCAGTCTTCCGTGCCGTTGCGTTCGCCAGACGGCGATTGATGGAATTCGTTTTTCGGCTTTTTGGCGGCTGTCGCTAACAGTTGACGCCAGAAATGCACTAATTGTAAAGCCGTGTTCACGGTCGTATATACGCCGTGTTTACACCATGAATAGAAACGATTTACACGATGTATTTACCCGCGCGGGTAGATGCGTGAACACAATCACCATCAAAATTTCACCGTGTAAACACTCAAAATTGCGCAAATGCGTGGACATAAAATAGCCCGTTCTAATTTGGTGAATGTGTTCACGCATCTGTCCAGCCACGTACTTGCGCGGGTAAATGCATCGTGTAAACACGGCTTAAGGTTGTAAGTTGAAGAGGGCGAAATTTACGGCTACATATTCGAAATCAGTAGAAAGTATGTGCAATTACTATCATGGTTTGTGCGTGCTATCAAAATATATTATTTACTCGCTGGAGAAGAAAAGAAAGTGGCGTAGCATGAGCATCGCTGAATTACTTGTCAACTGCCAGTGAATTCAACAATCTACGAACTTCCTTGCAAGCCACTTCTCGAGAGAGTGGCTTGGGGTGTTAACTTCACCAAGAATGTACCAATCATGCCATTTCAAGGTTGGCCCACTGAGCGATGAACAAGAAGCAGCCAGGAGAACAATATAAGACTAGACATTAAAACTAGGACTGCCGAATTACCAAATATGCTTACATGCAATACAATTCATGTATGAGTGATATCACGAGGGATAGCTCTTATACTAGCATATCATAAAAAGGGAATAGCAACTTACATTGAAGTTAATTTATCAACTTTTACCCTTCTGCTGCCGAAGCCTCGTTTTTTAGGCACTACTAATTGTAAGCATGGGAGACAAGTAAAGGGAGTAGCATGGTGGACTCACAAAATCCAGGTTTTTCTGCAGACTGGGGAAGAGGTCATTGATGAGCATTATGGATATGCAATTACTATGAATTAATTTATTTTATTATTTTGAACTTTCATTGAACATACCCATTTATTTACTTTTCTAGCTGTAGTCAGATTAATTTCATGCTAAATGGTACATAATTTACATTAGTTTCAGTCATTATGGCTACATTTGAAATAAGTAAAGTGGTTATAAAGCTCATTCTAGGAAAATACACCCATGCCTTATTTTCTTGGAACGGAGAGTCCTAATTTATTATTATTTACGGGTATAAATAACCCATAACTGGTTAAGAGGGTACCTTTTTTAAACTATTGAGGAACAAGTAGAAATCATGGTCATTTGAATATCTATTGGAGAGTTATGACCATATAGTTTGGAGACAGTCTAAAAGTAGGACAAAGGTGATTTTTTAGCATAGTATAAGAATGTTCACCAGTTGTACTAGCTTACACTAAATTGCATTTCCCACAGCTAAAGGTTTAAAGAAGGTACCAGTGGGTATGTTCTCATCATCGTCGTGTGATTCAGGCTTAATAGAACAAACCCCAGGTCAGTATGTCATCAAATCTGTTTAAACAATAAGTCATACAGTGAAAAGTGATCCAATTAATGACAACTGTCTTCCATCCAACTCCGAACATGAGGCATTAAATACTTAACTGATAAAATAAATTCACTACTGACATAAAAATGTTTCTGCTCAAGTAACGAGTGCAGTGATAATTAAATTCAACTGAAGACCCTTCAATCTCTTTGAAAATCCATTTCAGTCAATTGTACTAATTTGCCTGGAAGACTAGGGATTTATAACTATGAAAGACATTCAACTCCAAGATGGTCAAGGTGCCGTTATATCCGCTCGTACAAAAATTGATTGGGTTTACGTTATATTTTTAGAACTAATACTGCTATTTTTATATTTAAACTATTTTAAAATGAGCATTTTTAAAGTGATTTTTACTCCCTTAGCACATAATTGAAACTTCAATATTTGTCTAAATAGTTTTTTTTACTCAGTATATATGGTGAGCGAAGTCTTTATGGGTCTTCCATCAGGATAGATTAGCAGCAGCTGTTGAAGGTTTGATAGGTAACTGTCAAATTTCCTCAGGGCTCAATTCCTTGAAGACTATGGCTGAGGAGTTGACAGCAGCCGAATACCTGACCTAGTGAATGGATTGAAAAGTTTTCATTCTTCCTTGTTCTTCTTCTACACCTGACTTGTCTTCTCTATCCATCTACCGGCCCACATCTCAAATGTCATAAACCTTATTTTTTATTCTCCTTCTAAAGTTTCAGGATGAAACAATGCTCAACTCTACTTCACAGTCTTCACTTATTCTTAATTTATTTTTATTTGCCCAAAGACCAATTACAGCATTTTGCATCGATATAAGGCACGTCAAAAAATTGCACACAAGACATATCCAATAAATTACATAATATAAAAATACATTTATAAAATATAAATAAAATGAATCACTCATTCCACTCCTAAGTATGTACTCACATAGAGTAAACATATATGTTTACTCTATGGTACTCATTTACAGAATAAAAGAGGTTTTCAAGTAGAAAATCCTTTACCTTTCTTCTAAAAACAATATTAGATTGGATTTCCTTCAACACAGAGGGCAATCTATTGTACAATTTTATACCCATATATTCAGAACCCAAGGAAACCCCTTTGGTTCTAACATGTGGATTATGGAAATTACCATTACTTCTGGTACCATAATTATGAATATTTGAATTTTTAACAAAAGAAAAATAATTATGTACAAACAGTTTCATCTAATTAGTGAATGCAAAAACCACTGATTAAATCAATAGCTATCACTCACACAAATCTTCCTAAATGATTTGTTGGGACATTACTCTCAAATCTGGGAGTAGCTTAGATAGGAAACAAAATTATAACCAACAAAAGTTGTCTTTCCTCTGGAGTGGTCGAAGAACATGATACTTGTTTAACCCCACCTTGAAATGATGATTTCTCACTGACTGTAATCTCAAGAGTTAGCATCAAACCCTCTTGCAGTTGATCTTGTTTAATTAATATTCCTATTAGATAATTCCTATTCTTCACTATCGCAGTAGCTTCAGTAATTTACAAGAGTCCAAATTTAGGACATTTTATTGACACGATAAACTCTGGGTGAAGAACATTTCAAAGTAGTGTGATGCTATAAAATAATACTGAGAACTTGAGTATCAACTATATGACATATACACGAGGCATTGAACACATCAATCTATTCCTCACCATCATCGTAGTTGACCCCAAGTTAGATTTCTCAATAAGTTCTCCAACATTGACCACTAAGTGAAAATGTTAAATGTTTGAAGATGAATATCTGCTACTAATACCACTTTTATTTAAATTAAGTGACCCTGGTTTCAGTGCCTGTCTCAATCTCAATTAATGCCTGATGATGGTGATTATTCACTGAAACCCCGGTCGCTTAATTTAAATAAAAGTGGTATTAGTAACAGATATTCATCGACAAATATTAAAATGGAATACCACAAAGGTAATTATGAACTAGTGAATTTTGAGAATGTTAAAGCCGATTAGGGAATCGCTGCTTTGCAAGAGAAGAATATGCAAGATAAATTCTTCACATATGCCTGGTAGAGCATTGGTATATCATTTATATCTTTAAAACTCAGTGCCTTCTTTGTACATTAAAGTTAGCTGTAATTGACATTGCTTCTGTTAAATTACTATGAATTCATCTAAATCATAAATTAACTTGGGAGTGTTCACATAATGCTTATCAGAAAAAAACTAGCCCGAGCCTTATTTTTACTCAGGAAGCTAAAATTGTATGCGAGCGATGATTACTTAGTAAATGCATACCATGCATTCTTTCACTCATACATCACTTATGGTATTAGACTCTGGGGGCACACTTCTGATGTAAGAATATTACTCTTGTTGCAAAAAAAGGCAGTCCGTAACTTATTCAATGCAAATCCACTTGATCACTGTAGACCTCTTTCTAATAATTAAAAAAATATTGAGTGTATAACATATTTCTATTCTATTCGTTGGTACATACATACACTTGAAATAAAATTTGTATATGTACTCTACAAGGGCAGATGTGCACAATTACAATACGAAGAGCAAAAAACTGTATTGATTTACCTTTATGTAGATTAAGCAGTGCTCAGAAAGTTGAGAATTTACCACTCAAATTTTTTAATATGCTGCCCAGCTCCATTAAAGCTGTCTCCAAGAATGTGTTCAGAAGGGTCCTTCATGAATGGCTCATCACCGAAACCCTATACTC
The DNA here is from genome assembly GCA_963573305.1 of Pyrrhosoma nymphula. NCBI lineage: Eukaryota > Metazoa > Arthropoda > Insecta > Odonata > Coenagrionidae > Pyrrhosoma > Pyrrhosoma nymphula. Next base: position 29,254,451 of record OY754333.1, read on the forward strand.
ACTGGAGGAGTATTTCGACCTTAACTTCTCCAGTGTAAAATTTTAAGGTAGGTACATGACATTGAAACCATCTGTGGTTCCTTTTAAATTGCATGTTGTGTGGTCGTTTGCTGTACTTTTATAATTTGACAACATCTACCATAGTGTATGCTATGCATTTCATGAGATGAATAAAGACTATTATTATATTGGTCATAAGTATTTTTATAAAAAATGGCGATTATTTTACCGAATCCCTTTTAGTGTTTAATCTCAATTAACTACCTACTCAATAAAGCATATTTCTTTGAAGATAGTGAGTCAGCCGTTGCTTCCGAACTGCCTTACCAAGGTACTTCATTAACATTTAATAGAAGAATGTATATCGACAACGAGTTTCTAGGGTGGTCTACAACACTACTTTTTAATCATATTAGCCACTAGGTCGTCCGTATTACATAGGTAAAATGAAGAAATTTTTATGTACGTACCGTTAGGTTACTAGTTAAGTTGTATTTATCCACATATTCACCAATATCGGATATAGCAGCAATGAAAGCAATGTAGTTAATGGTGAATGAATCCTTAAGGAATTTCTTGAGGAGCAATTTGAAATCTTCCGAAGATATCTTAATTCCAAGGAAATTAAGTACTCGAGCAAAATGGGTGATTGTCACTGTTCCGTTTCCTTTTGCAATCTGCGACAGAAATAAATATTAAGCAAATTATCGCCTGCAGGTTACTGAATTTCTAGTTCCAACGATAGCTCACACTGCTCATGCATGGAGTGGTGTCAATTTTATCGCACGGCCTTATAGCTTTCATATATGCGCTAATCATGCTGAACTCTTCAAAAGAATTAGCATGGCATAAATGAAAACATTTTCACTACTTACACTAACTACTAGCAGTAACTGAACGAAAAATGTAATATACATAATCTAACTACACATTATTTGAAAAGTTTCAAAAGCAATATGGATGAAAATTTTTTTATTTGTTCCAAAATATATCTTAAAGAGTGCACAGTGGTTAAATATTCAGCAGATAATTGCTTTGGTGTCAATTTGAGTGTAATAAGATCATACAACGGGCCGATGCCACACACCACTGAGGTGGCTTGCAGGGTATTTTGTAGATGTAGATGTATTAAGGCAAATGTTGATACATTTAAAAGGCATACTGAAATGACGTTAAGATAGACCAAAGACGCCAAGAGAATTGATTGATGCAACAATTTTCCCACGGATTAAGGATCAGTCAGTCGGTTCTGAGAAAACAGTTCGTAAGACGGAATTCTGCAGAAAATGAGAAAAATGTATAAGGTAGTAGTACAGCAAAGACTGGGAATGACTTTAGTCTTGCTCCATTGTAAGGGCAGCAATCTGGTGAACGCGCATTCGCGGTATAAAATCGATAATCGCGTTATTGATGTCAGGTGGAACGGAATGAACTTAACGTTCCAAGGTTGTTGTATTGCAGTGTACCGTTAAATGTGTACTCATTTTTGAGCTGATCTACTAAAAAATTAACGCGTCATTTACCGTTTTGAGAAGTGCTGTTGTTAGTTCGACATGTACAAGTAATTTTCAGCATCGCCTTTGTAGGTCTCCATACCCGTAACAAAGTCGGTCTACGTGAAGAACTAACCAACATCAGTTGAAATTAAATACCAAATACCATTTCATAGTCTTGAAAGTACGGTCTCAATAACACGCATTTCGCATTCAATCCAGCTGCTATTTTGGCCAACATAATTTGTATTCTCTTCTCCTCGCTCTGGGATAGCTGATTCACATGATACGGGTCATTCCACTCCAAACCGGAAGAAAGAGAACCATTTTGGCTAAAATTAGGTGCTGGAATCGAAAACCTAAAATTAAAACCGTTTCCTGCTTACGGAGTACATTTTAGAGCCAGCTACCCAACTACTTACCTTCTCCGTTAATCACTTCGCAAAAACTCAAGTACATAACTCTTCCATCTTGAACTCGAAAATAATCACTTATTTCTGATATTTCATGGTCACTTAGTCCAATAACTAGCTTTAATGAAGCAAGAACCGACAAAAACTGAGCCTCTATAATATGAAGAAGTTAAGTTACTCTGTGGAGGTTAGGAAATTAAATGTAATATGTTAGAAATAATCTAAATGTACCAGAGATTAATCCGACGCAATTCACATCCAGACCCTTGAAATATTGTTGCAAGTCGACTCCAACTCGAAAAATAGCCGTTCGTATTTTGTTGCATGCTCGCCACACATTAAATGACTCCTGAAAATTGTTGTAAATTAATCATGTTTCGTATGGATATGCAGCTAACTTTAAAATTATATTTACCCTCCCCGACATTCTTCTAATTTCAACCTCGGCAATAATATTTGACTAGTTCCCCTACCCCTAGTGTATGGGCAGTATGGACAAATTGGTTGCTAGGGCGTCAGTGTTTATTTATTGTGTTTAAGTACCCGTCATGACCTATAAAACACATGAAAACAAACATTTGAAGCATTAAAATAAGTGTAGAGAGCCACACGTCGGGAAATTTACCGGCAAGTGGGCTTGAAAAAAAAAATAACAAAAGAAAAGATGGCGTTCCACTGCAACTTCGCCGGCAAATCCTTTTTCCCGCTACGGAAATAGTGAAAGTGAAATAAAATAGCGTCATATAGACTCGCTACTAAGCATGAAGCTGGAAACTGTCGGAAGAGGTTAGTTAAGGGAAACTGATAGTACCCATTTAAAAACAAAAACGTCTTAATAATCTTTCTATAATTTAAATATAAATATTATTAGTTTGGAGTAAATGCTATTTATAGTTCTTAGCATTGAGCTTTTTACAGTTAACAAAATAGTATAGTAAGCTGGCGGGCGGCTAGCTTCTGATGCGAGTGTCAGCCTTCCCAAGATACCCATCCTGAGGTACGCTTGACGTAAGCTTCGCTTCCCTCTCTCCGCCATTCGCCGTTGTTCAGTGAGGACGTGTCAACCACTTAGTCTCCGTTAAGACGTAGCTATGGCTGATAATCAGGAATACGAAGATATGGCAAATGGTGAATTTGCTCAGGATTCCGGCGAACAGAATTTTGAACAACAACAAGAAGAACAAATGAACGGTGAAGGTATGGAGGGAGAAGGAGGCGAGGAAGGAAACGAAGCCGGAGGACAAGTCGTGCCAACCGACAGTGGTAGTGCGGAAGCACCTGGTCGGGATGATGACAGGTAAAGTTAAAACTTTCCTTTCCCAAGTAATTCAATACCTTCCCTGTAAGGTTCTCATTTAGGTGTGCCATGAATTTAGCCGCACTTAATTTGTGAATTATTTTTCCAACATGGCGGGTTATCGACCTGCCTTAGTTAATTTGAATCCTTAAGCATCCTCAGATTTTGTGTGCAAGTGACATATTTGGGTGCCTATTTCCAAACTAATCGAGGGAACTCGCGCGTTTGAGCGATGTAGTTTTGTGTTTTACATGCTTTTGTGCATAAAATAAGGCTACGAATGTAACGCGTCAATGTCCGGTTTGGGAAAATGGCGGCGTCATGGCGTGCCTAAATTTTATTGGCTAGCCGAACGGCTGACCACTCCTCTTATCTTTGGATGCGAAGCACTATTCTCTAGACGAACTAACTATATAGTTTATCGCAACTACTTGTCGGCTTGTTGCTCTGTGCATATCAAAGTCCTTAAAGCTAATTTTCTGTTATTTTCAGATTCATTGGAAAATACGCTTAACAGTTTCCTAACTCCAAATGTTGGCGATGCTATTCGTTACTGTTTCGTTTAATAATATATTGCCATTTATTTAATGCTTTGGGTTTTCATATTTTTCTCAAAATTTATGAAACTTTAAATTTAATTTTTTGTTAAATTTATCCTGTGTGTTGCCGTAGTTGGTAATGCTTTGAGTTAAGGTAAGGATCATGAACAGTGAAAGTAATGGTAAATGGTTCGTTGAGTATATGTTCACTATCTGTACTTGATAGAATACCCTTCTCGTATCTGTAGTGTTATCTTTGTATTATTATGAGGCAATGTTGGTGGCATTCAACTTAAATTTGTTGGAACAACTCGATAAAGAGCGTGTTTGTCCATCAGATGAGTAAATTGTCATACTGTGGTTTGTGAAAGAATTTAAACTGTGTAAATGTGAAATGCCCTATTATTTCTTTTTCAGTGCATAGTTGTAGATAAGCAAAAGGGTTGATAGGTAGTTGCACTTAATGTTCGTTCCTTGTTACTGCAATTACTGGTTAATAGTGCTTCCATCCTCCTCTTAATTTAGTATTTGCCATAAGTAAAGATTTATTTAAAGACATGTCATGTAAATTTTCACATTCTGTTTCAGATACAGATGTCTTGAAGCATTTTCATTTAAAAATGTAAAGTCAGTTTTCAATATAAATTTGAAAAATCCTTTATTGATTTCCTACAGTGCCTCACTCAGAGCAGAGCTTACAGAGTCCTGTTTACAATTTGTCATCTGGCAGTGGAGCCTTTTCATGCAAATAGCTTACATGAGCTGCTTTCTATGCTCAAGGTTCCTTTCTTAGTCTTTAGTGTTCAATGTGAAGTAACTTACCTTCTCCTCCTTCAGGTGTGACGCACATAAGCAAGATGCAATGCTGATGACATCCTGGCGCTGACCCATGGTATTTATTCCTGGGCTCTTTATAATGGCAATGTCAATCAAGTAACTCAGCACTGAAATAAAATGGTCAATTAGTGCTTAAGTCCATTGCACTGGCCACAAGTTTGACCACAATATTGTATTTCCTCACCTTATAATGACCAAATACATAGAATTAAATGTTCATAACCCTTGCCTTTCCACATTTTCTCCAGCTTTTATTTAAATTTTACAGATTGGTGTGTAAGCTTTGTTTTCTCAGAATTTTCAGATGCCTTTTTTATTGTGGCTCAGTTTGTTGACATTTGTCAATGCTGAACCTGCTGATGTAACATGAGCAAGGCGTTTTTGACTCATTGAATGGAATTGAGTCTAAGCTTTAAAGCTCCCTTTGTTAGTCATTCTTGTCAATATATGAGATTGCAACTAATGGGTTGGCTTCTATTTTACAGGAAGCTATTTGTTGGTGGTTTAAGCTGGGAGACAACTGACAGTAAGTTCATTTTTTATAGACCTTTCAAATAATTGGTTGTTGGTCCAACATAAGTAACCCCTTTGTTAATTGCTTTACAGAGGAATTGAGAGAACATTTCAGTAAACATGGTGAAATTGAAAGCATAAATGTTAAGACTGATCCAAACACAGGAAGGTCTCGAGGCTTTGCATTCATTGTCTTCTCTCAAGCAGAAGCCATTGATAAGGTAATAATGAGTCATTTTCTGCCCTTACAGTGTATTGTACTGTATTTTATTCTAATTGTTTTTTCTCTTCCTTCAGGTTTTGTCAGCAGGTGATCATGTAATTAACAGCAAGAAAGTTGACCCAAAGAAGGCAAAGGCGAGGCACGGAAAGATCTTTGTCGGCGGTCTCGTTCCTGAATTGACTGATGAGGACATCAAAAATTTCTTCTCACAATATGGCTCGGTAAGGTGTACCCCATTTGAATTAAACACTAACGTGGCCTGTTTACTTGGTCCTAATTCTCTAAACGATTTTTTTTGCAGATAGTGGAAGTGGAGATGCCGTTCGACAAACAGAAGAATCAGAGGAAAGGATTCTGTTTTATTACTTTCGATTCAGAGCAAGTAGTTCAGGAGCTATTGAAAACCCCAAAGCAGATGATTTGTGGGAAGGAGGTATGTTAAATTTCGTGAAGATTAGTGGTTAACTTCTCTTATGATGATAATTTTATACCAGTTCTGCTGCTGAACTCTTTTGATCGATACTTTCACACTGATGAAAATCTGTGTCATGGTTTTCATAAGTCTGGTGTATGTGTACTAATTGTGAATTTTCTCATCAGGTTGATGTAAAGAAGGCGACCCCCAAACCTGATGCCATGGGCATCCGTGGGCGTGGTGGTGCAGGCGGTGGTGGTGGCCGTGGAGGCAGAGGAAGGGGTAGGGGAGGACGAGGTGCAAGGGGAGGTTTGTATTTTTCCTTATTTTCATTAGCAGTCACCCTGCCAATCAAATTAAATGCGACCATTCTCTCGAGTCCCGTGTTTCTAATTTAAGTTCTCTTATTTTTAGGCTGGGGAAACCAAGGATGGGGTAACCAAGGTTACGGAAACTATGGTTACAACCAAGGATATGGAAGTGGTTATGGTAATTATGGGTAGCTACATAGGAAATGTGCACTGCCCCATTGACTCTTAGGTCATATACATTTGATGGCAGGGTACAATTAAATAGTTGCTTAGTTGAAATTTGTTTGAAAGGAGTCTGTTGCATAAGAGATGTATCATGTGTTTTTTGTATATTCATTGGCTGATATTGTTTTTGATAGGATATGGAAACTACGACTATTATGGAGGTGGATACGGCAATTATGGTTATGGAGGATATGATTACACTGGATACAACTATGGAAACTACGGTAATGTTGGATCTCGCTTTAGTGTAATATAGTATATTCAGGCTGCTTATTAGTAATTATGCATGTCTGGTAAAAGGCAATGAAAGCGATCACTGTTCTTAACGCATGTCAGGGCAGTGAAAAACAACAATCACGAGTCTGGTCAGTTGAGATAGTAATGTAATAAGCAGTTAGAGCTGCCCACATAGCATGGTTGTGCATGTGGGACCCAAGAGACAGGAACGTTGTTGGCATGATTTTCTTGTCATTGAATAAAATTTCATTTCATTTTTCACAATTAAGGAAATGGATGAGCTAAATATTGTGCACAGATGGTTAAGATAAAATATTTTCATTGATGCTTTGGTTATGGCTTAGTCTGCGTTACTAGTATTAATACATTCGTAATTTTAGACAGCCATTAGAAGACTTTAGACACAACTATAAATCTGTAGTGAGTGGCGTCGTGTTTGAGTTGGGCATATGATTTACAAATGCTACACAACAAATTTAACTGATGGGCTTTATTTTCCACTACAGACTACGGATATGGGAATAATTATGATGGAGGATACGGAAGAGGTGGCCGTGGGAAAGGTATATAATTCCTATCCCATTGTATTGTCATTGTAGTTATTCATCCTTAAACCCAATTATTTGCACTTGAGCTTAGCAGTTACATTGCTACTGCTGTTAGAGCATGCGAATAATTAAGTTCAAGATAAAGCACTTGTTACTCTGTGCAATTACCATTTCTTCTATTTAATTCTTGGTCCCGAAAAGTAGTGCAGTGATTTGCATGATCATATACAAATGAAAATTACAACTTAACCCCATAACAAACTTGGTGTGGTGTTGAAATTGCTTTCTTATGAAATAATTGGTTATAATGGCACGGTGTCCAGACTGTAGCAGTAGTACCAGTCAAATTACTAATAAATAGTCAATGACAATTGCATTAATTACTATTCCTCTTGAAGGAAGAATACAACTCCTTTTTGGTCAGTATAAATTCATGATAAGGGAAAGGGGGAGAAAAATGATGGGTTCCCTTCAAGAGGAAGGTGATCTTATGTCTTTTTTTTCCAGAGCAATTCTGTTCCTGAGCATGCAGTGGCCTAATTACTTCTTGTTTTCAGGAGTGATGTGCTGAAGTCGGTGTTATCAGATGTTTTCGCGTAGGGAGTGTGCAAGCTAATGTAGATTAAATTTTGCAGGTAGTCAAGGTTACGGTGGTGGCAAGCAGAGGGGAGGTAGCCGTCAGGTCCATAGACCCCAGCCATATTAAGGTCTCACTGTACCTGATTGTGGTGTATGTTGTATTTGTCTTGGTAAGTAAACATTGGGAAAGATCTGTTGCTAGCTTGTAATGCATGCTTTAGTTGAGTGGTTATTAGGGAAACTTTTTGCTCCCCCTTTCTCACTTCTGTTTGAATTTATACTGATTTAGGTTTTTGTGTTGTAGTTTCACTAAATTTATTTCTGTGCTGTTTCTATTTTTGCATCAATTACTCCTATGAAAGTAGGACTGCTCAGGAAGGACTCCATTTTTTTATTGTAGCCGTGTCTCTTAGGGCATGTCTATTTTCTGTAGTATTAAGTTTTTATTTTTAGTTCACCAGTATAATCATTGTTTTATCTTTTTCAGATTAGTCTTATGTTGCACATCATCCTTTGCGTCATCTGTGTAACTCCATCATTCCATTGGATTCCCTGTCTTGAGCATCAATCATCTTCAGTGAAGTGTCATTCGGGCTGCCAAGTGAAAGTTACATAAGCAAGGAAAGACATGGACTTATAGTGCAACGGCAGCCCTACGTGAAATGGACAGAACTCATAAGTTATGAGTAAATGTGAATGTTTGGTCCAGATGCTTGTGTTCTGTTCTGTGCAGTCAATTTTGTAAATTGTCACGGGCTAGGGCAGTCTTCACAAATTTCAGGGATTTGGACCTTCAACCTTCAAGAATCTTTTTAAATTTTTTTAAGTGCAAGACTTTGTGGGGATGTGTTGTCATGTTCATTGGAGCAAATAGCTTCTAATAAAATCATTTTTGTGTAATTCCTGTTTTAATTTCCTGTGCACCTATCCTTGAGATAAGTTATTAATAAAAAAAGTTAAATTTGAAATTGGTTATTATTAGATGATACCTCTCCCAGTTGCATCGAAATGAGTTCTAATAGATTGCATAAAATGTTAGGGCAGTAATTAAGTGAAAAAGCAAGTTAATGTTAAGCAATTTATGTAGGTACTAGCAGAAAATTCTGCCCTTACAAGGTGCCGTTTTGGTTTAATTCAATTGGCGCTGGCAGCGGACGGCGGGTCCAGGTTTTCCAAATAGTTTCCCCGCCATCCGCCATGATGCGTTATTCAAGTGTTTCATTGTTCACCCCAATAGGTGATTTTGCTCGGACATGCGGTTGTACTTTCCACCATAAATACTGAGATTTGTGGTCAGTTAAAGTTGCACATTCGTATTAGAAACCAAGATTTAACCACAAGTAGTCCCGTAAGTATTGCCTTATTCACCTCCGGTGCCTTGTGTCCTCTAATATTTCCGAAGTGCTTTTGCTAACATGTCGACTACAATTGTGGTCTGCTTACCAAAGGTATCCGATGAGATCGTCGGTGCACGTGCTTCTTTGGTTAAGCTTCTGTACCTTCGGTCGCTGGAAACGGTGTGGTTAGGCTAGCGTTTTGCTTCTAAGGCATTTTCTTATCTCTTGTTGTCCAAGTAAAATCCCACGTTCATTGCTGGAGTAGTTCTCAAGTAAAAACTATCTTTGTCGACTTGCTGGGTTTGGGATTATGTTATATTGTCATTCATTACGGCAGTGGGAAAGTTTTTGACATACATAGTCATTCATTACGGGATACTTCTATTTTGTAAGCCAGAAATTCCTTTCATTCTTTGCGTAGTATTTATCAGGTCGCAGTTGTTTCATTTCTCAAGCTGCAGTGTAAATAATTGCTCGAGTTGTAGCTCCGGATTTTTGTATGTATCATTTTTATGGATGTAATCATTTCTCTATGAAATTTTGTCCTGCTTAGTATTTTCGGGAGGAATCAGTGGTATTCGCGGTAAATGTAGAGTTGTGATATTATTTCATGGTCATGAGGACCATGTCGACTGATCATTTTGTTTCTGATATTTTGGGAGATATTGCGATGCTAAAGTGTTTTAAGCTATCCTACCTGGCATGTTGTTGTTTTCTTACGGTCACACCGTAGTGGACTGCTTTCGGCGAATGGTTTCTATGCAACAAGATCGAACGTTCCTCCCGAAATTGTTTCTTTATCCTTGGCCCTCTGGTATTTTCGTTGATTTCATGATAGTTAATTCTGCGAAATTGCCATTTTAGTTTATAGTTTTTCTCTTTCCTGAGTGCTTCGGAGTGGACATCGTTGGATAATGTGCTCTATTTTCTTTCGTAGGCCTGCCATTCAATCCTAGTGAAGGACCCTAGTTTGAAAATAATCACTTGCTAGATTATAGGTCAGGTTGAAATGGTCATGGAAGCCACCCCATCCCCGCAAACTGTTGGCCGAGAGTTTGTGAGGCAGTACTACACGTTGTTGAATGAAGCCCCATCATATTTACACAGGTAAGGGAAGTGATGAGGAAAGTTTCTCACTACACCACTTTTTATATAAGTATTTGACCATGCGAGTGGAGCACCAGACGTAAGTCTGCGATGGTTTAATGCTTAGAAATGTAATCTCGTTAACTAGATGTGTGTCATGATTGGCACTTTTCACATAAAAAACGTGGATACGTTATCAAATAATGGCCATGCTGTGCGAGGCTTCTAGTGGTTATCATTAACTCTGTTTTAGTGAATTCAGTATTTTTACTATTGGTCATTCGAACTAGAGTATGAATATAATATTTGTAGTTGTATGTAATGGTGGAGGAGTATTACTGAATGTTACTTGTTATTTAAGTGGGGTTTCTTATTTTGGATAAATTGTTTCTGTTATTGCCTTTTGCTAAATAATTCAGGTATCAGTGAACGTGTTTGTCATTGGATTTGTTAGCAACGAATTCTGACTCAAATGTGTGGAGTAACAGTTGTTAAGCCTCATGTCTGGTTATTCATGGGATAGATATGTTGCTGTGTTAGTACTCAGTTCAAGATCCTTGGCATATTGAACTGATACACTTAATGGTTGAGGCCTTTACATTGTAGAAATCCATTCTAAAGAAGGGTTATTGAACTGACTTGTTTGCTTATGGTCTTAATATTTTGAGTTAATTTTATGAGTCTTTAGTTAACATAGATTAGTGTATTGGTTGGCTCTAGAAGCAAACTTTTGTTATTTAGCGATGTCTCATTCTAATCGTTGGTTAATGAAATCCACTTATGGCAACAAATTAACTACAACTCATTAACAGTACATAACTTCAGTTACTTTTCTAGGAATTATATAGCTACTGTTTTTTTCTTTGTCTTTTGTGCACAGTAGATGTTAGATGAAACTCAACAATTGTGTGCCTATATAATTGAAGTATTTTTCTTCTAAGTTGCCAGATTCCCTTTTTTCAAGTGCATTGTTTCCAATGACACAAATTTGAGAAGTTTACTGCAAGTTTATTTTTCACACTAGTCAGTGTATTTAGTCTGCATTCAATAGGTGGGAATATTTCTGGGGAGAGTTGTCTACTCACATTTTATTCTAACTGCATTAGAATATAATTTCCTCGTGTAGGTTTCCTCAAACCACCTAACACCTTTAATATTGATATTAACTGAAACCTTAGGTCTGAATTTACTGAAATGTTGTGATGTTTTTGCAGGGTATTTCTTTATGTAACTAACCTACCGTTAGTTTGTTTGTAACTAACTTAAAGTGTAAATGGATTGACGTGAATACCTTTGGTTTAGAACTAAATTTTGAAGTGGCGGCTGTGTACCTCAGGTATTTGGTAATAATATTTGCCTCTATTTATCGCGTACCCAATGGTGATTTTGAAATATTTTGTGAATGTTTGGAAAGTGTTCTGTGCCATTTTCAGAAATACAAGGCTAAAATTGTTATTGACACTGATTTAAATGTTGACATGAGCTGCCCATCTAGAAACAGCTTGCAGTTAGGTATTCTTCTAAGGTCTTTCAATCTATGCTTTCAGACCTTTGTGCAATATTAATGTCCACTAATGTCAAAGTTGTGGGCAAACTAATAAGGAAAACCTCCAAAACCATCTTAATTAGGCAAATAACACCTCATCAACTTGTAACTCTCAATAATCTTCTGAGTGCAACTGATTGGGACTCCTTGGTTGAATATGGTGATGGACAAAGAGGTTTCACTGCTTTTTTGAACATTTTATCCTGTTATTCGAACATACATTTCCCCAAAAATCGATTCAAATTTTACATAAGAAATTCCCACGGCACAATTGGTTCACCAATAAGCATGAATAAATGAGGAAGACTTTACTAAATTCTTGTCAACATTACAAAATAGCCTGTACTGATGATCTCAAAAAGCACTACAATAAACTTAAAAAGGCATATCAAGCTGAACTAATCCTAGCTAAATACAATTCCAACAATAATTACTTAGCTAATGCTTCGAATAAATGCAAGGCAGCTTGGTCTGTTGTTAATAGGGAAACAGGTTTTTCCACCAAGCACAAGGAAATACCAATTGAGGCTCATGTTCTTAATGCATCATTCATCAACTCTGTGGAGAGCATTCTTCCTTGTGTCAGCAACAGTAAGGTGACTTCTGTCCAACTCCTTCAGAATTTCCATACTGATAGCATCCCCTTTTGGTGGAAGGAAACTTCACAGTTGGAAATAATCAAAGCTGTAAAATCTTTTAAAAACTCCAGCAGTAGGAATATATTGGTCTTTCTAGTAACTTAATCAACTCAGTTATTCACTCAATAGCATATCCTCTTGCAGCAGTCATCAATTCATGCTTTCAATCAGGTAATTTTCCTGACAGCCTCAAATACACAAAGGTGATTCCTGTTTATAAGCATGGCAATAGAAATTTGCCTAGTAGCTAACGTCCAATCTCCATCATCCCAGTTCTTGCTTAAATTTTTGAAAGTGTTGCTCACACTCAAATTGTGAACCACCTTGAATCCCTAAATTTAATTACATCAACTCAGTTTGGGTTCAGAGCCGGCAAAAGCACAACTCAAGCAGTTGATTTTATAATTAAGCAAATTATCAATGCATGTGAAGAAAAGCATAATTTATCACTTACCCTATGTGATCTGTCATCTGCCTTTGATTGTGTTGATCACATAATGCTTCTACAGAAGCTGCAGTACTATGGCTTCCAGGGTGCTGAATTTGAATTCAAGTCCTCATATCTGTGCAATCGCAAGCAGCTGGTACAGGTCAATGGTACCCAATCAGAATTCCTCAAGGTTAGGCATGGGGTGCCTCTAGGTTCTGTACTTGGTCCCCTCCTATTCCTACTGATAATCAACGACCTACCAGCGAATGTATCCACTGATTGTGTCCTATATGCTGATGACACAACTTCCTTGCATTAGGGTATCAATCCCACTGGGACAACTAAGATGATATCTGACACGCAAGCTCAAGCAAACGATTGGTTCTCAGCTAATAGATTCTTTATGACTCCAATGAAAACCCAATTTTTAACCTGTTCCCTTCAACATGTTACACTAGAAAAGGAAGCTGTTAAACTTCTTGGCTTTCACCTTGACCCCAAATTAAGGAGTTCTCACATTTTTAACATAAGGAAAAAACTTGCCAGAGCCCTGTCCTTAATCAGAAAACTGAAATTGTGTGTGACCAAAGACAATCTTAATGTATACAATGCATTTTTTTTTTCAATCACACCTTACATACACCAGACTTTTGGGGCATGCCTCAGATGTAAAACTGATATAATTACTTTAGAAGAAGGTGGTTAGGGTAATCATTAACACAGGATTTAATGAACATTGTAAACAGCTTTTTGTTAGATTAGGCATAATGACTGTATATAGCCTTTATATATTTCATATTCTGTTGTACATCAAAGTAAATCTGCACATGTACTCAATAAGGGCTGATGTACATAACCACACCACTAGAGCCAACCACAAACTAGACATGCCTCACTGTAGGCTGGCTAAATCATTTAAATATGAAAATTTTGTTATTAAATGCTTTAATATGCTGCCCAACTCAGCAAGAATGGTAGGTGACAAAGTTTTCCGCACGGCTCTAGAGAACTGGCTTTTAACTAAACCTTTATACTCTCTAGATGAATACTTTGATATTGACTACTCTACAATAAGGTTCTAATTTATACTTATAATTTGTATTCTGTGCATTGTGTTGTTCCTGTATCCTCACATGAGGTGTATATTGACTGATGACATCTACCACAACACCTGTTGTGCAACAGATGAATAAAGATTATGATTTGAATGTCTTATCTTTAAAACATAATTCTGGAATTCTGTGATATTAATTTTTCAAGAGCTATTTTTTCATTTCTTCTCGTGGCTGAAAAAAGTTAAGACTGAATCTTTTACCCTGCAATTGAGACATTTGATTTTGACATTTGAACATATTCTCACTTTGAGTCAATGGTAGATTGATCATGCCGATTTGTTTCCTTACTTATGATACATGTCCTATGTAGAAGAGAGTTAATGTCACAACACTGTGTCAATAAATATTGAATTGATTTACAAAGCTTCAGAAGTTATTGGCCTGTTAACAAATATTTTTTAATGCCAAAATACCCCGTAGCAAGACATCAAGCGACGGTGCGACATTGTCGCTGAACGAAAATGAGGGCTGCAGAGAGATACGGAAAATATATTACTAATACGCCCGCACTCTCAGAAAGTTTTTCTTCTTATTATCAACCATCGCAGAAAGATTGAACACATTCTGCTTTGGGGCCAAAATATATCTATCCCGGACATTGTGTACAGCCATTAAGAGTTAAAGCTGAAACTGTCAATACAATATTTTTTAGATGTAATAATAATAATGTATTTTATTACTCCAGCATAGTTAATCCTAACACTAATATTATACAATTCAAGAGTAACTGTTGGTAGCCTTGAAGGAGGACCTGTTTCAAGGCTACCAGCAAATGTTTTTGGTTATGCTTTATAACTTGTATACTTATACATACAGCATATGTTTAAGGAATTTTAAAAGAATACTTCAAGTTATCAGTACGTACATAAAACAATAAAATTAATAAGTCAAATTTCACAAAGTTATAATAAATCCTCTAGATTTTCTTTAGTTAGAAGCCAAGACATTACGTATGGTTGATATCTTAAAATGTATGCCGTTTTCCATTGAAAAATGTTATTTATATTTATTTTAAAAATCACTCAATTCCTCCTGATGCAATAATTTTCTTACTTAACCCTTTCCTTGCCAGCAATTTTCAGGTACATACACACATAGTGCTTAGACTTCCAAGGCTGTTTTCTTGGGTACCTTAAGCCCACAGCATTTAGCCTTTTCTAATGCTTCTCCTGGTACCCAAGTTTCCTCTACTGTAGAATAAAGTAAAGAGTAAACTCGTGTACAGTGCAATTCTCACTTACTTAGACAAGCACTTATTCCTTGATATACTCCACATACTACCCATAGCATTCACACACATATTAATAGTTACACCTAAATTCTGATTTATCTCAATCATTCAGCCAAGGTACCCAAAATCATTCACTAGCACAATTATTTCACCATTCATTCTTGTCATAGAGTCAGTCGTCACATTCTGGTGGATAACCAGTACTTAAATCTCTGATCAATTCAACCTCAAGTTCATTCTCTCTGTTGCTAAACAAGTTATCCTGTCCAATTGGTAGAGTTGCCTCTATTCCTGTGGGATTTCTGACTGCATCATCGGCAGATCGTAGTACTTACACATTTATATCCACAAACATTCAGCCAACATTATTACTACAGGCATCTCTCACTACATGAAAACATTGAGCAGCCATGGAGACGTTACACATCTTGGCTTTAACCCTTGTGTTATTTCAATCCTGTCACTTAAGCACCCATTCACTTTCACCCTACCTTACCATTATCATATACATATTACCTTCGTAACGTGCTATAAATGCTCATGTACTCCATAATCTCTGAAAGCCTTCCACTGGATATTTTTTTTATTTAAGCTATCATATGTCTTTCTAAATGCATTATACAATTTCTACACTTCTAGCACTGTATGAAGTGAAAACAGCTGATCAGTATATTCCCTCAAAGACAATTCCCCACCATGGACACCCATCATTCTGTCAATTGTAATCTTTCTCACCCTTTCAATTAGTATTTCGGGTTACCCTTTTCTAGGAAGACTAAATAGGCTATTTATTTTATAACTTTATACACTAGACCTACCTGCCCATTCCTTTGGCTCACCCAATAGGCTCTGTGGAAGTTGTCGAGCCTGAATGTAAAAATGAGCACAATTAATAAATGACTTGCCACCAAGCTTTTGGATTCCTCTAAATACCCTGTCTGTTTCTGCTGCCTTTCCATTATTCTCAACAGACCTCATTCTTACTTCCCTGCTGACATATTTGCACCAGCTTCATAATATTTTTTCTCAAGTTTAATTCACAAGGCTCTTCTTCATCTGTACAATTATTTAGTAGATCTTCATAATACTCCTCCTGCATTCATTACATTCTTTCCACATTATCTAGCCGCTTGTGTTCTTTATTGCATACATTCCCCTGCCCTTCGATTGGTATCCATTTCCAAAAGAGCTTTTTTATTCCCTTCAAAATCACGCCACATTTTCTCAGGGTCATGTAAATACATTCATACTATGGATGTAAATTTTTCTTAGGATTCCCACCAGCTTAGGTGTTCGGCTGCTGATGTTTCAATCGCTGAAACTGTCTTGATCCTCAGAGCAGAAACAAACTCCTTAACCAGTGGAAGTCCTGATAAAAATTCACATTCATCATACCGTGGGAAAGTACAAGATCCTACATTCTTTCCTTACTTTCTTGAACCACTGTTTTGCATTCATTTTTTTCTCTCTTTTGAAATCATCACATGCCTTCTTCCATTCTTCCTCGGATATTGATGCAATCATTCTTGTGTACACCTTTCTTTTCTCTTGCTGCAATTCATCTTATTTATTCCTCTCAGCATCATACTTCATTATCCCTAACTCCCATTTTCAATTCACTCTTTCTGTGCATTCTATGATCACTCCTTTCAGATTCTCTCATGCATCGCTCACTCCACTACCACCCTAATCCCTTTACTTCAAGGATAGGGCATGCATCCTTACTGGTTTCTTACCTAATTGTATGCTGTTGAGAGTAAAAGTTGAAAGGTTGTTTTTATTTCTTAACCTTTAAACACCTAGTGTGCCCGAAAAGTCACTGTAAATGCTTTCGCTGCATGCCGTGAGTGCCCAAAACATTCCGGTTCCGGCTATGTATTGATTAAAATCGGGCAGCCAGGCTTTAGCACTGGCATTTTAATCCAGTGGATAAAGGTTAAACCTATGTAAATATTAGTATTCTTGTGTTCTCCTAATTTTAGTTTCTCGGAAATTTGACACACATTTGTGAATTGAGTATTCAAGGACAATGCTTCTACTATGTATTTGATGATAATGAAAATTGGCAATTTAATGTTAATGTATAGTGAAAAAAAGAGAGATAAGGGAACTCACTAGTTGGATGAACAAATTGGTGGTGTGGAGGGTGAAAGGAGATTTACTCCAGAGGATGAAAGTTCCTCTGGACCAGTAATTGAACCTAGAACTTCCGATTTAATGTTAGATGCTCATACCACTGAGCTGACCTGGTTATCTTAAATTGCTGGCCTGCATGCATATTGGTATGTATTAATAGTATATAAACAGGCACCTAAGGCTGAGAGAGAGAACCTTTTGTTAGGTGAACTGTTGTGTCACATTGCTCCAGTGGTATAACTTGTGTATTTTTACACCAACATTATTCTGAGGAAAAAGGGAGGAATCAGGCGAGATGTTGTGGAATATGAACATAATAAGAACTTAGAAGTTGCAACCTGATGATGATGCAGTGCATTGAAACCCGGGTCGAATTAAAAATGTTATGTGTGGAAAAATGGATCTTCTAAGTTCTTATTATTGTTCTGAGGTAAGTTACTTTAGGGTTGTGATGTAAAGACAAGCCCTCCAGCTAGGTTTCTTACTTAAAAGTCCAACTGGAAATTATATAGTAGTTTCATGTGAATGTTGTAAAATGCAGGTTTGGTTCGCCATTTTGCTTCCTTTTTAAGCCAATATGCTTGCCTAGCACAGAAACTGCCACAGCAATAATAATAATATTTAATAATAATAATTTGACCTGCTTGTTTAATAATATAATTTTTGTTTATTTTCATCACTTCAAATTGCTATCTATATGCATTATTTTTCACCATTCACATCTCAAATTCATTAATAACCTGTCAGTATTATTACGATACAAAATAAAACACTCGTTACTTAAATATAAAAAGAAAGGATTGAAAATAATTGCATGTTAATAGTTGGTTGTTTGCTATTGTTAAAATAAAAGTGTTGCTATGTGCGTGATGGGAGAAAAAAGAGACCCGCTGCTTTTATGAAAGATATTGCTATCAAAACCGTCTGCAGAGTGATATAAAGAGTTTACTTGAATCACTTTACTCCATTAAACCTTAGATAGAATGTAATAATTTAATTTTCTTATCTGAGCTTGTAATTGAAGCCTTGAAAACTTATTGCTAATGGCTTCGGCACTGTGTCAATTTGCTGTTAGTGAGAGGGTAAATTTTCATGTAATTTTGTAGAAGTGTAATACATTTGTAGGATGTTGTATTTGAGAGATGACACTCATTCCATTTCTTTTGATGGCGTAGGTTTTACAACCATCACTCTTCCTTTGTTCATGGTGGATTGGACTCTCACGAGGAGGTTGAACCCGTCATTGGCCAGAAGCAAATTCATCAAAAGATTCAGCAGCTAAATTTTCGTGACTGCCATGCAAAGATACGGCAAATGGATTCCCAAGCTACCCTAGGTGATGGAGTTGTTGTGCAGGTAATTTCAGTCATGTTTCTGTGTTTATCGGTAGGATTTTGGACAATTCCTACCTTAACTTCTCTTATTCAAGTTTTGTCTTTTGACTTACCCTCACGTTACTCTAAAGTTGATTACTAGTATTGATGTAGATATTTATTGATCATTTAGCCAACATTTTGTGGAATAGATCTCATCAATTGTACAAAAATACACTTCAATTAGAAAGTAATCAAAAACAGTACATAGATATACATGCATAAATACATTGCTGCATCCGTTTATGTAATAAAGAAATACATATAGATTCATGGCCACAAAACAGTATTCAATACAAAAAGTGTAATACTTACTAGTACAAAATAAACAATTGCAGAACAACCTGTATGTACAACATTAACAAGTGATTGTATGTCACATTAGAAGGTTAAGTCTGATATGTTCAAGCTAAAAAATTCATCAATGCTGTATAAAGGGTGGTGATGAAGCCACCTTTTCATTCTCCTTATGATGCAGGCTTCGTTTGCTAATCTAGCCTCGTATGGTAATGTATTGAACATCCTTAAACCTAGCATATTGAAATTCTGCTTAGTCTTTTCAATTCTACAGAATGGCACATCAAGTCTCTCTTTCTTTTGGGTATCGTGACTGTGACTGTCTGCTCTTAAGGGGAAGGTTGACAGATTTCTTTTTACAAAAGAAAGCACTTCAAGAACATTCAGAGAGTAAATCGTCATTATTCTAGTCTGAATGAAGCAAGGCTTACAGTGCTAGTCTTTTTTTAGCCCAAGGAGAGCCCTTATGGCTTTTTTCTGTATTAGAAGCACATTTTTAGTGTGACTTGAGTGTGGCCACAGACTTATACCGTAGATTATATGGCTTTGAAAACAGGCATAATATAGTAGGTAGAACAGAATATAGTGAGAATCCAATGTAGTGGAATGAGCAAGGTATTCTCCCTTTCAATATTGGCTTTTACGTGCAATTAATTCAATATGGTTAAAAATTCAGCATAATGATCATTTCAAAATTTCTTTTTTTAGCCCTTAACTTCCGATAGTATGCAATATAGTGAAATATGAGCTTTGAATTTTTTTCGGTTTCCTCAAATAATCAGTGATGGGTTGGATTGTAATAAGTACTGAAGAAATGTAATCGGGCTCAATTACAAATGCACGGGGAAATTTGTAACTAATTATAATTACAAAATACTCCTTTAATAAGTAATCAGTAGGATTACAGGTACAATTACTTATCATTTTGCTCATGTAAATAACTAAATCTTCAATGTGTAGCAGTTTTGTTTTAATATCATCTTCAATGCTAATCAGAAAGCTAATTAAGGCCTTAAATGGTAAAATTTGAATATGGTAAAAAAGATTTATGAATTATATACGTATCAATCAAAATATTCTGCGAGAGCCACTAAAATTCTCGTGAAACTAACAGGTTTCTTGACTGCCAAGAATCCTAGCTTCACAAGGAGGAGATGTGATAATGTACTTCCATAAATATTAATGCAAATACTGTGTAATCCGAACTATTGCTAATCTCTTCATTACATAATGATATAAGAGTCAAAGCAAGTAGGTGCTGTGCTTGCTTAGGGGGAAACTATGGATGGCAAAGCTGCTTCATGTCCGAAAAATGCAGAGCTAACAAACTTCTTAATCTATTTTAGAGCAAATATTTATGCATAGTGTATTTTTGCATTGGAATATAAACTATTTATTCATGTGGTTAACCATTAAGTGATAATGCTCCAATGCCCATTCAAGAGCGCATAAAAATATTGTTATTATTAAGCTTCAATTATTAATCAGTCGTTGAAAATCTTGAAATATGCTGTTTATTTTGCAATCAATTTGGTTGGAATGGTACATACCTTTATGGTACTTGATTACATAAGAAATCTTTCCTCATGAGGAACTGTATTACCTTCCAGACCTCAACTTTATGCATTAATTACATGTAATATGTATAATAATGCCGGTAAAGATTGGACATTCCTTTCAGTTTGGACTTTTAAATACATGTAATTGTTAGTTAAGTACATATTAAACAGTCTCATATTTTTTTAAACAGTGAGTGGTAACATGCAACCCAATATTTTTGCTTTTCATTAATGCAAGTAATCATGTTGCCTAAATACGTATGTTCTACCAAAATGTCTCGAAATCTCGATTACTCAAAATAATTCCGCAGGTATGGGAAGGGAAAAGGCCTTTCTTCCACAATGGTTTCCATAGCCCTCTTGATTAGATTCTTCTCTTCGTACGGATTACCAGCGAGGGTTCTTCTCTTCACTACGTCCGCCATTGATGTGAGGAAAGATTCATGTACAAACTGGAGATGTAGAAACTTATATAATATAACTCACGCCTCTTAGCTACATTTTGCCATTTACATTTTACCCATTTTCACGTGTTGTCTGACCCTTCTCAAGTTCTCGGAAGCAACTGATCCACTTATAGAGGGGGAGTCACTCCTCCGTGAAAGAGAGAAATGACACTCAGCTCAGGATGCACAATGTAGTTAAAACTACCTCTCAATGCGTTCAATGTACGAGATATTAAACTTTTTAATTAAGATTATTCAAATTTAACGATTACTCGAATGTAACGACTACTTAAACGTGCTTTGAAGTAGATTACCAGTAAAAATTACTTTTTGAAAAATGCATAGAAATTAATTAAAAGTAAAAATTACCAACAATGTAATCGTTACAAGTAATTCGATTACTTTTACTTTGTTACATCACATCACTGAAAATTATACATATTAATATGAACAGGATATAGGGCATGTCATATACACACTCACACACATCTACATAAACTATATTCAAATATTTCACACACAGCATTGTCAACAGAATCATTGAGGTGTTCCTCAATAGAATAGAACAACTTATTTTGTAAATACATATGCTTTCAATTTTGATTTACAGGAATTGTTTTCGATTTCTTTTGTGCATGGTGGCAATTTATTAAACTATTTTATGCTTATTTCTTTGGGTCCCATTTTAGCAGCTTAGGTGCCTACATAATTGTAGTGGATGCTATTTTTCACTTAAGAGTGATACCTCTCTTATACACTTTTGAAGCGGACAAAGGAAAAAGTGTGAATGGAGGGAAATCTTAATTTTTAGGATATGGAAGCTGAATCATGGCCAAATGTTTCATAATTGTATTTAATTTGAATGAATTATTCCTAAATCTAGTGGCTGCAGCTGGCTGGTGCTGGGGAAAATACTAATTTTAATATTCCTTCATTTCTGATGACACAAATGTTTTACTTTCTGCTTCCTTGACATCAGAGTTGATGATGCTCAGAAACACTGTTGTCCAGATGTTACTCTCCTGGTGTCAGGAAAACATTTAAATTCTGAACTCTGATAAGTCTCAGTGTATTTACTTTGCCAACAAAAATTTAAAAAAGTGTTGGCATTCATGCTAATCTTGGCGGTAAATTGATCCCACTTATCATCTACAAAATTCCTTGGAATTATAGTTGATAGTCAGTTCACCTGGTGAGAGCACATCAGCAGGGCTATTCCAATCATCGTATGGCCAGGCCATAAGTCAAAATTGACCATAACTATGGCCTCTGGTCATACCTATGGCTTCGAGTGATTCCCATCCGAGCAAAAGGCCATAAGTAGCTAAGCATCATAAGACAGGCCATACGATAAGAGAGTTGCCTTCCTCGGAGTTATAAACTGATTTTGCACATCAATTATTGATCTTGTTCTGTTATAAATATACCAGATCATTGACCTAAGTTAGCAAAATGACGAAAAATAAGTTTTCTCTAATTTATAGCCATGCATAGCGAAGTTATCAATTGCAATCTAAGTAACCTTCTTCTTCACACTTACCATGATGCATCATTTGTGCAACTATTCCTGAATTTTGCCCCTTTCCCTAATAAATCTCTTTCGGAACTTGGTTCAGTCTTCCAATACTTTCAACAAGGGCAGTTTTTCGGGGAAGTAATGTGCTGCCAAGGACAAGATTTTTCTTTCACAACGCTAAATTGACATTCACATACACCCATGACAAGGGAGAATACGATTGTCGGGTAGCCAATCGAGCTCATAATATCTGGTTCGGTAGTTAAAGATTATTAATTCGATATGCCGAAGTGGGATGACACAGTAGTTGTTTAAGAAAAAAGCATCTAAAAATCTTTGAAAAAGCATGTTGCGATATGTAACTCGTGTGAAGCGACGTTCAATGCAGGGATTGTGATAGCCCAGTGGATAAGGTGCTCGCCTACGGTAGGAGTGATCATGTGATCGATTCCCGCTCGATGATAATATTTTTACAGGTTTTTATTGCTTTTATTTTTATATATGTACTTAGTTCTTATCATGGTAACTTCACTGAAAAATATTCATGGGCAATTTAAAAAATAATTAATGAGTTGTTAACAGGGTAGGGATTGGAAGAAGGGCGGTTATGTATTTCTTTTTTATATTAAAAGATATATTGTTAATTATTGCGATTGTAAATTATCATACATAGGGATGGGAACAAAATAATGGCATTGGAATAAATGATTGGGGGTGAAATCCACCCTAAACCCTGCTTAAGGGGGATTCACATTCAAGCATTTCACGCGTCTCGCGCGTACAGTTTACGTGCGAAACGCACGAAAGGGCCACATTCAAGCGGAGGCAACGTCGTCGTACGCGTGAACTGCACATGGTGACACCTATTGGAGGATGAATGATGTTGTAAAAATAAGTCGAGCCTCTGCGTGCGTGGACGTGCCGGGAGCGTGCGAGCAGCGAGGTGGTACGAGGAGAGCGACTAAACAAGTCTTTATTTCATTATGAGGACATGTAAATGCACGCTGGGCTTCGATCGACTTAAAATTAAAAGTGCTTGCACCGATGAAATCTTTTCAAATTTCATTTCTACGATGTCTCACGAATATTTTTATCCCCGAAAGAAAATAATTGGTAGAGCGATTTGTGAGAAAATTGATTTTTATTGTTTAGGTACATGGCATTTTTCCGTCAGAATTTTTCTGTGATGAAAATTTCATGTTCCGACTTTGTTCACGAATATATTCAATTATGGTAATTTTATAATGCATTTCTAATGAAATTGAATTGGAAATATAATTAAATTGATTTTATCATCTCGAACCAATAGCACGAGTAATGATTTGGAGTCACTTAATGCATGAAAATTGTATCTTACTACCATTCTATGTTATAACATACATATTGTTATTATATAATCTATACTATCATTATTCTGCAAGATAAAACAGCTTACTGTGTAATAAATTATTGCTTTAGATCAAATTCAAATAATGAATTTAGAAAAATAAAAATCCACTTCAGTAATAATTAACTTACCATTTATTCAAACATCAATAGCACTAATAGACATTAAAATGAGCGATAAAAAGTATATTTACTAAAACCATGAAGCAGTCTTTCTGTTAATTCCGGATGGTTCTTAGAGATTTGATACTTAGATGATTTTCCCATGTAAGTTTGAAATCAGCGTGGATAGATTCCATTGACTATTCACAGTAGAAACCAAGCCCTACTTGCATTTTGTCGCAAAAATCGGGTATGTGAAAAAATACTGCGTGGACTTTAGGTGTTGCAGTTGTATTGAGCATAATATAGGCTCTCTCTTTGTATGCTGCAATCTTATTTTTGAAGTTGGGATTGAAGTTTTTACCAAAGCAGACCATAACATCATTTATAAAATTTTCAAATACAGTTACGTACATCAAGCTTCTCAAATTTTGACTTCTTGATCGCAGTAAATCAGGCTTTACTCACAGTGTTTTGTAAGGATTGCCGTTGAAAGTTGAACTCCCTTGAGGTATATCGCGAGTCACACTGCATGTTTCTGCCGACTGAAAAGAATCTAGCTCAAATTCGTTCAGTAAATGTTTATGTAAATTGTTCACGACACCTATCATTAAATGCAACTCTGGCAGAGGAACAATTTCGAGGAGAAGAAAAAAAAGGACTGTAGACGCTGTTTTTGTAAAATTTTGCGCCTGTTTTCTGCTCATGCCGAACACCATTGAATTTAATTTACTAAAGTATAAGCTATCCTCCACACCCACATCTCAAAAGCCTTCAGCCTATTTTCGTCTTCCTTTCTCAAGGTCCACGTTTCTGCCCCATACAACGCCACACTCCATATCAAGCTCTTCACTAGCCTCTTTTTTACATCCTTACTTAAGGGGAGAAGGTGCGTTGGACGGAAAGGAAGACAAATGAGGAAGTGCTTGACATGGTGGGCGAGGAGAGGAAACTTATAGATGAGATTAGGGGAAGACAGGGTAGGTGGCTGGAAGCGGTAATGAGGGACGATGGTTTGCTGAAGGCCGTGATCGAGGGAAGGATGTTAGGTAAGCGGGGAAGGGGAAGGAAGAGAATCGGTTTTATGGACGGGATGAAGAAGGGTAGGACTTATGCTGAGATGAAGAAAGAAATACAAGAGGTAGAAAAGGCACGGCACGTGTAAGAGCTTGTTGGATATTCTCTGACTTTCATCACAACCTACCTCTAACCGGTAGATTACTGTAATGATGATGATAAGCTATCGTTCTGTAGGTATCGCAAGTACCTATTCAAATTATCATTGGTTTCGTAACACTAGGCACATGGGCAGTAACTGCTATGCGACATTATACCAACCAGAATGTAGGCCAATTTAAGATCGGTTGCGATAGTTGATAATAAATAATGCCCGACAAGTTGATAATATTTACTGCAGACCAGAAGGATACATTCCCATAATTTTCCTAAGAATTAGGTGCGAGATATTTTATCATTATTTTATATAATAACTATCATTAATTTATAACCCGCCCGACCCTTAACCAATTATAATATATAAAACCACCCGAATCCTTAAAGCGTTTAGCGGAAATGCCATATTAAAATATCTTCTTGTAATAGTTTTAGTCAAGATCTCCAAAACGCGTAGTTAAGCTGCATTTATGAGATAGTCCTTTTCCAACCAATGAAATACATTAACCGCTACAACTTTCAATAGAGCGTAATTGCATTTTATCTAAAAAAAATACGTTTCATTAGGAGAAGGAATGCACGTATCGCACAGGGAATTACGAGAAAAAGAATGTTTCAAATGTTACTCATCCAACATTAACTAGGAATTAGTTCGAAAACTAAGGCAGAAAAATTTCCTTCATAAGATTATTCACTAATTTTAAAATGTATTAGTGGCCATGGTAGTGGCTAAATTAAATGTTTACGTTAAATATTGAGGGTAAAAAAATTTCCACCCCTTGGGATTGAAACACCGACCTTCGCTCTTACAGTCAAGTGCCCTACCGACCGGTCTACCGTGGTCTTCAAGATGTTGGGCTATACATACCGTTTTCTATGAACCTCGGGTTATGGCCTGAGAATGTCGGTCCCTACCTTGAGGAGTTTTTTGTTGTTATTTTGCTCATTGTTCACGTATTGAGGTTCTTATTAACACTAAAACAATTATTAATACCTCGTATCTGATCCAACTTCACATTTTTGGCGGGCATTAACAGGAAAATCGTTAATTATAATGAATACTGCGACGGTGTCCCGTTGTCGCCTGGGATGTTAATGCACGAAAGTTAGCCCATAAAATTCTCAATGTGCCAATAATACAACTATTATATATCAAGCACCGTAGCAATGATTAACAGAAATGGACAATTTATGTATGCATGCTAATATATCCCAGTGAATCTTGTAAGTAAATACGAAATGACTCCATGTGTCCGCCATTTGTTTCACGCGTCAGGCGCGTCGCGCACGTAGAAAGTTGAGCAAAATTCAACTTCGCTTGCACGTAGCCAGGCAAACGAAGCAAAGCACCTGATTGGCTGCGCGCGAAACGCTTTGCTTAGTACACGTGAAATGCTTGAATGTGAATCCCGCTTTATGCTTCCATTGGGAATGGATCAGCTAGGGATTGGGAACATATAGGATGAAGGGTGGATAGAAACCCGGCATCAGCATTAGCCTAGTCTTTACGAATGGTGCCAAGGGGACCACGATTTATCTGGTTTAACGTCCCATCTGAAGGGCGGTGTACTGCACCATGGTGTAATCCACATTACACCCAAGGATCAGAATGAATTTTGGTAATTTTAAAGAAATGTTTGATTTCAATGGAAAGTTCAAGGGTTTTGTTGAAGTCAATGACAGTGTCATGTCATGGTCTAAGCAGACAATTGAAGAATTGTGTGAGGGGGACTACCTGGAGCAAGTGAAAGAAGAAGAGGATGAAGATGGGAGTGTGGTACATACTTACTGTGAGGTTATGAATGCTCATCTGTGTTTCGGGAATACATTGGCAGTGTTTCTGGTGTTCTTGAAAGCACCCTTAAAAACTTGAAAGAAGTGGAATCATTTTCTGTAGCTTTAAGGAAAAGGATTTTCAAACAAAAACCTCTGGATTCCTTCTTTTCCTCCTGTCATTAACTCAATATACTGTATGAATTTTTTGTTTAAATGAGATTAATTTGTACTTATTTCCCTATATTTGAAGTACCAGTGAATGCCCTATACATTTTTACCAGCTTTCCCTTGAATAATGTTTTTCCACTTTAGAAGTTTTGAAACTGCTGACCCTTGAAAAGTTTCTTAACAGGGTCCTAATTTATCTCCTGACACAATGGGAAATTACTGCAAAAAGATCATGCATAGAAAGATAAAAAATAATGATTTTATTTTTATATGGTAGGTAGTTGCTTCCCCTGTCAAAAAATTGAGTTGAGTCTGCACTCCTTGAGTGAAGGTGTCTAAGTTTCTCTTGTGTTAAGTGTGTCACGGTTAATAGCAATGAAAGTATGTACTGTTAAATTCATCAATTCTTTTTTCCTTTCCTTATTTAGGTGACTGGTGAACTTTCCAACAGTGGGCAACCGATGCGTCGATTCACCCAAACATTTGTCCTTGCGCCTCAGTCTCCCAAGAAGTACTATGTGCATAATGACATATTTCGCTACCAGGCAAGTAGATTATTTGTTCTATTTTTCCCTCATGCCTGCATGTGTCTGCCCCATTGTGTTCTTGGTTGTTTTGGTAAACATTTAATTTGTTGTAATTGATGCATATTTTTAATTCAGTAATGTTTTTAGTCTTCTCATTGCTAATGTTTCCGTGCCTTTGAAATCATGGAACATTTGACCCACTTAATGCTGCTGACAACTCCCACTATGTCTCTCTAGATGCGACTTGTACTAGACTGGGTAATACCAGACACCTTGGAGTAACTTTTTAAATTATTGTATGTGAACTTACTGCTTTTGCTGATGTTATTTGCATTGGCATTGTTTTTAAGAAAATAATGACAATGACTGTCATAAATAATAATAATAATTTCCTACCCTCTCAAACAACATTCACTTGTCAATTTTTGTGGGTCAAGGAACACAAAGCAATTTCCTTTATGTTGAGAAGTTAAATGTCCTCATTCTATGCCGTTTTTGATACCCTGGTTGAAGATCTTGCTGATGAAGGTAAGGTTCTCCATTACATCCAAGTGTTAACCACCGACTTTCCCAGTGGTCTTCAGGAATCCTAGGATCTAATCCATCGGTTGTCGATCTTACATACCATACATTTGGTGGTCATCTGGTGCTGATTGATTTTCAGTCTTAATTACTTCCCACCTGGTCCTGGGTCATCCACATTCTCTGGGCTGTCTGTTTCAGGAAATAATCCTGTGTCCTATTTTGTAGCCAGTGTTTATATATTAGTCTAAATGGGGGCATTTACTAGGAACCAAAATTGATATTTTATTCATGAAATCGTTACATGGAAACAAAAAATGAATTACCGTATGTCTCCAATTATAGTCCCCCCTTTTTGCTCAAAATCTTCGTGGGAAAAGACTATATTCGAGCTCAAGTGACTAAAGCATGATTCACATGATTATTTTTCAGGGATAGCAGCAATGATAGGTCAAGTAATGACTCTATTAAGGCATCATTTTCAGGGATAACGGCAATGATAGGGATCCCTATTCGTTTTTCCATCATTCGCGAACGTCCCATTTTCCTTCCGTGAACATGTATGTGACATCCAGCTGCGACCAATCAGCGCACGGAAGCAAATACGAACCCAAGGTCCGTAGACAGGTCAAGATACGCCCTTGACTAATTTAATCTACCATCTTTAGGATCTTGAGCAAATCTTGAGTCTCCATTGCGGTGGGAATTCAAATTTTGCATGCAAATAAACGGAGAACATAGGTACAAAGAACCACGATTTACTTTCTTATTTAGCGATGTAGAGCTATGAACGTTTACACATTCATAGACAATACAATGGTAATGGATAACATGGTTGGACTTGAAGTTTACAGTCCTCAGTTTGACTCCGGATAAACCGTCAATCCGGCTATCGCTCAAAACTCCGTACTTGAGCGAATCGCGTGGATAGACACGAAGAATCACGATTTACTTTCTTATTTACCGATGTAGAGCTATGAAATTTTACACATTCATAGAGAATACAATGGTAAATGATGATATGGTTGGACTTTTAGTCTACGGTCCTCGGCCCAGGAATAATTGTCAATCCAGCTATGGCTCAGAACCTCATACCAGAGCGCGCCACTTGCTTATGTTCAAAGAACTATGATTTTCTTTCTTATTTATAAAGGAAGAGCGGTGGAAATTTAGTAATAGTTAAGCAATACAATAAAACTCGGTAACATGGTTGGACTTTGTCTTCGACTGTTGATTTGACTCCGTAAAAATCCCAATCCGGCTATGATTCAAACCCTCGTACTTGATCGCGTTACATGCATAAGGAAAAAAGAACCATGATTTTCATTCTTATTTAGCTCGGTAGAGCTATGAAATATTAGGAACTCATAGGCAATACAATAATACTTGGTAATATTGTTGGACTTTTTAAGTTTACGGTTGGCAGTTCGACTCTGGAAAAATTCCAATCCTGCTCTAAATGCCTTTCAAAAGTGCACTTCATGCATAGGTACGGAGGACACGATTTTTACCTCCCCTGAAGAGGTACAATGAAATTTTCGTTATCCATTGGTAAACCTATAGGTACTTTAAAACTTGGACTTCAGCTCTATGGCTCGACTCCAGAAGGACATAAATGGAAACGAAAGGAGTAGGTGGGAGAAGTGCTGCAATTTTTATTAAACCTTTATGCAGAAAGGAATCATTTTAACATTAGGTTTAGAATTGTTTTCATCTTTTACAAGGACAGGGTGTCCGGCGACCTGGAAAACTCAGGGAAATATTTTGTCCCGGAAAACTCAGGGAATTTTTGTATTTTTCCGAAAAACCCTGTAAAATGCACGGCAGCTGATTTCCATTCAGGCAGAGAAAGGTTTAACCTGCGCCTTTGATTGCATTATGCTCAGCTCACAATCAGCGTAGCCTTGCGCTCCCTGATCGTTTCATATTCTTTTTGTAGCTGTGCACACGCTCGCAGCAGCTTGTGGTTCGTCACCCCCTCTCTCTTCGCGCAGCCCAGGGAGCCGATTGCATAATAAGGCAAATTCCTCATGGAATGATTCCCATGGAAAATGGGCATTAGGAATGGAATCGGAATTGATGCCGAAATGCAATTGTATATCTCTGTCACCGGAAACAATTCTGCACGGAAATTTTGATTCCGTTCGAAGAGCCGTACGAATGGAATTCTTGGTGTTGCCAAATTTACGAGAAATCTAAATGTCTGCGCGTGCGCGGTGGCCCGCAATTATACGAAAACCATTCGGCCAGCAATCTAAATGGATAATTGGGCATTGTGATATAACTGATAACCCTCTCCCAATAATCTCAACCCTCTTCATTTTAATGTTCGCAGAAATGTTTTTGAAGGAGCGGAAATACATTTTGCGGTCACTGCGTGTTGAAATCACGGCCCTTGGGTCCAAAGTCGACAGGGCCACTGTGCAGGGGCAACCCAAGCTAATTATAATTCGTGTATTGTCCAATAAATACAATATTGTTCTAATTGAATTCTTTCGGGTGTTAGATCCGTACCTATCACAAAACAATGAATTCCCAGTTTCCGGAATGCTCATGTAAAGTTCAGTCAAGCCTTAGCGGAGAAGAGTTCAAATGGTCCAAGAGCTGCTAACCAAAACAACATACTTTCTTGAAAAGCCGAGAAACTTGTTGCTGAAGTTGAATCGGAAATGCACTCATTGAAAAAATCTACACCAGTTTCTTTTATTTGCAATTTCTTATCAAACTAGTCTGAATCTAGTTTATTGTGTTCAAATTGCACCTGACTTAAATTTTGTTGTCAGTTAACAGTTTTTGTTTATTTGTTGGTTGAAATAAAACCCGTAGTACTCCTTGTATATCCTTTTTTATTAAATCAAAGTTGGTACTGACATTTCTCGTATTTTTCATTTGGAAAAATATGCAGATTTTATGATAAATTAATTAACAATATGTTAGAAATGAATTGCAAAACAAGACCCTGGAAAATGCAAAAAATTACCTGGAAAACTCAGGGAAAAAGAAATTGAGATTCGCGGACACCTGAAGGAAGGTCATGGTTCCACTTCCAATGGCTCATGATTCTTTCAAGAACACTGAATAATGTTCTTGCATAATAGCATGGGGAGAATTTATGCTGCCGCATGGAGGGAACCATGTGGCAGCTGAAAACTTTGAACTGGAAAGAAAGTCAGTGCAACTTTGGTGAGACAAGCTACCGCACAAGTTGTTTAGCTGAGAATAATATATGTAAGGCCTGCTTTGCTATTTGAAACTTTTTCCAAAACTGAACCTTCAAAAAGGGGGGGACTATATTTGGAGAAATACAGTATGGTGAAAAAATCACAAATAATGAATTTTAGTGAAAAAATCAATCTTCTAACTGTAGCCATTCACTCATAAATTGAAAATTAAAATACGCAAAGGTGACTCCCATTGAATGAGCTGCGCTGGGAACTTCTACGTCATCAACCTCCCCTCCTTTGCTGTTTTGGGGAGGGAGGCCTGCCTACACAGCTACTGGCACAGCATATTTTGTTTGGGCGAAGGAGGGGCGAAATTTCAGTTGTGATAGGATGAATGGATGACGTAAGAAGTCTCAGCATGCCATTCCAGCAAAAGGGTTAATAATATCAGTTTTTCATCGCTTCTCGAGAACTATGTGACAGATCGAAAAACAGAAAAATATGGGTCTTTATTTTACACTATCAGATTAGGCAATTAAAAAAATGGTGAAAGCCCCCATGTGTTTGTACCAAACTTATGTAATTCCTTTTTGAGTGGTGGGCCATGGGGAATATTACCCAAAAGAAAAGGAAAACCATTATTTTGAACAAAGATAAATTGTTGCACCGAAGCTTAAAAGACTAAGCTCAAATTTTCACCTATAATAATTCTTTGGTGATTGTGGAAAATTTCTGTGCTGATAGCAAGTTTTAATACAATTGAGGGCTTGAGAGTCAAAGTAATACAAGTAACAAGCATCGTCCAGTGTCACCTGTTATCACTTTACTCCGGTAAGAATGACAAAAATCAAAGTAACTTAAGTATTCGGCGGCTTGATCGCAGCACCATAGGTTCGAGCACTTGTATTCCTTTTCCTGTAGCTACCTGATGGTACCCGACGGTACCAACTTAGAACATTAATATGTACTTATATCGTTTTTTGTGTTCATGTTACTTGTTTTACTTTGACTCTCAGGTCCTCAATTACTATACATAATATCACAGTTGGTGTGGGGTTTATTTGAATGGTTTTTAATATAATAAATTTAGTCTTGTACTAGAGGCTGTTATTTCTGTTAGATTGTATTGTCATCACATTTAGGTAAATATATTTCATATACATATGTAGTTTGCTATTTTTTCCAAAGTTTGGATGCAATACATTACTGAAACTGGTTTGGTAAATATTTTTACAACAATTTGGATTTTCTCTGGCTTAAGTAATTATTTTTTAAATTCATTGCAGGATGAGATTTTCAATGATGAAGAGCCTGAGCAGGATAGTGCCGCTCAGAAGCTGAAGAAGATGTTGAGCCAGACCATGTGACACCTGTGGAGGGCCATCCTACTGTGAGTAGAAATAAGTTTTTATTGCTCTGTATGGTGAAATTATGTGATTTTTTATGTTATTTCCATGTTCTTTTGAAAATCAGTTATTGAGGCTAGTGGATGAATATAGATTGGTGAATAGAAGACTAGCAAAGATGTGGTCAACATTATGGAGAGGAGGAAAAGAGGTTGGTGAGGGAGATATATGGAGTAGGTTGTGTAAGAAGAAATGTTTGGTTGGTTGGTGTAGGACTAGCACTAAAAGAGCATGTAATATCAATTCAATCTCTTCCTTAAATAACAAATCCAAAGCAGCATGGATTTTAATCAATGAAGAAATATGGAAAATATGGAAAATCAAGGAAGAATAAATCAGTCAAAGTAACTTTCCTAAATGATTCTCGTTTCAGACCCAGACATGATTGCAGATAATTTCAATATGCATTTTCTTAATCCCTTGGAAAAATCAGCTGTGTTTCAAGCTAATACAGATAACCATTCCTATAATAACTCAGTTCTGAATAACATGTACCTCTATCCTACTTGTGAGAAGGAAATAGAATCAGTCATCAACAAAATCAATGCAAAACACTCAGCCGGGTAGGATGAGTGTTTTGCATTGATTGACTGCTCCCTTCTGATGGGTAATTGCATAAAATTTCTTCGCACTCCTATCACTCATTTGGTCAATGTTTCTCTTTCCTCTGGCATTTTCCCTGATAAATTAAAAATGGCAGTTGTTACTCCTAAAAGATTTTCAATCAATGGACAATATCGACCCATATCAAAAAACTTTTTTTTTTTTTTTTTTTTCAAAAATACTAGAGTGTCATTTCAAAGAGGATAATGTCATTCTTGCTCAAAAACAATATCCTGTCCAAATCACAGTTTGTATTCATAGGTGGTCTTTCTGCAGAATTTGCCATTTACAAATTTATTGACTCTTTTCTTGACGGCCTTCACCATCATCTCAATACCATTGGCATTTTTTATGATTTTTCTAAGGCTTTTGATTCAGTGGACCATGAGACTCTCTTGAAGAAAATTCATAGAATATGGTGTGAGAGGAACTTCAAACAATCTGATCAGATCTTTCTTATCAAAAAGAACCCAGGCGGTAGCCATCATAACTGATAACATGATTAAACATACCTCACCTTACCAGGAGGTATTAAGGGGTGTTCCTCAAGGCTCCATCCTAGGGCCCCTGCTGTTTTTGCTATATATCAATGATCTTCCCTCGCACTTAAATGGAAACATTTTTATGTATGTTGATGGTACAAACCATCTTCTGAAACGTAATGGCGGCATTGCTGTCACCAATATGGAAACATGGTGCTCAGCTAACAAAGTGGTTATAAATAAAACCAAGTCTTCTTTTATTTTTTTCCATCAGACTCTGAAAAAAATTGATTGCACTCCATACATTAAATTTGCAGATTGTAGTCTTTTAAGCGGGTGAATGATAATAAGTTTCTTGGCTTTTCTATCAATGATGCTGGTGCTCACCGTCCTGGTTTTATCTCGTCGATAACTGATTGAATTTTGGCAAAATCCGTGGTGAATTTTGTGGCTCGGCAAAATGAGAATATAACGTGGAAATGCTTTTTTCCAGCATAAGAGGCAGCAAAGATCTCGTGTAGGATGTACCATGAGTTGCAATGCGTGGCACAGGCTGGTGCCCTGCTAACTGAGTTGTGGAGCCATTGACGTCATAGCTCAAGGACGCTCCTCTATCCGCATGTTGCGATTCAAAGTATACAGTTATGGAAAAATACGTGATACAACACTGTTTTGCACAATGCAGCGGAGGAAATGTTTGCGAAATTGATCTAGCTTTGAAATAGTAAAGGGAACTAATCCTAGGTGCAACTAGGTGAATGCAAGGAATAACTGCATCTCTAGTGAAACCTGCAGAAATAATTGAATAGAACACCAATTGAATGATTGGTGAATCTCTGTGGTGAATGAAAATCTAGTCAAAATTAGTTTTTTAATTATGGTTTGATTATTTTAGGAAAATATCATTATAATGACCACCTTAGATGCCTGAATACCAGCGAGTCGCATGCTGCATTTGGCAAAGTTTGCTACATGTTTGGAAACAGCGTAAATTTGAATCTGCATTGTATTCAGGGAAATTTCACTTCATTCATTTGTTTTTCTGCTCCAGATGGCAGATTTCCTCATGGGCTCTTCCTCCACTCCACTCTTCTCTCAACCAGACGCTTTGTGCCCGCGTACCTTCCGCCTATTTTAATGTAATCTAGCATTTGCTTCCTTTTCCTTCCCCGCTTTCCTTCCACCATTCCTTCTATTCCTGTTGTCAGCAGACAATGTCTTCGCAGGAAATTTCCAATCCAATTCCTCTTCCTTCTTCCAATCGTTTCCATCAGTCTTTTCCTCGCCCACTCTCCTCAGTACCTCCTCGTTTCTCACTTTATCCTTCCAACTCACTTATCCCATCTTCCACCATATCCACATCTCCAGGGCTTCCAGTCTTTTTTCATCCACCTTCTTAATTGCTCAAGTTTCCACCCCATATAGTGCCACACTCCATGTATAACACTTCACTAGTTTCTTCCTTAATTCTTTGTTCAAAGGCCCACAGAGTAGCTTCCTTTTCCTTTGGAATCCTTCTTTTGCTAATGCTATCTGTCTTTTTATCTCAGCTGTACAAGACATACCTTCCTTTATAATACTCCCCAGATATTTGAAGCCATTCACTTGCTCTTTACATTCCCGTTCAGTTTGATTTTAATTTTCTCCCCGTTTGCTCCGAGGGCCGTACACTTGGGTCTTCTTCTTGTTCATCTTCATTCCATATTCTATACATTTGTTGTTAAGGTCTTCTAGGGGCGCGTTCCGAAATTCACTGTCAGTACTGCCTGTGCTGCCGTGAAACGGAACGCGAAACTGTACAGCGGCTGCTGCAGTAGCATGAATTTCGGAACGGTCGGCAGTGGCTTGAAATTCAATATGGCCGAATTGCGTGTTTATTTATTATAAGCGATCTTTCAATGCGGTAATTCTTAATGCTAATCCTTATGACATTGATAAAGGGCATGCTAATTGTATTCTAATTTTCATTGTCTTGCTACTTAATGCTACTTCATACTGATTGGTTACTTTCGCTGACGAGAATAAAATGAATTCGCGTCAGCTACCCGAGCATGGAGAAAAAACCCTGTGTTATTATAAACAAATCTCCGTTATAATTAACACTATCGAATTTATAGTAAGCAGTTTGAATCTTGGGCTTATAAACAAGTCTTAGAATATATTTTTCAAGCCCTGGATTTTCTTCATGGCCAGTCGTACGAAGCGTTTCCTAGAGTGATATCGATAATTAGGAAAATATACGGGTTGTTGAGGAGTGCATCGCAGAATATTTTCCCTAACAATTAAATTTATGCAACAAATTACGTTTCCCGACAATTATTGTACATACCAGTGTTATGCTAAGTTACCATTCTTGTAAGAAGCTGTATATAATTACTTGTACCACGATTATTCATGACACTAAATTAATTTTTGGTACCTAATTTCACCAGTCGCTGACATTCGCAAATATAATTGCCTCTCTACTTGTATCAC
Organism: Pyrrhosoma nymphula; assembly: GCA_963573305.1. Taxonomy (NCBI): domain Eukaryota; kingdom Metazoa; phylum Arthropoda; class Insecta; order Odonata; family Coenagrionidae; genus Pyrrhosoma; species Pyrrhosoma nymphula. The sequence goes on from OY754333.1 coordinate 29,290,575, forward strand.
TTCTGTTGTTGTTCACTACCTCATCATTTTATTAACGCTTTTATCCTATTGAAATATTCACCGGTACTACTTGATAAATAAATGCGTTTTATAAACTATTATACGCTAATCAGATGTTGTTAGCTATTTAAGTGTATCGAGACTTTTCTCTCTCGTCGATATTTCATTAAAATGTTCGAATCAGTGTCTCTAAACTCTTCTGATATTATTTATTAACGTTGTAGATTTGATTTTTCCGCCATTTGTTCGATGGCCGTCTGCTACTACTGCCGCTGCTGCTGCTCTTGGGCCGCAGTAGCGGCAGTAGAGTTCACAGTGAGAAACTTCATCAATTGGCTGACATCATGGATCACTGTGCGGTACTGCCAGTAGATTTCGGAACGGTTTGGCAGCACAGCCAGTACTGCCAGTGAATTTCGGAACGCGCCCTAGCATTCCAATTATTTCTAATTTTGTTTCCGCTAATACTGCCATGTCATCTGCAAATCCTATACACTCTACTCCTTCCCTTCCAAACACACCCCTCTTCTACCGTCATAACATCCTTTGATAATTTCTTCCGAATATATGTTTAATAAATTACCCAATATTGTTCACTTCATAGATATTGGCAAATTTGATGAGGACAGGTAAACTGTTCAACTAAATGGAGAAAGTTTTTTAGGTCGAGATTGCCGGAAAAAAGAAAGCAATGCCAGTGTTTGATTGTTTAAATAAGTAATATGCGATAATGTACTTGAAGTTGTATTGTAAACATTATTGTTGTATTCAAACATTTAAAATTTTGTTTGAATACCAAAAGTGTAAATCTTTCTGTTTAAAGAAAAGTTCTCCTATTTTATCTCTCCTCCCCTATTTTACACTTTCCTCGATTTTGCCCTTTTTTTTGTGTTGTCCCTTAAATAATGTAAATCAGAGATTTTACTGTATTTCCTTGCTTGCACCAGAGGATCCAGATATTCCTTACACTTGGTGGTGATGGACTGCCTCAGCATAAGGGTTAATAAAATCGATATAGGCATCAGCCCTCATACATCTTGCATTTGAATTTAGGTGTCTCTCTTGACACTCAGGACTCCTCCATCGTACTTCATTACTCGCTCCATTACTGTTCTTTTTTGATTTCATGGCCATTGTTTAATAATAATGCAGATTCTGTGTTGTCACTTATTATCTTTTTTAATTGAGTTTATTTTAATTCATAGGTGCAGCAAATGGCATATTTCAACCCACAGATGGCTACGACACCACCAACTGTCAATGGTCAAGCTCATCCTGATGAAGTGTCAGTGGTTGCTCCTCAGCAGCCTTCGCCCACTGTCCCAATGGTTCAACCCATGGCTGGACCACCAGCCACAGCCCCCGCTGCCCCTGTGCCCTCTATGATTCCAGCTCAGCCTGCACCTCTTCCCAAGGTTCCCGTACGTTTTTCTTTGCATTTTACTCTGAATCATTCTCGGGGCTAGCTTACCGCTACCGAGTGCGTCCACCGGGTTGCGGATGGTGGGTCGACCTTCTGATGTAGAGGTTAGCTGCGAAATAAGCGAGTTTACTCGACGAATAAGCAGTCGTGGACAAAAAGCAGAGGTATCTACAGGGTATAATATAGTAGGGGGCTATCTTTGGGTAAGATGGCTAGGGATGGGACTTGTAAACGTGTACACGTTTTCTTTTTCTTGCAAAATAATACATGTTAGCATTGTCTGCCTTTTATCACGAATTGCCACCACTCCCCCAGTCAGTAAATATGACTTGAGTCAAGGTGAATCGTTATGAATCAGTGTGTACGGTACTTCCTGGAATCTGTATCGCAGTCGGTGACTACTGTCACGTCTTACTCCCTATGACACAGTTTGACCTTAGCAGGCTGCCGTTCTGCAAGCAGCGGTGGGGGACTCCAACACTATAGGCATACATGCCTGTCGGCCCACCGCAGAACGGAATGTGGGGCCAGAGACTAACTATAGTATGCATCGGGGCAGGTAAGACGTGTACACGCCTGAATAGCAAGCGTGTAGACGTTTACTACAATACACGCTTTTCATCATCAATCATCCCTAAAGATGGCTCATAATTGCTATTAAAACTGATTTACTGTGAAATTTTGCTTCTACACCCCTGAAATGTACATTTTCCCTTGATTTACGATATTTTCATCAGGTCCTTAGAATTTTTGAATCCTTCTAATGTAATCTTATCCTGCCATTTACACTTTCAACATCAACTGACAACCCAGTTATGGATAATATATCCATATGCTTGAACATGATACATGAATGTTGATTTATTTGGATTTCTAAGAAAGATATTTATTTGTTTGATGGTAGTGATGTACACTAGCATTGCTGAAAATTATGTATGCCATACAATGTAATGATTGTGATCCAAATTGTTTTAGAATGGAACAATTTCTTAGATTGGTACATATCCATTTAGAATTTAGTGGATACTGTAAAGATTTTTAATTAGATGTTATTTGGCTAACTACCACCACTACTTAGTTCTCATAATGGTGAAAAGGTTAAAATTGCTGTTAGCTTTCGTACTCATACTTCACAGCTATCTTTCTTTTTTATTTCTTATGACGCACACGTTTTCTGTGAATTCACCTTTTGTTTGATTATTTTAAGGATTACATATGGCAATTGTGAGGAAACAAGTTAAAAAAAGGCAGACAGGCCTGTGGTAAAATAGTTATTATTGGAAGAAAAAAATCAACATTTTGCAAAGAGTCGAGTCTTATAGGGGCATTTGAATTTATTTGAATTTATTGTCATTGAAATGGTACAAAACCACAATAGACATTTTCAGGAAAACATAAATGATATAAGTATGGCTAATGGTAGTTGATTGTATTGAAATGGATCATATTGCAGACACATATAAAGATTTAAGAATAATACATTAGTTTATAATTGATAAGGAAAACAATACATCAGTGAAGTACACATTTACAAGTTATCATTTAAAAATTCTTCCACTGAATAGAATGCTTTACTGAGTGATATTGAACCTTTGCTTTGAAAACATTTATTGACGTTATGGCCTTAATGTCATTAGGTAACTTATTGTACATAATGGAGATGGATTGCCTAGGGCCCCTCAAGCTACAGCTAAAGGAACATGTTTTTAGGTGAATATTAGCCGCAGTTTGTGTGTTATGGCTTTGCCATTCACTATTTAGTGGGAAATGGCTCAGGTTTAATTTGGCAAACATAACACAACATAGAATATATACAGATGGCATTGTAAGAATTTTCATGTCAATGAAAATGGGTTTTCCAGGGGTTCCGAGAGAAACACCCTTTATAGCTTAAACTGCCTGTTTTTGCATGAAGAAAATATTCCTGCATAGTCTTGAACCACCCCAAAAGAATATAGCGCATGAGATAAGATAATGTAATTTACCAAAGTATAAGAGCATCAGAACTTTGTTTGATACAATTGGAGCTAGCTGTCTTATCATAAAAACACCAGTGGCAAGTTTCCTCGATAGAGATGATATGTGATCATCCCATTCAAGATTTTCATTAATTAATAAGCCAAGAAAATTTGTGGAATGCCTTCTTTGTACAGTTGAATTGTTTAATCTTAAGAGTGGACTACATGCTGGGGCAGATTTTTTTAGGTGGAATTGTAAAAAAGTTCTCTTAGATTGATTGATACTTAAGTGATTATTATCACACCATTTGGACATTTGCTCAATAGAGATCTGAGTATTAAACAATTGTTCTGATAAGTTTTGGGAGTGGATTACACATGAGGTATCATCAGCATAAAGTGAGTTGAGATGTTAGCAGTAGTTGTGATGAGAAAGGGAGGCATTCATGAAAATGATAAATAACAAAGGGCCCAAAATTGATCCTTGTGGTACCCCCCACTTTCACCTTCGAGTGGTTTGAGTTGGCTGTTAGCAGCCCATTGTTTGACCTTTGTGTGTACTTCACACTTTGATATCTATCACTAATGAAAGATTTTTACCATTGAAGGGGAGTGCCATTAATCCCATAGGATTTTAGTTTCTTAAGTAAAAGATGATGATCTATACAATGAAAGGCCTTACTTAGGTCATAAAATAAGCCAATAGTTAATTGCTTGTTGTCCAAGGCTTCAAGAATTGAGGTAACAAGTTGAAATATGGTGGTAGTTGTTGATTTATGTTTTCTAAAACCATGCTGTTCATTAGTGAGCAGATGCTAATTTTCAAGGTAGTTAATTAGTCTGTTGTTGAACAGTTTTCCAAATATCTTCAAGAAAGAAGGGAGTATAGGTATTGGTCTATAGTTATCAGAAATATTTGGGGATCCTTTTTTTGGGATGGGGCGTATGCAAGCATATTTTAGTCCAGACGGAAATTGACCTGATAGAAAATAATAGTTTATAATATGTGATAAGATTGGTGCTATTAAATGACAAGATGCTTTGATGACATGCATAGGTATCCTGTCATGACCAACAGAAGGGGAGTTACCAAAAGATTTGATAGTAGTAATGATTTCTGTAGGATCAATTGGGAATAAGAACATTGATTTTGTGAAACTTTGATCTTTTTTACCAATTGCTGAGTTGTGGGATAAGTTGCTGAGATTGAGAGTTAGAGAAATGGTGGCAATCTGTTTATTAAAATGTTCAGCAATGTCACAAGTATTGGTCACTGCTTTATTGTTTAAAGTTATTGAGTATGGACTGAATGTGTCAAGTGAGGTATTTAGTGTTGCCCTTGATTAAGTTCCATGATGCCCTGGACACTTTGCTGGAGCAACAGATGTAGATATCATTTGCAGCTTTCCTTTCCTCAATTATTAGCTTCTTAAATATCTTTTTAGTTTGCAAATAAATAGTGTGAAGATTAGGATCATTAAATTTTGACTTATAGTGCAAATCACGTACCACTTTGGACATGGCAGTTACCTCTGATGAAAAGATTTTGCGTTTATTTTTCAAATTTTTTCTTTATCCTTCTTAAGGGGAAAGGCAGAATTAAAAAGAATGATGAAAATACTCATAAACTTGATGAATTTTTCGTCAATATCCGATTCCTCATATATTTCACCCCATGATTCGTGAGAAAGAGAAATTAGAAAGTTTTCAGTACATTCAAAGTTATATATTCGTAATAAATACATGTTTCTTTTGCTGCAAATTTATTTTCACCCTAACACATTGGCTTAAGTGGTCTGAAAAACCTTAATTAAGTGTGTCACAGGTCAGGGGTTCATTGGATAAATTTGAGATGCAGTAGTCAAGGAGGGAATGCCTATTTTGGGGCATTCTTGTTGGTTGATTATTTAAAACTTCTAGCCCAAAAGTCGATAGAAAATGTATAAAATCATTTCGAGCACCAGAGTTTTGAAGTTTGTCAATGTTGAGATTACCGAATAATACGATGTAGTCCACCTTCAATTTGCGGCTTACAGTAAGTGCATCACTCAAGGCAGGTAAGACAGAGAGCAGTTTTGCATCCGGTGGACAGTAAACACATAATATCGCATATTTACATTTACCAATGGATAATATGGACACGGCACACATACGTTCAATACTGCCGAAAAAGTTTACACACTTTTAATTGAGGTCATTTTTGCCATTTATCACAACAACACCACATTTATGTTTTTTGCAGCAGAAGTAGGACACAAGATTGTACCCATTGATGGCTAAGGAAGTTATTTCACTTGAAGATAGCCAGTGTTCACAGATTGCAATCACGTTAAAATCGCGTTCTTGGAGCAAAGTTTCTAAGATTAGACTTTTATTCCGCAAGCATTAAATGTTGGTGTAATAAAATGTCAGTGAATTACGGAAGTCTGTTTTCCACTCATTCTAATCATACGATATTAATTTAATTCAGTAAATAAACAAGTTATACTAAGCTATAAGTCAACACTGCCCACAGTCGCGTATACTAGCGAGCGAGAATGCCAGATGTAACAATTGAATGCCGTGATGCGCCATGCACCATCGCGGGAAATTCAAAATACTGTTCGACAAATGTCCGAAAGTTTGAATTTAGTGTCCGAAGGTCAAATAAAAGGTATCAATTAGGAGCGTACGAAAGTGCGAATTGTACTAAAGTCGAATGTACGAAAGTCGAGGACCGCCTGTACAGAAATTCACATTGTTTAAAAAACATAAGGGCCTTGCGTACAACCTATGCAACCCATAACAGTATATCTTTATTATGCTGTTCGCAAAGCTAAGTACATTTTTAAATACCATGTATGTTTTGAATCTGCCTTGCTTGCAGCCACGTTCACTGAAGTTTCCCTGTAAGAAAAATTCAGAAAATTTTACAAATAATGTAACTCACCCATATGTTTTAATCGTGTTTTGTGTGGTGGAATTTTGATGTATGTATGTCTTGTGGATCTCTTCGTTGAATTTACAACCTTATGGAGAATTACTATTGCTATCATCAGGTGCAGCCAATGGCTGTCCAGGTGGTTCCTCCACCACCGGGTGTGGTTGCAATGGTCCCTGCTGCTCCGCTCGGTGCGACCCCAATCACAGCGCTGCCCACCTCAGTGCCACTGCCGGTGGCCTCTGTGCCGATCGTGAACCAGGAGAAGGAAGAGGTTGGGGAGGAGGAAAGGCCAGAAGAGGAGGTGGGCGAGGAGGAAGAGGAGGAGGTGGAAGAAGAGGAGGAGGAAGAGGTGGAGGAGGAGGAGGGAGAGGAGGAGAAGGGTGTGGGCGAGGAAAGCTGCCTGGAGGAGGTGCAGCCCGAGTCTGGTGAGTGAGGCCAGGGCCTAGTGATACAAGCGAAATCTCAGGAGTAAACAAAACCTTGCTTGAGATGATCCTGAACCCCCATGCTTCACCAAGAAAAGACAATGTAAGAAGATCCAGGAGAACCCTTAACCCCTTTCACACAGTGCATAATACTTGAATAAATGGGCCCTTACCTAGCCGACTCTTATAGCAAACGAGTGAAGGTCATCAACCACCCTTATTCCCAAACATTTGAGGCTACTGTTGCAATTTACCTCCTGTCTTTGCTTCCATTGGCACAAATCGATAGTTGATCTTAATATGTTTACAGCTTCTGTTACCTTATGTGTTAAAGTACTTATAGCTATAAGTGAAAAACAATAAATTCATCGTTTTTCACTTTTTGTGTTCATTTGTGCTTTCCAATTCTGATGCTTAGTAAAACAACTTGGTTAATTTTATTTTATTTTATCGAGTTCTGAAGTGATGCCCAAGTTAACTGCTAAATTATATTCTGAATCTCCCTTTCATACCCTTTGAATAATCCTCAACTTCTCGGAATTTCCGTGTCCTTCCATTTTAAAGCTTTAAAAACTTCAATAATGCTAATGAAGTTTCTGCATTTTGTGTTTCTCTGCATTCTACATGCTAAATGTTTTAGCTAGGCAAGTTTATACACTCTGATTTAACCGTTTCATTACTGTGATGAGGTGAATAATTCATCTTGAAAATTTTTATCATGATTGCCATGTTTTCTGTTGAAAGTACTCACTCAAATTAAACAATAGTATGTAGTTATATGAGACACATATTACAAATCTTCCCAATAATTTTCTTCTACGACCCACTCAGTGAACATGCCAAGCATCACTTAAGGCCAACACCATGAAGTTGGCACATGGTAACAGCCAACAGGTAAAAAATCTGGGTTTCACAGTCCATACTATTGTGCTCCTCTGCAGGTGAGAAACATTGTTACCGCTGAAGAGGCCAATAAAATGTAGTATTACCTCTCAGAAAAACAATAATGTTCTACTAGCCTAGTAATTTTACTGAAAACCCAAAAATTAATCAGGAATCCCACGACTTTGAAGTACATTTCCTATATCACGGAAACTATGCCGGAAAATTGTACGTCCTTTTTTTCTGCCATCATGTAGTCGATGAAGTGTTCTATTACCACTGAAGAATTGCAAAACATTAATGGTCTCTAAGAGTAATATTATTTCAACATTAAAGTTTTTGGAAATCTACGAACTTTGTAGTACTTTTACCATCATATACAAACTATTTAGGCAATTTGCAATTGATTTCTTGTTTTATTTCATGCAGTTAGTTTAGTGTTCTAGTTTAAGAGTAATTTTACTTCAAAACCAAAGGTTTTTGGAAATCCACCCTCACTGAAGTACTTTACTATGAGACACTTAACTATTCCGGAAATTTGCACATGCTTTATTTTCCTTGTCATGTAGCTGATGAAGTGTTCATTACTGCCAAAGAATTAGTAAATATGAATGTTGTTGCAAAGGAGTTATTCTACTCTAAAAAAGAAGTTTTACTTGTACTTAGAAGTACTTTTACCATTACACAGTAACAAATCTGTCACATGAGCTCATAGTTCCTTATAATCACATACTTTCACACCTTCGCCCTTTCTGCTCAACTGGTCTCCTCCCTGTCGATTTCCCTAATTTTTTCAATACCAAGCATAATGCCTTCCTCAAACTTCACATCAATGAACTATGGGAAAATACTCTAAATGTTAGTCTAAAAGGGTATGGTATGAAACTAAAAATAAAATGTATGATTCTATGGTTGTTGTTGTACCTATTTGGAATGGCTTTCATTCCATTCAATCTCTTCCAATTGGAAATAGTAACTGACCTGTACATTTGTACCGTTTCAGTCTTGGCCTCTGAATTCCAAGCTTACGTTCTATAATCAGATCACAAACTTGTGATTCCTTATTTACACCCCAATCACGTACTGCCCCCGGTTTTCACACATGCGTCATGCACCCCTATCCTACATCTACATAATACCCTACAAGCCACCACGAGGTTGTGTGGCAGGGGGTGAGTAGTCACCAACATCTATTACACTATAACCTGGTAAAGGCAAGGGCCCAGCCACATTGACACACCGGTTCCCATAAGATAACCTAAGTTAAGCAATTTGGGGCCCAGGCGGAGGTTGGATGGGTAACCATACATATCTTCACCGTGGTGCTCTTGTCCCCTGTTTGCATCTGGAAGACAGGCATGGGGTTGGCACAATGGACCAAGAAGGTCTTAGTGCTCGGGCTCATGTCGAAAGCCCCCCCTACAAATAATCTAGAAAAATGACCTGGTAAAGTTAGTGTAACTACGACTATTGATGCATTAGAATAAATTGCTAATGCTTGTCGGGAGGCGAAGCATCACAAGCATGCACTACACTATAAGAATGCTCCCAATGTTAGAGAAACTGTTTGTATTAATGTATTTTGTTTGTATTAATGTATTTTGCGACTACATAAATGCACAGAGATAGAAAAGTTGATCAGAATGCATGCAAAACATCTGTTAGTACTACATAGTATATTAAGTAGCAAGCATTAGGGAGAAAGTTCCTGATTAGCTACACTATATGTCAATAAACCTAGTTAAAAGTCTTATTGGCAGCTAATATGCTCCCTCATCGTTACCGTGAAAAATTATGATTCAGTCTTGTCCGTTCTGCAGTCTACTTCTCTAACTTCATTCTCATGATCTAATTTATTATAGTACAGTATAACCTCTACTTAACGAAATTCGAGGGACCGAAAATGTTCCAGTTCGTTCATCGTGAGTTCGTTCGTCAGAGGTGTTTTGCACGTTGCATCACTTCAGGGGCTATGTAAATACAGTGGAAGCTGTGTTTAGCGAGGGCTCTCGGGACCTGAAAAATCACTCGCTAAATGGAGCTCTCGTTAATACCAAAATGATTAAATAATCATTTCACAGCCGATTCCTACAAATTTAATGCTTATTTAGCCATTTTTGTGGGAATTTTTGGTGAGTGGCGATAACACTCTATAGAGATAGCTATTAAAAATCATATTTTTGAACACTTCCATTCCTTATGATCGCATTCACTTTCAATGACATCAAATTCCATGTTAGATGCCATGCACTGGAATATAAAACGTCGAATTTGGACACTTCGTGACATGTGTACTGCACTGCGCATTGCTATAAATTGTTATTGTCCCGATGTTTGGGTGCGTCGCGGCAGCAAGTAATGGCAATGCAACTGACTATACGCGGCAAACACTTCAGAAACGAGAAAATATTTCATTCCTCCTACCTCTCTAAAAAGTGAATAAAAACGAATATATGGTTCGGAGAAAGTTTTATTCATTAAAATTTGCAAAAATGCTAGATAACTACATGACCAAGATATTACCTTCGGGAATTTAGTTCCACGCAAACACAGGGCTGCTATCTTCTCCGGTTAAAATGTGGAAATAAAGGAGAGTACTTCAACAACTGTAAGTTCGCCTCAGAAAACAGCTGACTTTGGCTTGTCGGAATCATAAGAGCCCATATCACCAGCATTTACGATTATTAAAGCATATAATAGTTATCCATTGTCCTTGGCAGTAATAATTATGCGTGGAATACTATCTGGAAACATAATTGTTACAAGCAAGTCCAAACATAACAGTTGTAAGTTCCGAAACTTCCTAAATGAATTCCATCAAGATACGTGTAATATCTTCTACCGTTCTTCCATCTAGTGGCAGCATCTGGAACTTGTTGATAGTGAATGCCGTGATTAATACTGACTACGCTCCCTGCTGCGAGATAGACACATGATTTGTAGTACATACCCTTCGTGCACATCGAAATGAATCATCTTTGACCTTTTTTCATTATATATACTCTTTGAAACAATTACAAAATACAATAGAATACGTAGACTACTTAAAATACAGGGCATCAAGTTGTTTAAACAACTTGATTACCCCTTGATCCAAGGGCTGCAGAACACTCGTCGTGTTAGGCGGCAATAAGATGATTTTCACATTTCTAAGTTCAATTTGTGGATGGGCAGGGCAATTGTCAATGAACAATACTTTTATATTTTTCCCGCCAATCCTAGCATCGAACGCGCGTAACCATTGCGAGAATAAATTTGATGTCATCCAAGCATTTTTATTCGATTCGTATGTGCTCGGTAATGTTTTAATTCCCTTGAAGCATCGAGGATGAGCGGATTTCACCACTACGAATGGTTTTACCTTGTCAGAGCCATCCATATTCGCACACAAAAGAACAGTCAACCGCTCTTTACTTTTTTTCACTCCTCTGCAAGGGTCCCCTCGAGTGGCTAGAGTTTTGTCTGGAAGGAGGTTATAGAATAGACCTGTATCGTCCGCATTGTAAATATCACATGGGCTGTAATTCTTCTTATAACTTTGTAGGACAGGTGTCCAGCCCTCCACAGCACTTACATCGACACTCGCGGAATCCCCAGATAATTTATGAAGAGATATTCCCTTCCTGTGCTTAAAGCCAGCAAACCAGCCAATGGCACATTTAAAATTGTCAATACCGAGCCTCTCACTCAGATACTCCCCTTTTGCCTTCATCAATGGGCCACTTATCAGAATGCCGGCTGTTCTCTGCTGGCAAAACCACGAGAAAAGGGCAGATTCTAACTGCAGATGTTCCCCTGCTCACTAATGTTTCTGGCTGCTTGGTATTCTTTTTTGAAGCACTGCCACACGAATTTTCTCCTTATTCTTCAAAATGGTGAATAAGGTCAAGGAAGATATGCCCAATCGCCTCCCAATCACGCTTTTGGACCCCTCGCCGCTTTCGCATTCATTAATAATTTGTAATTTAGTTTTCAGATCCAACGACTTCTGTTTCCCAGCCATGATGTTGCAATAGTTGCACTGAACTTAAATAAAAGCGGGAGCGCGGGAGAATGACAAAAGAACAATGAAATGCACGAACTTACGAGAAATTAAATAATGCGCATACGGGCATGCTGTGAATGTCCGAAATTAACATTTGACCGTCAAATTGTTCGGGAAAAAATACTGCTAGCCATATAAATCCAATGACAGAAGATATGAGCACAAGTTTTTACACGTTTGCCGAGATTGAAGGAGACATTTGCCGTTTGTTGTCCTCGCTAATACCAATTTATTTTACATGCAAATCATAGGGTTTTAAATTGTTCTTTGGCCAACCCTCGCAAATTAGAGATTCTCGTTATATGCCCCACACGTTATATGGAGCTTCTACTGTAATCCACTTCTTGTATGTACCTTGAAATTCAGGGAATGTGGTTTGCAGAACTCAATTTAAGGTAAAATTTCCACAGAGGATAGCATACTTTTATACTTACTGCTCCCTTGCCATATAAAAAACCATGGAATAACAACGAACAGGTCTTTCAGCAAGTCCTGCTAATTATACCATTTACTGCGATTTCTAAAGGCCGGTTTATGATTGGCGTGGACGTCAAACTTTAACCGTGAATTGTTTTTTTACATTCATGGAATCCTGTTATGATCGCCGGTTTATGATCAGTGTGAACGTCAAACTTTAACCGTGAATTGTTTTCGCGTTGACACCATCCTGTTACGATCGCCATCAACTGGAATGTGTGTCGGTAACCTTTGATTGCCTTTATTCATCTTTGCTTGGATGCAGATGTCTACACGTAGCCGAGCGCCAACATCAGTTGATTTGTTTACTGTCTACAAAAGAGCGAGAACATGGAGGAGTACGAGTATTATCAGCTTGTAAATGCTGTGATAGTTGTAGTAGTGGGTAAGAACCTGTGTATTCAGCTCGAGGGTGAAGTACGCATTGAAGCCAATTGTAAACCTTCCTTAACTTCCCGCCCATTGCATATCAAATATGCTAGAATTGGCGAGAGTGTATTCTTATTCCGCCACTTTCAAGAACTCTGTCTGGTTTCACTGGGGCGGCCACGTCCAACCGCTGCGTCTGGACGTCGCGGCCGGGTGGTTTCATTCAGGCATCTTACGTCCCGTTTCCGCAGCTGTGCGATGTGGGAGAATATGTATTTTCTTAAAATGCAGAGAGAGGAGAGCAGAAAAATCACCGAAAATTAGGACTGCCCGACTAGGTGACCGCGTCTCGACTGCTTCGAGAGCAGTCAAGACGCAGACGTCAAGCGTTAGCAGTCGAACGCAACAGGCGAGACGTCTCAGCGAAACCGTGCCCATTTGATATACATTGGATGAGTACGGCAGTAGTAGGGTGCCGGATGCCCCAGCGAAACCACACCTTAACTCAATACGGTTACACTCACGATGCATTTAAGGTTTTAGAGAACTGCTTCGTAAATAAAACATGATGCGACATGATCTCCAAATATGTAAATTTGGATTGACTTAGTTACCACGGAGAACTCAAATAAAATGCTTGTGGAGCCTTATAGAAAAACAAACCAAAGGAATACTGGGATAAAATGCATTAGTTTCACCTCATTATAAAAAAGACTGCTTACACCGACAATCATGTTAATTGATGAGAAATTTGAGAACTTGCACCTTAAGGTCAAAAACAGTGACTGCCCTATCCGAATAACCATTTTCTTTTAAATATAATGGTGATATAAATAACTACGCAAATACTTACCTCACTGCTGTGAATTACCGTCGATCATTCAGAGAAAACTTGTTTTCCTGGATGAGGGTGAAATTAATAAGCCATGGTGCATTTTAAAACTAATATATTTCAACTACTTTCTCTTAAAATAGGACAACAAATATGACTGTTTCTGCTTCCCCTTCATTTCCTTAAAAATTGCACTTTCCACTTTCCGGAAGGAACTCATTAAATTTTCTCTACTTTCGGAACACAAAATAAATTTTTCTAAGGTTTCCAATGCTGAACTGACAGACACCGAGTTCGGACAGTCCATTTCCGGTCCATCATCTTCCTGATCTTCCTCCACTCTGGCGTCTCAGGCACATCCTCTACTTCTTCGCCGGCACATGTCTCTACATTGATGTCCACTGTCACGTATTCATCAAATGATGAGTTGACTCTCATCGTCTGCGCCAAGCCCACCCAGAACTCGCTGTCCATCGAGTCCTCTCAAATCTTTACACACTCTGTTGAGTGAAAACCCAGCTTTACGGAAACAGTGAGCTATGCTAGTTGGTGGGACACACTTCCATGCTTCGTAAAGGCGCTGCATACCCTGCAGAATGTTCCACTTTAGGAGTTTTACACTTTCAACACTGTCCAAGCGGCAGACCAAAATCTCCACCAGCATGCGTCGGTAAATCCTCTTCACGACAGAAATTACCCCTTGATCCAGCAGTTGCAGCTTGCTTGTGCAGTTAGGGGGGAAGAAAATAATAGGCACGGAATTTTATTGCATTAGGTCTCAGTGGGAGCGTGGTGGCCTAGTGGGTAAAGCACTTGGCTACTGATCGAAGGGTCCCGGGTTCAAATCTGGGTCCTTTGGATGCCCTTGAACAAAAAATCCTCGGAGTGTGAGGTGGCCCAGGGAAAGGAACTGTCCCCCCTACCCTGAATGTGTGAAGTTCACACGCCTGTGGCTTAGTCCGGGTTGCTACCCTCAACTATCCAAAACCAACCTTCGGGTTGATTCTCTGAGTGAGGTGTGTTCCAAGTATGCTAAAGAAATGTTCAAGCCCACGATACAAAAGTCAAAATTTGGCATTTTATAAATCAAGCAGTTTAGCAAAAACATGGGGACTAAATTACGAACTTACCGTACAAAGAAGTAGATAAATTACCAGACGTAATAATTGCCACTTAAAGCACAACCAGGTTTCACTTGCAAAGATTTAAATTACATGTAGACTCACGAAAAAGAACTGCAGTGACACTCTGGAACAACCAGGGGCCCGTTTCTCAAAGCTACAAGTCCACAAATTACAAGTATGATTTTACAAGTGTTACTTTCGAGTAACATGTGAAATTCTGTTTTTCAAACGTACAAGTCTACTAATTACAAGTAACGAGTCCATTTCACAAGTTACAAGTGTTTACTCACAAGTGTTTTCATTGTTACGACACATTCTGTTCCTCAAACAGACTTGTGAGTAACAAGTTCTTGTAACTTGTAAGGAAATTTCTACAAGTCCTCCGAGGTGAGTAAATCGCAGTCAATCAGAAAGAATAACTGGGAAAACAAATGAAAAGCGACAAGCGATCTCTTTTTCTCAACTGTTATGAAGGCGATAGCGACGAACAAGGTATCAGTAGATAGGATTTTTTTACCGACTTTTGACATAACATGCTCAGTTTACGTTAAAACAGATTGTTTTTTTTTAAATTTAAAGTTAAAAGAAAAGTCTTTTAGACTAAGACGTAACGAGAAAAGAACACCCCCGCGGAGACTTAGTGAATAAACAACGAAGAAGAAAGATTTATTTCCAACCGGGACAGGAATGTTGCTTTTAATCGTGCAATTTATAAATGATCTCATTTGATAAAGAATAAATTATTTTGGGGAGGTGGGAAAGGTTGAAAATGTGAAAGTTAAGCGCAAGTCTGCTAGTATTATTTATTACTAATTATCAACATATATACCTACTTTTCATGTCACGTCATTATGTTTATACATTGAGAGGTAAAAATGCAGAGCATAAGTTCCCGTACTTATATGATAAATCGCTATGAAATATCAAGTCGCGAAAGTTCAATAGGAAACTCCATACGTAATTAAAGTCGACATTTTTATGTGACATCTCGCAAATGCTACGCTAATGTGCTGTGGTTTTTCCTAATACACCGTTGGCATGTGTCCGATACCCTTGGTGTAACTTGGGGATCAAGAACAAGTGAAATTAAAAATAAATTGCATAAGTTCTAGAAAGAAGTGACGTAAATAGGTGGTAAAATATCTCCTTAGCCCATCAAAATGATAGAGGAAAAAAAAATTATCCCGGCAGGGATCGACCCACAGTCTTATGGTACGTGAATCTTGCACGCTACCGCTACACCAACTGGCTTCCTTCACAGCTTGAGATCCCTTTGGGTATTAATAATGAACATTCAAAATGGCTGAAATAGTCTTCGCTTGTCTGACGATAAAACGCTATTCCGCTATTTATTCGTACCTATGAAAGATAAACACTGCACAAGATGATGTCTTGACATGCTAGAATTGTGAATAACCTTCATTTCGAGTTCGTCTTTCCCTTCCTGCGATGGAATAAACGACTTTTCCTCATGATGTTCAACTTTTGCAGACGATTCCTTCTCGCTTAAGATATTTTAAGGTAAACTGTGAACTAAAAATTCTGTTTATATTGTGTTCACGCATTTATAGACACCGAGCAACATAGCACTGACTCTTGGTTAAAAAAGATGCAAGAAAATGTACGTCCCGTACGTATCCCATCCTTGCCGTAATATTGTTATTATGTCTTACGAAAGTGGTTTGAAAGATAAACACAGGACAACAATATATCTTGGCTTTCAAGAATTATAAATTACTTTCATTACAAGATAAAATAGCAATTCATACATTGGAATAAACGATTCCAATCGTACGTATCCCATACTTGCCGTACAATATTGTTATTATGTCGTACTTACGAAAGTGGTTTGAAAGATAAACACAGCACAACAATATATCTTGGCGTTCAAGAATTATAAATTACATTCATTACAAGATAACAATGCAAATCTTACGTTGGAATAACCGATTTTTCCTTATTATGTTCAAGTATTGCCGATGATTCGTCCTCGCTTGGGATATTTTAAGGTGAATTGTACACCAAAAATACCATTTATCATGTATTCACGTATTTATATAAACCGAGCAACGTTGCAGTGACTCTAGGTAATAGTAGATTGCTGGACACTCTCGAAATATATTTAAAGGTTAAAAAAATAGCTAAATACGGACAGGATGACGACCGCCATTTTCACTTGTAAAATATTAGTTACAATTGTTGAGAATCCACAAGTCCTCCGTTTTCGTTTGAAACACTTGTAAGTAACACTTGTAAGTCACTCTTGTAAGATTCGACTTGTAACTTGTGGACTTGTAGCTTTGAGAAACAGGCCCCAGGTTTCACTGGCAAAGATTGATTATAGACTCTCGAAAATGAACTGCAGTAACACTCGAGAGCAACCAGGTTTCACTCGCAAAGATTGAAATTATATACTCACGATGATGAACTACAGTCAAACTCGAGAATAACTAACCATGCCACTAACAAATGACGCAAATTACCAGAAATACGACTAACTGGATAAACAAAAAAGGAGGTTTCTGATTGGCTTGTTCATACGGAGTCTCTGATTGGTCCTTTTCACTTTCAAAACAGCAAAAACCTCGAAAATATTCAAAATTAACCTTTTTTTTAATACGTTAAGAAGAGGTAAATATTACAAGACAGGGCTAATCTTTCATTTTGTTTATCAGGAGTTTTCGTAAAACAGGAGTTCATTCATTAGAGGTATTTACTAATGCATTTAAATAGGAATTTCGTGGGACCAATAGCATTCGTTCATCAGAGTTCTTCGTTTAGCGGGAGTTTGTTAGGTAGAGGTTTTACTGTATGCCAGGTATTGTAAAATGTTATTGACGTCATCAGAAACTACAACTATGCTCCACATCCTCCTCCCACACCTTGTACTCTCAATCTTGAACTGCACCCCCGGCAGTCTTCTGCACTCTGCATCCCCCACTGGGATTCCTGCACTCTGCTCCCACATTTTAGCAAGGTTTATGCGTGCATTCTGCCAGCAATGCTGACTCACTAGGATGCAGAAACACCAGTGAGTCACGGGGCACCAATGAAAAATCACTATAAATTGAGGCCCTGAGAGTCAAAGTAATACAAGTGACAAACATCGTCCAGTGTCACCTGTATCACTCTACCCCGGTAAGAAATGACAAACAGCAAAGTAGCTTAAGTGTTCGGCGGCTAGTTTGCAGCACCATACTTTCGAACACTTGTATTCCTATTCCTGTAGCTACCTGACGATACCCGACAGTAGTAACTTAGAAAATGTGCACTTTTGTCGTTTTTCGTGTTGATGTCACTTGTATTACCTACTTTGACTCTCAGGCCCTCAATTATACCTTTGGTAGCATGTTTTCAGAAGTACATAATGGGATTGTGAAATCATTACAATGGTGTCACACCCATGTCCCTTCAACCAGTGTGAACGGAGATTGTTGTTCCACAAAATTGATAACAGCTCTATAACAGATCAAAACTTTCAGAAAACACTTACATAGTTTAGACAATATTGTATTAAAATCTGACGGGAATTGAACCAAGGGTAATTATGCAGTAATCTGCTGTAATGCAGTAACTTACAGCATTTCTCCTAAGAGGCTCAAAAAATGGGCTCTTTTTTTCATACTCTCGTGAGAAACAGCATTTTGGCAAAAATGATAAAATATTAATTGCAACCATTCAACAGAGAACAACACAGCCTACATGTCTATGCTTGTATTACTATCAGCCCAGGCATTTTCATTATATTCAGCTTCAAACTCGGGGACACAATTTTTCTCAATGCTTCCAATATATTTCATAAGAAAATCTTGAATTTGAAATGCACCTTCGTGTAGTCAATATCTCATGAAATGATTTCCTTTCAGCCTCCAATGAGCCGAAGACCTATGCTACCCTGGTGAAATCTGGTGGACTTGGAAGTGGAGGATTTGCTTCATCTGGTGGGTCAATGCCTGGTGCCCCAAGTAAACCACCAACATCTCCAGTAAGTAGAACTACTTTCAGTTATTACTAATCAATAATTGATACCCCTTTTGAAATTCTTGTTATATTTAGCTCTTGTTCTGATCTCCCTCTCGGAATAACCCCAGTACAGTCAAATCTTTTTATTGTGAAAAATTTGTTTTTACACCAAAACCTGCTACACCACATGGTGTAACTGTTCATTTCGAGTAATATGTGCTTTCATTATGCAGTAGAAGATCGCTTATCTGAAATTCTAAGTAACTGAAGAATCTAAATGACGGAACATTTTTCCAGAATGTTCACAACATTTATTATTCATGTCACACTCAAAATGATGGCTATTTTGCCATTAGAAAAGACACATCGAGCACTGTTGAACTTTGTGTCAACCCCATGGGTTTCCAACCAATTAAAACCGCAGTTCCATTCCAAAGAAGAATGTCTCATTTCTTAGTTGCTCGTACCTTGGCTGGTGATCAAGCAACAGCACAAACAACATTTAAAAATGTTGGGATTGTTTCACACTGATTGTTGTTGTTGCCACGGATTTAATTTTAAATAAGAGATACACGGACCACATTGTGCTCGCATGGTTTTATTGACGACACTTGCACGATACATCAGGAAGACCGGAAGTAAAAACAAAATTCAAAAGAGAAATAAAAACCAAAACACTCAAAAGGAGACATTATGGCGGCAGATTAAAGTCGTAACAAAAAACCAAATATCGCAGTTTATTAGGAGAGAGCCAATGTGTTCAAGTACCTTAACCTCTCGGTTGGGACCATGGAATTTCATGAATGGGTTATCGCACAAATTGTTTTTAAAGAGTAAAAAAGTAGTTATTTCGATATTTTAAGTACAGTGGAAGCTGTGTTTAGCGAGGGCTCTCGGGACCTGAAATATCACTCTCTAAATGGAGCTCTCGTTAATACCAAAATGATTAAATAATCATTTCACAGCCGATTCCTATAAATTTAATACTTATTTAGCCATATTTGTGGGAATTTTTGGTGAGTGGCGATAACATTCTATTGAGATAGCTATTAAAAATCATGTTATTGAACACTTCCATTCCTTATGATCGCATTCACTTTGAATGACATCAAATTCCGTGTTAGATGTCATGCACTGGAATATAAAACGTCGAATTTTGACACTTCGTGACGTGTACTGTACTGCGCATTGCTATAAATTGTTTTTGTCCCGATGTTTGGGTGCGTCGCGGCAGCAAGTAATGGCTATGCAACGGACTATACGCGGCATACACTTCAGAAACGAGAAAATATTTCACTCCTCCTACCTCTCTAAAAAGTGAATAAAAACGGATATATAGTTTGGAGAAAGTTTTATTCATTAAAATTTGCAAAAATGCTAGATAACTACATGACCAAGATATTACCTTCGGGAATTTAGTTCCACGCAAACACAGGGCTGCTATCTTCTCCGGTTAAAAGGAAGAAATAAAGGAGAGTACTTCAACACCTGTAAGATCGCCTCAGAAAACAGCTGACTTTGGCTTGTCGGAATCATAAGAGCCCATATAACCAGCATTTACGATTATTAAAGCATATAATAGTTATCCATTGTCCTTGGCAGTAATAATTATGCGTGGAATACTATCTGGAAACATAATTGTTACAAGCAAGTCCAAACATAACAGTTGTAAGTTCCGAAACTTCCTAAATGAATTCCATCAAGATACGCGTAATATCTTCTACCGTACTTCCATCTAGTGGCAGCATCGGGAACTTGTTGATAGTGAATACCGTGATTAATACTGACTACGCTCCTTGCTGCGAGATAGACGTATGATTTGTAGTACATACCTTTCGTGCACATCGAAATGAATCATCATTGACCTTTTTTCATTATATATACTCTTTGAAACAATTACAAAATACAATAGAATAGGTAGACTACGTAAAATACAGGCCATCAAGTTGTTTAAACAACTTGATTATCCCTTGATCCAAGGACTGCAGAACACTCGTCGTGTTAGGCGGCAATAAGAGGATTTTCACATTTCTAAGTTCAATTTGTGGATGGGCAGGGCAATTGTCAATGAACAATACTACTTTTCTATTTTTCCCGCCAATCCTAGCGTCGAACGCGCGTAACCATTGCGAGAATAAATTTGATGTCATCCAAGCATTTTTATTCGATTCGACACTCGCGGAAACCCCGGATAAATTATGTAGATATATTCCCTTCCTGTGCTTAAAGCCAGCAAACCAGCCAATGGAACATTTACAATTGTCAATACCGAGCCTCTCACTCAGATACTCCGCTTTTGCCTTCATCAGTGGGCCACTTATCGGAATGCCGGCTGCTCTCTGCTGGCAAAACCACGAGAAAAGGGCAGATTCTAACTGCAGATGTTCCCCTGCTCGCAAATGTTTCTGGCTGCTTGGTCATCCTTCTTGAAGCACTGCCGCACGAATTTTCTCCTTATTCTTCAAAATGGTGAATAAGGTCGAGGAAGATATGCCCAATCGCCTCCCAATCACGCTTTTGGACCCCTCGCCGCTTTCGCATTCATTAATAATTTGTAATTTAGTTTTCAGATCCAACGACTTTCGTTTCCCTGCTATGATGTTGCAATAGTCGCACTGAACTTAAACAATAGCGGGAGAATGACAAAAGAACAATGAAATGCACGAACTTACGAGAAATTAAATAATGCGCATACGGGCATGCCGTGAATGTCCGAAATTAACATTTGACCGTCAAATTGTTCGGGAAAAAATACTGCTAGCCATATAAATCCAATGACAGAAGATATGAGCACAAGTTTTTACACGTTTGCCGAGATTGAAGGAGACATTTACCGCTCGTAATAGTAAACGACCCCAGTGGAGCCTGGTTGTTGTCCTCGCTAATACCAATTTATTTTACATGCAAATCATAGGGTTTTAAATTGTTCTTTGGCCAACCCTCGCAAATTAGAGATTCTCGTTATATGCCCCACACGTTATATGGAGCTTCTACTTTATTTATAAGTGTTAATTTGCTTTTTTAACGTTTGTGAAATTCACCAAAATTTCATGAGTAAATCTTATTCGTGAAAATCAATCAATCATGATAGCACACCACTGATTTTAACCTCCACTAATTGGTTACGCTTAATTTTTCAATGATTCACTCGTGTAACGATTGATTTCATCTGTTATGAACTCAATGAGTGCATAGTCAAAAAAAAATTCAAAATACTTCAAAGCATAACACTTAGGGTCCAGATTGAAGTTTTCGAAGAATTCCCTTCAAATGGAAACCTTGGCCAATCAGAAAGAGGATTTGATGCTGATATTTTCACCACGCTCCTTGCGATAGTGCCACTGTATCTTCCGATTTGAAGCTCCCTTCTCCAGAAAGGCTTGATTCAGGGCGGGTATCCTCAATGTCCACATCCTGCGAACCGGAGCAATCCATAGCTGGATGTATCCATCATCACTTGGCAAAAATTAAAATTACCACGGAAAGGGCTACTGCGACAACCCAAGATATTTGAAAATGTTGAATTCAGGCATAAAAGGGAGAACAATGTGTGCGTATTGAAAATCAACGAGAAACTAGGTGGATGGGATGCACTATAATGGGCAGGGACAGACTTCACACATATATATTGTCCCTTTCCCCATCCTCTGGCTTCTGCACATAACATGTAGAATCACAGGTGATTAAAACATCTGAAGCACATATGATGGTGAGCCACAAAAGTACCACGACATGGGACAGACTTCTGGTAGGGGCAGACTTCGCACCTAGTCCTGGTGCCTTTGGGGCTCCCCCTCATTGTCTGTAAAAAAAATTTCCGCCCCATTTCATCATTCCCATGGAAAAGGGACTTACCCACGTGTGCATACTGCAAATATTTATGTCTTCAGGCTGACAGTAAATTGAAGGCAAGCGGTCAAAACTTATGTTTCTAACAGGTAGACTTTGATTTGGTTCCTCCCTCTTGAGATGGACTGCAAGTCAGTTGTCCAGGTTGCCTGGCCCTTTAGCTGTCTCTATGTAAGATATACTCTACACACTGCTCAATTCAATGGAAACTTGTCTTTCCTCAGCCTCTCATGGCCCGCGGAGAGAGCAAGGACGTGAGTGATGGTTCAATGTCTGGCCAAAGCCCGAGCAACATCATGGGTGGTGGCGGTACAGGTGGATTGAGCACCCCTCAGCCACAGCGGCTGTCTCGAGGCTCCCGAGGGGGAAGTGGCGGTGGCGCCATTCGAGGAGTGACCCGGGACCGTGGACCTGGTAGGGGAGTGTCAGAGGACAGCATCAACTCTCCCCAGTCTGGATCGTCATCTTGGCTTGGCAGTGGGTCTGGCAACTGTGAGTTTCAGTGTCTCAGTATACCCAACTACTCCTGAATCATTATTTGCTACTTATATAGGTGATTTTTTAAATTAATCTTTTTTGTTGTTTTACCTCTTCTGTTGTACAAACAGTGGTTCACCATGGTGCCACAGTTTTCTGGTTTTACACTTGCCATGAGTATAGTACAAATTTAGTGGCAATCAATGTGGTTAACAAAGGAAAATGGCAAACTTTTTAATTTAACATCTGTGTTGTATTAAAATTTGTCTGAAGTAAACGCTTGATGGTGCAGTATGTGCAGCTGTTGTGAACATTTTGCTCCTTAAAAATCTCAAAAATTCAAGGTGGAGAAGGATACCTCGGTAGTTAAATTGACTTAATCTCTTAATGTGATATTAAGGGATCTGAGTTAAAGTCTTGGACAAAAGTGGATGCTTTTTGTTGAGTGAAATTTTCACCCCTTACTGCTTTGTGCAATTCACTTTCATATGTCCTCCTGAAACTATCACAGTATATGGCTTTGAATTCAGCCTATCATCCACCTTTGGACATATATGGACCTGGAAGGGACTGTTACAATTGACATTCATTATCTGCTATTGGCTTGTCGTCCTCGAGGAATGATAATTTGGTCCATGAGATTTCCTATTAATATGTTCATGATGCATGACATGAAATGGTATCAAAATATAAGGAACTAGCATTTCATAACCTAAGATTTGTACCTAAACTTCATGAATGATGCTGCCACACTTACTTTAAGTTATCATTTTGAAAATTTTCAGCTTAGTTTTACAGAGGAACACAAGTCTATCTCACATGTATTGCAGTCAAAAATCTTGAATGAAGATTCATGTATTGGTGACTATAATGTTGGGATACCGTTGGGCATATTAGAGTGGAGGAACTGTAAACTGATTGGTGTTGAACATTAAATTGGTAAACTAATAGTGGTATGTAAAAGACCATCTGTCTACATATCCTTTCAACCACATGATTTACACAGCGCATGACATGATAGTGAATGGCCATTTCCTGATATCGTTTTATTTATCGATGGAATATACATACAGCTTTGTTAACGTTATTTTACTGACTTATTAATGTAATTTGTGATTTTATGTGGGGTAGTGGATGCCTTGAATCATTGAGGGGAGTGCACATTGCTCCTCTGGGTGAATGATGATCCTCCTTGACAGATTTCAGCCAATTACGTTCTGTTAATATGGGAGAGCTGTTACTTAGTTGTGTATTCTGAGTGAAGGTAAAGTGACCATTCTGTGCCGATTTTTAAAATATGGATTTATCCTGCCTCTCCATTCTCTCATGTCTAAGCCATCACTGGCAATCCTTGTCCATGGCGGTAGGAAGCTCCTAAGGAAACCAATGCTCATGGCACCAATGTACTCGAGGGAATGGTGAGAGCGTGGGAAGTCGGATGAGGAATGGGTAGCAAAAAGGGGATTAGGGGAAGGAAGAAGCCAGTAGGGCCAGTCAAGATACCAAAACAATCAGTGTTCATTTAACCCTTGGGGACCGAAGAATGGCAGTGAAAAAGAAACTTCTTGAAATCTTGAAATTACATAAAATCTGTAGTTTGTCGTTGGAATTCCCTATCCTTCCCGGGCGGACCTTTATGTTGCTATGCAAAATTGTGAGTTACATAAAATCAAGCTGTGTAAAATTGGGGTTTTACTGTATTTGTAATGCTTTGTGGGAATCCATTTGCAGTAAGGTTACCCTGGAATTCTTTCCTCACCAACCTACCTACCTAAACTTAATGAAGCAAAGGACCTTAGTTTTTTGGTCACGTTCCCTAATGAGCAATCAACCAGCAAGCATCATCAGGGCATGACCAAGAGGCATTATTCATGCATTATCCCTGTTCTTGACCTTATTGGAGTTGGGTGCCTTTCACTGTTCCATTTCCTTCTCTCTCCTTGTCATGACTCATTTAACAACAATGTCCCTTGGACAATGACACAAGCACACAAAATATTTTAAACAGAGTTCAACTATGCTTATCTCAATGGTTTCAGGCTCAACTTCGATGAAGTTCATTTTAAATAATGAAAAAGGAAACTTTGTTTTATTCCATCAATTCAGGTACCTGAAGACGTACGCCACTTCATCAAAACTAGTTGTACCATGAAATAAATTGATGGAATAAAACAGTTTTATTTTTCATTATTCGACTATGCTACTTAGAGTGGGCAAGGGCCCAGCCACATGGACAATTTGGTTCCCGTAAGATCACCGAAGTTTAGCAATTTTGGGCCCGGATGGCGGTTGGATGGGTGACCATACATATCTTCACTGTGGCGCACTTGTCCCCTGTCTGCATGTGGCAGACAGGCATGGGGTTGACACAATGGACCAAAAAGGTCTTAAGTGCCTGGGCTCCTGTCGAAGTGAATCATCTTGATAATTTTTTTTCAATAATTGGTTTTCCAGGGAACATGGGTGGTGATGGAGATAGGCGCCGAATGGGTAATAGCATGCACCAGTACTCTGATAGTCAGCAGTTGTTTATGGGCAACCTTCCACATCATGCTGGTGAAAATGATTTGAAGGTAATTGTCAATATTTATTTAAACATTGAGAAATGTGTAAATTTAGTCATTTACTTTGAGTATAGTATCCATTTCTCTGGCTCATCCTGTTTTCAAGCATGTTTCTATTAGCTAAAGTACCTAATCAGTGAAAGGCATTTGGCTTTTCTATTGGACTACCGTAGATAATGAGAATTTTGGTATAGATCACATTCTTACTTCCAACTGATAACTTTCTCAAAATTTGCCTTTTGAAATGGGCTCTTGGCTTAAAAAATATTCTTCAAAATGAAAGTGTATCGGAAATTGAAAGTGTGAACCTTTTAGTTCAGTTATTAGTTTAGTTGAATTCAGTTAAGTTGTCACCATAGACTGAGAACCCTACTTTAGGGAATGTGTGGAAAAATATCCATTGTAATGGAGAAGTGCTCATGATAGCAAATTTTTGAACTAAGTGGAGGAAATGCATTAGAGATAGGCCACTCTGAAAATTACCTCTGTAATTTTCGTAAATTGCCCGAGTATTCTTCGTAATTTACTATGCCCCTTGAAAATTACCATAATTTTATTTATAATTCACCTATGTTTGAGATAATTTTTCATACAGACAAATTCCCAGCATGTTCTTTTAAGCCAAGCTCACATTTACTACAAGTTTAATAATAAATTGAGACATTTACAACTCATTTTTGGAATATTTTACTTAAATTATAACATTATAAAAGTAATGCATTAGAATATTCTTTAAAATTTCTCATACTTTGACAAAAGAAAGCCAGATTGCGTGTTGCTGCCGTAGTTCTTTTTACAATTTAAAAAATTTCTAATATATTAATGTTGCATTAGGTATGGTTTAAACATTGTTATTCCATTCGTTTTGCTATTGGCTTTCTTATTTAACTATACATTTGCTGTTAAATGGTTAAAACAAAAAAATACTGGAAAATTACTGTAATTAATCGTGGTAATTTACCTCAGATGAAAATTACGATAATTTTCCCATCCCTACCCACAGCCATGCAGCCCTGCTATTTCATCAACTTTTTCGTGCTGTTTGTTTTGCTTTAGGAGGGAAATAAGATGTAAGAGATTGTTTGGGGTAGTCTTCTTCAATTTCAATTTGCTTCTCTCAAAGCCACTCCTTAGGTTTTGGTTTTGTCCAGCCTGTACTGGGTAAATTGTCAATTTTCACGTAATGGTAGGAGACATTATGAATGACAATGATGGTTCCAGGTGAGACGTTCTCCAAAATGTAATTTTCAAATTAATCCTTGTACATTTCCTTTTTATTTCACCATGGAGGTTGCAGTATTTTTCTTGCAAAAAAAATATTGCACCTGTTTTAAAGCCTTCAAAGTTATTCCCAGCATCTACCATTGCACACTCTGGTCCTTTCCCATTACAGCCACGAACTCCACAGTCAAACGTGATAGGAACACATCTTTTGTGGTCAGAGTGGCTATTTATTTCCAAATGTAATTGGAACAATGATCCATAATCGATCGAATCTTGAATCTATGTATTCAGTAATATTTGATCTAATCCAGAACCTATCCTGAATCCTAATATTAGCTGTCATTAGTCTTGTTATGGTAATGCTACTGGATAGAAGTGGAATTTTGCATGTTGTTCTTTTAGTCCTCTGTTGTAACTTACGAAGAATTTATTAGTTTAATAGACACGCAAGATTCTGATGTGTTGGTGGTTGCCGTGAGCATTACTTATTTATGATTTGTGAAACCTCTATGAAATTCATGTCAGTATTTACCCTGATGAAGGCTTCATTACAGTGAATGGGGAAATTAATCTTATAATTTAAGGAAAATTCTTAACTGACTATTAAATTATTTAAATTTCGGAATCCATACCTCATTATACAGTTTCTATTGAACATTTGTCACGCAATAGTATTTTTTTACTTTGTATCTGAATTGTAGGAACTATTTGGTAAATTTGGAACTATTCTGGACCTCCGGATTCACAGCAAGCCGAACACTAAAGGACCTGGTGGCAAGTGTGTTCCCAACTATGGCTTCATCGTCTTCAAAGATCCATCAAGTGTACAAGATGTTCTCAGCCGGAAGGTGAGTTCAAAGTGTTAACCCACCCATTACATCAATGCTGCTTGAACATTTTTTTCATATCGTTCTAAGTCTGTTGAGAAATAGAGATTTATTTATGAATTTTCATAAGGTATTTTTTCCTCTTTTCTTTATAACACTATTTGCAAATACATACTGAGTGTCTAATTGTATGTACGAAATGCTTTGCCAGCCTCTAGGGCAGGGGTTCCCAACCTCATACCCCCTTGGCCTTAGGTAAATTATCCTGTACGCCCTATTCATTATGATGAGAAATTTATTCTCAAGTTTACCATGCACATTCTCAATATAAGAAAAAAAAACAGTATTTGAAAATGAAACAATACCATAAAATCGGGTCATAATATAATTGTAAAAAAATTGATGCATTAGTTAGTTACACATTGTTTGATTCTGCTTCGATTTCATTGTGTACAAAGATGGAAACTGGGAAATACTTGTGCATTTAAGAAAATATGTCAGCAACAAAATACGACACTGTGCTTTTATTCATTGAAGAAATGCTTCTTTTGAAGGTTACTGATTTGAATGTCGAGATTTACTTCTACCTTGGCTGCAATGGTACCTCTTTTTTGCTTCAGGAGAGCAATTTTGTTTTGATTCATAAATGGCTGAACTTCGATAGCATTTTATAAATTTGAAATGATAAGATAGCTGTTACATCGTGGGGGGGGGGGGGGGGTCGTGGTGAAAAGAGATGGCGGTGAGAATTAAAGTAGGTGAGCTGCTGGTGAAGTCTGTTATCTTTTGAGAAAATTTTCAAAAAATTAGCTTAAATATTCTTAAAATCAATTCTGAATTCCACTTTTGTGAAATAAGTGAAATTTTCACAGAAACTTCCACTGCTGCTAACTGTTCTAAAATGGAATGCTACTGCTGTGGTGGCACCTCTGTCTTGCAAGTACCGCAGTAACAGTGGTATTGGCTGTGAATTTTGGAAAGTGCCCCAGGTTTAGTGGTCACCAGCATTGTTCAACCATTGAATGGCTTTTGCTACTCTAAATCAATTTAATGTGTTGATTAAAACCAAATCTTTTTTTAATGAATCACAGATTCCAAGTTTTTATCCAAAACCAGTTTTCAACATATTGAAAAAGCATTTTTTTCATTGCCAATTCAAATTTAAAATAAATCAAAATTCATTTGTACATTTTCAAATTCATGAACTGAAGTAGTTGTAGGTTTTCCCTCAAACTCTGATGTAATTAATTAGCTTGATAATAGAAATAAAACTGAGCTGTAATTATATTCTTGTTATATTTGGCTCCAAGCAAGGTATGCATCAAATGGGTGATTTGCAAAGTGCTACTTATTAATATTTATAAATGTGAATAATAGCACTTTTTCAACACCTGAAATCAGCTCAT
Source organism: Pyrrhosoma nymphula (assembly GCA_963573305.1). NCBI lineage: Eukaryota > Metazoa > Arthropoda > Insecta > Odonata > Coenagrionidae > Pyrrhosoma > Pyrrhosoma nymphula. The sequence continues at coordinate 29,319,343 of OY754333.1, forward strand.
ATTGGTGTGATGCAGCTTCAAACTGTACCATAAATAAATGCTGATGTAATGTTCGATTTAGAATGTAATAGCCTTCTCATGATTAGGAGACAACAACCTGACTTCCAATAATGCAACATAAACAGCATTACTGTCTCTTAGACCAGTAGCACTGTTTCATTTTACCCAAAATTTTTATTTGACTCTGCCTAGAATGCATGGGCTTCTGTTGTCAGTGAAAACATAGCACAATCAGGGTGTCCAGCATCAGGAAAAAGCTGGAAACCAGGAAATGTCAGGGAATTTGACACATCAGGGAAAATTCTGGGAAATGTCAGAATTTCGTCCAAAGTCAGGAAATTTGAAATCGGCTGTTCGAAAACTACCGTAATTCCCAGTCCATAAGACGCAGTGTTTTTTTACTCCAAAACGTGCTCTGAAATCAGACTGCGTCTAATGAGCTGAGGGTATAACTTCATCTTCTGAGACGCAAGATGATTCGCCGGAAAAGATACTATTGAATATTTTTCCCCGCGTCAGGCATAGAAAATGGTTGCTTTTGTTAAGGCCGTTTTACACGGTTCATTTGTTTGCACAATCTATTGCATGAACGCTTGCATGAGGAAAATATGACTCAACGGGAAATAGAACCTGTTCTAAATCCATTCAGACAAGTATACAATTTGGGATTCATTCGTTTGTACAAAAACTTGCATCATGTAAAACGGCTGTTACAAATGTTGATTATACCACTGTTGACCCAGTAGAAAGCAATAGAGTTTTAATATTTCGTTGTCAGTACTTCCTAAAAAAATTCCCAAATAAATAGTATATGTGTTGTAGTGGTCCACGGCCCGCCCGGATTAACTTTGGGCCGAAAGACACACGTACGATATATAAAAAAAATGTCCTCGCGAACCTCTCCCGCACGAGATCCACGGGGCAAACCTGCGTCACCTAGTACAACACGAAAAAATAATTAGAAGCCTCTCTTAGAGAGGATAAGCAGGTGGGGGGTCCCCGACCTAGCGTAACTTGGCATGCTCCCTGGCTTTACCGCTGGGGCAGGGTGGAGATGGGTCACTGGTACTGGGTTTATAGGTTATTCGGCTTGCTGGGTAAGAAGATTTAAAAAATATACCTTTTCCATTCAACAAAACAAGCTTATATAAAAAAAAAACGACTCACAATTATCTCAAACAAAATGCCCTTCTAATAATTAGTGAAGTGATGGGTTGATAGATGAGGGATGAGACATTTAAATGGTTGAAACGAACCCTTCATGAAATGAATGAATAAGATGAATTTCAAAATAATGATAAACACATGTAATAGCCACAAAAAAAGGCTTATCCTCGCACACAGGCGATTTACTTAATTAGTCCACTTCCAAATAAACTGGGGGTGAGGGAGGTAATTACTAGTCCTTCCCTTTTCTCTTGCTGTTATGGTATAATTATCTATTTTGGGCGTCAATCACTCGCCATTGAAGAACACTGTCGTAATGTGGGGGCCCATCGCTAACTTGATGGCTAGGAGGCTGAAATAGGGGGGAGGGTTAGTCGGGTCGGCAACCTTACGTGGCCGTTGACACAGGATTCTTGGTACGGGACGGCAAGCATGGCAGGCACTTGGTAGTCCAAACTGGATCCTCTGATTCTACAGTGGACTCCAGGCTCAACACGCCACTCGTGGTCTCCGTGTCCGTCGAGAATATCTTGGGGGGAAATGTGGTCCAAACAGCGGATGTGGTACCTTGTGTGTACCTCTCAGCCTCCAGCACCTTCAAATCAGCTCTCCCAGCTCGAGCAGCCTTCCGCACAGTGATATCGCTCAGTGTATTCTTTTTTTTCTTTCCTTCCGTGATCGCCTTTTATACCACTGTGGAGGGGAAGGGGACGTGGCGGATAGGGGTAACTGAGGAAGGGGGAACACAGTGGGGGATTCACACATCGCTTTTTTAACTTAAAATCAACCATACCTTGTGACTCATTCATACTCCTCACTCCACTGCGTTTTACTCCATTCACTCGACCTTGTCACTTATTCCTCGATCTCAGACACGCACACATTCACTCAATTTCCTCACGCACACCTCCTCCCACCTCAACAAGCCAAATAAAGGAAGGCGAAGGAATAAGGGGGGGGGGGGGGGAAGAGTGGTTTGGGTAGAAGGCAAAAGGTGTAACGGCTTGGACCGTTACAGTATACAATGTAGCATATGTGCATGTATACTATGTAACATAATGTGTAGTTTAGTTTCATCTTACCAGTGGTTTTGCTGCGGAACTTATACGCATTGGACTAGCAGGGAAGTCACCCATCTGCTAATACATTTTATAGCTTGTGATAAAATCGGAGTCTACAGGCACTCAAAATTTAGTATGAGAGTGTCGTTCAATGCGTAATATGTTCCTTTCTCTTTAATGTGCATATCTGCTTTTGCTGTCGCTGTGCTTGTTTGTAAATACAGTCACCGTGCTCCAGGCTGAAGCTTGTGCTGCCATGAAGGCTTTAAAAGATACACAAGTCAGCAGATTAACCCTTTAACTGCGCTAATAATCTGAAATATAGCTCTCCCCAAACAAACTTTTTTTCTAAATTTTTGCGTAATTTTAAAATTGTCACTTTTTATTTAAAGGAAAATTAGTTTCAAAAGTTACAGTGAGTAATTAATCTCTGATTTTACTGTTGAATAGGAATTGTTGTACTTTTTTACTAAAACCATAAACCATACTTCAAATCACCAATAGACGATGGGAGCAGTTAAAGGGTTAAGTTGTCATTTACATCATATGACTAAACTATTCATGTCGTACTTTTTGCTAACAAGGAGACATTGCGAGATTGATGCTCGGGATCCAAATGACGCAGTTATTTTCTGAAACTATTGAGGTAATGCGGGAAAAGTGTCACGGCTTTCTTCCCCATTAGTCCAGTCAATCTAGCAAAAAAAGGTAGTTACAAAATTAATAGCAGGTTGGCGAATGGAAAAACAGTTTCTTGTTTAGGATGAAGAATATGTAAAATTGGACCAAAAATCTCAGTACATTTAGAAGGGGGAAGCAATAATATGAAGAAAAAAACAAGAAAAATCTGTTTTTTTACAGTTATCTCGAAAACTATTGATTTTACAAAAAGAAAGTTCAGATAAAAGTTGTAGCTTTTAGAAAGATCTCTAAAATGAGGTGGCATACAATCAAATCAAATAAATTTTTACTGCATAATGTGTAAAAAAAATCAACAAAAATTAACAAAATTTCAATAAATAATAACTTGATAAAAAATGAAATTAAGGGTTTCATAATAATGGAACACATGGCTCTTTGAATGTGAAATATGCCCTGAAAAAATCAAATGAAAATATACATTTGTTAAGACGATAATGTAATTGTTTATCCCACGAGATGCTTGCTTTGACAGCTGCTCAAAAATTTTTGAGCTATCTTGTATGGATTGGCATATAAGCTTAATGCATAGCAACAACCTTAAATAATATTTATCTGTCGTAAAAATTCAAGATTTTTAATACATATATACATACATACATGCATACATATAAACATACTTTAGTCGAAGTATAATTTTTTTGCATTAAACACTTGAAATAACTATTTTATTTTGTAAGTTATAAGAATACAGTTTAGATGTCTTGGTTGGTGGTATTTTTAGGCATCTTGTAAAAAATAATTTTTGTCTTAGCTGTAATAGGAAGGGAGTTAAGTTTTTCTTTTAAAAAAATCACCACAAATTCCGTTGACAATATGTATTAAGGAATGAAACGTAATTTCATAGGCAAATGGTTGAAGTTATAGTGCATTAATTTTAATTTCACTAGTTTGCAAATTAAACGAATGACAAGTCTAATTGCGACTCTTGAGAGAGAGGAGAAGCGCGATCAGTCAGCTGCGCATGCCTGGTTGGGGTCTAGCTCAGTGCTCGACTGGTGCTGCGGGATCGAAAATGAATCTTCAAATTGGAGTGGGCTGTAAATTTTGCGATATCTCGGCTTCCAGACATAGTAGAACCTTCTTTCTAGAAATGGTAATTTAATAAATCGTGTTTTAAAAAAGAAATAAAGATTTTATTTCAAAATTTTAGTTATATCATTTATCTCCCATGTACACACGACAGACGTAGAAAACAGAATAAACTTCTCCAATTAGGCTCAAAACAAGCGAAACATTCTACAAAAGTGCTATTTTTAATATCAGCAAGATGCCATTTTTAGCATGGAAAAATGGAAAAAAAGTCAGGGAATTTGAAAAGTCGCAGCCGCTGGACACCCTGACAATGGAGGAACTGTAAATGAATGTGAAGATTTTACAACTTGAGTGATATGAAAAAAGAAGTTTGCCAAGGCATTCTAGGTTGGGCGTATATTTCTCTGCAGCTTAAGACTTTGTCTCTTAAAAAAGAACAAATTTTTGGACCTATCCGTGTATAAATAATAAAATAGGCATGCATAATGATCTGCATCTCGCTTTTCTGCTTTGAAAGTAAAGCATTGGGAGGTTACGAGGTCTGTGTGTGCATGCACAGGGTTCCAAATGCCTAAGTGAAGCATTAAGTGACTAATTACCATCTAATCTCTGCTTATACGTATGCTCTAATGATTTTTAATGGTAAAGTCACAAATTATCAATACATTTGTAGTAAAATGCCATTTTGGTCATAAATAATTATTCTGTAGTGATATTTTGAATGGTAGAGTTAACCTTGATGTAATGCATATGCTACCTGCACTGCTTGGATTCAAATACTTTAGGGAGGAATCAATCTACTCTCAAATCCATGGGTTCGATGAGATGCGATCGAATCCTGAATACATCACTATTTTTAACTGTGCTTTTAACTCTGATCAATGTGCATGCAAAAGTAAATTGTTTAAATGTCTTGAGGTGGCTGTTGAATCTGAGGTGAGGTGAGGGTTGAGTCTTTTTCACATGTCCGTCTACTTGCAGCCAATCTACTTCCCTGGCGAAGGTGGTCAAAAGCTGAACGTTGAGGAGAAGAAAACACGGCCGAGGCAAGAGGGTGGTGGCAACCAGGGCGGTGGAGGCAATGGGCGAATGGGCTCGGGCGACACAATGGGCCGTGGACCTCCCTCTCGGGGGATGAGGGGCACCGGCATGGCCATCGGAATGCAGCGAGGCCGTGGCGGCGGTCCCGGCTCATTTCCCCGTGGAGAGGGTGGGCGTGGGGGTGGGTTGAACAGGGGTGGTGGTTACAACCGTCGCTAGCGCCCATCGTTCAGGTTCTTTTTTTCCATCTGATCCCGATTACCCTTTGCCTCCTCCGACCACAGTTATACAAAAAAAACACCCCATCCCCATTCCAATATTGGTCGGGACTTATGTCTCTCGGCTAGAATGGTTGTTTTGTGACTTCCTGGTCAGTATTGAGTACGGATCAGGGTTGTGTGGCCGGGAGGTGGAAAAAATATGGAAATTCCTTGTAATGCCCAATCCCCTAAGAAAATACCTGCCTTTCTTGTTCAATCAATTGTCTTTCATCCCCTTTCCCCAACATCCTTAAACACCCCTACTCCCTTCCTCAGACATAGTGCATACTTGATCTCACTTTGTTTTTGTGAAGGTTGAGTGTTTATTATAGAGGAGGCTTGGCAATTGTGTTCGGTCCACTTTGTTGTTAATCTATGCCAATTGGGACTATAAAGCCTCCTGGTACTATCGTCTGACAAATGGAGAAGCCTGTACCTTTAAGAAATAATCCTTGATTGCCCTTAAACAAAATTATAGATAGTGGGAACCTCTTCCTGACACCGTTATCCCAAAAAAGGAAAAAGATGTCTCCTTAAACCTATGTATAACAGTAGATCCTACATTTTCCTTAGTAGTACAAATTCATTCCTCTTGTCTATTTTTTGGTGCTCCTGATATATGTGTGTATATATTGTGCACCTCCTTTCATTCCCTGTTCCATCGACCTTTACTTCTGTGAATTTAAACAAAAGTCCGTCGTTCTCTTTTTTGTTTACCTTTTTACTTATGAAGAAATGTGAGAGGTGGTAATGAGTGTGTCTGTGTGAGTGGTGTGTTTTTTTTTGGAGTTGTTGTGTAAGTGTAACATTTAAAAGAATAAATAAGTGAATTCAAAATGGACAAAATTAATGAAAAAAAATAGGAAAGTGTTGACAAAACTTACAAAAAATAAGTAACGTGTCTTTTTTGAGAGGAAAGTGAATAACCAGCCAGAACTCCCTGTTAAGAAAAAGAATATAGTACTGTATCAACAGAGTTGGGAGGGAACCAGTCAGTTCTGCAGATATTTAGCTGAAAAGTTTTGAAAATCCAGAAAAAAATGGATAATGGGGTAAAAAATCTGCATTATGTGGTGCTGATCTGTCATGAAGTGAAATAGGATGTGCTTCATGTAGAGATGCCAATCGGACATTGTTCTATAATGCCTCTGTATTGGTTATATTTAGGGTTGATGCAAGAAATCTACAACCAGAAACCCCATAATGTCAGCCTTGTTCATGGGGAAAATTCCTTAATCCATGCCAGCTTTTTTCTCCTTAACCACTTGCGTGACTTATTTACGTTGTTGATGGCTGATGGGTCTAATGCTAGGTGATTTGAGATTGGTGGACTTAGTGGCTGAGTTGTGGCATTACACTTGTTGTCAAAATAAAGGAGATGAGAGGATTGGAAGATCTTTATATCGGCTGTGTTTTAGAAGTGTTGTGTTGATTTACTGGATCGAAGGAATTAGCTGGTCAGTATTGTGGACTTAGTGAAGGAGTGATGGGTTTAGGCAGATCGTAATTGGCCATTGCTTGCATCCATTTTTTTAATCATAGCCCTACTGACGGAGACTTCTTGGTGGAAATATGATGAATTTCTTTCCTGTTTAACGAGATATTTTTATTTTAACAGTTGAGGGAATCATGATTGTCAGACTGCCAGATTTTTACGTTTTTATATTATTTAATCATTTCTCAGAATTGTCATTTGATTAATTGATCACTGTTGAAAGCAAGAGTAGGTTTAGCAATCGTAAAAGGTAGTTGTGTGTATTACTTTGTTGCAAACTGCATTGCATCATTCCTCAACAATTTTATTACACTAGTCGATAAACTATAAATATATATATATTAAAATCATCACGAAATCAAGGAGCTTTTGTGTAGGTAGAACTGACTTCCTCCGGGGGAATAGGTTAAAATAAAATGGAAAAAAAATTGGAACTTCCTTCTTTCTCAAATTATAGTTCTGCGGAAGTAAGTATATCATGGTTATCACTGATTAGTCAAATATTTTGTTGTGTACAGGAGTTTAAAACACTTTGAAGGAATTGGTCTATCGGCCGGGTCAGTTCTTGGATGTGCTGTGATTGCAAGTTTTAAGCAAGTGTGACCAAGTGATATATAACTCTTAATTTTTCTGTTCTTCTACATCATCATGAATCCTTACCTTATACCACCTGCTAGATTCTGGTTTCTTGTTACTTCACGAAATAGATAGTGCTCTAATTGTAGCCACATAAGGCCTTGGACTATTGAACTGGTTTTCAGTAACAAAAAAAATACAAAAGGGTTTGCTTTGGAAAAGCATAGTCGAGAGGGAGTGTGTGTGGTGTTCGGCTGCGTTGCATGGAATGGCAGCACTGTAGTGCTCATAAAACAAACTATTTTTGTGGGTATGTTTTTGGGGGTAGGCTAAAACTCTGGCCGTTTCTTGTGGTTGTGCTCTATGAAAAAAAATATGTCGAGTGGAAATGTTTTGTAAGTGTGAAGTTGAATGGAGGAAGCTAGTCTTTGTAGTTAAAGAGGACAACATTAGCCAACTGCCAGCTTTCATCATCAACCAATTACCATGTGTTGTGAGCCACTTTTAACTGTGAACGTTATGAAGAGAAATCAAGGTGACCACCTTCCGAGTGGTACACGACTGACCCCTCCCCCTAGGCTTTTTTTATTTATTGTTATATTTAACTATTCGCTATCAGTGTCATTTAAGATGGTTTATTTGTCATTTTTTAACTTGATTTTATTTTTAGAAATCAAATCAGAAAAGTGCATTGAATAGGTGAAGTTTGGGGGATGTAGAATGATGTAGAATTCCAAATCGAGGATTTGCAGTCATTTTTCAAATCATTGCTGGAGAATTGTGATATGTAATAGTAAGAGTGAACAGATGCAATGTAATTTGGTCGGTGGGAAAAAAACAATGCCATGTGACGACCAGAATTAGTCATGAGACTGCCATCTCTGCTTTGCTTTGAAAGACGCTTTGCCATATTCTTTACAGGGTCAAATAGTTAAATGTCTTCACCTGTTTGATGAGTATTCTGTCTAAGATCCTCCAAAGCTAAATTATTTAGCTTTTTATTTATGTCTGTTTCCATTTTATTTCTCAGACTCAGTGTCCATCACGTAATTTATGAAAGTTTGGCTTCGGAAAATTCTGTCAAATTCTACGTTCAGTGTAAAAAAAAGCATAGGCTCTTCCACATGCTTACATGAATATGATCATGAAATTAGTCTTCAAGGTAAAGAAAACAATGAGTTTCAATGGCTTAGCCTGAATTCGAGTAATGTCATCAGTGATGAGGATTGGGAGTGAGTCAAAATGAAGGTGGATGAGAAATGTTGAAATTTTAAAAAAGGAATAGTTATGTAATGTTTGAAAATGTGGTGATGAATTGATTTGTAATTTCCATCTACATCCCTGGTCACTTCATATTCTGGAGATTTCAGTCGTAAGGTTTCATGGCAATGTATTGCTGGCATAAAGACTGCTTACTTGGATGTGTCTCCATTGCTATTGTTTGTGTTTGTTACATTATACTCTCTTGTGTGTTTGGATCATTTGCTTTTGAGTATGGGAAGCTAGACTGTGTGAAACAATATACATACATTGCTTTCTTCTGGTATGAATATGGGACGATAAAAAAGAGAAGGAAATGTGACTGCATTTGCACAATGCCTTGACTAACAACATGAAAGAAGTTTGTTCCTTGATTTCACAAATACAGTGCTCTTATTATGCAAGTGCTAGCAGATTATGAACTGTTGTAATGCTTAGCACGATTTCCCTTTTTTTGCTATTCCATACTTATTTGTGTTTGCTCAAAGCATATTTTCCTTTGTGTGCCTAAGCAGGCTCTTGAATAATTTTTTCGTTGCCCGCCATTTTGCCTGCAAGAGGGCTGTGGCGGGTGCATTTTCATTTTCCAATAAAAACATTTAAACAAATAGATGGTCTATCAAACTGTGGAAAATGAGTCATGTCCGTTCAAGAACATAATAAACCCAACAGTTGCTGCCATAGTTGTTTTGACAAGTTATTGCATTAAACTGACTGTATATGTTAAAATCTTTGTGAAGTACCCATCGGTTGTTTATTTACATGTGTGCATTTATTTTGGAATATGAGACATGAGATTTTTTCATATTTGGGTGAATTGATATACCTTAGCGTATCTTGTGAAACTAGCAGTGCTGTAGGACTCACTAATGAAATTGCAGCTTTAAAAAGAAAACATTACTTCTTGTTGTGAACTTATTACAGAAAATTTTTATTAGTTACTGTGCATTGGCAAGTACCAAATTGTTCTACTGCCTGGGAATATCATATCCGTAGAATTGGAAAAAGATGAGAGAATTACTAAGCTTTAAAGTCATTGCTATTAATAGTTCTATGAACAGTTTGCATTGCATTAAATTGTGATATCAATTGGTAAACAATGTTTTATTTTTGTTGAGTCTAAATGAGCACAACATTTTTTTTAATGGCTCTATAATGTTTCTTTTCACTAGTAGCATTGTGTAGTAAAATTTGAGATTAATTTTCTGAACACTGATGATGTGCTGAAGCCTTAATACCTTTACTTTGTTCCTGCAAAGTTGTTATTTAATTAGTAATAAAATACAGTACCTCTTTAAGTATTTCATACCAAAAAAAGTTGTTTTGTTTTAGGGGACATTATTTGCTGTTTTTGGAGAGGTACTTAGATTACTGAACTTCATGTCTGATCATTAGAGGTTAAACACTAAATTTTTCATGCTTGGATGAATTGGAAAATTTTAATTCATACATTCCCATTGCGCCAAATCCTTTTGGAGTAGGCTTAGTTAACCCTTTGACCGAATATTCTGAATATTCCTGAGAAATGTGAAATATTCACGAAGCAAAGAAAATATATCTATATATATTGGCTTGTTTTTTTACGTAGCTGATACTGGGAGAGAGAAGTCTTTACGCAACGAAGGAGAAAGATTTTTCTTGAATGTGGAGTAAAGTCACTTTCTGCGGTTGGGACCCAAAATATGCCCAGCGACTTAAGTCGCTTTGCACGGCCAACTGGTTAGAAGATATTTATTATTGGTATTATGCCTAAAAAACTTCTTCCATACCACATTGTCCTTTCATACATATTTTGCTTCTGTTACATTCATGCTTCTGTTACATATTCACTCTCATGTTCTTTCAGCTCATAATATTCCTCATCTTCAGTCTCTCTTCCACCTCATTCACCCTTGGCTTTTTCGTTCTATAATCCTTCCTCTCCCACAATTCACTCCACAAACATAAATCTGCTTTGCTGTTTGACTCTCTTGTCAATTCCTCATTCTCTCATGACCCGCTCATTCCCAAATCGATCCCTCTAACATTTACCGTAAGCACTTGTCTGCTTCTTCAATTATTTCACCATTTGCCTGCATTATACTGTCATTCTCCCTATTATCAGTTTCAGAAACCACTACAAGAAGTAACCCAAGATTCCCTGTCATCAATGAGTGTTCTCAGACAGCCATGGACGTCATTTCAGCTTTTTAACTGGGGTGGCAAGGTTTACCGGAGGGTATGAAATACCTCTTAGGTGGAAGGGGGGTCCAGGGGTCCTCCTAAATTAGGCATAATTAATGAAGAATTAAGAAAGTGCCGAGCATGTAGAATTATATTTTCCAATTGTTTGTAAATTACTGAGATTTTTACTTAAAAATTATGGGGTGGCGACTGCCACCCCTGAATTATGCCACTGCAGACAGCAACACAGCATTGATGTGAATTTTTATAATGGCACTGTTATTGTGCAGAATTGGGGACAGGCTCAGGGATAGCCCCTTTCATTCCGTGAAAATGAGGACTTATAAGCTGGACCGAGTTTGCCTTTTCTTAGGGGTACTATGATTGACCTTTAAATATTTTTTTTAAATATTACATCCCTTCTATTACAATTGATTGCCCTAATTATGAGACAGTAACATGACCACAGTCACTGTAAACATGAGTACATGTATGCATATATGTTGAATACGTAAAGCCTCTTGAAGGAACTGAGTTCATTCCTCTACACAGCAAATGGGCATCCATAGATCTCAATGCAGTATGATTCTCTGGGGTGGATGAATTAAGAAGCTGGGCAGTAATTTTTTCCTGCATCAAACCTTGAAGATCAGCCTTGTTTAAAAATATATATTCATTGTGTCACCGATTGGGTAAAATAAGCATCATTAGGTTTAGGCGATGTCATTTGTTTTTATTGACTTCGTCTAATTTCTAATAGTCCTGTCATATTTGCCTTGGAAAATTTACCATTCGTCACTGCTCTGGTAGTACTGTGTGATGATTCTCTCAGCTCTGAAAAATGGCCAGCCTCTCTTCTTGATTATTAGCCGTAACCAAAATGCTCAGGAGCAGCTCCTTAAGGCCGTTTTACACAAGGCACTTGATTGCACAATTTGATGCACAAATTGCGAGAACGTGAGCACAGAATTAGAGCAGGGGCTATTTTCCCATCTGTCTTTTATGCCTTTGTGGATGCATTCTTGCAATGTACCACTTAACACAATGCAATTTTCAATGCACATCCATACGTACATCAGATTGTGCAATAAAGTGTCTCGTGTAAAATGGCTTTTAGGCTGAATGTACAAACAACCGTAGTCATGTGGGGAAGGAGATTTTTCTTATTTAATGAGCCAAAATTATGCACGTTAAAATATTTGATGAGGTCCTCATGGGCAGTCTCATAAATTAGGTGTTCTACCAGTTAAATGGTTGGATTTTGAATAGTCCCTGACCTGCCTTCCCCTTTTTGGAGTAATGTTTTCACCCTTACGAATCACTTACCCGCCATCAAGTATGCTTTCCCTCTGCCGCTACGTGCATCATCCTTCTTTCGTATTTTCTTCCTCTCCTGCTCTTACCTAGTTTCTCCCGTCAATGCTGTTCTACCCACCCTTTCTCTCGCAACACGTCCTCCGTCCACCTTTTCTGAATTCTCCAAATCTCTGCCAACAATGTCCTTTCCTTTCCCACCATATTCAACACTTCCTCATTTGTCAGTTTCGCTACCCAGTTCACCCTCTCGTTTCTTTTTAAACCCACATCTTGAATGCCTCAGTCTAAGCACACTCTTTTTGCAGTGACAAAGTTCCAACCCATAGAGTGCCTGCCACATTGCATACGTGTAGGAGTTTTCACCACTTATATTTCTTTGCTCAGATCCATCATCATGTCATCAATTCCCTTCTCATTAAAAATGTTTCCTTTGCTCAAGAATTTCCACATCAGTTGTCCCTATCACCAAAGTATTTCTTATCCAAAATACTATACATATATTTAACTTATCCTCTTGCTCTATTTTATGCTCTCCCTTCATTAAATTCAGCCTCGCCTTCTTACTCCTAGAGAATTGCATTTCTTTCATTGTGCAGTGATTTATCTTGATACCAGAAACGTTTTACTGGAGATGGGTCAAATCCAGTTTTTAATAATCCGAATCTTAAATTCACCCTCGAATCATATATTTCGTACCCGAATCTTAACTTTCCCTTGAATCCTAAATTTTATCTAGAATCTAAAATGTATTTTTCCTTCAACCGAAAGTAGGTACATACAATTTCAAATCCAAATCATTATTTTCTCCAGAAACTTGAAAATTTTATTTTGATTTCTAATCTTATATATTCCACAAAATTGAATTAGACACTCGCTCTGCAAGTTTATAAAAAATTGGATATAAATGCTTTTAAATATCAAGTACAGGAAAGTATTTTGTACTCTAATGTGCATGAGAGCACAAAAGGGTGTGGTGAGGATTGAATTATAAAGTTCAGGCGAACAAATTTATATAAAGGCTCATTGGATGTATGAATAGATTCTTGTTCTATTTACTTACCTTTCTCCCTCCTTGCTAGTTTGGATGGCAAATGTTTGCAATCAACGCTTCCTCTAGTGTATCTTCATTGCACTCGTGCTATGTGATTTCCCACCACGTGACATTGATGCCTTACAAAACTTGCAAATGGCAAAATTGGAGTGAGTGCCTGGAATGGTGAAATGCTTCAACAGTTGACTAAACATTCAAGAGTACATATTTTTGTTTGAGATGAGATATCACATTTAACACTTAATTAAATATTAACGTGACACTTTTTGATGCTTCATAAGGTCGCCAGTCAGCACATTTTCCTGTTTTCCCCACTCAGGAAATGTGAACCTATTGCTCTCGCTAAGTATAAATTCTATCCATGGTATTTTTTATGGTCACAGTGGTGGCGGTAAAGTTGAAATGAAAGGAATGCAAGGATTTTCGTCTGCTGAGGGTGTGATTCGGATTATCAAAGATTTGGATTAGAGGTGAAACTAGGGATTCAATGATAGAGGCATTATTCAAAGATTCGAATGTCACATCCCTACTTTTCACTATACCTTTAGAGCACTTTTTATTGACTGCAACCCTTTGGCTGTCAAGCATGGTCATTTGTGAATCTCACTGACTTGATAAGTTCCCTTATTGCCTTTATTTCTATCTCTTCCCATGCTGCTCTGTTTCTCACAAGTAAATATTGAAAAGCAATAGTGATGCAAGTGGGCACCCCTGCTTCTCTCCCCATCCTATCGTGCCCCATTTATGATGCATAAAAATGACACATCAGGGAACTAGAGGACAGTTAGTAACTCATGTTAACTTACAAATTTATAAATGTATGCAGCGGAAGATATGGCTACTTGAGTGGTATTGAATCCTAAATATCCATGGGTACCCATGTAGCACCAACGGTTGGGCCAACGTTGAGGAACTGTTACGTGTAACGGTTGGTCAACCGTTATTCATGGCCGTTTGGCCAACCGTTATCCAACTGTAATGGCCCAACGGTTCCCAAACCGTTGGCTCAACAGTTCCCCCGCCATTTACCAACAATCATACAACCATTTTTTCTATTAATGCATTGGCTCATTTAATGCAAAGCTTGACATCTTTACAATTGAAAAAATACAGGCGTGTCATTCCATGCCAAATAACCGAACACTTGTTGCGGCATCATTTCAGGAAAAATTCAAATTTTATACACTGTTACTCCCACGCGGCATGCATGTGACAAAAAGAACTGACAACTGCAAAAAAAGAATATACTCAAGGACAATTTATTATTACCAATCTACCGGACAGTAAAGACTCATCTTCAATCTTACATTTACCTATGGCATGATTAACTTGCAACTACCTACGTCATATCCAACTTGCAACTACATATGTCATATCCAACTCGCAACTGAAAGAAGCGCTACAAGAAAGTTGCATATATACGGCCATTCCCGTGCGTAAATGTGTCTGCGATAACTAACTTTTAAATGTCAATGCCATGATAGTTTGAGGGAACGTAACATCCAATCACGATAACAGTTTTCAGGCATTAATTAATTGAAACCTACATTGCCATATAAAATGAATATAAAGTCAATATTGATGACAATAAACAAGATGAAATATTTAGATCATCTTTTTTCGATTGAGACTTTCACCATCTCCCAACGTTGGCCCAATGGATAATAAATAACCGTGAAAATGGCACCGTTGGCCCAACGGATAAGAAATAACAGTGCAAATTGCACCGTTTCCCAACATTGGCCCAACGGCCAAAAGATAAGCGAACCATTCCCCAGCTGTGGCACCGTTTCCCAACTTTGGCCCAACCGTCTGTGCTACATGGGTAGTCACTTATCCTGAATTATGAAATCTAGAATGGTTGAAGGAATTGATTTAAGATTAATGTGATGATGTCTATTATGTGTTACATTTTTCTCTGTGTGCGAAAGTGGTGTGAAATTTAAGATGTCTGTAACGTGGGGATGGGTGGGGGGAATTTCGTTACCGAGCGGCACCTCTCTCCAGACTGAGGTGAACACGTTGGCATCACGAGTTCTCTGTTAACAAATGATTGAGGTGTTTTGAGTTCCTGGTAATCTGGTAAGTAAGGTAATAAGGGTCCTGCAGCACAGGCAGACTTGTTGATCCATTGTGCCATACATCGTTTTACCACTGGAGGCCTATAGCCCTTCTGGGCCAGGATCATCCATTAATGGGTGAATGCCTGATGTCCTTTGGTTCCAGGAAATGGAGGACCCAGGTGACTATGTTGAGTCCTAATGATTGCTAAGCATTTGCACTGCAGATGGAATGTGGTTTCCTCATTCGCTTTGCACCATCTGTAACTTTATCTGAAATTCCTGTGGTGTGACGGTGCTTCTTCACTTGGCCATGGCTGGATAACAGACCTACCATTGTTCTTAGTTTCTTGTCTAAATGTAGGGGCTTTATTGTACAACTAGAGGTTGGTCCATCTATGAGCCAACCTAGTTTGCTTCGAGAATTGTGCTTTCAGTGAGTGCTACATCACTAGGCCGTATTCCTTCCCTTGATCTCAGACTGCTTTCAGTGAGTGCTACATCACTATAAGGCCGTATTCCTTCCCTTGATCTCAGACTTCTTGAAAGAGGGTGGCATAGATGCCATCCCTGTTGCCAATAATAACAGGTGATTCCAGTGCCCATTGTTAGGAATGAGATGTTGATGTGGCAACACATGCTTGCTTCCTCTCTAAGTGGGACTTCTCCTAGTGTAGCAATTTCTACTGAGAGGAATTTAAGTGGAGAAGGGCTCGGAGCCTTTTGCAAAGTACCTTCACTAGTAAATATAAATATAACATAATATTAAGCAAAGGCTACATTTGTGAGGGATTTTTCTTTATTCATGTTGACATTCCCCTTCAATGAGGAGTAAGGTTACATGTGAGAATTTCCTTAACCTCCATTTTTTAAGTAGTCATTGATGTGGGATTTAATACAGGAATTAACATAGAATGAAAAATTCAATTTGCCATTTTTTTATTAGATGATCACTGCTTTGCAAAAGCTTGTAGGAATCTTACCCATTTTGCTTTTTTGCCACGTTTGGTTGCTTTTTTTGTTTTGTCTCTCATCCTAGAGACATGGTCAGGATCCTTTACCTGTTGACACTTTCAAATAGAGAAGTGAAATGTAAAGATTGTGATGAAAAGAAATGTAAAAGTGAAATTATTAAAAATCACAGAAATATGAAGAATAATAGAAATTTATTGCATCTATTGTTTACTTGGTAGTCACCTTTTCTAGTTTTCACCTTGCTAGTTTACTTTCAATATAATGCAGTTTACCATTGGTGGCAAGTTCATTGGGGCTTGGTCCCAGCAAATTGGCTTGCACTAACTCATATTGTGCAAGTTAACTTCTCATTCTTTGAAAGCATCAGACATACATGTATTTGATTATTTTGTTGGTTGTTTCATGACATAAGGCATCTGCCCTAGTGGCATGGCAATCATGCCATGTCATTCACTCTAAAGGAGTTAAAACAATTCATATGTATTTGTGCACTTAATGCTCCAGGGGAAGGTGAGTTTTGAATGGGTATTGGCCAAACTTGAACCCCTTCAAAAGAAACTGAGCTGATGTAAGTTATTGAGCATTTGGAGAAAGTAGGTTCAATGGAATCGGGAGGCAAGAGGAGTTTTGGATGGCCTGAATGAAGGAACTTGGAATCTGTAAAAGTCGTTTGCCTGAAGAAAAGTTGAAGGGAGGAAATGGCGAGAGCTAGTGGGATGTTGGTTATCGTAAGTCATGCAGTTGTGTGATTGGTGGACTACATCCCTCCTTTTCTGTGCTCTCTGCTAATTCATTTTTGTGCCGATAGTTCTTTCATTTTAAGGCACGTTAGAGCTGGCTCGCGGAGATTATTTTTCTCTCTTCTTCCCTTCTACTCATGGCCCTTACCTGTGCATTGTATCTGAAGAGTGTGTCTGATAAAGAGGGATCTGGTGCTTTTCCAGCGAATTATCTGAGTGAAGTTGTCTTTGGCCAGGTGACAGGTTCCATTGTCACTGGCGTTTCGAGGTCCATCAGTTCGTTCCTCAACATCACTCGTGTCCAGTTAGTGGGGATCCTATCTTTCATAGTGTGAGCTGTATGGTTTTCACCTCATGTTTTTAAAAATTTAATTCCTTGTTTCTGAATTTATCCTCAGCATCCATCTTGAACACCAGGCTTTGAAAGTATCTTTTCTCTTCTGATCTGTTTTTCTAATGGTCCATGTCCATAAATTGCAACACTCCACACCAATGTTTTTATGTACTTCTTACTTATTAGTTATCATGATTTTGTAGATCACAGCTGTTAATTTGATATTATAAATGTCTTATAGGATTGAACTATTCATCCCTTATTGTCTGACAAACTTCTTCCATGCCATCTTATGCCGCTTCCAAGATTCCTCTGGTTAAATATGTACCTCTCCTAGTAGCATTATTGCGTGACATCCCAGCTCATCTCTTCCTCATGCTAGGGTTTTGTTTTCTTTTCATTAATCTTCATGTTGTATCCTTATTGTTGCACCTGGTCTATTGTGTTCAAGAGTTTTTGCAGATCACTCTGCAATGTCAACTGCCATTTATGATAGCAAAATTTGGAGGCTGGTGATGGGAAATTGTTTTTGGTGTGGGCAAGAGGCAGGGAAGTGTGATGTTTTTTCTATCGAATGGAGAGTAGTAGGGAAGTATGTCGAAGTTGAGAGCAGAATTCAAGGGTGCTCTAGGATGTTTGTAGGTATTATGGTTTCTCTGCGTTGACTATGATATGTATCTTCAAATTTGCTCGCTTCGCAAAAAAAATAGCTTAATCGAAGCATTTTGATTTCTTCTCAATTCACATTAATTCTTTTGGTCCCCATTTCTTGGGCTTCTTTGACTGCATATTTCACGTATATGTTGAACCTGCTTAAAGATTTTATCCTTGTCTGACTCCCTTAGCGTGAATATTAAAAGTAAGGAAGTAACTACATGTACCTATGTACGGGAACCCCTGGTTAAGATCTTAAGGTAGAACTTTTGATGTGGAGCACGGTATGGCATTGTAAAACTTGGCGAAGAAAGGATAAGAGTATAAACTAGATGTCTTTGAGTTAAATTTGGAGTGTGGACAGGGTATTTAGGAGAAAGACTAATGGACAGAAGTAAGGATAAACTAAGAAAGTCTAGAGTTATTGGGAGAGAAAAGGAAAATCCAGATAAGCATCCATAGTTGAGCCAAGCTGCATTAGGCTCCAACATCCTTGGACAATTTTACAAACAAACAGATCTGCAAACAAATTTCCAGCTTCTCCTCTCATCTGCGAAGTTTATAGTTTGTCACGTAAAAGCTGTAATTCCAGTACTTTAGTGATGTTGCATTCTTCTTACACGCCCGTACCGTTATAACTTCTTATTCTATTTCTTCTGTGAGTTTTTTCCCTGCTTTTATCCAGGGCCGGATTTAGACTTGATAAGGCCCTAAGTTATTTGAGATATAGGGCCCTTTATAAGTCTAGATATTCTATGTCAGTGCCAAATATAATTTTTGGATACCTAGAGGGCTAAACTGAAATACAGTAAAGAAGTGTATATGTAGATAGTGAAAAATAAATCTTCAACTTAAAATCATTTTTATTCATAACAAACTTAAAAATGCAAACTCTGGGAGAAAGAAACAAAAGTTCATTGAAAAGGCTTATTATCTAATCTCTTGAAACATGTTATAAGGAATTAAAGGAAGGATGCGCTAAAAAAATTGGGAGAAGAGTATGGGACGTCCATTGGGATAAATAATGCTGTGGTATATTTAAGTATATATGACAATTGCTATCTCAGACAATTTTTTCAGGGGCCTTAAGCTGTAGCTTATACGGAAATCCTGTGCTGCTTATATCCTTCTTATGTTTTTATTTGGGACTCTTTCTAATCTTGATTTTTACAGCTGTTTCTCAAATAGACTACCTCAGAAGAGGAAAAAATTGGCTCGCCACAGAAGAGCTAATGAAATGAGTTGCCTTGGATGTGAAAAAAGGAGGAAATAATTATATATCAGTTTTTATTAGCAATAGCTACTCTCAGTTCAAAATTCAATACAATCAACAAGTAATCATAGGTAACACACTACTACTACTGTTATAATATCACATCCCAGACAGCTGTTTGAGTTGTACTCGTGTGGTTCTGGTAGATTTATCATTATTCTTGCTCAATGAGTATAACCCGCTATTGACTCAAGTTTTTAAGAGTGAGCGTTGAAAGCTAGCTTAGGCATATTATTGTGACATACATTTACAGATTTTAATAGTATGTTCACAGATTATTTATTGTGTTTTTGCATACTGGATTGGTATTTATTTAAAATCCATCTTCTTACAATTAGCAGCTCAAAGGGGGCAATTGCGGGCGTATTTTATTTTTTTTTTCCTAGACCTAGAACTAAAAGCCAAAATTATTTTATGCTGTGAAGTACAATATGGTAGGCAATTGTCTTTGCTAAATAAGTTTCATTTTACACATAGTTTGTTATGATTTCCCGGGACTCCCCTTTTCCTGTAAAGTGTTCCAGAGCCAGTGGTCCTTCCCCCCCCCCCCCCCCCCCCCCCGAACCTCTGATCTGGAGCCGCCCCTGCTTCTTACCTCTATATTATAAAACTATTCCTTTAAAAAAATACAGAGTTTTGTGTTATTGCTTTAAACAGGGAATTTGGATGTTAAAATTTGCTCTCAATGTATGTACTGCATGAACTCGAAGGAAAAAATGTGAAAGCTTTTACCTTTTCCATCCCCTCATACCCAGGGGCGGATTAAGGTCGTTCTTTTGGGGGGGCGGTTCACTACTTTCCGCGGCGCCTGGGGGGTATGCAATACCTCTCAACGAAACGGGGGTCCGGGCGGACCTCCTTCGGAAAGTTAAAAGAAATGAAGCGCTTGGAACGTAGTTTTGGTGTGGCTATATTACATAGTAGAAATGATAAATTATTGAGTAAAGCTCTCTAATCACATTTGAAAAACGTTTACAAACAATGTAAAGAATGCCATTCTTGTGAAGATGCAGGTCTCCCGGGTTTTACACCACATTCCAATTATATTTAAGCACTGTATACTGAGCTGGTGAAATAAAAATTCCATTGGAGAACCACCTTAATGATTACCATCTTTTCTATTTTCGCGGGAATTACGGGGGGGGCGTCCGCCCCCCCCCCTTAATCCGCCCCTGCTCATACCCAAAGTTCATTCTCCCAACTGTGCCCCTCTCAGCATCTCTACACCTCAGCATCATTCACCCCTTTTCCAGGACTCCATCTTCTCCTCTTTACCTCATCCTTATTTCCTCTTATTCACTTTCCTCTCTGATGTTACCAAAATTTCCTTTGTGTTCTTTTCTTCCCATTTCACCTCTTCTATACATCAGAAATCTTACCACTCCTTTGTAAACGATCATCACCGATAGGTGTTTTCCCACTTGGGACTTCTTTAAATGTTTCTCCGTACTGTGTGTGAATGTTATGTAGATTATTATCCTTTCTACCATGATAGGACAGCAATTTTTGAATATATAAACTGGAATTTTAAAGTACATTTGTTCAATGCAGTGTTTACTACTTGTTACATGAAGGATTTGATAAATTTTCGGTATTCATGTGAATGTATGCGGTCTTCTGGTTGTTTTTGGTCTACTATATTACGTAATAATTCGATGTCATGTGACAAGAATCATATTTTAGCAATGAATAAGTCCTTTTTACTGGCGTAATTAATAAGTAAATATATATATTATGACCAAATAATTTTTTTTATAACCTTAATATTAAAAAAATGTTAATGCTTCTTGCATATCTTGCAGAAATGCGTACGAAATATTTTAATTTTCTTAGGAAAGCAATTAACCATTAAAATTTCTAAATGCATAGTCAAAGAGGAACGCGGTGGTCGTTTCATCGTTTAGAATGTAATATATCTTTGATTTTCCTCGCTAAAAATTCAATTTTTAGGCTAAGAAGGAACCGTATAGGACATAGAGCTTATAGGACAGTAAGCTCTATGGTATAGGAAAATCGAATGAAATAACTACGTACTCTTCGATTAACGCTCTTAAGTTGTTCCGGGAAATTCGATCGCTTATTGAAACGGATAATCCGAGCATAACACTGCGGAAGGAATAATGCTGTAATCGATAATTCGTTCCCAAGATTCTGTTGCAATATTTGAAACTGTTTGAGTGCTGTTGAAAAGGACGATCCCGCTAAAATTCAACTGTGGCAGTAATTCAAATGATTTCGATTCCTACGATTTTCGTTACAAATGTTTCACTATATGCTAGGAAAAGAATTTCAGCAAAATGTTAGCTTTAATAAATGCTAAATATTTAGCGCTTCTGATGGGCGTCTCTCTCTACAGTGAGCGCAAAATAGCACGCCGAAGCTTCGAACTGTGACTCCAATAAATGCCGATCGAATGGTCATATTTCGAATGATGTAATGACATCTTTGTAATTAGGAGACAAAAATCTGAGTTTTCTATTAACAATTGCGCGTTCAATTTTACCTATTTAAAAAATGTGTTTCATCTTTTGGGCTCAATAACTCTTGTACAAATTCTTGGATAGCACAAGCCTGAATTATGCTAAACAGTTATGATGCAGGAATAATCGTAGAATACATAAACTTATATTTGTGGCGCGCAACTACGGCGTGGTGGAGGAACAGTGGAAAGGTGAACATTTTCGCGGCGTGAAAAAATCAAGAGTTTGACTTATCCTGTTAGGTTGAGATATATATTTTTCAACAGCTCAAAATTTCTTCATTCAAAAAAAATATCTAAGTTTATTTATTAGTCAAATACAAAAAGGGCAACCGTAATGGTCCGTAACGCGCGCTCCTATTTGAAATTGGCGCGTTGTGAGGGCGGTCTGCGCATGCGCTACTCGCTGATTTACGTGTCTAATGCTAATGCCTATCTCTGTTTTAACCCAAATGATGACGAACAATTGACAGGGGTAGAGGCTAAAGTCTTTCCTCTCATCTGTAATCATTAGTGAATTGCCGCAGTACAAATACTTTGTTTTTTCAGTCAATATAAATGCCTTATAACGAAAGTGAGGACTTCCCTTTAAATTCGCGGCGTTATTGAGAACGAAAATGTGTTTTTGACAGCATTAATGCGAAACAGCGCGAATCGAGTCGGCTCCATTCGGGAAGTGAGTTGATATATGTACATTCATTAAGCCGTTCATAGTGATGAGAATTTTCATCCACTATCTTGATTCTTATCAAGTTATTTTAAAAGTATTTCCTAAATGAAGAAATTCAATAGGATTTAAGTCTTTCCCGCGAATGCTTAGGATGAATAGTTCTCGGGTTTCCAGCCGGGTAATGGTGTTTAACTGCACCGACGTTTCAATGGTCTGGTTTCGTAGTCTGCCATCGTCTTCAGGACCCTGAAGACGATGGCAGACTACGCCACTGAAACGTCGGTGCAGTTTAGCACCATTAACCGGCTGGAAACCCGAGAACTATTCATCCTAAGAAATTCAATGTTTTTCTTGCAGTAGTAAAAGTTGAAAATATTGGGGTTAAAAAAACTATGAAACCCTGGGAGTGGTTTGGGGAAAGGGTCGCAACCCCATTAACGTTTGTTGCAAGGTGGTAGAGAGTATAAGTGCGCAAAATTTGAGGGAAATCGATTTTAAATTGTAAGTCCCTGTAAAGAACAGACACAACATTTGATTTTAAATTATAAATCAGTGAAGACGCTGCCGGTGCTTTATTGTTGCAACTTTTTCATTCAAGTATTCTGCCAGCTGATTGTTAGGTTCTTGGACAGTCCCCAATCTGCATCCCAACCTCATAGACATTGTCTCGCTTTCCCTCCTAATGATGGCCCGTTATCAGACCCCTCTTCAATTCTTCATATCTTCTACCTCCTCTTATTTCGTCCAGAATTCCTATCCTCTTCCTTCCTCTTCCACACTTCCCCAGTGTTCTCCCCTCTATCACTCTCTTCAACATGCCCTCTCCTCTCAAAACCTCCTCCATCCATCTCTTCTGCTTTCTCCGCACATCTGCCACAAGCTTCCTCTCCTCTCCGACCATATCCAATACCTCCTCGTTCGTCTTTCTCTCCATCCAGCTCACCCTCTTCATCCTTCTTCAAACCCACATCTCAAACGCCTCAAGTCTACGCACATCCTCCCTTCGCAATTACCAAGTTTCCGACCCATATAGCGCCACGATCTATATTAAAGTTTTCACCAGTCTCTTATTTACGTCTCATCTCAGACCCCACGCCCTCATCAATTCCCTTCTCTTCGAAAATGCTTCTTTAGCTAGCGCAATTCTGCATCTGATGTCCCCCACCACTAAACCCATTCTCCTCCAAAACACTACCCAGGTACGTAAACTGCTCGATCTGCTCTATCTTCTGTCCTCCCACCCTTATCATCAGCCCCGCCTTCTTACTTCTAGAAAATCTCATTACTTTCGTTTTCTTGTGATTGATCTTCATCCCATACTTTTCGCACAGCACCTCTATTGCATTCACCTTTGACTGTAACCCCTTGGCAGACTGACTAACCAATGCTTGATCATCTGCAAATCTCACTGATTTTATCAGCTCCCCTCCTACCTTGATTCCTACCTCCTCTTCCCCACATGCCTCCTTTACCATTTCTTCTGAGTACACGTTAAAAAGCAACGGCGATAATGGGCACCCCTGCCGCACTCGTCTCGCGTTCCCGTTCCCTCTCCTAAACCCGAACTGGTCGTCACCCAGGTATTCATTTGCCTTCTTCTCTAGCTTTCTGTTTATAATTCTCACAATCAGAACTACTTTGGCCGCGTGGGATATTAAGCTTATTGTCATATAGTCTTCGCACGTTTTTGCCTTACTCTTCTTTGGTATAGGAATTAGTACAGTCTTCGCGAAGTCTTCCGGCCACACTCCATCCTCATAAATCCTACGAATAAGCGCAAAATTGTTGTAACTAGTGATGGGCTAAGTCGGTCTTTTGAGAGATGTCGGTCACGCCTATCACTCCCACTTGTTATTCGATCGTGAATGTAAGGTCATGATTGATTCATGTTCCAGCTAGTGATCTGTTCAAGTTGCCTACGATCAATGATCTCTCAGGAAAGTCGTGATTGATACAAAATCGTTACGAACGCTGCTCTCGCTGGCCATTCGTGATTCTTAGTACTATACAGCCGCATGTGTGACTCACTCACTCACGTAATCAAATTCCCGACCACTTCCAGACGAGCTAGGAGCCTGAAATATTTCACGGACCTTCCTTGAAAGAATTCTTTGGAGGAAAAATCCCGAAATCATGGAATTTTCAATCAGAAGTGGCAGAAAAATAAAATAAAAATGGCGGATATTTGGACTTTTTGAATAGTATACTTTCAGTTCTCGCTTCATACCTTTTGAACGGTGGGTCGGATCTGAAATCTGACGAAATTTTCATCCTGGGGAATTGAATTTTATTAAATATGCTAAAAACATTGGTGTTCTACGCTTCGTAGTTTTCTATCCTGATCGTAAAGATGAACTCCTCGGTCATTGGAGAGGTCCAGTTCATCGATAAATCTTTTAAGAGAACTTGATCTCGGGATTAGATCAATCACGACCGACCTATCACTAGTTGCAACCGCCGCAACAGTGGCAAAATAAGGTCATTGAACAGAAATTCGATATCACTACATTCTTCGAAAGTGTGAAATGCTTAGGGAGCTGGAGGTAACGAAAAAACGTATATGCACGAGGTAATAAATAGGGAGGAATTAGTGAGGGAATTTCCCATTGTGGTAGATTGAATCTACCTCAATGGAATTTCCTATAAAAATAAGTGCTAAGCGCCCCTAAATTCTGCAAAACAATGTTGTGAAGTATGAGGGCATTTTATAGATAATACCTTCTGAGAAGTATGCAGTCGATGTGCTATGAATTCGTGGATGACGCGGTATTGAAATGCATGGACCGACTTTGTGTCTGAATGTCAACGGCCTCGAACATCTGGTCTCAGCCGACCGAGGAAGCATACAATGTCTTTGATCCCCTCTTGTCATGTTGATGGATGCTTGCCCTTTTTAAGCGTGATTCTCACTGAGTGTAAGCAATTGACTTAAGGTCTCAGTTACTTGGCTTCACACATGTGGTCTGAAATTCTTGTGCTCACGAACATACATCAATACTACTCACAGACTTGTGCTCCTCGGCGTCATGCTCCGAACAGATTGGTGCATTATGGTGTAACTTTTTTACCCATACTTTCTAGGTCATAATTCGGTGTCTACGTCATAGTTGAACAAATTGTCCAAACCGTACTATCAAGGCTGCTTTACACATGGAAGTTGACTTCTTTGGAAGTAGAGAGTATAACTAGCGACGTCTCGATTTATATCGCTACTTGCAGGGAGTTATCTGCCAAGTACTCATTACTATCGGTTTTTCCTATAAATGAATGACGAAAATCATTCGTATTTGCTATTGAAATTAATATGGTAATTTCTAAAAATCACTTAATTTCGGCAATTATTGCGTTTGTATGCACATCACACATATTAATGCTGTTCGCCGAACTATATCTCACTCCCTGAACGTCTGCTTCATTCAATCACTTCCAAATAATATTTTTTATCACTCCGCTTCCAAAAACAATGCTCAATAACTCGCTTCAAACATGCGGATTAGTTAGTTGTCAGGCGGCCTTTATTGTTTGGGATATACACCACGTGCTCCCACAAGAATGCAACTTAAAGTCGATATGCTAATAATAAACACCAAAATACGTGCTCTACGCCAAAATGCCAATTAAAGAAAATGGACAAAAACTTTTAGTGATAACCCCCCGGTTTTTCATTGTATTTTTAAATAAAAAAGGGGGAATTTCCATATTCTATAAAATATGGTAATCCCCCCGTTTTTTTATTTTAAAATATGGCAACCCAAACTGCACAGAATTAATACTTTGCACATAATATTCGAATACTAGGCACATTTTACGCCATTCTAGCGTAAAATATGCCTTCCTCGAGTCGTACTTAGATTAATCGACTATTCTGCTTTTAAGTGCTCTCCTCTTTGCATCCTAGTTGGAATCGGATTGCATTGGAAAATTTTCCACCACAACCAGGAATCAAACTCGGATCCTCGGCGTGAATAGCCACAGATACTGTCACTGGCCACAGTGGCCACCGCGGTAATGATAATCCGACCCACAATTATCGTAACACCTACAACGGCACATTTAAAAATCAATGCAGTTGTTAAATTTTGAGTTGTGTATTTTCACCATCGTTGCTCTTAGAAACTGTAATGTTATGGCTGTTTTCTTTTGAATTCGTCTTGAAATAGCATTCCGGATTTTATATCCAAATGGATTTAGAGGATTTAGCATGATTCTAGTGATGATCGCTTCCATCTCCGAAGTGTAGTAGACTCTGCTCCAGTGCACTAGTGAGGTACACATCTACAACCATGCATTATCCTTCAAAGCCTCCACAGGGGAGCGTGACAGGTTTTGATAGGACACATGCAATGGAAAATCGGGAAAGTGATTAGGGAATAGGGTGAAAGAATAGGCGAAAAATAGGACGTATTTTATAGAATTAGTGTATGGAATTGTTTTCATTTTGTCTGTAGTCATGAGCGAATTGCATGCGTGAAAAAAGTGATGAATACCTATCTTTTACATATTTATCGGATGATGTGTCTCAATTACTTTCTTTTCTCTTTTCCGTCCCACGTATGTTACTTGGTGGTGGAATTATATCCTCATCGTCAACCTACAGCTCGTGTATTCTGATTACAGTTTTAGTCTACTATCGCCGCAAAAAAGGTAGAACGCTGAACTTTAAGCATTCGTGCGAAATTCCGCCGGGGCTCCAAAGAGCCGTGTAATATATCGTTTTACTCCTTGTTTATTTGACTACAAAATTCATTCATTGAAAAGTGATTAAATGTAAACGGTTAGCTCCTACGGTCGAAAGAGTGAAGAAAAACACGCGAAAAACTAGGTGAACGGCGAAACGGTCGTCTTCTTCATCTCGTCACGGCCAAAATATTCAATTGGTTCACTTCATTATTTTTTACAAAGAGGACGACATCTCCGTATTACAAATATTCTTTTAAAATTTTATTTTACCCATTCTTTGATTTTTTAAATGGCCGAAAGCTAGATTTCAATTTCCGAGGTGTGGAAAAGTATATGAATATCGAAATTACGTATGCTTTATGGAAAAAATATTGCAAAACTTCTCATGTAAGGAAATTTTTATATTCTTCCCCTTACTTAAAATAAACGACAAAGAAGAAAATCGCTCCGCGGCAATGCAAATTACCATTTTGCTCAGTTGGCAATTGTTTAAGCTCCTAGCCGCGAGTGACTCAAATCTCATTGCCAAGACCCCTCTAGTGAGACCTCTGTCCAGCGCTGATTGGACAAGGAATGGGAAAGGCTCTAGGTGTTTCATATTCTTTTAACTTTATGTGAATGGATTTATATTGAATATTTCGCAATTAGATATTTAATTCAGTCTCAGAAATTACACACTTTATTTCAGTTCGTGGCAACAATACAATCCATAGAATCAATAAACTTCTAACACATAAACAAACAGTATTTTGCTGAATTAAAGTGTGTAATTATTGTGTATTCCCCACAAAAGGTTTAAAGTCATGGTAATGCCTTGATGATTTTGTCTATAAAGCCCATACTCTTCCAAGGTCCTTTTATTAAGCTGGAATTGCAGGCTTGAAATGTTATTTGTGTTTCCTCGGAGAATAATGTAGGTATTCATCCCCTGGAGGAGAAACTGATGAAACCTTGTAGTTGAAAAATTCAAAATTAATCTTTTCACGAATTTGCGTAAGAGATTACTTCGACTTTGCATTTGCTCATCTTAAACTCTCGCTGATTTTCTCGGTTTTCCCCTCCGCCAAATGAAAATATTAATGCAATAAATGCAAATAATAAATATTTCCTAAGGTTCAGCATATTCTAAAACAAGTAAGGGTACGCGTAGAATTCCAATTATGGAATCTATGCTTTTGCTTTAGATTTGGCTATTTTCCTACTTTTTTCAATTCTGTAGGAAGATAAAATACGTTTATTTTTATAATTTTTTGCGTGGATTAATTTCATTTACCACGTGCATGGAAGGGACCTACTTGATCGGAAGCAAAAAAAATTCTCCTTCGACCTCATGTTGTGTGCCGGTCGCATCTATTTCGGTAATATCTCAGCAGACACATCGCAGAAGCGGTTGCGTCGAAAAAATCCACGTCCTTGAACCAGATTGACGCCGTGCTGACTGATAGTAATCGTATGGAGCAGAGCTGACTTTTAAGGGTTTCGGAATCTTTGGCCTCAACTGAGAGGAAGTTTTCTTAAACATTGTATGCCCATGCCTGCAACAACCCTGTGGAAAATAAAAAGTAGTCGCTCTCAGGCTTTTTTTTGTACAATGCTTCTTCAGTCATTTTCGCCTTTTTTCACTCGATTTATCATCAAAAGTATAAGTAGATATCTTCAGCTTACATTTCATCAATATTTTTAATCCGATATCGTATATTTTTAATTTTAAAAATCCGTTCGAGTAGTCCTGAAATACACTTAATGGTTGAGGCCTTTACATTGTAGAAATCCATTCTAAAGAAGGAAATTAAAATACTTTGCTTTTCTACAAATTTACTTTAATCGTCGACTAGTTTCGTTACACTGTATCATCTTCAAAGACTGGTGGTACAAAAAACATAGGTGCTTAGTTATATACTGAATGGGTTGGGAGGGGGTGGGGAAGGGTATGGATGCGGTTGGTAGGAACCTGTCGAAATTAGTGAATAGGCGGGGTGGGGAATTCACTAATTTCGACAGGTTCCTACCAACCGCATCCATACCCTTCCCCACCCCCTCCCAACCCATTCAGTATATAACTAAGCACCTATGTTTTTTGTACCACTAGTCTTTGAAGATGATACAGTGTAACGAAACTAGTCGACGATTAAAGTAAATTTGTAGAAAAGCAAAGTATTTTAATTTCCTTCTTTAGTCCTGAAATGCCTAATTTGAACAGAAAAACTTATAATCAAGTTTAAATCCTTGATTAAATATAATTCGCCCAAAGTGAGTCGAAGGACGTCTTCTTTATTCATGGACGAAGACCCTAACTCAGCACCCTCTCAGTTAATGAACACAGTTACGAGTTGCATGATGATTTCTCGTTATTTACAACATTATTCATATTCGAAATTAATAACGTGTATTATATACTAAATATCGTGTACATGGAGGGATAAGTAAACACTTTCGACGAAATCGACAATTTCATAAAAATACAATTAGATCAACAGATTTGAGACCGCGCTACATCGGATTCATTCCGGGAGGATTTAGATCCAATCGAGAAATATTTAAATCCTTCAACTGAATGAAATGCAAAGGAAAGTCGTGCGTTTCGGTCAAAGAATAACTTTTGCAACGGCACCGAAATAGGACTTTAGGAAGAACGAGGATGGGAGCCATTAGATGAATTAGAAGGTCGAACGCGATGTTAAAAACAGAAACCTTTAAGATTTAAGGAACACGGGGAGGAGATGATTCTGGGCCTGCTGTAAATCGCTGTTAAAATGGGCAAAAAAACGGAATGGAAAGATGCACTGCAATCCATGCCTATTCAGATCTATGCTCACTCAAGTATTCTACCAGGTGATTGGTAGGTTCTTGGACAGTCCCCATTCTGCATCCCAACCTCTTAGACATCGTCTCGTTTTCCCTCCTAAGGATGTCCCGCCATTAGATCCCTCTTCAATTCTTCATAATTATCTTCTACCTTCTCTTATTTCGTCCAGAATTCCTATCCTCTTCCTTTCTCTTCCACGCTTCCCCAGTGTTCTCCCCTCTATCACTCTTTTCAACATGCCCTCTCCTCTCAAAACCTCCTCCATCCATCTCTTCTGCCTTCTCCGAACCTCTGCCACAAACTTCCTCTCCTCTCCGACCATATCCAATACCTCCTCGTTCGTCTTTCTCGACACCCAGCTCACCCTCTTCATCCTTCTCAAACCCACATCTCAAACGCCTCAAGTCTACGCACATCCTCCCTTCGCAATGACCAAGTTTCCGACCCATATAGCGCCACCCTCCATGAAAAAGTTTTCAACAGCCTTTTCTTTACGTCTCTTATCAGACCTCCCCCTCATTAATTCCCTTCTCTTCGAAAATACTTCTTTAGCGAGCGCAATTCTGCATCTGATGTCCCTACCACTAAACCCATTCTCCTCCAAAATACTACCCAGATACGTAAACTGCTCGACCTGCTCTATCTTCTGTCCTCCCACCCTTATCATCAGCCCCGCCTTCTTACTTCTAGAAAATCTCATTACTTTCGTTTTCTTGTGATTGATCTTCATCCCATACTTTTCGCACAGCACCTCTATTGCATTCACCATTGACTGTAACCCCTTGGCCGACTGACTAACCAATGCTTGATCATCTGCAAATCTCACTGATTTTATCAGCTCCCCTCCTACCTTTATTCCTACCTCCTCCTCCCCCCATGTCTCCCTTACCATTTCTTCTGAATATACATTAAAAAGTCAGATCCATGCAGATGTTATTTTTTTCTTGTTTCACCTTCAGGGAAAAATGGAGCGGAAACTGTCGCAACTGCACGAAAATATTTTTTTTTCATTTTCGCATATCGTCGGCACTCACGGACATCTTTGTGTGTCAGGCTTCTCGCGTGCCCTTGTGATTAAAGACAAGGGCTTCGTCCCGACTTTGAGGAAATAGCCCTCGCTGCTACGAATACGATCGACCGTCGTGGACCATGTTCTCATAAATCCGAGAACGGCGACCCCTTTTGACCTTTCCTCGCCCCGTCTCGAGTATCTGAAGAATGACTCCGCCAATCCCTTCCGCTTTTTAGCCGTTCGATGTTTTTCTCATCGCCTTCAACAGTTAGCGTCGGCCGAGGGAAAGCTTTGCTTGGAAACCACCTTGTAAAGCATGACATCTGTTGAGTCTGATTTGTATTTACTGCCCTGAATTTGTTTATTTGTTTATTCATTAGATTTTGTATTGGTTATTGTTACAGTGATTAAATTAAACTGCAGGAGTACTCTACTGTCCGCTTGTATTCAATGTACAAGAATGCACAACACGTGTTTCAACGCTTAGAGCGTCATCATCAGGATACGATGGTATACCTGATGATGACGCCCTAAGCGTTGAAACACGTGTAGTGTAATATTTTACATTCAATATAAGTGGACAGTACAACTACTGCAGTTTTATTTAATTGCTGACATTCTTTTTCACCACGCAATGCCAGATATGGTTGAGGCTATTTTTACATTCGAATTGTAATTATTTATTGAAAATTGAACTAATGAGTCAGTTGTTTTGGTGGTTGTGATGCTCTGTTGATTTTGGGAGGATTTCTGGGGCGTTGCCTACGTTATTGTTGTTACCTTAGCTGCGGTTGGAGGGTTGGGTGTGGTTAGAAAGATCAGCAGGATCATTTGAGACTTGTGTATGGCAAAAAGAGGACATTTTGTTCAGAAGGATGGGCAGGATAAAAAAGTAGTTTTTCTCAAAGTGGCTCTGGAGGGAAACTGCAGTATTTATTAAGATAAGGCAATTCCTTCTTCGTATAATTTGTATCTCAATGTCACAATATCGATCCTTTTTTCGTTACCTACGTAGATATTATTGGTTTATTATTTACTCTTCCGTTACTTCTAGTGAATGTATCGAAGTGTAGTTTCATGGATTGAATTATTCGCTCTCTGCAGAATTATGAAATTTATCTATTTGTGATTGTAAATCATGTACTGCGTATGGTAAGCAGGGATTCAGTTGATTGAAATAAATTTCGGACGTTGTCTTCCATTGTCCGGAGAGTTCCGGAAAGAAATTTAACAGTCTCTGCCGGACGTCCTTAAAAAGGGGACATGTCGGGGAAAAACGGGACGTCTGGTAATGCTGGCCCTGTGGATAATGATGTGACATGATGATCATTAACCACACGGATAATACGTCGGATAATACAGTCAGGAGAGTATGTTCCGGGTTGAAATCGCTTCGATGGTGCTGATGGAGTTCTGATGAAACTGGGTCATCGGAGCGGATTTCAACCCGGAAGTTCAAGACAAAATATTCAATAGTTTTTGCACAAATGAATTGGTTTATCCCGTTTTCAGTTTTTTTTACAATGCCATTTCTCAAGATTTGGACGGTCCAACATCAAGCTGCACGTGCGTGCATTGAAGTTCAGGGTTTACGCTAGTAATTTAACAAAGAACGGAATGAACTTTTAGGATAAAATTGTTTAGATGCCTGATTGAAAAAGAAACAGTCATGTTTTACGTTATAAACACACAATTCAGCTTAAGCCATTTGTCCTGTGAAAACTCCGATGAATACACACTGTTAGCTGCCATTTGTACGCAAATTTAAAGAGAAAAAAACGAAGTCCGTATGATCCAAAGGAGCCAAGATAGTTTTTAAAAATCTATTCTTATACTTACGTAATCATAGTTTATAAACATCTGAGTGTTCGAGGCCAATAATGGTAGTTGCCATAGTTATAGTCGTAGGAGAGAGAAGTAAAAAACGCTGGAAGTATATCTACGAATTACCTAATATTATATAGTTAACGATTGAAATGAAAAACTTTGTGAATTCCGCATAAATAGACTTAATACGGCCTAGGTTTCGTCGCTGAGTGTCATCATCAGGTATAAAGTGTGGACTTTCATTTGTTATGGACTTCACCTGATGATGTCACTCAGCGACGAAACCTAGGTCGTATCAGCTGTCTATTTATGCGGAATTCACAAAGTTATTCGTTTCAATCATGAAGCTTTTCCATAAAATTACGCCTTAAACCATTAACTCAATGTTTGTACTCATGATTAATAAAACACTTTGTACTTTTCTACGAAAAATGTTTATTGTACGACGCGTTTCACCGATTTGCGGCATCGTCAGGTACATAAAGTTTGTTATGCATATGCGTTGTTGTAGTCACGGGGGAGGAGGGGGAAAATACAAATATTCGGGCAGGGTTGATAATAAAAGGGAAAGAAAGAAAGAAGAAAGCATGGATACTAGAATTTGAGGATAGCAGACTTCCAACTTTGATGATACCTTTTTTTAATTTAAACAAAAAACAATGAAAGTGCACTGAACTTGGCTGGGCTAGAAGGAAGAAAGAAGTTTTGTAGAAAAGTACTAAGTATTTTAATCAATCATGAGTACTAGCATGATGAGCTTTAATTGACTTTTTTGTTCACAAAAATAGTTTCAATCGCAATATTTACAAATTCTAGAAGTGCGGCCCTTTCGCGGCTAATTCTACTTGCTGGGCGATGGCTATGGAGACGCCCACCGACCGCGTCGCTTCGTGTCTTCTTGAGGGGGGTTGGGGGGGGAGTTGAGGTCATCGCGAGCTTGCGTCGGGAGGATTTTAAACTCAAGAGAGAGTGGGAGGGGGCGGAGGGGAGGGGCGCGTTAGGAAGGGAGGGGAATTGAATGAGGGAAAGCAGTAGTGAGGGAGAAAATACAAGGGGGCGTTGCGTTTGCTTTCATGTTGTGGAGGGGGGGGAAAGTGGGGGTGGGATGGAGGGGGGGAAGGGGTTAAAACCGTGACTGAGTGAGGGGGAGAATAGGGGAGGGGGATATCTTCTTCTCCTCCGGCAGTCTTCGGACGGCAAGAGCAGCAAGAGTCTTGCTCTAGTCTTTGACGGTCGTGTTGCTCCGTCTCCTTCCTCGCTTGCTCTCTCTGTATCTCTCTCTCCCTACATTGTTGGCGAGAGTTCGTTCCGGGCCGTTCCTCCGAAGGAGTTCCTGTCTTCAGTTCTCCTGCCTTCTCGGTGAGTACCGACCGACTCGTCTTCTTCCCTCGTCATACCACATCATACTTCCATCCCGAGATTCGATTCTATTGGAATGAGTACGACAGCTGGGGGGGGGGGGGCTATTCTGCATCTTCTCGGAATATCCGAGCCTCGGAAGTGACGAAATTTTGTCGTCACAGCCTTTAAAATGTCAAATAGGGCCATTCAATAGTATGAGATTTGTCGGGGGCTGTGACGTCAAATCCACGGATTCTACCGAGGTTTCACCGTGTCGAGTCCTTACTGAATAAGGCCCAAAGTCATTTGCACCACTCACAATCAGAATCCGTCGTTTGAAGGAAGGAAGGGTTATGTGGGGAGTTGCAGGAAGGGTGGAAAGAAACCCGGTGTCACCGGTGGACTAGTCAAAATATAACACGCCAGTTGGTCCTCATTTTACTTAGCCTGCCATCTGACGGCCACAGTACTGTACTCATGGCGTCTCCTAAATTGGGATCGGGGTTCCACTGATGAATTTACTCCACTCCAGGGGTTCGATTGGAGCTTTACTTGCTCCAACTTCTTTTAGGATATAAGTAGCGACCAAGTCTAATCAAACGATTATCCTATGGCTGACACATCATCCATATGTCCGAGTTTAAGAGGAGGAGAATTCGAACTCGCGACCTCTGGGTGTCAAATCCGGCGCACGAAACTACCTAGCCGCGACGATTGCCTTCATTTGAACATTTACAAGAATAATTTTATTGCTATATTCGATACAAAGTACTTATTGCCACATCCATATAATTGAAAGGCACAACGTGCTTTTCGTGGAAAATTATAATCATATGTAACTCGTCTAAATTTTTTCGAAAATATTGATTTGAAGCAACATTACTCGTTGTTAATGCTTGTAAACATTTAGAATTTGCATAAGGGTAAACTAATAGGGAAGGTTTCTTGTTTGGGAGTGTGTGAAGAGTTGAAGGAAACCCAGCGTGGGGACCGGCCCTCTGTCGAACAAAGACACTGAGGGGGGTCCATAGTTTCACTCGCCATCAGACGGACGGAGGAGTGCACTTGAAGTGCTATTTAAGTGTAAGGCTTCTCCACCCTTCACCGCCCCCAAGCAATTCCTCCGATTACCAAACTACCCCCTTGTCCTAAAAGGTGAAATTAGCCTGTCGCCACCCTCAAGAACTACTTCCGTGCATGTGTTCCACAGTCAAATTTATTGACCGAAAACTTTGACCAAATGCGTTAGAGCATCGCGTAGCGTGCGTAATTTGAACAAAACCATTTAAGATACTAAACTCGGTCTAATACAAAAACTTGGACAAATAAATACGCGTGCTATCATCTTCTAGATCAGAAGAAGGTAAAAGAACCAATGGCAAACCACCTTTAGTTTGTAAATAGCAACAACGCTCATTGTTTCTCGTCGCTGTTTTCAACAATGTCAACGTGTGAGAGTTCATTGCTCGGATATAGTTTACCGTGTGACGTGGATGAATGCCAACTTTCCGATGATATCAACGATTTGGTCAAATGCATCGAGAGTATGGTTTTGGTTTAGTTTAGGTTAAATTTAAGCAAATGGCTTCTGGGCGAAGCACGCACGACTTGTGGGTTATTCATTAATCCGTGGATTCTGTGTTAGTTTCAATCACCAAACATTTAGCGTGAAGTACTATGAATTTACTAGAGATCGTGTCCTATTTCATTCTCAGTTCTGTGATCGTGTATATTTGCCTATTTATTTGTTAATGTTCGTGAGTTCCCAGGGAGATCATTCATTCGGGGAGCATCTGCAAGTTTAACTCGCAAGAGAGTGGTATTTATAGGAAAGGAGATTATTTTTCTCACTGCACCTCTCCGTTCAACTCTCTTACCCAGAACCGAGAATGAGAACACTTAACAGTTTTGGCGGCTAACTCCCTCAATATAATATTTTTTTTCCGAAATCCACGGCTCAAGACTGGTATCCTAACACCGTCCTCCAAATGTCATCATTTCGCTTGGTACAAGGGATGTAGATACGAGTTTCATATTAAATTATGATTGTTTTTTTTTAAAACCCCTTCAACCCAATTCCCACTTTTTTTTAGCCGCTGCGTTCAATCTTTCTTTAAGAAAGAATTCAAAACACTTCCAATGGTTCGTTTATTATCGCGATGACATATGCATGTTATTTTCTGACTGACCTATATTCCTATAAAATCATTCAAAGCATGAATGAGTGAAAGTAACATGAAAAGCATGTGTGAATGCAACATTAATTGTGTCATCAACGCATCTACGCTTAGCGAAAAGTATGCCGTTAAATAAGGTAATTTTTTTCCGTCAGTGGTATGATCAACAGATATATATGAGTGTGTATTATGCATACGTGTATATGAGAGGCCAATCGTTTGCGTAAATAATAACTTCAGCAGAAAATAAAGTGGATCAATTATGAAGTTTTTGAGTAGTAGATAAGCTTATAGTGTCCGCCATTTTGTTTAAAAAAAATGAACTTTTGACTTTTGATTCGTAATTTTCAACCCAAGAAACCCTTAAGCACCAAATTTCACTGAAATCGAATGATTATTTATATCTTTGGCCAACTTTTTCCCATTTCAGCCCACTGTGCATCGTTTCCAGGCTTCGTATCTGATAGGCTGGAATTACGTTAATGAATGATTTTTCTTTCCCGATGCCTCTATTTTTATATTCATCAAATCACCACATCACTTCGTTTAAGTGAGTGACTACGGCCTGCTGCCATCGGACATCGACGACGATTCACAGCTGATGACAGCTGCAGTTCTCCAGTGAGTTCTGACGTAGTACATTTTTCCTTCTACATAGTAACCTTTCTTCATAAGAGACCTTTAATTATGAATTTACGTTTAATGGATGACATTAATTCGAGCTATCTACTGTCTATTGGGTTTTAGAGCAGTAGTTTTCTGACATTCGTTGAAGGATCCTCTTGACCAGCTGACAGAGATTTTGCTGTCGTCTCGAAGACTTTTCCCACGCGTTAATAATATAGAATTTATGAAAACTATTGACCTTTATCAAACAGTAAACAGTATATATTTACCGAAAATGCACGTAGTTGAAAATTTTGGATGCGAACAATATAGTAAGCAGCGAAGATAACAATAGTCTACTTCGTTGTTATTGACAGACGCAGGGTGATGTTTCATTGGCGTAATTATCCTTAACACCAGATAACACAGGAATGCGATGTTGAGAAAAGGAGAAACTGAATTCGATGGACTCGGGATCAACTTTGTGGTTTACAAATAATTTTTATCTTTTGTATGATGGGAAAGAGTGTTTTTCGATGTTCAATTTTTCAAACAAGGATTTATAATCTTTTCGTTCTTTCATTTTGCATTATTTCATTCCGCCTAATGTCGAATGTAAAAAGCTCATCTGCGTAAAACAATATTAGGAGTTTGTACATAATTCTATTTTTAGTCGTTTTGGACGAAGATATATTATCTTCTATATGCCTTTTTGTGTTGGGAGAACAGAATTCTGTTCATCCAGTCAAAACTACATCGTGGTCTCGCAGTGTTTTTGTTTAGCTCTCTTCCCTCAATATGAAAGAATTCCACCAACTCATGCTTGTAATAATATTTATGCCTCTTTATGTACGGCCCTTAATTTTCTGAGATATTCGCATCTTCTGTTTTTAACTATGGGTCATTCCAAGTCGGATCACCTAACACCATTTCCCCTCACGACACGGATTTTCTTCAATTTTTTTTCTCGCATACCTGTAGGTACGCTAAGATTAATTTTTTCAGATTTTGTAACAAAAATTACCTCGATAACAATTTTTGAAAAAATGACTTTGCTTGTAAAAATGCGTACCTCCAATTTTGACAGTGATTGCTAAAATGTATCACATTTTTCTTATATATATGAACAATGTCATAAAATTTACTCTCAAATTGAAGGTAATGCTTTTTTATTTGAAAATTATTCAATGAATATGCAAATTGTCGAACAAAAAGTTGTAAAAATTGCAATGCACTACAAACGTTTACTTATTTTGTTGCTCAAATTAACTGTTAATAACTTTAAAAAGTGCAACTTTTTATGCCTTAATAATATTTCGTAAATATATAAGTATTATAAGCTCACTCTAAAGAAAGAAAGTGAGAAGTGAGCGTTATTTTGTTGTTTTTCAGAAAAAAATAATTATTTAAAATTCTAGAAAATATACGCTAGGCTCTGTTTACATGGCCTCAAAGAACTGTTTTTTCGAAGCATTATATAAAAAAAACACTTAAGAAAGTTGTCAATATCTGAGAAGATAAAATGACCCCTACGGAGACGTGGAATGACCCGTAATGTGACTTTGGTTTCTTTATGAAAAGGGAATGAACTCAAAATGGTCAAGACGCGGTTTATGTTTGCCGCAGTTCCCTTGAAATCAAGTTTTCCTCTACATTTCCTGTCTTTAAATGGACAGGCTCTTCTTCTAAAGCGACCCACTTGCCTTTTGGAACGTTCGGTGACCTTTTGACTCCTCCCTTTGAATCTTTTGCTCTCCGTGGCCATCACTCCAATTTCCCCTTTCCGACAGAAGCTCTTCCTTTTTTTTGTGTCCATTTTAAATGTGTTTCTCGGGCCCTCCGTTAAAATATTCCATTTAAATTTGGTTTTATGAATTGCTCAAACTTTTGGATGATTACTCGAGTCCAACATACTGGCTATCGGCCAAGGAGAATGTTTTAAGTCTAAACAAATCATGTTCATGGATATCTTTATATATATATATAAAATATGCCAAGAGGGTGGCCGATAAAAATACAGAAACAGAAAAAAAGGACACTCACAAATTGAAACTTCCGATATTTCGGTGGAACGTAGCTTCCACCTTTCTCTCTACCTAGTTTCTTACTCTCTACCTAGAGAAAGGTGGAAGCTACTTTCCACCGAAATATCGGAAGTTTCAATTTGTGAGTGTCCTTTTTTACTGTTTCTGTATTTTTATCGGCCACCCTCTTGGCATATTATATATTTATCACCCGAGTGATTCTCCAAGAAGTTATATATATATATATATATATATATATATATATATATATATATATATATATATATATATATATATATATATATATATATATATATCATTATATATAAACGAATTTTTGCTTCTGTCGTCGGTGAAATGCGTTGCTTCAGCGACAGTCTTCTCGTTATCATGAGTGTGACACCACTAAAATTGTTTATTTTATAGCAATGAATGAATAGGTGGGAATTATAAGGATAAAATTGAGGGCATAGCAAGCCGTGGAATGTTTTATTTTCAACGCCTGTTAGCGCTAGTGATGATAATATATAATATCTTACACAATTTTTTCTTTGACCGAGAAGGGACGGAGTCATCATTATACTCTAATATTTTGTGTAGGTCTCTGCCAAAGGTTCTTATTCGGGAAATCGTGAAAGAAAAAAATATAAATGGCGTATCAGAATATTCAGGGTGATGGAAACAGCGCATTGATGCCAAATTTCGGTTATTATATGATCTAGTAAACATTTAGGATTGTATCAAAGCGACGGATTGCCTCCTTTTTCCTTTTTTCAACGTTTAGGTGTCACATATGCCACCTTATAAACACGGCATTGATCTAAATGAGTGTGACGGTGAATAGTTCTCCGAATAAATGAAGGTGTAGATTCGAAGAAATTTACTTCTGTAGTTTTGAGCTCTTGCCTCTTCTTTAAATCGATTGACAATCTAACTATTGTATGGACGCGTTTCACATCCTACGAAATGACGACATCCTATTTTTAGGTTTATCGGTAATGCATTACAGTACAAGTAACGGCCTCTTTGTATTTCCGCTCATATTATGGAGAACTCTGATCGCGTCATGCGATAAAATCACCACGCAACAATCCTTTTGTTGATTTCTCGCGTCGTGTTTGTTCGTACTTACCAAATATTATATTCGTACTCACTTTCACAAAGTTCCCGTGGACATTCGAGGAGCAATTGCAGCGTTCACGACCTGGGTTTCATGTTCGCTCTCGCCTCTATCTGTTCATGACTCACTTTCACGCGTGCATTGCCTAGGGCATTTAAGCCCGCGCGGTTCAGAGAAGATGCACTTAAAGATCTCTCGTTGAGATTCATTTGTTTAAGCATGAGAATCCTCTGAAGCGGAAAAGTTGAAAGAGAAATGAAAATGGAACCATGTCAAAAGTCCAAACCTTGAGAAATGATAATTTCTTACTACATATTTCGATGATTACTTACATAAAGTCCTTCATTCTCTCATTAAATGACGGTTGGCGCGTCGGTAGCGTACATGACTTTTGTTTATCTTAATTTCACGATGTTGGTTTTCTTTTTTTATTGGTTTTCTTCATTTTGAATCCCGATGGCGAATTGTTTATCAGTCTATCAGAGCGGCTTTTAATAGCGTGTGTCCCACTTTGAATCGTAGGCGTAGGGAAGAACCTTGGACGTTCGGTATCTCTTCCACAAGTTGGCCCCACTGTCGATTCGCGCCTATCGTCCAACAATCATTCTCTCCCTTCGTACTCGACCCGTTTACGATTTTTCTAATATTCACCGTCTCGAATGCATATGCGTGCACTTACATGGACGCGAAAGCGGTGAACTTTCTCACCCGGCAGGCGTCGTACGTGTTTAAGACGGGCGCGCTAAAACAGCCGAATCAAACGCATGATCAAACGGATGGAACACGTGGCGATTTACCGCATGGGACGAAACAATTTTACACTACATTTATCCAGCTTAAAAAGTCTCCTATATCGCCATAACTCTCCGATCAACTTAGGGTGCTTCCTAATTCCAATCATTTATACAAATCTCCAATGGCCGTACATAATAAATTGGCACCCCTCGTCAATATTACACCACAATTGCTGTGTTGATTTGCGGGAAAAAGGGGCAATTCCACGCTAGTGACCAACCACAACCTCTCGACCAGAAAACCCCTGTGGTGGTTTACGGGAATGTTACTTCCTCGCCAGTGACACAACCACAGACACACACAATCAACCCTATTAGGGATCCTTCACTATAGGGCTAATGGGACCCCGCTAAAGATGCCTGGGTTATGAACGCAAACACATTCACAAGCACTCAAGAAATCACTTACTCACACGGGCCCAACTTCTGGGAGAATCTAGCACAAAAGAGCGCAGTCAAAAACGGCACAAAAACAAGAAAAGACGAGGGTGTGCAATCAGATATGCATATTTCGACCACAAAGTGAGCCTCTTCAGCGAACTGAAGGGAGTAATCACTTGCAACGCA
This sequence comes from Pyrrhosoma nymphula, assembly GCA_963573305.1. Taxonomy (NCBI): domain Eukaryota; kingdom Metazoa; phylum Arthropoda; class Insecta; order Odonata; family Coenagrionidae; genus Pyrrhosoma; species Pyrrhosoma nymphula. Next base: position 29,360,607 of record OY754333.1, read on the forward strand.
TGCTCTTCACCAACCTCTTTTTTACATCCTTACTTAAGGTCCCCGTTATCTTAAGGTCCCCCCTTTTCAGCCACCTAACCTGCCTTCCCCTAATCTTACCCAGAAGTTTCAACTTATCACCAACATAGATATGCATGCTTTTTAAAGGGATATTTGCATAAAGCTTTGCTAATGTTAGACAAGAAATACGGTGTCATATATGTAGGTCAGTTTTTTTTAAATTGAAAAATAAATCGATTTTAGCGAGCGAATTCTTATCGGTGGACTTCGCGCGTAAGCAATCGTCAAATTTGTAGCAATTGGGTACTCGTCGTCCAGCTGGTCACCCAGTACGCGTCGTGACTGTCTTCCGAGATTCGAGTGGGTCGTCTTGAGAAGGCGGGAAGGAGGTCGAACCATATAAGTTCACGATCCCGAAAAGAGAGTGAGTGGGATGCATATCGTAAGAGACTCGCCGACCAGGCAGCGACCCTTTTGTGCGTGCCACATTTTTAGAGGTGCGAGCCAGGCATCGTACGATCCGATACAATTTTTAATGCTTCGTATCGCTATATGTACCTATTACCTAATCGTGCCATATTTTCGCTTTGCACATAATGATGGTCTAGAGTACCATAGAAGTACGGGAACATATCTTGCCAAATCCCATGCCGTAATTTTACACCTATTAATATATATCCAATGGAGAGATTTTATTATTTCAAATCAAAACGATTTCCATCAGGAAATAAAACGAATGACAAGGCCCGTTTTTATAAACTCGGGTTAAATATTTTCTTGGTACGAAAACAGAAGTTTTATCCCATAGTCAACGCTTTCGTCAACGACAGACTGATGAAGTTAACAAAACCTGAACAGTCGGTTAACATCGAGTTAGCATGAATACTAATTCGTCTTGCGGTTAACGTAAAGGTGACGTTACAAAACCGGGAGTGAAGAGTGTTTCAAAACTGCCGAATTGTGAGGAAAAAGAAGTTTGATTGATTTCCTTTCAAGATATCATAGCGAATATGATACGGATAAACAAGAAAGAGATAAGCATCTTTTTAAGTTCAGAACAAATCAGAGTTCGCCTTCAATTCGTTAAGAGCAATATAAATGCATACATCGATTTTGTGGCGCCAAATGATTTCTATACGGCGTTCTGCATTTCGACCTTGGATATTCAACGGTAATAGTTTATCGACAGTAGGTCGAAAATCAAACTAATTTTTCCTTGCTCAGGTTTAGGAATTTTAATGACTTCAATCTTTAACCCTTAAAGCGGTTCTACCTAGACTGTGAGTCAAAACAAATACTAAATTCCACATTTTTTTATATTTTGTCCAAAAAATCCTGCTTTCACTGATGAAATGCGTTACCTACAGAAAACCAAAAGTAAAGTAGAAAAAATGCAGATTATTCCACGAATTTATTTTAAATGAACACTTTTTTCCAGCCTGTAGGAGCCCACTGCAGCGCCATTTCCTACAAATTACCGCATTTTGACTTCAATTACGACAGTAATTCCCTAATAACAAAAAAATAAGGTGGTAATATGCCTATATTTTATTTGTATTCTATTTCTATGGATTATTCCCTTCTTATAAATAGTTTTCCGCAAAAATGGCATTTGTATTTTGTGGATAAACACTATTTTTCCCCATGTTTCTCCCATTCCTCCATTGAACACCATGTAATTTCAAGTTCAATTATAGAATAAAATAGCGCGGAAAGGTATTATTTTGTTGTTCATATCAGATAGAGGACAACTTTTTCTACAAGTAGACAGAATATGAATAAAATGACATTTTAGTCATTTTACGGTGGAACCACCTTAAGTCAAAGTACTCCCAAAGGAAAAATAGGCAACGATAAATACTAGGCCGCCTTTTGGATTTTTAAGTATACTCGTCCACGTGATTAAACCTGCTCACCTCGTCGTGTTCGTCGTTGCATAGGCCGCATGATTCCGTCATTTTTCTTCCTCCTACCCTTTTAGTTCAGTCGTGGTTACTATCTGTGCGTTGGATAAGGAGTAGCTATTCAAACCCATCAGTCCTCTTGTCTTGTCTCCAATATTTATCGGAGATTCGAAGCTGTCAATGTAGGGAGGTAGTTTCGTAGGCTGGACAGTGTCACAGGTAAACTCGGGCCCTCAGTACCTTTCTCGTCGTCTAAATCTCCGTCGATTTGTTATTGAAATACAGGTTAAATCTTTTGCGCAAGTTCGGAGCAGACAGTTTTTTGCTGGACGTTCAACTTATACTGCTAGAGCCAACGTACTACGGTAGAAGAGATCACAGGAATAAAATAAAGGAAATTGACTGCAGAACCGATAGATTTAAAATGTCATTTTTCCCACGTAAAATAAGGGATCATAATAGTTGCGATAGATCAATCATAAGAAACTCCTACCCTCAATATGTAGAGTAGAATTTTCTCTTGTGTTTAATAACGCATCATCATTACTAACATTTCACACCGCTAGATATGTCTGGTATTATTTTATTTTGTTCTCTGCATGAAGTAGCATCTCGTAGTATTCATAAATTAACAGTATTAGTAATATTAACCACTAGATGCGTGTATAGCATTGTTCTGCATGTTTGCATGTTCGTTTACGTATCACTCTCCCAGTTTCTGGTTGGACTGGGCACTGTTCTCCTCACTGATATTTGGCCTGCGCCTAGCGGCCGGGGGAGCGTGCGAGGTTCGGATTTGTTCTGGGACGAGTGCTGCATGCATTGTGTGGAATCACCCCGTGCCACACACCCTAGTGGTGGCTTACACGGTACTTCGTAGATGTAGATGTATTGTTTGGAGGAACTCCCGTCCTAATTATTACAAAATCTCAGGCGCGCTTCTTTTTTTCTTGTAGCTAATTGTAACTAATCTGACGTGCTTTGAACTTCTTTTAGTTTCTTAATCATCTCTTCCTCTGATGTGTCCCAAAAACGGATTCTTTTATATATATTTTTCAGTTTTTTTTTAGAGTGCTGACACGATGTAATAGAGTTTCAATAGAGTTTCACCCTATTCAGCTGTTCACACCGAGTGAATTGGATCATTTGCAAGTGAAGATTTTTTTGAAATATTTTTTTTTCGTACAAAAATGGTCTATAAATGAGGACGTTAAAATGGTCCTCTTTAATAATTATTATGCATAGGGTTAGGAGAAATGATATTAGAAGTAAAAATGTTTTGGTCCCTTGTGTTTGGTCCCTATTTGCAGTTAATTTTGTGATATTATTTGACAATGTAGAAGAATTGTTCCTAATTTTGGCCGGAACGGATCTGGCTTCCAAGACTATCCCTGAAATAATTTTAAAACTATTCCTAGTGTGTGTCCGACCCATCAGATGGACTTGTTCATTCAATCTCGGTTTCTCTTTGGACATTCGTCCATCTAGCGCCAGAGAAAGGCGTTTCTCATTCGATCCCATTGGCTCACGTCGGATAGAAAAACGGTCCCTTGATGCATAGCGCCCGAGATGCCCTATTAGCAGCAGTGCCGAGCGTCGGCGTATCTGTTTGCCGGCGTTTGAACGCCTCGTGGAAAAGTGGGTGACGTCAGCTAGTATTTTAATTGTTAAGACTGACGTAATTGTTGGCGGCGTTGACATGACACGCGGAGGCACATCGCGTCGCTTCACTACGCGAACATCTGTTCATCAATCCGAATGAGTTGAAGGAAAAGGATTGCTTAAATGCTGTTTCCTTGACTAAATGGATGATTTATTTATCAACACTGGATCGCAAAGAATTTTCAACCCACAGTTTTTTGTAATTTAGATACATTCACTTATGAATTCATTCGACGCTGTACCTTTGACTGCCTACCGTCTTCATTTTAACGGACAAATTTTCATTTGAGAACTCATCATTCTTGATTTTCAGGGAGAATCCACGAATATCAGAAATTTTGGCCCTATTTGGAATTTTAAACCCCCCTACCCTTATCGCCGGTTAAATGGCTCCGGCGCGCCGGCCGCGGTAGATGGATAGGTGATAGAACGGACCGCTCTGTGAACCCAACTTTTTCTGGTTCGAATCCCGCTTCTGGTATGGATGTTGCTTTCTCTTAGCAATGAGGTCTAAGGAAAGACACAGGTGCGGTGTAACCAAAGGTGTAGGAGCTTCTGAATAACCGAACACTTTTGCCTTGACTTGCGTTCATCAAATAGTAAAAAAATATTACTTAATATATTGGCGTATGCTATGCATGTAAGGTTTAGATTAATGTAAGGTTTAGATTAATGTGTCCTCGTAAAGTCTGCATTTTTAAAATCCAGATATCCTCAAATGTCCAGAGAAATTGTGTTGGCAACCTTAAATGTGCCAAACGATTGTTGAGGATTGTTTCGAACTGGAGTTGGCTAAAGTTTAACGCCCAAGAATGCCAAAGTTATGCACTTGAAATATCATTTTTGTTTTCCCCCTTAGGATGGGTCGAGCTGGATTGTGTTGGGAATTTGGATTGTCGTGTAATTTCCAAGTGCAACGCAAATAATACACGCAAACCCAACAGATGTCACCGAGCATTCAATGTCCGTTATTTCTAAATTGTTTTTATCGCTCAATTTCTATACTAACATATATATTTTACATATGTATTAACATTTTATATTCTTAGTTTACATATATACTGACGGTCCCTCTCCATTGTGAGCATATCTATAGTGTAGTGCATGCTTGTGAGGCTTCGCTCCGTGACCAGCATTAGCGATTTATGCTAATGCATAATTAGTCGTTGTTACACTAACTTTAAGGTTTAGTGCAATGCATGTTGGTGAATACTCACCCCCTACCACACACCCCTGAGGTGGCTTGCAGGGTATTTTGTAGATGTAGATTTGCAGCTTTTAGATCTATAACTCCTCAAGAGTGGCTGGTAGGTGAACAGGACATGAGGAATCATTTTCATCTGGACATGCACTTTCTTCGACGGTGATGCTAAAATTGGCATTTGAGAAACGTTTGAAGAGCGTTGGCTGCAGTAATGGCAAAGAATAAGAGACATGTTGTGGAGGGTGGGTCTCCGTTCGGAATTAATGGCAACCAGGGACGACTGACTATTAGTAACCATTATAGGTATTCATCATCGTGCGTATTCTGTCAAATTAACGGTAGAACCACGGAAAGTTCACTATCTAGGATATAACGGACCACGGAATGACTTCGCTTACGTTTTCTTCACGGACCTCTAAATTTTGTTTTTCAACATTAAATCCCTTATCTACTCTTCGTATTATTTGCCTCCCTTTATTCCGTCCAATATAATTTACTCCATCTTCCACGCTTTTCCAACTTTATCCTCGTTCCATCTTCGGTGAGTCGTTGTAATCAGTGGTTTTTCTGTCTCCGTCTGATTTCTCCAATTAGCTATCGAGAATCCAACATCCAATCCTCCCCTACCATGTTCAATACCTCCCCTTTTCTTTTCTCCCTCCTCTCAGCATTCTCTTACCATCCTTCTCCACGCCCACATCTCAAATATCTCCGGTCTTCTCTTATCTCCCTTCATCTGAGGTTTCTGAAATTATAGAAAAAGGGATAAAGGAAATATACTATTGCCGCTATCCCTTAAAGTAGTGCATTCGAGCTATGAATGCCGCTATGCTTGAACTTGAACATACGTGAAATATGAACGGGTGAATCCAGGGTCCATATATATTGTAATTGTATTATTAAAATCAATACAAAAACGCACTTCCATTATCCTTTTAAGGTGGTTCCATCGTAAAATGACTTAAATGTCATTTTATTCATATTCTGTCTTCTTGTAGAAAAACTTGTCCTCTATCAGATATGATCAACAAAATAATTCCTTTCCACGCTATTTTATTCTATTATTAGACTTGAAATAAAATTGTGTTCAATGGGGGAATGAGAGAAACACGGGGCAAAATAGTATTTTTCCATAAAATATAAATGCCATTTTTGCGGAAAACTATTTATAGGAATGAAATAATCCAGATAAATTGAAGAAAAATTAAATATAGGCATCTTAACACCTTATTTTTTTTAGTTATTGAAGAATTAATGCCGTAATTGAAGTCAAAATGCGGTAATTCGTAGGAAATGGCGCTGCAGTGGGCTCCTACGGCTGGAAAAAAGTGCTCATTTAAAATACATTCGTGGAATAATCTGCATATGTTGTACCTTACTATTGGGTTTCTATAGGTAACGCATTTCATCAGTGAAAGCAGGATTTTTTTGACAAAATATGAAAAATGTGGACTTTAGTATTTGTTTTGACTCACACAGTCGCGGCGGAACCTCCTTAAGATTTTTTATGAATGAAGTTGAGATCAGGAGGCTCCTTGCGATTCTTTGGAATGGGGAAAGAGGACTGAAGAGGGAAAACAGAGAGAGTGTCGTGAAAAGAATTTGTGATGTGAATTCCGCCGCTCGCTCTGACTCCCGACCAGAATCTTCTCCTTTCGCCCACGCGGGAAATAAAAAAAAACACGTTTAAAAAAATGGCAAAGATCGCTCCTTGAGAAGCAGTCCTGGAGTGGGACGGGCAGCGAAGAAGGGACACGCGAAACAGAACGACGGAGACTTTTTTGTTCCACGCGATGGAGAATAGAAATCTGTGGAGGCGATAATCTTGCTTGAGTGGGTTCCCACGTGCGTCTCTGTCTGCGCATTGTTGCGCATGTTCCACATGATTGTTACCTCAGCATTGTAGCACACGTGTCCCTGAACTACTGTGCATTGTTGTGAACGATTGGCAGAATCGTTTGTAAATGCTTGGGTTAAAGTCAGGGCTTCATTTCTAAGTTTAGAAGCTCTAAAGCACTAAGGGGCCTGTGGGGTACGAAATAACCACATTTTTATTTAATAAGCTGTGGAAATGTTTCCGAGCTCCGCTCCGGTATTGCAAGAAGTACCGAGTTTAGCCCTGGTTAAGCCAAGGGTTAAGGGAAGGTTAAGGGTGGTGGGCAAATACAGCGAGAAATAGAAAAGGGTGATATTTTGTATTAGTAGGGGCCCTCCTACAATAGGTAGCGGAACGTGTTGATTCAAGAATTAAATATTGTTCAAAGAACATCCGCGAGCTCTGTAAAAGCATTCTTATGAGAAAGAAACAAGGTGTAGCGGAGTAATTTGATGAACGAGGATTGGACTTCCTCCAGGTACGAAGGATGCGAAATCAGGTCACATCTCTAAAGGTGCTGATCACCCGAGTTTATATAAAATAAAAAAATAATTGCTTTAACTCACAAAATCGTTAGGTTAGACCACCCATACAAAATAAGGAAAATATACTCCTGAACTGTGAGGTTTAAATTTTTAGTTTTTTCTCTTGTACGATTTGTAACCAAAAGGGTAGGCACCCAAAAATTAAAAATACACCATAATATCCAATGTTTACCACTCATTTTTCATTCACAATGACGCAAAAAATGGCTGGTGTACTGTAGGTACCTGGCACTAGGCATTGTAGGCTCAACCCACCCGCTGGGATCAGCGTAGATGTAGATGCGTATCAGCATTGTTGCGCATTTGTCCCTTCATAGTTACTGATGCGTCAGTATTGCTGCGCGCGTGTCACTGCGTTGTCGAGCATTTCCACACCATTGTTGGGTGTGTGCCTGAGCATTTTTATTATTTTTGCGCGCGTGCGCCGGTGCATTGTTGGCGTGTTGTGAACGGATAAAGAACGGATGGTTCGGCAGGAGCGGAACGGGGGTGCTTTGCTTTGGCGTGGGTGTTGCGCCAGGGTCGCGGCTGGAGGGCGAAGTTTCGTGTGGGAAGTGGCGGGAAATGGTGGCGCAGGGCCGTTGCAGTTCTTTTCTCCAGATAGCGGGGAGGAAGTGGCTTTGTCGGCGGGAGGAGATAATGGCCCTATATCCTCCTCCAGTTGTGCGACATTGCCCCAACTACATGCTCACTCAGACTCGGATACCGCGAGAGGGGGTGTTTAATGACATCCAATGTCCATCCTTCCTTCACCGTTAATCGATATTCTACCGATCGACCAGGGCACATTTCGTCAATTTTCGTACCGATCGTTTCCGGGGTGAAAATAGAAACGTGCGTCACTGCCGGGTCTAATGACCGAACGGTTCTATTTATTCTCTACCTATGTAATAGAGCTGGCACTAACTTAGTGTAAGCTGCACACCAAAGAGGGTGAAATTTGCCACGAAGAAAGCATTTGACTTGACCGGGATTCGAAACCGGATCTCCCAATTGCCGGTCTGGGGGGGTTATTTTTTAATCTCACTTAAGCGAGAATACGTCATAAAATGTGGAAAATCACGTCATTTTTCGTAGTTCAACTCCCCCACCCAGGCGGCATGACCATCTTCGGCTCTCAAGTGGTGAACTGCTGGTCTATTTATTTGATTCATCCGCTCTTTCGACTCTTGATCCGTATCTTTCGACTCATGATCCGTTTCATTAGGCTCCGCATCTCATTAGTTCCATCTCACCTGTCGTTAGGAACGTGAAATGGAGCGACCATCGGACCTTGGCCGATCGTGAGCCGATCATTAAGAGAGCGAAACGGATCTCCCGCCTTCCCGCAAAGAGTTATTAAAAAGGTGAGATAACAAAATAACCTCCCAGCAGGTGTGTTAGCCAGTTACACCATCAAGTCATCTTAATGCAAGGCCTCAGTAGCTTAACTGCCTTAAGGTGGCTGGAGCGGTAGTCGTGAGTCGTTGAAGGCACATTCTAGTAACTTTTCAAGTAAGTCGAAAAAATATTCTTGGACCACATTTCAGTCAAGTATACCTGTTTATACGTTGGAAATCGCCACACATGCAGTAATGTTTATGATGCAAGAGTTATATTTAAAATTTTCGCCTTAATTAAAGCATTGTTTTGACTTAGATTTTCGGCGCGAAATTCGAAATTTAGGAGAAAATCATATCTAAATACGCTTTTCTTACTCGCATAATACCTTGATATTTGTTAGGAGCTATTATAATAATTTGAAACTTATTATTTCGCATTCAGGAGAAAATCTGTACATAAGTAATCGAATTGTTTCAAAATATATGCCGTGTGCCATAAGAGCACTTGTTAAAATCTCATTGAATTGCCAGGAAACCAAATCGGTAGCATTCAGTGTTTTTCACTTTTATCGATAGATATTACTAATAAGGACACTTATGCCAAGTTTCACGCAAATCTGTACATGAACAAAAATCGCTCCAGCCACCTTAAGCACTCGGCGCGAAATTGAGGGATCCGGGTTCGAATCCCGGTCAAGGCGAATGATTTTTCCTCCGTGGAATATTGCACTGGTGGGATTCTGTTTTCGCTGATAGATGTCGGACAATGTTTTCCGCAAGTGCCTCCGATGAGTAGCAAGTGCAATGATTTCCATATCAAGACCGTGCGCATTTCCGTTTAATTTATGGTCCTCCACGTGTCTGCAATCCGCCTTCTGACACCTCCTCTGAATGAGAGACTTCCGCTTCACTTGAAAGCAAGGCGGTGTTTTTCAATGCTGACGCACTTGATTTATGATATTTGTTATAACACTCAAAAGAGTTCTCTTTTTTTGGGGCGGTTTAAAAAAATGAATGGCGTTCTTTGTGACGTTTTAAATCCATTCGCGAGGCTCGGAAACCTATAGTGAGAATAATTCGTTCTTTTACGAAGGCGTTAAAAAGAGCACGGCTCTGTAAGATGAATCGTTGTCTAGGGCAAACTGCTTGGAGCCGGATCTATTTGGCATCTGTTGGCCCTTTCGAGGTTTTTTTTCCTCTGGATGAAACATTTTATCGCGTCTTTTTCAGTATATTTTGAGTACATTTTGCAGTACATTTTGATTGCCAGATGAAATGTTCACGCTTTGATATTTGAACATTGATGTGGTTTGGTGGGTGCCTACTCAGTTGGACCGTCAAACCCTTTCGTATGTAGTTTCCGAATTGGATTTACATTGCACCCTATAAGTAGTTGGGGCACTAAAATAGCACAGCAGTTTCAAAACGAAATAGTTCCACGAAACACCCTGTTGTGGACAACAGCTTCAGGCACACCAAACAGCAGACGATCGATCGGCGCTGTTAGAACATGGCTGGTAGTTCTATATTCTATGTAATAGGAGATCTTTCACTTAAATAAAGTAACAATTTAATTTGGATCCCCCCCCCTATTTTCCTCAAGCACGCGATACCTCCCTGACCCAATCCCAAACTCCTTCCCCCCCTATCTTCCTTCCCACCAACCTGAGGGCAGTATATAACCACGAGTATTTTTTTGAGTCTTCACCTGAAGATGACGTTATAGTACGTCGAAACCCGGGTCGTGCAAATAAAATTATCATTGTGGAACCACAAAGTTTAAGTTTTTCACTTATACAATGAATAAGTTCAACCAAGTAACGTCTGAAACTACCAGTAATTTGGATTCGTGAAAAATAGTCACTTCACAGTTCTAATTCTCTCTACAGCGATGGGCGGAATTGTGTCGGCTGAATAAACCAGCAACCGCACGCAACAGATTCAAATACAACAAATTGTAGCTTATAACGGCAACGCAGCCACACGTGCAGTCCAACTGGAACAGAATAAAAGAGGAAACAATATCAGCTTGAGCTTCATCAGTTGCCGCTTCACGGCACAGAGCACATCATACCACGGCTGCGGCACGATCACGAAGCTAACCTGTTGTTCGCAACAGTAATTTGAAACAGTTGTCTGACCGAAACAGTTGCTACTGCAGCCGTTTCGCTCCGACAGCACTTACTGCTGCCACCTTATTGGTGAGTGGCATGGGGTGAATTTTCACGGAATACTTACTGTAGTATGTAGATATTATAGAAGTTTAATTAAGTTTGTGATAAATGTAATATACTAATGTATGTACTATGGTGTTGATCATACATGCACTAAGTTTTAAAAGTATCGGGTTGGCGTGGTGTCTGGAGTAGGTGGTGGATTCCCATACCGACGGTCATAGTTCGAATACTGCCTGTGCTGTAGGTTTTCCACTGGTGTCTTGTTCCGTATTTGGGTGCTGTGGAGAAAACACTTCGGGTGCTGTACTCTGTCCGTCGAACGGGACGTTAAACTGTGGACCCCTTGGCGCCTTTCGTATAAGAGTAGGATGATAAGGACCAACTAACTAAGCATTGTAGACAGAGACTCCTCTAACTCGACAACCTATAGAGCAGCCAATCTGCCCAGTTGTAGAACTGATGTTACTATTCTTCGTTGTCTTGGAAAAATACCATAAAAATCGAAACCCGGTCGGTCGCCAATCTAATTATTTAAATAAACCAAACTTAATACGAACTGAAACGGAAGAATGGACTTTTTATATTCTTGCGCTATCCGGAAATGAAACCCGATCTTAAAAAAAAACATTCTCCCCGGCGGGGAATCGAACCCCGGTCTCCCGCGTGACAGGCGGGGATACTGACCACTATACTACCGAGGATGTAATGGGTTTGAGAATAATTAATGATTTAACTTTAGGAAAGGTAGGTATATCCAACATGGTAATGGATGCTGAACACCGGTTCCCGATCAGTCACCATAGCTAAGCATCTTTGGGCTCGGCTCGAATTTGGAGGGGTGATACTCGCGATTCTTCAGAATGCTTTTGCCCCTGTCTGCAGACGTGGCAGACAGTAAGTGCGAAATGACCTTAGCCGTCGAAGCACGTTAAACAAAAACACTACCACTCAATATGAGTTATAAGAAGTATAGTGTGTGAAAAATGGCATAATTTTCGATAAAGGGGCGAGTATGAGCGGAAAGGGAGAATTTGAGGCTAGCTAGTGCGTGATATTGGACGCGTGGCCGCACATGCTGTGATGTAGAATGTAGCTATGTAGTATATACAACATCACATCATTACGTTCTTCCGTTTGTGAGCGCCATTGTTACAGATTGAGTCCCGTGGTTACGTGCCTATAGTGCATATCGAGAATCAAATTAGGGAACTAGACTGCAGAACGGACAGATTTAAAATGTCATTTTTCCCACGAACTATAAGGGACCATAACAGCGGTCAATGAGTATGAGTCAATCCTTTTATCTAGGTTTGTCGAAAAGGTAGTGTAGCTCCTAGTAGTAGTAGTACTCCCTAATACTTGAATCCTTATCTGTTACCTAATACTATCAGCACGCCGTGCATGTTTTCTACATGGGTCTTGAGTCTCTGTCCATTTGTGTAGTTGCAAAATACATATATATTAACGGTCCCTCTCCATTGTGATAATATCTGTAGTGTAGTAGTGCATGGTCGTGAGGCTTCGTCTCGTGACAAGCATTAGCGATTTATGCTAATGCATAATTAGTCGTAGTTACACTAAATTAAGGGTATAGTGTAATGCATGTTGGTGAATACTCACCACACACCCCTGAGGTGGCTTGCGAGTTATTTTGTAGATGTAGATGTATTTCGCGGGGTCTCTTGACCAGCACCACAAGAAGGCTCAATTATGTGAAGCATTATTTTGTATTATACATTCACAGCAATATTGTTCAAATTTAATTTGAAATAAATGGCTAGCAAGTGCTTATTTCAGAGCGAAGGAGAGTGTTTCTCAAGTAGGCACGGTTTCCATAACTCCCGGTCAACCGTCAGCGCTAATAGTTGATGTGGAAGTTACGGTAAAAAGAACGAAATATCATTTCACCTAGAGTTTGATGAATTTGACCTCATTTTGAAGATAAAACCCCCATCTATCCAATTACATCAAAATATAACCCTTTGCCGAACTAACTTTCGAGCAATTTGCCTTAAAATATAAGCTGTTTTACACGGGATAGATTACGGCTGTGCGCTCCAGAGGGAGAATATTGAAATATTAGGAATTTATGACACGTAAATATGTCGTCGAAAAATTAACGGTGTGTAGTTTGCAAGTTTTCACCAACTATTTATAAAAAATAATATATTACTCATCTCAGTAATATTTACAGAATTGCAAAAAACTTGTTTTGAAGGCATTTTAGCCGTACGGCGTGAAATAATGAGTCAAGTTAGAGACTTATGTGGAATATTTATTAAATCTCTGAGAATTTAGGTCATTTATAACTATATTGTGGCACCATTAATATATTGCAATATTTAGGTACGTAACACTTCTTCCAGACGGTGAAATTAAAATATGAAGTTAGAATATGGTTTCCTTTACGACTAGGGAACTACCTCGCTGAAACTTTCTAAAGTTCCTGACGAGTGACAAAAATGAATAGTTCGTGAATCTCATCAGGCTGTCTGTTTTAACAACGAAAAATCACGTGTTTCCACGAGTTTGGTGCCACTAAAGTGTTTAGGCAGACATTATTAAAACCCCAAATATCTGTTTTGTCCTTTTTTTTCTCTCCTCAAAGGCCTCTCTTCTCTCCTCCTCTTCTGTGGGCTGTTCATCTTGCATGGCGTGGGCCGTTGGCCTCCCAACTGCCCCGTGCCCGCTTCATTTCCCCGTCTCCCTTGACGCTTTCCAATTGAAACAGATCCCTATTTCTGCGTGGGTTGGGAGGGAGAACTCCGATCCATCGGGGAAATAACTGAAATGGACCTCATCCTTTCATTTGATGGCATCTCTTTTCATTTCAAAGGATCACGTCGATATCGATTAAAACGCAGGGCGAACCGGACTTCGGAATTACTACCAATCGAGTGCTCGCGCATCGTGTGACTGTAGGATGTCTCATGCACTTCAATGGATCCTCAGATGAAGGTAGCCACTTAATCAAATGTATCGGAGGAGGAGGAGAAGAGGAAAGGTCTATCGCACTAGATTACAATTAGTACTGATCACTTAACCAGATAAGAAATTTCTCCAATGGCCGTAAAATATATGCACCTCAAAATCAAACACTTACTGTGTTGGTTTGCGGGAATGGGGACTCCGCAATAGAGACCAACCACAGCCTCTCCACCAGAATACCCTCCTGTGGTGGTTTACGGGAAAGTTAGTTCCTCGACAGGGACCACCACAGACACACACACACACACAACCCAATTGGAATCCTTTATAGGCTAATGGGACCCAGCTAAGGATTCCTGGGTTAGAACCTGGGATCCTTCGCAGATCTGAAGTGACTCTACTAAGGATGCCAAGTTATTAACACAACCGCACACGCGATCACACAAAACACTCACTCACACACACAATAGGGCCCCAAATTTCTGGGAGAACAGCTCAAAAAGAACGTGGTCAAATAGAACAAAAACAACAAACAGGGAACGAGGGTGAACTTCGGATACGCAAGAAATTGGAGACATTTCTTATCTGGTTAATCTATAGAGGCCGTAGAGCTCAACTACCTTGAACTGATCACTTAGTTTTTTTCCAGGCGAATATGAGAAATTGAATGTGAAATGTACCGTATTTCTCCGGATATAAGAGCAGCCGGACCCCCGTTTTTTGGGTCTCAAACATGGAAAAAAGTTAATACGCGAATGTAAGCCGCACCCTTTTTAGTCCATCCCGTACTACCGACAGTATTAGGCATTAGAATTTTATATCTGTTTTTACATTACCTATGTATCTGTGACACAATGTTACCTATATTATCCTTTAATATATGAATAAATTGTGCACCAATTTCACCTTTTTCAGCGTTATTTCTTACTTTTCCCGTGGCTTAAGGGAGTTTAGCTCGCGTCCGCGTGACTCCGATTGGCTGGCTGGTTTGCTCAAATCGGTCATTTTTTACGATTTTATAAGAAAGTTCTCGAATTTAAGTCGCAGCCCAGTTTTGAGGCTCCAAAATCTGGAAAATAGTGCTGCTTATATTCGGAGAAATACCTACGGTAATGAAAAGTAACTCCTCATAGGGAACTAACTCTTACAAATAAGCCGCACTACAAAATACATTCTTGAGGCGGTGGGTGTGTTTGGCTGATGTAGGAGTAAATTATAGACGATAAAAACCCAATGAAACCCAAAGACTCTACAAATATCCTATTGATGAAGCCTTCCGCGGAGGGTGGAATAGGCGTGGCAAATATCCTATTAACTTATCAAGAATAGAATATTAATTGATTGAAATATGAATTAATCCAATTATTACTACTACATATATACCTAAAATTTCAATCGCATCATTAGTTTCGAAATATAAGGAGGTTTACAACTTTTACACCAGCTCGTGTAAAACTCAATTTATAAACAATTTATTTCCTTTATTACGTTAATAACATGTTTAGCTAACCTATATCAGAATTTCCCGATTTTCCGTCTGATGTTAAGAGAACAGTGATAACATAAAGTTGGGAAATCGGATTTTGAGCGCCGAAAATAGTGACTTTTTTCAAATAAAATATCGTTAAAGGGCAGATAAATAAGGGAAAAATTTTTAACACACATCGATAAACGTAGGAATGATCATTCTATCGCATGGTTTTTATTTCGTAAAAATCCGTTAACTCTACTTGAAGATACAGCTTCCTAAACTCGAGGGAGTCGACTATTTTAATGGACTAGTAGGTATAAATTTCAAATTATATCTCAAGGGCGTAACCAGGGGGGTTGCGATAGGGGTGATCGAGAAAAAGCTCAATTTTAATATCCTACATTCTAATTTTGATAATTTCAAATCAAGCGCGTGTAATCGGTTTTGATGTGTTGTAGGTAAAGTGCTTATTAAAGATACGTTTTCCAAGGAACAACTGTGGCGATCATCACTGTTATACTAATCCCCCCCGAAAGCTTTCTCTGGTTACACCCTTGTATCTTCGTTGCAATACAGCCTCAGTGTGTCACATGTGATATCCGTGTGACCTGCAAGACCCATCATTCTGCGATCGCAATTTTTTTTAAACTGAGCAGTGACGAGCGTCATATAAAACTCTCCCTTGAAGATAAACTTCGAACCGCGTAAGAAATTCGACGCAAAAAGGGTTATTAGCCTCCTCACATCTTGAGGGAGTGATTTTGCTGGTACGGCGAGGGGCATATGGATTACGTCTTCGTAAAATGTGTCGTGAGAAAGTTGCCAGGACAACGCTTGTTTATCTTCATACTCTTTCGACTCGGGTGTGACTCACGATGCGCTCAACAAATATGGCGGTGTTCCACTTTCGCGACTTATTGTTAGTAGTACCTCAACTGTTGCTGAATAGTTGCAGAACGGTATTACTTGATGCTGGGCACCAACCAGGGAGATTGATATATATTATATAGAAGGAAGGGCTCTGTTCATACCATGCATTTAATGGGAGAAGAGAAGGGATTGGGAAAGTAGTTGGAACAGAAGAATTGGAACAGTACGGCAACACCTATTTTGACCAAAACATTGAAATATCAGTAATACCTGTTGCTCATGATAAAATTTTCGGTAAAACGTTTTA
This sequence comes from Pyrrhosoma nymphula, assembly GCA_963573305.1. Taxonomy (NCBI): domain Eukaryota; kingdom Metazoa; phylum Arthropoda; class Insecta; order Odonata; family Coenagrionidae; genus Pyrrhosoma; species Pyrrhosoma nymphula. The sequence continues at coordinate 29,376,873 of OY754333.1, forward strand.
TAAAATCGACTAATTTTATAAAAATGAGCTTGCTAACGATAAAATCGTTTTATAAAACCTAGTTTTATTAAACGTTTTACGGAATAGGACAGGTTCTATTTCCATAAAACCGTTTTATGCAACAACCGATGAGACGTTTCGCTCATCGCGTTGATAATAATCTCGTATCCATGGGAAGCCAAACAAGGAAAACAAACATGGCTGGAAGTTCATGGAACGTTGAGGCAGTATCCTTCTTGTTAGAAGAATGCGTTAGAGCCTTAGCACCGTTGATTGTGATCAGAAAGTAAGTAAATAAACAATACATATAGTTTTTAACCTAACAGTCATTCAAAAGAGAGTGCATTTATCACTTCACGTGTTCGCAAAGCGTCTCAAAGATGGCAGGACATTGCGGTTTTACGAATAGTTTTACCATGAGCAAGCAAGTACGTTTTACGTACGATTCATAAAACGTTCAATAAAAATTTTTATAAAACTCTTTTATGGAAAATGTTACCGTGAGCAATAGCCATAAGTTTAAAGTTAGCCACAAGTATTTGGTTCGGAGTGAATTACTTGCCAGAACTTTTATTAAACTGTCGAAAAACTATTAGTTAATTATTGTTTTATTGCGTACTATTTCTCGAGACACCACTGAATATGTATTCAAATGCAAGACTACGAGGGAAACTAGCAGTTCACGGTCCTTGAAACAGTTTTTCGGCCTAGCAACGGAAATTGGTACAGAATGGGAATATAAAATTCCGGAAATCTTATTGCAATTTATCTACACGGTTTGTGCAGAATATGATTTCACGCTTATAAATACGTTTGATGAAAGAAAGCCCATTTAAATGTCTCAGCAGTAGACAAACCAAGATGGGAGACTTTTAACACGCGAAAATCTCCTGAGTAGTGCCTCCAATGCATAGGCGTAGCCACGGGTGTGGCACCTGTGGCACGTGCCACATCTATTGTCCTGGAAACCAAACTTTTTTTCTCAAAATTTCCCTCCCGCAATAAAATGATGTCTCCGTTTTTCCCAATAGCCCTTCAAATAACCCGAATCGACAGTTTTATGAAGGCGTGAGTCTCTCGACGTGTCTAGTGTGAAGACAAAGATTATCGGAGAAACTTTTTTTGAAGTTTTGAAAATATAGAACTGCAGTGGGCGTATACAAAATTTGTCAATTAACTCCAAAAATAAAACCCCTCTCTCATTTTTTCAAAGTTAAACCCTTATCATGATTGGTCAAAATTGTACAAAAGCCTCCACCTCTTCTGAAAATACGGAAACCGATTTTCTTCCTGTCTTTAATGGAATTAGTCTCAATTTCGACCTCGCTGTGAACATTTCGTGAAAGTTTGCGTCCATTGCCATACTGATGATGCCACACCTATTGCCTCAGTGCCACACCTATTGCTGTTGGCTGGCTACGCCTATGCTCCAATGTAATTCAAATCCTTATAACCAAAGGACACATGGTCTTTATGCCACCCTCGCGACCAATTTTAGGGCTCATATAGAATAACTGCATCTAATATTTACAATATGTATAATATTTAGGTATTTATTTAGTATTAAATAATGTATCACTTTGTAAATATAAATGAGATATTTCTTTAATGTGATTCACTTCCACAAAGTAAAGCCTGGAACTTTAACTTCCGTTAATGTGCTTAGGGTGTGAGATTCTTATGAGATAGACTTAAATGCCGAATTATATACATACGTACATAGACTAGTTCTATATACTATATATAAGTACACTGCAGTGTAGACAGATTTAAAATGTCTTCTTTCTCGAAAACGATAAGAGACCATAATAGCTGCCACTGAGAAATGATTAGTTATTTTTATATAGGTAGGTAGTGTAGCTAATTATTTGATTTGCTCTCTAATGCTAGTTTTTTTTATTGCCACGTATAACGGTACGTCAAGCATGCTTACTGTAGTGCACTTTTTTCTGTACTTATTTTTGTATGTGCTTGCAAAATACATTAACACGCATAGTTTCTATGACACTGGTAGGATATAGTGCTATGCACATAGGTGAAAGTTGACCTTCTTGCAGGTATTTGTAGGTTTTTGCAACTGCATTAATAGGCAAATGCCTTTCCTCCTTTGGGGGATACTTAATATTTTGTGCCTTGCTAACTACTTAAAAATTTAAACCAATTATTCAGTGGTTGGCAGCGCCGCTTAAAACGCCGCCTTATGCCTTTTAAAAATATCCCCATTGGAGGGGAAAGACGGAAGCGGTGAATTGAAGCCACTCTTTTTTATCGACGCCCACAGCAGCCTTGCCAACTCAGCGCAAAGCAAAAGAGACGCCGGCGAAGGAAATTTTTTGCCGAGTGAGCCTCGACGTATTTTATTTAGTAGACTTATGCTATTCACTCTCGTGCAACGGCAGTTTTACCATAAACGTTATATTATCAAATTCACCACTACAACGCAAATCCCTGTCGCACACACTTCTACATCTACGTCTACAAAACACCCTGCTAGCCACCTCAAGGGTGTTTGGCAGGGGGTGAGTAGTCACCAACATGCATTACGCTATATCCTATTAAAGTTAGCGTAACTACGACTAATGATGCATTAGCATAAATCGCAAATTCTTGTCAGGAGGCGAATACTCACAAGCATGCACTACACTATAGATATGCTACCAATGTTGGAAGGACCGTTATAGTATTTTGCAACTACATAAATGGACAGAAATCCAAGAATTTTACTGAATGAAATCGCGGCGTGGTGTGAGTACCAGGTAGCAGATAATCATACATGTATTAGGGAGTAAATCAACCGACTAGCTACACTACCTATCGACAAACCTAATAAAAAGTCTCATTGGCAGCTGTTATGGTCTCTTATCGTTCGCGGGAAAAATTACATTTTAAATCTGTCCGTTCTGCAATCTAGTTCCCTAATTTTATCCTCATGATCAGACCTGCCGTGGTGTGTTTGATTTCGTAAAATGTTATTTACGTCTTCAGGAAACAAATTAGTTTGGAACATACGTAATAGATTAGTGTGGTGGAACCTTGTGGATATAGATAGATATATGAAAGCAATACGAGGGATTAAACCACCAAGCTACGGCTTGCTTTTTGACCATTGTGGATTGGTGGCTCAGAGGGGTAAGATAGATGTTGATTGTGAAACTGTTAATTTTTGTAGTCTTTTCGCGAAAGATAATTAATCAGAATGCCTTTTATTGGTACTCTACTGGTAAATAGGTGGTTAAAAAGGTAGCCTAGTTATAGTTCTTTTGAATCTCTGGTAGTGCGCTAGAAGAAACAGGACATAGTAGCAAAGACATTAGGAGGAGAATAGCGCTAGCGAAGGAAGCGTTCAATAATAGAAAGGAGCTGATGACGGGGACCTTAAGTATGGATGTAATAAAGAGGCTGGTGAAGAGCTTGATATGGAGTGTGGCGTTGTATGGGGCAGAAACGTGGACCTTGAGAAAGGAAGACGAAAATAGGCTGAAGGCTTTTGAGATGTGGGTGTGGAGGAGGATGGAGAAGGTGCGTTGGACGGAAAGAAAGACAAATGAGGAAGTGCTTGACATTGTGGGCGAGGAGAGGAAGCTTATAGATGAGATTAGGGGAAGACAGGGTAGGTGGCTGGAAGTCATAACAACCTACCTCTAACTGGTAGATTACTGTAATGAATGAATGAATGTATGTAATGCACGTATTTATTCGCACATTTTGCATGACTGAACGACTGATTTTTACAAATTTTTCGAAGCCCGTTTTTTAAGTTTGTGAAGCCCGTTCAGTCAACAGGTAAAGATATTTCTAACCACACTGCTCCGATATTTCGTAATCCTTTATATTTGTCCGTTGCGCTTGGGAATAGTACTTTGGCATTCCAATTTTCACCAATATTTTAATTCAATCGATCCGGTTGCAAAGTTATAGTGTCATCTGTTGGCCCGGTAATTTTAGGTGAAAACAGAGCTGAAAATTTAAAGAGAAAAATTTAAAGTTTAAATTTATAAATTTGCGACATCCTTTAAATTATGGGATTTGAACTTGAGAAATTAAGGTCTATTGATATTGTCGCCGTAATGTTGAGACGGGATAGCTCTATAAAAAATCATTAGCCGAAATGAATAGTATAGAGTTATTATTTCCAATTGCCCATTAGCTTCGCAAAGTGTTGAGACGAGACTTGATTCGATTAGTCGTCGTCCCGGCCGCGAACTTGAGAACTCAGCCTTGCAAGATAAGTTCACTGACCCGTGCGATCGGTAAGAAGAGAAGTGACTTCCGTTTATGGCCTTTCGATTTCTGAGTCAATTGAAGACATGCTCATGATAAGTTGCAATTTTCTCTTGCTAAAATAACATCCTACAATTGGTTTTTTTTCGAGCTCAAAATCATTGGTATTCTTATCTCATTCGGGCTGCGATAACACTGGTGGAAAAGGGTTAAAAATAAGGATGCAGGCCTAAAATAACGGTGGTGATTCATCCTGGATGTTTAGTAGTGAATCAGGTGACGCAAAATGAAGCCCCAGAAGTCTGTCTATACTTGTTTCTTTACTTCTTCCATGGCAGTCTCGCGGTGATTTCAACGCGCTAAGTTTCGATTGCGATGTAATTTAATCGTGAAAATTAATGTGAACCAATGTAAGTAAATTTAAAATTAATAAACCAATTTTGCTCAGGTGATGGAAAGGAGGAGATTGATAGGAGGACGCTTGATAACCTCGGAAAGGTATTTTCAAAAAAATAGGACATGATGAATGCATGATTTTCATTACAATAAAGTTATGTACTTTTCTACAATTTTTATTTTTTAAATACACCTCGCGTTTCACCAATTTTATGGTATCGTCGGGTGTAGTAGTTTGTTTGCATATGATATTGTTGTCGTTGTTAGATAAAGAACATTAAATTTGATTTTAAAGAAATGTTTACATTAAAGAAATTACACAAAGGAAATGAATCAAAAATTTAAAGGAGGGTAAAAAAAATAATTAACATGAAAATAATAAAAACAAAAATTTACATATACTTAATGCTTGGCAAAAACAATGAAATCAAGGGGTGGAGGTATGAGAAAGAAAAAGAAAAACTTTGAAAGAAAAAAAAACTTTGACTTTCCATTGTACAACATAAACTGAACGAACTTGGGGCGTTGTTTCTGGTATTATGGCGCGAAGTTGGAACTTGAGAAAGATAACTATAAATAAGCTGTGCTTTCATTTTACATGCACTAGTTGGCCACAAGAAGTAAACCGAATGTACATCACTGGGAGGAAATTGCAATGCCTACTTGTTGTACTTTTGTTGGCGGTGACAAACGAGCGATATATTGTGCATTGTTATCTTATTTCACACTTTGTGATTGTACGTCTTAAAAAAACGATAATCGAAGGGATTCGGTAGCTTTTCACCAAATTCCTATAAAACAGTAAATTTTAATAAATTCTACTCGGATTTTCCACCGGGACTAACATCTCCATGATGGCCGACGTTTCCACTGGAGACTTTCCTGTCATTCTAAAGGGGTGTTGTTGATTTTATTTAACAGGGCTATAAACTTTTTTTAACGCATGTAGGTCCTAAATTTTAGTTTTCGATTTTATCACGATTTTTTCTTTTTACTTTATCGTGCAGCGGACCATGACAAATGATCATTTGCTTAAATCATCTCTTAAAGTTTCCAAAAATTGCCAGAGATACAGGAGTCTTCTAAAGTTGAATGGACGGGCAACCTTCCCATAACGTCCGTGACGTCTCTTCATCCATCGCTTCTTTCCGATACATTCTAAAAAGATGCCAAAAAAGGCTTTTGTGAAAATGTCCACTTCTGCCGGAAATACAACAATATAAAGATTTAGAAAATACTTTGAAAAAAAAATCCGTCTTCACCGGGATTCGAGTCACGGGACTTTGATTGAAGGTTTAAATAACGTCAGAGGTCGTTTTGTGGAAACAGAAATCAAATGCAACTTTCTACGATTAGGTATTTGGTTATTAGGACTTAATGTTTCGAAGCAACTCCGTAAATCTATATGAAAACCTTTTCAAATTTGATTTCAACGTTAATATCGAATAAGTATTCGAATGATAATAATCCCACGTTCTTCTTTTGCTCCAATTCTTTCGTCAAAAGGCATATATATCTTGCTCTAGAAGTCTTCCTCACGGGAGCATATAATATCTTCGGGCCGCGATGTCTTCATCATGATCCGGTAAAAGTCGTTGACTCTGAGCACTTCCTCTTCTGGACCACCCGAGGCGAGGGGTCCAGAACCGTTGTCAATCTGTTTCACGCACATTGATTGATCGTGACAGCTGATGATGATGGTGACCATGGTGACGGGGATGCGAGATCATCGACCTTCTTCTCTCAAGCATGGGTGAGAAGGTGGGGCATAATCTACACCATGGCCGACCGCAAACCCCGGATAAGATGTCGATTACCGGTGCGAAATGAACTCGGGACGTGAAGGACATGAAGGCATCGGATCAAAAAAGAAACGGTGAGACCTCTTTTGAGTTGGAGAGTCACCAGTTAAAGTGTTTTACCAATCTTTTTTTTGCGAGCCAATCTGGAGAAGGGAGCTGATGACGGGGACGTTAAGTAAGGATGTAAAAAAGAGGCTGGTGAAGAGTATGATATGGGGTGTGGCGTTGTATAGGGGCAGAAACGTGGACCTTGAGAAAGGAACACGAGTTTAGGCTGAAGGCTTTCAAGATGTGGGTGTAGAGGAGGATGGAGAAGGTGCGTTGGACGGAAAGGAAGACAAATGAGGAAGTGCTTGACAAGGTGGGCGAGGAGAGGAAACTTATAGATGAGATTAGGGAAATGCAGGGTAGGTAGATGGAACGGGTAATGATGGTTTGCTTGAAGGCCGTGATAGAGGGAAGGTTGTTGGGTAAGCGGGGAAGGGGAAGAAAGAGATTAGATTTTATGGACGGGATGAAGAATGGTAGGCCAAATGCTAAGATGAAGAAAGAAATATTATATGTAGATACGGCACGGCACGTGAAAGAGTTCGTTGGATATTCTCTGACTTTCATCACAACCTACCTTTAACCGGTAGATTACTGTAATGAATGAATCTGAATACGTTTTCGGTATAGCTGAAAGTTCTTACGCAGAAAGTACGGGGACGATCCGGGGCCCAAGTCACCAGGGTGACCAGGGTGACGGCGAACACAAATATGACTGAACTAGATATATTTTCGGCGTGTGAATTAATGAATTGCATACTAAATTGAAACACGAAACGAAGAGGCCGAAACGATTTTCTTCCGATCTGATGAAGATTGGTGGGAAATTGTTGCCTTAAATCGTCGGACGACAAAGCAGAAAAAAAGCGAAGAAACATATCTTGCTGCCAAGTAGCAGACCATATGAGACTGTCACGCTAACTACCGACGATTTTATCGATGAATGTCGTCAAAAATATGACTAAGAAAATAGCGATCTTCGCTGACAAGTCGTAAAGGAAGATAAGAATCCGACAGATGTCGCTACCATGTCTTTACAAGTTGAGGAATAGCGCTACAGATCGGCGAGAAAGCTTTTGCTCCCTTCGTCTTATTCTCCTGTGTATTCCTAAAAGATTCCAACACCACATTCCGCCTTCATCTACGAAGTACCGTGCAAGCCACCACTAGGGTGTGTGGCACGGGGTGATTCCACACCAGGCATGCAGCACTCGTCCCAGTACAAATCGGAACCTCGCACGTTCCCCCGGCCGCTAGGCGCAGACCAAAATTCAGTCAGAAGAACAGTGCGCAGTCAAACCAGAAACTGGGAGGGTGCTACGTAAATGAACATGCAAATATCCAGTACAATGCTAAAGAGATATCTAGTGGTTAATATTACTAATACTATTAATGTATGAGTGCTACGAGATGCTACCTCATGCAAAGAACAAAATAATGCTGGACATATCAAGTGGTATGAAGTGTTAGTAATGATGTTATGTTATCAAACACAAGTGAAAATTCTACTCTACCTATTAGAGTGGGAGTTTCATATTATTTATCTATCGAAACTATTATGATCCCTTATTGTACGTGGGAAAAACGACATTTTGAATCTATCGGTTCGGCAGTCAATTTCCTTTATCTTATTTCTTTGATTGCTTTTACCGTAGTACGTTGGCTCTAGCAATATATGTTGAACGTCCGGCAAAAAACTGTCTGCTCCGAACTTGCGCAAAAGATTTAACCTGTATTTCTCCCTTCGATCAGTTAGAGATTCCCACCCTAATTCATATAACAATTCGGCAACACTGCTAAGTTTATCGTAACTACTTTTTTAAAGAGGCACTAAGTGGCTGAGGCTGTGTTGGAACTGATAGATAGCCACATTTGCTCAGTCTGACTTGGCGCGACAGGGGCTGATCCTAAACGGAACCTCCCCTCCGGAAGTTTACATGGTTCGTCATTCACCCATCGCGCCGAGATGGCGGCCAAGTGCAGAAGCCGGCATCAAACAAACGCGCATCGCCCCCTTTTTCACCCCTCCCACTTTTTTCTTTTTTTATACAAACCCTCTACCTCTCTCAAACCCTCACCCCCCTCCACAAACCCCTCCACACCCGTCCGGTCCCTTTCCAGCCCCTTCCCCCCCTTGTCCTGAATCCTGCGGCTTATTTATTTTTTCCCCAACACGCATCGTAAATAAGCCAACTTTCTAATCATCATCATCATGTGAGTAATCTACCAGTTAAAGATAGGTATCTACATCTACAAATTACCCTGCAAGCCACCTCAAGGGTGTATGGCAGAAGGTGAATAGTTATTACATACATTACACTGTACCATATAGTCAGCGTAACTACGACTAATTATGCATTGGCATAAATCGCTAATGCTTGTCACGAGGCGAAGACTCACAAGCATGCACTACACTAAGGATATAACGCATATATTAATACTTTTACCGTACCGTAGATACGGAGCGAAGGAGGCGAAACTCGAGGGAGGTCAGCTAATTTACCCAACTATGGAAAATAGACGAGTCATCTCTGCATTTAACGATAAACGTTCGACCTGTCGGGTTATCATAAGAGTTCCCGAATTAATAAAAACTGTGTACATGAAATGAGAACATTTTTCAGCTGGGAATATGCATTAGAGTTCCATCATCATGTTCTGAGTAATCTACCGGTTAAAGTTTGGTCATGATGAAAGTCAGAGAAAATCCAACAGACTCTTACACGTGCCGTGCCCTTTCTACATCTAGTATTTATTTCTTCGTATCAGCGTAAGTCCTACCTTTCTTTATCCCGTCCATAAATCCTATTCTCTTCCTTCCCCTTCCCCTATTACCACACATCCTACCCTCTATCTCGGCCTTCAGCAAACCACCGTCCCTCATTACCCCTTCCAGCCACCTACCCTGCCTTCACCTAATCTCATCCACAAGTTTCCTCTCCTCGCCCACCATGTCAAGCACTTCCTCATTTGTCTTCCTTTCCGCCCAACGCACCTTCTCCATCCTCCTCCACACCCACATCTCAAAAGCCTTCAGTCTATTTTCGTCTTCCTTTCTCAAGATCCACGTTTCCGCTCCATACAACGCCACACTCCGTATCATACTCTTCACCAGCCTCTTTTTTACATCCTTACTTAACGTCCCCGTCATCAGCTCCCTTCTATTATGGAACGCTTCCTTCGCTAGCGCTATTTTCCTCCTAATGTCTTTTCTACTATGTCCTGTATCTTGTAACGTATTATCCAAGTAATTAAATTGCTCTACTTGCACCAGTTTTTGTCCTTCTACTTTTATGACCAGCCTCGCTTTCTTTGCCCTGGAGAATCTCATTACTTTTGTTGTCTAATGATTAATCTTCATTGGAGAACGAAAAATCAGCCTGCATCACACGATACTAAACCCTGGGCAATACCTTGCATGGATGCCTGCTCGCGCTTGATACTGAGGAGATATCAGGGGAGCCGTTTTAGGTTTCCTATATTCAAACTTAAGGTCATATATGTATTTATTCTCATTATTTACCAGTTGAACACTCGTTAAGTACATTATAATTCCGAAAAAAAGTTAATAGAAAGCGTTTTTGCACCGTACTTATTCTTAGATGATAATTCCTCCCCGTTCCCCGCCACGCCTAGATACATCTGGAAGCTAATCACGGGGAGTAAGCGTGGTTGTAGATGGAGGAAGATGTAGGCTCCGATGTATCATGTCGATTCCGTGTCTTGTATTGTAACTCGCTTTAGCTACATCTGCATAATGCTCTGCCAGCCACCTCAAGGGAACGTGTCAGCTAATGAATTTTCATTAAAAATGCAGTGCATTGCATCCTATGATAGTTCAATGAAATCTACATTTTATTCGATGTGTGTAAATACGTTAATCCCATTTACATACATGGAGGCTTATAATATCGACAATTAGTTGATAAACATCCTCGAATTTGCTCAGAATCAGTTGCAAAGTGATTATATTTCCCCGGCATACTACTTCACCTCATTCGGTGGAGGAGAAACTCAGACTGAGCATCAACTTTTACTTGGTCAGCCACCTTATTCTAATTAAGGTAGTTTGAGCGAAAAATCACTTCACCTAGAATTTGATGAATTTGGCCTCATTTAATGTATAAAACTCTCATATTTCCAATAATATCAAAATATCAACTCCTTGTCGAACTACTTTTCGAGCAATTTACCTGTAAATACAAGCTGTTTTACATGGGATAGATTATGGCTGAGCGCTCCAGAGGGAGAATATTGAAGGAAATAGGAACTTCTAGCACCTAGATTTCGTCAAAAAACTAACGGTGTGTAGTTGCATGTTTTCTCAACTATTTATAAAAAATAATCTATTACTCACCACATTATTTTTTTCAGAATCGCAAAAAAACCTCCGTGTTGAAGGGGTTTCAGCCGTACGGCGGGAAAAAATGAGTCAAGTTAGAGACTTATGCAGCTGTATTTATTTAATTGCTGAGAATTTAAATCATATATAATTATATATTTGCGCCATTAATATTACAATATTTATTTCACTCTTCTTATAGACGCTGAAGTAAAAAAAAATATAATTATAATATGGTCTCTATTATGATTAGGGAACTATCTCGATCAAACCACCTTAACTCAAGGGTGTGTGGCATGCCCCCCCCCCCCTACTAGACGTGCACTAACTGCAAAATACACATTCATAATTTTATCGGCTTTTCTACTAATTATGCCGATAACTTAAATGGTTACGATAGGTAACGCTGTTCATTTAATACTTTTTCAGTACATTTTTTCACTTCTGCATGATATGCTAATTTAATTATTTATGTATTATGCATCTGTGATTTTATAATTACTTTCGTACGCTTTTCATGTTATAATGGCTGAACTTAAAAAATTGGTCCCCGTGGTGCATGGATGCAATGCGTATACCGCTTGGGAATAATTATAGTTAGAAGCCGTATTGTATGTGGATTCCCTTCCACGTACGTTCGTTAATGTGACTTAACAATATTTATTTATTAAAATAGCTGTTAACTGTATAATGGTGTGTTTGACGGTTAAAGTATGTCTAGTCACCCCCAGTCACACACCCTTGAGGAGACCTATAGGGTACCATGTCTATGTAACGCGTATTAAATGCGTGTGATAACATCCGTGCGTCCATAGTTAAGTATTAAAGAAACGGAAATTTTCAATTTATTTTCCTAAAATCCACTCGACGGATCTAATTCCCTGTGATGTGGGCTTTCCTTTAGCCTTAACACGTTCCTTCATCTGGTCCTCTTTTGAGTGGAGGAAGGAAAACACAGCCTCCGTCTTCAGTTGCTGCTCGACGTTCCTCTTCTTTCTTTTTAATGTCAGTTGTCGGCTCCGTTGACATTTGCTCCTCCTCGCATATCTCTCTTCATTTTTTTTCTGGTCGAGGATTCCACCCCTGCCCTCTTGAAGGCGTCGCCGAAGACGACCGTCCGTCCGTCCGACCTCTTAAAGCCGATTTGTCTCGCTCTTATTTCGATCTTCTGCTGCGCCGTTGTTGGCCGGGGGCATCCTAGCAACGATCTTCTTTTTCTCGGTGCGAGATTCGAGAATTAATCTTTAGTATATGCGCGAGAACGCACTCTTTTGTTATTGTCGGATCAAGTATTCTTATACTATTACTATTCCGGTTCCTTGGCTTACCCGGGAAACTTTCTGGTCTCGCAATTTGTGGGCCCTTTCAATGCTTTCTTTTGTGTTATTATATCTACCAGATATATATATATATATAATAATTTTCAAAATCTTTGGTACATAACTTCGCACCCGTGCGCGTGACTGCGTTCCACATCATTCGTTCAATCATAATTATTGGAAAATTTGTCAAAAGTTCGTTGTTCTAAAGTGACAATGTTGGATTTATTCTCCGCGACCGTGGCATATCATGCAGAACAACGTCTCCTGTGCTACAATGTAAACTGGGGACGAGAACATCTTGTTCGTATAAACCCCAGCTGAAATTCGTCTTGACTTATAATGGGTCTGTGGTGTAACTGGCTAGCACACCAGACCGGCAATTGGGAGATCCGGGTTCGAATCCCAGTCAAGTCAAATGAAATTTTCATTGCTAATTTCACCGTCTTTGGTGTATAGCAGTACCAAAACTGTGGCATGCGCATGCCAGGGGCGTTCGTATGTACATACTATGCGATGAATGAATCCTTGAAAAAAAAGTTCAATAATTTCGGAAGTAAGTTTTTAGTAGCAGTGAGAATGTAAATAATGACCAATGGGGTATGGAGATCAAAAATATTTGGGAAGCGGTGATATTTCCTTAGAGAGTCTCAGGCTTTTTCTCTTCGTGGATATGTTTAGTGTTCGACTCTATTACCTATATATAGAGATAGGTTTTTTAAGCATTTAATTTTTGTATATTTAGCATAAATTATTTGAAATTTAGCAATTTGTACCGTTAATTATTAGAAAATTAGCAATTAATAGCAAAATGTAGAAAATTGGATTTATGGGATTGAAAGGGTCACGAACAGAGAATTCAGGTCAAAATTATGGTACGCTGTTATGGATGGAGTATTTGCAAGTTTTTCATGTAGTTTATAAATGGATGTGTTGATAAAAAGTGACATTTTAAGAGTTAAAAAAAATATATGTACAAAAATATATATCCAAGCTTCTAGACCACATCTTTATTCATTATAAAAATGAATATTTATTTAAGCAACATGAATCTTGCAGTTACTATCATAGACAAAAGACTTTCATAATAATATTTATATTCCTAGTTTTGTTTGCAATATTAAAAATACAATTTTTGTCAATACAAATTAGCGCCTATTTCGCTAACTAGCAATTATTCGCTCTAAAACTCTTTATTTATCATAAATTCGCAAAATACAAAACCACTTTAAATGCTTCCAAAAACAACGAAACATAAAGAAAAATCATAAAAACATGTTTTTAAGAGAATTTATATAGAAGTCTCTACCTATATGGCGTTCATTTGAATGAGGCTTTTCTCACCCGCCATTGTTGAAGTTAAAAGGCATTGTTGTTGTTGATGACGACATTGTTGAAGTTGAAAGGGCGGTCCTATTCGATCGTTGGCTTAGATTTCGAAAGATCTTGTTTTAATAAGCCCAAATTGTGAATATTTAGCTAGCATTTGGGACTAGACGTTGAAAAAAAGTGACAAAGGAATCAGGTGAAGTTGAAAATCTGATCCGGAATATTTTAAGAGAAAGGTACTTCCAATAACAGCAAATTGTGGTCTTGTTATTAACAGTGCATGAACTGGGATGGAAGTCCCTTTAAACGCGTAGAAAGCTGTTGAGATCAAGATTCCGAGAGATAGTGCAGGGAACCTTCGAGTTGACTCGTGATGCTGTGAACATTTCAAGTCCTCTAAGCATGTACCGGTAGAAATGACCTATTGAGCATTATAAGTGAAATATTCGTAATGATAGGGTTTTAATACCCCCCTGGCAAAATTCATGACCATATCAGAACCAAGTATAATGAGTATTTAAAGGCAAAACAATTATGTGATTTTACGAATGTATATACAGTGAACAAATTTGAGAATCGACATTCATAAGACCTGATGATGAATAGTAAGTCGTTCTTCGAAACTTCTGCTGAGATGGAGCAACTGACTTGTTAAAACACCCTCGAGAAAATTTCATTCGAATGATGCGCCGGGAAAACATTCACAATGGTCATTCAACACAATTATATTTACGCTGAATCCTTGTTGCAAAACAATGGCTAGTGTGGACCACGTAGTTCCACTCATAAGCCCTACCACATGTCCCTGGGGTGGTTTAAAGGGTACGGCCGGCTTAGATTTAATCTTCTTTATCACCCTTGGAATTCTCAGGAGTCAGCGACGGCATGCTGGACGTCTGGTGTCTAAACCCTGGACGAGATGAAAGTATAACTCTGGGTAATCACGAAGTTTAAGTGTTTCAATTCGAGTATGAATAAGTTTCACCAAGTGACGCCTTCGAGACTACGAATTATACTCTCACGATTTTTTTATCGGAAATCTTTAGTCTTAAATTTATGCTCCTTTATGGAGTATGCATGTATGTATATAATCAGTAGTGGCCTGATTTAGAAAGCACCCAACACTGTCAAATGAGGACAGTATGGCTGTTGAGGTATTGCAGCCTCAGCGATTCCCAATTTTTGAGAAGAAACGATTCGATTTTCTAGAATGTGACGTCAAACTTCTTCCATCGTTGAGGATCAGAAATTTCTCGTCCTCCCTGAAATAAAATGCCAAGTGTACCCTTTTTTCTGCGTTGGCTTTCATCTCCTCTGATTTGTTTACGTTTCTATTGCGCCGACAGTCTTACGAAGGTAAGAGTTCCTGCCTCTGGTTTATTTCGGGTTTTCAAACTGTTTATTTACTGTTTAGCATATTTAAACTCGCCTAACTAGGAATCACTACGCTACTATTATTCCGTATTTGGTATTCCTGTGTTGTCGTGGAGCTTGTGAGCGTGTTTCGAGTGATATTGTTGATTCAGGAGTTTGTAAACTTGCACATTCTGAATTCAACCTCCAGCCCCTTAACTTAGGCTCCATAATTTGCTCTAGTGATTCGAATATATACAGCCGAGGAAGCGTAGGAGTCGGGAACATGCAAAGAACTCTCTTGAAGAAAAGCTGCAACGTGAAGACCGTTTCGTTTCGTAAATTTCTGGGCCTTCTTATCATCAAGAAAATATCATGTTCCTTGTGGATTTTAAAAGAAATAGATTTTAAGTATGTATAGAGGGTTTTTTTGCTGCTTTTCGCTTTCTCTATCGTGTCTAAATGGAAATAAAAAATAAACTTGGATTTCATAAAGTTTTACGCTAAAATTCTTACTCGCGAAAATTTTCAGTTGAAAAAGGACAATGTAACTACAGAGTACACATTACTAACGATAAATACAAACCGATAGTTGAGACTATTGACGCAATTGTCATTTTATACCTTTGTTTGTAGTTTGATGGTTAACATATTTTCTGAATAATCCGTACAATTTGAGCATTAATGATGACGTAAAATGGAGTAATGTTTTTTTTCACAAAGCAAACGATTCTTTTGAAACCTTCGCTTTTTGTTTTGATTTCAGTATAGTTTTGGACTATTTTCTTTCAGTAATTACATTATTTCTACGCAGATTGAACTTTACTTATTTCGAATTCTAGCCCATATGAATACTTTTTCATCATTGAATTCTCTTGATCTACAATGGCACCCAGACGCCATGCCTTCCTTCTTCCTAAGTGAGGCCGTTTCTCATCTCCTATTTATCTTCTTATGGCAGGAAGAGATTTCCGCTATCTGGTGACAAGGTCGGCGGAAGAACAGAAGGCAATAGGAAGGAAGGAGTAGCGCCGAGTAGAGCAACAATCGCTCGCATTGTTGTGGACCTCCAACCTGATTTCAACCAGTCGTATACAGTAATTTCCTGACGTCGAGAAAATGGCTACTTACTTTAAAAATTAACTAAATAAAATATTAATTTTTAAAATTAACTAAATAAAATATTAATTTTTAAAAAAGAATATGAACAAAGTCTTCGTTGGTGCTAGCGTAAGAAATCTACCATCCACTAATTTGATAACCTAATTCTAGCCTCTGAATGTTGAAAAATTGCATAATCTCCATCATATAATGTAGTATTAATTATGCACAAAATTAATGGTTGAACAGTTCTTGCTCAAGTTCGCCTTTTAACACTGCATTGGCCAATCTCAATATCGAGCTCCCATACACGCTCGTAACTCGAAAAAAATCTCCAAAATAACTCTCAAACAGTTCAATTTTTAGTGCATTAGAGTGCACCCATTTTTTTAAATAGTCGAGTTTCTTTCGACATCCCGTCGTCAAGGAATATCGAGTCACAAGAAAAAAAAAACTTCTACGACTTAAAATATTTTCATCGGAATCTTCGTATTTTATTTAATAATAATATATTAATAAATATATTTATTGCTCCATCAAGTTTTGTGCACAATATATAACAATAAACACAGACTAGAGCTTTAGGTGATCCCTAAGGCATTTGCCTGTTGGTGGAATCACCTTCAAAATATCATAGTAATACCAGCACGATTTTTTTATCATAACAAAATGTCTCCAGTTGGAAAGAGAAACTCTTTATAACAGAAAAATAATATACATAAAAAAAGGTAAAGAAATAAATACGCAAAAGTACAAAATAGGATATTGATAGCAAACAATCTCTAAAATAGATCCCTAATCATATTTCCGCTAGTAAATAGCCAGAATTTCACCTGCTTTTGGAAAGTACTGATGCTACAACTGACTTTGATACTCTGTGGTAAGCTATTGAAATTTTTGGCCCCAAATAAAGAAAGCATCATTTGAAAAGGGTTATATTTGGTTTGGGCAAAACATACGAATCATTTTTTCGCAGATGGTATGAATGAGGCTTATCCAAGACTTAAGGGTTATTTCCGCTACGAAGGTAGAATAGTCTTAGCACCTTTTATATGTATAAGTGCCTTAAAGGGAGTATTTGCAGTTTTTCGAATACTGGAAAAGAAGGTGAACAACGACTTACTCTGGCTATAGTACGAACTATTGCTTTTAGAGCTGTTTCTGCACGTTTGAATGTATTTTTTTTAAAGCACTGCCCAGCTTATTATACCATAATTTACCCTAGAATATGCAAAGGCATAATATAATTTATAAATAAAAGTTAAAGAACACTTATTTCGAATAAAATAGAGTTTAATTTTACAATTTTTCAAACTATTTGTGACATTTTTAATATGTTGCTCCCATTTTAGTTGTTCATCAATTGTTACTCCTAGGTATTTGTATTCTTTAACTCGTTCCACTGTAAAACAGTTACTGCAACTCGTATAAGTACACTTTGAAGAATGGTACACAACTTTAAAATCAATGGAGGAACGATTACAAATATTAAAGCATATTACTTTTGTTTTATCACTTAATATCAGTTTGTTGGTTGCAAACCATTTGCTGATTCGATTTAAATCAGATTGCATGTTCTGCTATACCTCCTCCCAGTTCAGACCAGTAGAAGTCAAAGCTAGATCATCTGCAAAGGCAGTTAATTTACCTCTTAAATTTAGGCAACATAGATCATTAATAGATTTGCATCAACAGATGAGACCATTTTTGAGGTAATGAGCCAAGCAGTAAGCAATTTTAATTTTAAAGAAAGACTTTCAACAATTTATTGTATTGATTTCAAACATTGATCTTGAGGCACTCTTTAGTGAAGTAATTGCTGTAACCAGATTTATTACCGTGAGGAAACTTTTACAAACCATATAAATACAAGAATGAATTCTTCTCGGGTTTCCAACCGGGTTAAAATCTCCATTGTGGCCGACGTTTCGATGCCCGACTCGCGCATCGTCATCAGGGCTGTAGATTGTCGTTCTCGCCATCCTTATATACTACTCTCGCCGCGTTCAAGTTCCTCTGAAGGCGGGAGTCTTATTATTTCTTTCCCTCCTTTTTTCTTTGGTGTTCCTCAATACTGGTTTCCAGGCGTTACTGAGTTGAAAACCTGAGTCCCTGTTAGCTTTTGTCTTCCAGCCGGATTTCATTCGCTTCTTTTACCAAGCGATCACAATAGCCACGTGAACAGGCCACTATCCTGGTGTCTTCGAAATGGATGGAGTGGTAATTGGAAACGCAATGTTCGGCGATAGCTGACTTGCTTTCTTGCCCCAGTCTCAGGTGCCGTTTATTATATAATAAGAAATAATCAGACTCCCGCCTTCAGAACTTGTACCCGGCGAGAGTACATCTACATCTACATACTACCCCGCAAGCCGCCTCAATAGGCGTGTGGCGGGGGGTGTTAGGACACCAGCCGTTTACATATAAAAAGGAAACGCTCTAATGAAATTACGCCTAGCATTTATTGAAGTCCCTTATTTTTCGGGGGAAAAACGAATTCCCATACCTATCCGTTTGGCAAAATATCTCTCTTAATTTATCGTTTCTGTCGGACCTGGAAATATAGTGGGGTTCTAATGTGATGTTCTCCGTGTCGCTCTTAAAGATGTCTATTCTCAATTGCTCAAGTAATCTAAGCCTAGCGCGCAGCCTCCGAGTCTCTAGCGGCTCCCAGCCTAATTCGTTTAACATCTGTGTAACGCTGTCTATACGCCCGTAGCTGTTTTTGACGAATCGCGCAGCTTTCCTTTGTATTTTATTAAGTTCCCGAATTAAGTCTTTCTGCACCGGATCCTATATGCTCGCTGCATATTCAAGGTGTGGCCGGACGAGTGCGAAATAGCACCTCTCTTTTACTTTTTCATCTGAAAATCTTCCCACAATACGCTTGACAATTGAGTAGTATATAAGGATGACTAGAACGACAACCTACAGCCCTGATGAATATGCGCGAGTCGGGCATCGAAACGTCGGCCACAATTGGAGATTTTAACCCTGTTGGAAACACGAGAAGAATTCATTCATGAGCTGCGCCGGGAAAGAACATCAGATCATACACATAAATACAGAATTTCACCACGACCGGGTTTCAGTGCATGTGCATCATCATCAGGTGATTTGAAAGCACACAGCAGATCCCTTATATATGTGACGGAAAGGAGGAATAAACACGTAGACGAGTCGGCGAATGCTTATTTAAACAATGGCGGATAGGATGGGGGAATTGGCGGGTAACAAACATTTCATTAAGGAGATAAATTGTTAAAATGCAGCGCATTCACTCCAAAATCACTGTATGTGGTCACAATTTTAAAGATGTATAGCGAAGTCGCTCTTATCGTCATTTTTGTTTTTTAAGGTAGTTTGAGCGAAAAATCACTTCACCTAGAATTTGATGAATTTGGCCTCATTTTAAAGAAACAACTCTCATCCTTCCAATGATATAAAAATATCATCCCCTTGCTGAACTATTTTTCGAGCAATTTGCCTGTAAATACAAGCTGTTTTACATGGGATAGATTATGGCTGAGCGCTCCAGAGGGAGAATATTGAAGGAAATGGGAACTTCTAGCACCTAGATTTCGTCAAAAAATATCGGTGTGTAGTTTGCATGTTTTCTCAACTATTTATAATAAATAATCTATAACTAACCACAGTAATTTTTGCAGAATCTTAAAAACACCTGGTGATTTGAAGGGTTTTCAGCCGTACGGCGGGAAAAAATGAGTCAAGTTAGAGACTTATGCAGCTTTATTTATTTAATTACTGAGAATTTTGGGCATATATAGCTGTATATTTGCGCCATTAATATTACAATATTTATTTCATACTTCTTACAGACGCTGAAATCAAAGAATAAAATTTGAATATGGTCTCCATTATGACTAGGGAACTATCTCGCTCAAACCACCTTAAATGCACTGGAGTGTATCTTTATTCTGACGTTAAAATTTCTTGAAGTCTGTCCCACGTAGACCTCCTGACAGTCATTAAACATGGAATACCACACAGTTTGCGAAGAAATTGTTTTATTCTGTACCTTTTTACCATGTTGGAAACCCGAGAATATTTCATCCAATTAGGTAAATGCTTCCTCTGGCATGAGCGGAGCGACGTTGATGCGGCCAATCAGAAATCAGGGAGTCTGATTCGACAATCGAGAGCCTTTTGATTGGCTGCTCGTGTTCGAAACGCAGTCGACATTGTTTTTTTTTGTTAACCTTGTGACCACGTGACTCGGGACGCGGCGGCGTCACTGTTTCATATATGATACTTATCACATCACTGGCTGCTTCCCTGTTTTATATAGAGCGAACGCACTCACAGAAAGACGGACACTTTTTTAACGCCAAATGACCTTTGACCTTCCCGGCGGTCAGTTCATTGGTAAAGGACGTCGAGGAATGTCCTTAGCCATATCCGAAGGCGGAATTTGATGGAGGGGATAAAAACAGTGGCGGGAAATGAAAAGGAATGGAGATAAAATTCGATCCGAAAATAGAACAAAGGGTTCATTCGGTTATCCTCGGTTGTTTTTCTCAAGAAAGAGAATTGATTTTTTTTTCAGGGGGTTTATGTGCCTGAAAGGGAATTCAAACTCATTTTTTGAAAACGATATTAAAAAATAATAGAAAAATTTTCTTTCACTGGGTAAGTTCTCTGCTGACTAACAAATTGATCAGCTACTGTTACAAACGTACCAAATCTGTGCTTCTTTGAAACATATGAACTCCCCTCTGAATCAGCATGCAAATGAATACAAATAGTTCCTCTAACATTGGTATCACACATATTATGGTGTAGTGCATTTTGGTGAGATATCACCTCCTGGCAAGTATTTGCAGGTTTTCGCTAATGCACCAATAGTCGTAGCTACATTAACTTTATTAGGGTACAGTGTAGCGTATGTTGGTGATGACTCAACCCCTGCCACACACCCCGTTCACACTATACATTTGAAAGATTTCCGGACGTATTTAATGACATTATGTGACCTATGCTTAATGTCAATTTTCTCGGGCTATAATTATTTGTTACACTAAGATCAACCATAAAACATTTGTTTTATGATTTTTGGGTATGCATTTTGTTGGCATGAAAACTGTTGCTAACACACATCTCACATCGATAACGCTCACGTCAACTAATATGGAGTCGGAAATGTACAAATCCTCAAACTCTAAGTGAACATAAAATATTTTTTTTTAAATCATGAATCGAGTGTAGTTTGTCTCTTGAAAAAAATTAAATATTTGAATAAATTACCCCACTTATTGATATTGGATGATTTTATAATCGCGTGTATGATGTCAGTGACGGTAGGACCGAAAGGCACCACAAGGATATGCTATAGGTCTCCTCCATTTTTGACGGAATGGGGGATGATCAGTTTTTGTTCGCAACTTGCGTGTGGTTGGTCTCTGCGATGGTATGCTATGAAAAGTAGATTCTTAGACGTTCTTATTCCGCGCGCGAATAGCAGTCTCACTTTTATCTAAAGCGGATCCCGTACAGCGCGTGCTCTATCTTACTCGCAGCCAAGTTCTTACTGAGTCGAAACGGTTATCACTTCTCGGAAAACGCGACGGGATTTGGTGCAGTTTCAACCTCTTGACAAGTGTCAAGGTTAGAAACATCGAGCGGAGATGACGCCAGTAGTGTTTTTGCTTCCGCGTTGCGTACCTTAAGTTAAAACTTTGAATGCAGTCTTGCGTAAAGATTGGTAATCGTCTTTCAGATAAAGTTGACGAACAATAAATCCGTGGTGGGACAAAGTGAATATTGCGCAATTTGTTTTGACACCACAATTGCTCCTCTATGAAATAAATAAGCCAAAATAAAGCTTCAGCATGCAAAGCATTGACACTATTAGCAGGCGAAATTGTTATTCAAAAATGAATTTCAGTTGATTTCAACTGTTGACATGTCCACATTGATTGAATGATGCAGTGTGGCCAAAGCCGTTCAGTATCAGCTGTTGCTGCCCGTTTTTTGAGCATTGTAGGTCAATTCCTGCCCCAAGACAGTGAAAAAAACTGCTACTTTTATTTTGCCCAATAAAGGATGTGATATTGATAGTACTACATTGTCGAATACCCTAGCATACAGTACCCTGGTTAAGATACAGCTACTAACTAGTATTTCCAATGCTATCAATTCATCAATCAGCTGGTAGAATACTTAAATGAATGAGACGATAGTTTGGAACTGGTGTCTTGAATATTAACTATGGCTTACGTTGACTATTAGGTTAATGAGGCGTGGCGGACACTCGGATATAACTAATATTTATCTTACCTTGGTAGTCACTAGATTCACAACCTTGAAAATTCAAGATGAATTTCCAATTTTCAATGAAACATTCGAAATTTATTTTTTGGATTTGTGGGGCTAGATTGCGTGAATGTCTAGCTTAAAGAGTTTTCTTCTTGGGGCGTTATTTAGGAATGGGTCGCAGTTTTCGGTCCTCATCTGACGAAACCTTAAATTTACTCGAAAAAAATTGTAACGGTTTCGTTGCAAATGCCAGAAATTGTCTCTCTGACGTCACAACGCCGCTTTTTGTTTTGCATTTCTACATCAACTTCCGTCGAATGGGAGCCGTCACATGGGATGGTGGCAGTGATAGGTGATAGGGACACCATCCACGTTAAAGGAAGAACTTACAATTAGTCTTACGGCTACTCGTAAATTTCATTGACACTTCGTCGCGACAGTTATTACGTACCCGGATATATACCTCGCGTGGGCACGAAAAACTCAAGTTTGTTTTTTGTTAGTATGGAATGTGTGCGAGTTCAAATGACTAAATAAAATGGAAAAAAATGTTTGCACACTTGTAGTAGGGACTTATATATATTTATATATTCATTATAGCATCATTCATTTATAGCATCTAGGTCTTTTTTAGCGCAATTCTGTCAAGACTCATTGCTTAGATCCCAGTACAACACTGCGTCGTCGTTAATAAGGCGTTTCGCATCAAAAGACAGACAATATTTATTTCGAAGGTCTGAAAGAATCCCGTTTCTTGCTCTCCTTATTCTGGCTTCTTTCTTCTTATCTCGAATCGAGAGGGAGTCAGAGAAAGAGCCGCATGAGCGCATTCGTCTGTTCCTTCGGTTGTGCTGCGTGCGTAATCGCCTTCACAAGCAGCGCGGCGTCCCTTTCATCCATTCCGGAGAAAGCGGAGAAACAACTGAGTGCTGCACCCCGTGTCCGATATCCGGAGACGGCGTGAGGCTCAGAGCGTGCGCCTCGCGAGCTTGGGAGTCAAATGTCTGCCCGTGCATGAGACACGTGCCACCTCTCGCTTGAGAACGACCATTCACGGCCGTCGCGTTTCGCATTTCAATCCACTCATTTTTTCATCGGTTGTGCGGAATAATAAACCCTCGCTCAGAATTCGTGCATAGGGTGATCTGCACGCGTGAAGAACCCCAAGCCATAATCCACATTTCAACGAGGATTTGCGGTATGCCTCATTCATTTGTTGGTGCTAGGTTGTATCACGGCATGTATCATCGTTACGACGGCGAAGGGAGGAGGAACCCCTCCACGGTTTAACACAGAAAATTCCAATTCCTGTTTTCTCAGAACTGTGAACGAACGCTTGTCATGTTTTCGAATGAGTACATGCATGCATGGTGAGTAGTCACCAACGTGCATTACACTATACCCTATTAATGTTAGTGAAACTACGACTATTGATGCGTTAGCATAAATCGCGACGCGTCGCCCTGAAGCTCTTTTCGCTTCCTCTCGATGGCTAGCCCGGAGCTAGAGCATCATTTATGAAGTGTGCTCAGCATTTCCCGGTCGATATTTTTTTGGAATTGCGCATTCTTTTCCGTCTCGGAAGCAAACAAGAATCCTCTTACATTACGCAAGTGTAAAGTCTTAAAAGTATTAAATGAATGATCACTCAGAATATTCATAATGTCGCTGATATTTTTTCCTCTTAACTTGAAGCATTAGCAGCAGTCATTAATCCTTAAGAGGCAGGCTTAAAAACCGGGTTATAACTCGTGCAGCGAAGATCGGCAAGATACGTTAAAGGCCGTTACGATAACCTCGTTAGTGTTACTGACCTTTTGCAACAACTGGGATGGGAATCGCTTTCAGACCGTTGATTAAAATTTAGACTTAATCTAATATGCAAGTTCCAAACCAATTTGTTTATTGAGGACGTCAATAATATTTTACGAAATCTGGCATACTACGGTAGGTCTGATAATGACGATAAAATTAGGAAACTAGACTGCAGAACGGACAGATTTAAAAATGTCATTTTTCCTGCGAACAATAAGAGACCATTCATTCATTCAAGTATTGAACGAGCTGATTGGCAGGTTCTTGGACAGTACCCATTCTGCATTCCAAACTTATAGACATTGTCTCGCTTTCCCTCCTAAGGATGGCCCGTTATTAGATCCCTCTTCAATTCTTCATATCTTCTACCTCCTCTTATTTCGTCCAGAATTCCTATCCTCCTCCTTCCTCTTCCACGCTTCCCCAGTGTTCTCCCCTCTATCACTCTCTTCAACATGCCCTCTCCTCTCAGAACCTCCTCCATCCATCTATTCTGCCTTCTCCGAACCTCTGCCACAAGCTTCCTCTCCTCACCGACCATATCCAATACCTCCTCTTTCGTCTTTCTCGCCATCCAGCTAACCTTCTCCATCCTTCTCCAAATCCATAACACAAACGCCTCAAGCCCACGCACATCCTCCCTTCGCAATGACCAAGTTTCCGACCGATATAGCGCCACGCTCCATATTAAAGTTTTCACCAGCCTCTTCTTTACGTCTCTTCTCAGACCCCCCTCATCAATTCCCTTCTCTTCGAAAATGCTCCTTTAGTGAGCGCAATTCTGATGTCCTTACCACCAAACCCATTCTCCTCCAAAATACTACCCAGATACGTAAACTGCTCGACCTGCTCTATCTTCTGCCCCGCCTTCTTACTTCTAGAATATCTCATCACTTTCGTCTTCTGGTGGTTTTATCTTCATCCCATACTTTTCGCACTGCACCTCTAATGTATTCACCATTGACTGTAACCCCTTGGCAGACTGACTAACCAATGCTTGATCATCTGCAAATCTCATTGATTTTATCAGGTCCCCTCCTACCTTTATTCCTACCTCCTCCCCCCCTCATTTCCCCCTTACCATTGCTTCTGAATACACGTTAAAAAGCAAGGGCGATAGTGGGCACCCTTGCCGCACTCCCCGTCCTATCGTGGCCCATCCCGATTCTCCATTGGCTACCCTAACCTGCGCCGTCTGGTTCATATACAAATTCTGAATCAGACGCCTGTCCCTCTAATCGACCCCTAATTTCTTCAACACTCCTATTAATTTCGTCCAGTCCACCCGATCAAACGCCTTCTCGAAATCTACGAAGCATGCAAAAACATCCTGCCCTTACTCTAGGTTTCTTTCTACTAGCGTCCTCATCACCGGTATAGCGTCTCGCGTTCCCGTCCCTCTCCTAAAACCGAACAGGTATTCATTTGCCTTCTTCTCTAGCCTTCTGTTTATAATTTTCAGAACTACTTTTGCCGCGTGGGATATTAAGCTTATTACCCTATAGTATTCGCACGTTTTTGTCTTACTCTTCTTTGATTTAGGCATTAGTACAGCCTTCGCGAAGTCTTCCGGCCACACTCCATCCTCATAAAACCTACGAATAAGCGCAAATAGTTTTCCTCTTCCGTTCTTCCCCATGCTCTTTAAAAACTCTGCAAGTATGTCATCTATTCCCACCGCCTTATTCCTTTTCATGTCTCGTAAGGCTCATTCAATTTCGCTATCTAGAATACTTTATCCGATGCCTTCTCTGTCGATATTGTCTTCCCTTTCTATATCTAACCTATTGGGCCTTATTTCTTTACTATACAGCTCTTCAACATACTCCTTCCACCTCTCCTGGATTTCTTTCGGTTCTACGATAACCTTTCCCGTCTTGTCTGTTATCGTTGTAATTCCCCTTCCCTTATTAACACCCGTGAGTTCCTTTACTTTCCTATATAATTCATCTGCTCTTCCCTCTCTTGCTATCTTTGTTTCTCTTCTAAGCCTGTTATTAAATTCTCGGTGTTTTCTCTTACCTAGTTTTGAGTTTACGCTCTTCCATTTCCTTCTCTCCTCCATCTCCCTGATCATCTCCTTCGTGATCCACGGTTTTTTAATTTTAGTTGCACTCCCTACGCCTACAGTTACTTTTGCCGCTACTATAAATCAATTTTTCAAACTTTCCCATTCATCTTCCACTGATCTAACTCTATGCTACTCACCCATTCTCTCATCCACCTTCTCCCGATACTTCTTCTTCATTGCCCCAGTTAATATCTCCGTATTCCACTTTCGTACTATCCTTCCCATTCTTATCTTTTTCAGTGTTACCCGACATTTCATGACTAATAAGTTGTGGTCTGTCTCTGCATCAGCTCCTGGATAAGTATGCGAGTTTTTAACACTATTCCTGTATCCGTGACGAACCATTATATAATCTATCTGGAAACTATCTTTGTCTCCCGGCTTCTTCCAAGTGTACCTACGTCGAGGATGATGTCTGAACCATGTATTTATAATGATTAGGTTATTTCTACGGCAAAACTCCGCAGCTTTTTCTCCCCGGTCGTTTCTCCTTCCTAGCCCGTAATCGCCCACCTCCCGCCCATCTCTTCCTTCGCCCATCACTGCGTTCCAATCCCATTACTACTAAGTGCTTACTCCCAGGTATCCTACCAATTATTTCCTCTAGCTGATCGTATACCCCATCTAAGTCCTCCTCTTTATGATTAGAGGAAGGCATATAAACCTGGATTATAACTAAATTCGTTGGATCTACCTTTAGTTCCACGACTATTATCCTATCACTCACCAGTTCTGCATACACTACTTTTCTCCCTTTTTTCCTATTCATTACGAATGCAACTGACTTTCATTCCCTCCACTGTAAATTACTCTATAGTGATCGCTCCAGTAGTCCCCGTCATCCTTCCATCTTACTTCACCCAGACCCATGATGTCTACACCCACCCTCTCCATTTCTTGTTTTATATTCTCTAGCTTCCCCGCCCTTAGCATAGTCCTAACATTCCACGTGCCTATTCTGATTGTTTCGTTCCTCTTCTTTATCTTCTTTTCCTCTGCTGCTACTACGTCTGAGCAAGGATTTCGTGTAATGACGACCGCAGGGGTCTTGCTCCCACCGCTGCCGGGCACGACGCCCAGGCCTCTCGGCCTAGTCCCGAAGTTGCCAGGATTCATTATCATTTGAGAACTCTCCGTAATTTCAAGGTTTTTGTTTTATTTGAGATAGTATTCCGTGGCGTTACTCAATAGTGTTTTTCACGTGACACCATCACTTCAGAGGCCGCCCCACTGGGGTCAGACGCCTTTTGCAGCCGCCTCACTGAGGTACAGACGCTGCGCGGACTACCATTCGTATGTCTCCTAACCTTCGATCAATCAGGCATGGGTGACCCTACCAGTAGCATTGCTCCCGCCAGTTCAGCTCTAACAGCTGCTAATGAGACTTTTAAGTTTGTCAATAGGTAGTGTTGCTAATTATTCCATTTACTCCCTAATACTTGTATGCTTATCTGCTACCTAGTACTTACAGCACGCCGTGCATGCTCAGTGGAAAGCAAGATCTATAAGAAGTAAGTAGAGATTCAATAATGTTTCTCTGTTTCATTCGGGGCGAAATAAGGGCATTATGACATATATTTATTCTGTTTTTTCCCTCATTTTATATTCGTGTGGAAGGGAGAGCCTTTTTCTCCAAATCAACTGGTTTAAGGTATCCCCTACGCAACGTTATATCCGTTCACTCCCGGTTCACAGACGAATAGGATTCCAGCTGCGCCCGACGTCCGTTGTGCCTCCGACCGAATGCTTGCGTGATTTCACGCTCCGGCAATTGCCCAGGGCTTCCTTCCTTCACCCCTATGCAATTCACCCGGAAAGGATTTGAGTAAAATTGAAGGAAGGGGAACGTTGGAGTAACCATGAGTGGGGGGGGGGAGTTTAAGGAGGGGATACAGGAGAATAGGGGCCTGACCACACCCCCACTTAACTTTGGGAGAAATGACCCACCTGGGTAAAAACTTTAAAATGTTTTCTGAAATACTTAATCATTTTAGCGAAATTCTGGGACGCCTGGAAATATTTGGTAAATTCTTTTTTATTTCATGCAATTTCACCAATTTTATCGAGGTTTCACCCTAAAAAAATAGAAGTTACCCTAATTGAAAAGAATATCCCTTAATATATCAGACCAAAAAGGGTAATTTTCATCCTGACTGCGTTCATAATTGCAAATTGTTTCAACGGTATTCTTCCTCAACGGATGACTACATTTTATTTGAATTTGTATCAACCCAAAGTCCATGGACTATACGAGTTTTCCAGATTTTCATTTCAGCTGAGTTTTAATAGAAACGACGTACATTTTTTCGCCAAGAAAATACGTTGAGAGAATATACTGTCGGAAACTTATTCAGATATCATTGGCATCGAATATTTTTTGTGATGGCTGAGTAATCAATAGGATTAAGATTTATTTTTAATGTTGTGAATTTATTAGTTTGTGATGTCAAACGTGAAATGTAAACATGAAACTCGTTACTTTTAGTTAGAGTGCAATTCCGGAATCCCGTGATTTTTTGAAGGTGATACCTATAATAGTGTGTCTATAACTTTGTAATATACGTCTAGATTAAGAATCCCTCGCTGTAAATGATTCAATTCTTTATTTACCACGGCGCTGAAAGTGGAAGCTAACGAATTTTCGTTTTTAGTGTTACTCTCAAACCTCTGATCTCGATGCGCGTACGAAATAAGACAGTGTAAGACGATTTGTTCTTTGTTGGGGATGCGACCGAGAGCTGAAGTCATAATCGCCGTGAAGAATAGAAGATTATGTTAGTAAGGGAGGGATGAAATGTGAATGGAGGAAGGGTGGAGGAAAACCCGGCGTCGGCATCAGCCTAATCTTAACGAAAGACGCCGAAGGGTCCACGATTTTACGTCCCATCCGACGGACGGAGTACACTTACATACCTGCAAGCCACCTCTAAGATCTCCCTCTGCAAGCCACCTCGAAATGCCGCATGATTTTATTTTCTCCCTACGAATTAAAATCGCGTAGTATCCGTGAATTTAAAGCATCAGTAATACTAATAAGTAATCGTAAATTAGGATTTGTTAAAAAAATACTTGGCAAGTGCGACGATAAAGTTAGGGAAATCAGCTACTTCTCCCTTGTTAGACCCCACTTGGAATGCGCAGCCAGTATTTGGGATCCTTATGAGATAGACTTAAAAACCGGATTAGAACGCGTGCAGAAAAGTTCGGCAAGATACGTTAAAGGCCGTTATGATAATTTCGTTAGTGTTACTGACCTTTTGCAGCAACTGGGATGGGAATCGCTTTCAGACCGACGATTACAATTTAGTCTTAGTCTATTACGTAAGTTCCAATCCGATTTATTCTCTGACGACATTAATAACATTTTACGAAATCCGACATACTACGGTAGAACAGATCATGAGAATAAAATTAGGGTACTAGACTGCAGAACGGGCAGATTTAAAATGTCATTTTTCCTACGAACGATAAGGGACCATAACAGCTGCCAATGAGACTATTGACAAACCTAGTCAAACTAGGTTTGTCAATAGGTAGTGTAGCTAGCTTGTTGATTTAATCCCTGATACTTGTATCCTTATCTGCTAGCTAGTACTTTCAGCACGCCCTGTATGCTTTCAGTATAATATTTGTATCTCTGTCCATTTATGTAGTTGCAAAATTCATAAATACTAACGGTCCGTCTTACATTGGTAGCATACATATGTAGTGTAGTGCATGCTTGTGATGCTTTGTATCCTGACAAGCATTAGCAATTTATGCGGATTCCATCAATAGTCGTAGTTACACTAACTTTAATAGGGCATAGTGTAATGCATGTTGGTGACTACTCACCCCCTGTCACACACCCTTGAGGTGGCTTGCCGGGTATTTTTTAGATGTAGATGCAGTATGCTTTCCCTTTGTACTGCATGTTAGCACGTTTGTCAACATAGCACTTCCTTGGTTTGGCCGTGCATTGCTCTCCTGACTGCGCTTTAGTCTGCGCCTATCGGCAGAAAGGGGTAGAGCACGAGATTCGAATTTGAACTGGGAGGAGCACTGCATGCAATGCAGATTCACCCCCTGCCACGCACCCTTGAGGTGGCTTTCGCGGTATTTCGCGGACGTAGATGGAGAAGGGTGCATGGCGGGGGAAAGTGTAAAACGATAGCACCCAAAAAGGAATCGGGATTCATGTGGAAAATATCCACCACAATAACGATTCGAACCCGGGTCTTTTAGATGGAATAACGTTACTCTAGCCAAGGATAGAAGAAGTAACTCTGTAACACCTGAAGATGTTGCTCTGCGGCGAAACCGGTGGTGTTTTTTTAAATTTTTAAATTCAATAAATCAATTACCATGTGGAATTGCAGAGTTACTTCTTCTATCCCTGATATCAAGGGATTCTGCCAAGTGAGGTCTGAAACCATCATCTAGTACCCGAGCCATTAAATCAACCCGATTACAATAGAATATAACAAAAGCAGGTTCAATTAAGAGGAGTTCGAAACGACAATGAATATTTATCATGGAAAAATACTTCTCACTTTGGCAAAATATTATTCGTAACTTCAACCCCCGCAAACGCACGAATAGGACAGGGTTTTTCTCATCGTATGATACGCGCCAAAATTTCTAAAGATCAGAATACGTTTGGAATTTCCAAGTTCCTTGGCGAAGAATGGATGACATCAGTTTTTGAAGGATGAGTGAGAAAATTGGCAGACATGCATGCAGGATGAGGTGATTTACCCCA
Organism: Pyrrhosoma nymphula; assembly: GCA_963573305.1. NCBI lineage: Eukaryota > Metazoa > Arthropoda > Insecta > Odonata > Coenagrionidae > Pyrrhosoma > Pyrrhosoma nymphula. The sequence continues at coordinate 29,407,687 of OY754333.1, forward strand.
CTGGGCGTTTGGCTTTTATTTTTATGACGTGACGAGGGAGAGCCCAGTGGGAAGTGAGTGGAGGAGTCAAGTCATGCCAACAAACGGAAGGTCGGGGAAAAGGAAAATTCGTGGGTGTTCTATTGTTTGGGGCTCATTTAGCATTTGGGGGAGATAGCCTTACTGCCTGATGAGCAGGTGAGTCACTAACCTATCAACGGCGGGGCGTGTCGGAATAATGACTTCTTAGCTAGCTGAGGAGGGATTTAATGATCCAGGTAAGGTGATGTCAAGAAGGGTTCTACATCTACAAAATACCCTGCAAGCCACCTCAGGGGTGTGTGGCAGGGGGATGTTCGTGGACGGGAGGGGGAAATGAAAGGCCAAGGTCACTGGCTCTGGTGTGATGATCCATATCATCCATATCTACAACTATGAAGCACCGTGCAAGGCACCACTAGGGTGTGTGGCACGGGGTGATTCCACACCAGGCATGCAGAACTCGTTTTTTGTGCGTAAATACGGCTTACTCTTATTTCCCACTAAATAGCCAGCTTAGTAATATAAATACAAGTGCCCGCGCACTAGACTTTACGCGCATTAGTCGTAGTTACACTAACTCTAGGGTATAGTGTAATGCATGTTGGTGATTACTCACCCCCTGCCACACACCCTTGAGGTGGCTTGCAGGGTATTTTGTAGATGTAGATGTAGACGCTCAGGTGATAGTACAGGCATAATCTTTGGTTTTAGGCGTACAGCTGATAGCTGAATCGTCTGCTTTGTGCTCTAACTAAGGTCTCGATCTTGTTCTAATCTACCCTGCAAGCCACCTCAAGGGTGTGTGGCAGGGGGTGAGTAGTCACCAACATGCATTACGCTATAACCCCAACGTTAGTTTAACGACGACTATTGATACATGGATGCATGTTTATAGTTACGGCCCTGAATGTAGCGAACATTTCGGTGAAATATCACCCCTGCCACACATCCCTGGTGTTGGATTGCTGGGTTGCATTGTGGAGGTGGACGAAATCACATTCCAAATGCCCTCGTCATATTCAGAGTCTTTGGGAGTTCCCCGCAGTGTCACCGTGGGTCGCCTCTGTCGCTATAGGAACTCCCGTGCTTCCCAATTCTAAACGCCCCTCCCCCACACAATGCTCTAAGCATCAGAAGCGGCGTCACAGAATTCAAAAAAAGAGGAAGGATCTCTTTTTCCAACGGCCACCAGCAGCATTCCTTTTCCACTCAATTTTCCTTCCCCTCCCTCCTCTCTCTCCAACTTCCCCTCCTCCCCCGACCCTCCGCCTCCACCCCTCTCCAGCCCTTCCCAGTTCCCCCTACGCTGGTTCATCGCATGAAGGCGGGCAGAGCGTCTTGTCCTCACGGGGGATATATTATGTGCATACACTTCCCCTCAAAGTCCCCTCTTCCCTTTTCCATAAACCTCTCACTCTGAGCCTACTTGAGTCGCTGCTCTCTGTAGCAACAACTGGGCTCACGACGACAAACTGAGGGCCGCTAGCGAAACCACTGCATATACTATTCTACATCTACGAAGTTCCGTGAAAGCCACCTCTAGGGTGTGTGGCACGGGTTGATTCCACACCAGACATGCAGCACTCGTTCCAGCACAAGTGAGAACCTCGCACGCTCCCCCTGGCGCTAGGTTACATTACTTTAGGGTAGAGTGTAATGCACGTTGGAGAATACTCACCCCCTGCCACGCACCCCTGAGGTGGCTTGCAGGGTATTTTGTAGATGTAGGCGTATACCATAAAGCAGTCAGGAGAACAGTGCGCAGTCAAACTAAAAACTGGGAGAGTGCTACGTAAATGAACATGCAAAACAACGCTATAGACACATCTTGTGGTTAATATTACTAATACTGTTAATTTATGAATGCTACGAGATGCTACTTCATGCAGAGAACAAAATAAAATAATGCCGGACATAACAAGCGGTGTGAAGTGTTAGCAATGATGACTGTTTATTTTTTCGGTATTCATTCCGCAATGTTTAAAATTGCAAAAAATAATATTTCGCTGGTCCTCCTGCCAGCTTCATCAGGTTAACTGAACTGGCAGTTAATTCAAGTTCAGTTAACCTGATGAAGCTGGCAAGAGGACCAGCGAAATATTGTTTTTTGCAAGTTTAAACATCGCGGAATTAATTCCGAAAAAATAAACAGTCAAAACTACATCCGCGGAAGTCTACGAGCTAATGTTAGTAATGATGTTATGTTATCAAACACACGTGAAAATTCTACTCTACCTATTAGAGTGGGAGTTTCATAGAATTGATCTATCGCAACTATTATGATCCCTTATTGTACGCGGAAAAAATGACATTTTAAATCTATCGGTGCTGCAGTCAATATCCATTATCTTATTCCTGTAATCGCTTCTACCGTACATCTACATCTACATCTACAAAATACCCTGCAAGCCACCTCAGGGGTGTGTGGCAGGGGGTGAGTAATCACCAACATAAATCACACTATATCCTAAAGTTAGTGTAACTACGACTAATTATGCATCAGCACAAATCGCTAATGCTTGTCACGAGGCGAAGCCTCACAAGCATGCAACACTACACTACAGATGTCATCAAAATGGAGAGTGACCTCAATATACATGCATTCTACAACTACACAGATGGACAGGGACTCAAGACCCATGTAGAAAACATGCTAGGCGTGCTGTTAGTATGTACTAGGTAACAGTAAAGGATTCAAGTATTAGGAGTACTACAACTACTAAGAGCTACACTACCTAACGACAAACCTAGATAAAAGTCTCATGGCAGCTATTATGGTCCCTTATCGTTCGTGGGAAAAATGACATCTTAAATCTATCCGTTCTGCAGTCTAGTTCCCTAATTTTACTCTCATGATCTGATCTACCGTAGTATGTCGGATTTCGTAAAATATTATCAACGTCGTCAGAGAATAGACCGGTTTGGAACTTACATAATAGATTTAGTCTAAATTTTAATCGACGGTCTGAAAGCTTTTCCCATCCCAGTTGCTGCAAAAGGTCAGTAACACTAACAAGATTATCATAACGGCCTTTAACATATCTTGCCGATCTTCGCTGCACGCGTTCTAACTCAGTTTCCAAGCCTATCTCATAAGGATCCCAAATACTGGCGGCATATTCTAAGTGGGGTCTAACGAGGGAGAAGTAGCTGATTTCCCTAACTTTATCGTCACACTTGCCAAGTACTCTTTTAACAAATCCCAATTTACGGTTAGCTTGACCGGTAATTTCTCGAATATGTTTACTCCACGATAGATCATTAGTCAGTTTAACTCCGAGGTACTTAACCGATTCTACGGTGTCTAGTTTTATGTTGTTTATGCAATAGCTGTTACAAGGAGCGTTTTTCCGTTTCCAAAAATTCACAACAACGCATTTTTTCAGGTTTAATTCTAGCTGCCACGCATCGCACCACTCTTGTATTGCCTCGAGGTCCTTAGTTAGCGCTTCCTTGTCATTAAAGCTACGAATTTCTCTATACATCACTGCGTCGTCGGCAAATAATCTAAGCTTACTGTCAACTTTGTCACCGATGTCGTTTATGTACAAAAGGAACAGAAGCGGGCCTATGACACTTCCCTGTGGAACACCCGATGTGACTTTTACTTCATTAGAGATAGCGCCATCTAATACAACCCTTTGCACGCGATTACTTAAGAATTCTCTAATCCAGGAAACTACGTCGTCGTCTAAACCGTAGGATTTTAATTTCATGAGTAGCTTAATGTGGGAAACTTTATCAAATGCCTTTTTAAAGTCAAGAAAAATTGCATCAACAGGAGCGTTATGTTCACCCGAGACTAAAATATCGTGAGCAAAAAGTGCTAATTGAGTTTCGCAAGATCTTCCCTTTCTGAATCCGTGTTGTGTTTTTGTTAACAAGTTTTCTATATCGAGGTGTCTCATAACTGAACTAACAATTATATGTTCAAGGACTTTGCAAGAGATAGATGTGAGAGATATCGGTCTGTAGTTCGATGGCTGTTCCTTATCACCGCTTTTGAATATGGGAGTGACATTTGCAATTTTCCAGTCCATGGGTACTTTGTGTTCGTTGATGGATTTACTAAATATATTCTGCAAGTAGGGTGCTATTTCACAAGCTAATTCTCTATACACGCGGGCAGGAATTTCTTCAGGACCTGGGGATTTATTTGGACTTAAAGATTTTAGCAAGTTTTCTATTCCGTGAGTGCAGATGTCGATAGGCGGCATCTTTTGCTGGAAGTTATCATTTAACTTTACGGAAGTACTCTGCGTTGACTTGGTGAACACACTTTGAAAATAAGAATTTAATAAGTTGGCTTTGTCCGAACTGCTTGTTAATAATTCGCCATTTTCGTTTCGTAGTGGAATAACTGTTGATCTATTGCCTTGAACTTCCCTTACGTATGACCAAAATGCCTTTGGGTTGTCCTGTAATTGTTCTCCTAATGTTTTTCTTTTAAAATCCATGAATGCATTCCGAAAGGCTTCCTTTGTAGTGGCTTTAGACAATTAGTACGTTGGCACTAGCAAAATATGTTGAACGTCCGGCAAAAAACTGTCTGCTCCAAACTTGCGCAAAAGATTTAACCTGTATTTCTTCCTTCCATCAGTTAGAGATTCCCACCCTAATTCCTTCAACAATTCGGTAACACTGCTAAGTTTATCGTAACAACTTTTCACTAATCTTGCTGCTCTCTTAAGAGGGAGAAAAAGACAACTTTTACGAACACCACTGAAATTTATGGAAACCCGAGTCGAGTTTCAATAAATTTCAGTGGTATTTGTAAAAGTTGTCTTTTTCTCCCTCGAATGATGGAATACCACCAAGTAAACCTTGAAAAAGTTATTGCTCTTGCTTCTCTCCTTTGTATTCGATCTATTTTAGAGATTATTCCTACTCCCATAAGTCGTAAGGGTCCCATATGATAGCGGCAAAATCCAAGTTAGGTCTCACGAGTGAAAAATAACATCGCTCTTTAACTTTCTCGTCGCATTTTCCTAATATTCTTTTGAAACATCCCAATTTGCGACTAGCCTGTCCGCAGATTTCCCGAACGTGTTTCCCCCAAGACAGGTCCTGAGTAAGGGTCACACCTAAGTATTTAACTGACTCTATTGTCGGAATAAAAATTATGGAGCTTCGAATTTGCAGCCTGATAGATAGTGAACGAATTAACCTGTATGAACAATAGATACACCGAATTTTGCCTTATTTAATTTTGCGTTCACGCATACAAGCAAAAAAATTATTTGATTATTTCTTCTATTTTTTTATGGGATCGAGAATTTAAAAAAGTAGGCACCGGTTTTTTTGAAGCCTTTCGCCCCTTAGCCTCCACTTTGAAAATGTGTAACTTAAAAACTTGTCATTCTATCAAAACCAAACTCTTCACACAAGTTGGTTACCAATGTTTTCTTTTTAATGTTAAAATGTTTCAAATGTTAGAGGATACCACCTCCGTTGGTTACAAGTTACCACCTTCGTCGAGAGGAACGTCTGGCTGTAATCATTAAGGGTAGTTTGAGCGAAATATCACTTCACCTAGAGTTTGATTAATTTTATCTCATTTAAAAGAAAAAAATCTCTCATATTTAAAATTATATCAAAATACTAACCCCTTTCCGAACTACTTTTCGAGCAATTTGCCTAAATATTTTAGCTGTTTTACATGGGATAGATTACGGCTGTGCGCTCCAGAGGGAGAATATTGAACAAATTAGGAATTTATAACACCTAGATTTCGTCAAAAAACAAACGGTGTGTAATTAATATGTTTTCTAAACTGTTTATAAAATACTAGATTTGGTGCCCGTTGAATATCAACGGGAAGAAATATAATATCATTTACATTGATTGTAATAAACCAATCATATCTTATTTAGTGCAAAGAATCATTTAGTTAATGCATTACATGCATGCAATGCATGGACATACGCGGTGTCTCGACTTAAACAATGAGGATGGTCGTCATGGGGACGATGACTCAAAAACGATTAAATATTGCGATATATCATTACAAATATTTCGGAATTTCGACCGGAATACAAAATTCGATTGGAGGAATAAGAACCTTTATTATATTTTATTTCTATTGTTACCTTTTCCAATAACAGAAAACCACTATTTATAATTTAATTTTGCAAATTGAAAAAAGGTCTGCAGCCAAATGAAGATTCAGCTTCACTTGTATTTCTTATGTGAAAGTTACTGACATATCGGTGATTATTATAATAGATAATTTATCAATTATTCGACGCAGTAATGATTACAAAATCGCTAAAAAAAATATCTGTCGCGAAAGCGTTTTCACGGTTAGGCCTGAAAAAATGAGTCAAGGTAGAGACTTATGAGGATATATCTATTTAATTACTTAGAATGTTTGACATACAACGATATATTTGAGTCATTAATATTACAATATTTACTTCATACTTCTTTCAGACGCTGAAAAAATAAATAATATTCGAATATAGTCACCATTATGACTAGGGAAATATCTCGCTCAGACTACCGTAAAGAGGTTGGAGCGATTTCTTTTAATTTGTAGATTTGCGTTAAAGTTTGCACACGTGTTCTCATTAGTGATACCGATACATAAAAGTGAATACAATTGCATAATATCGATTTGATTTTTTGGCAATTCGATGCTTTTTTAACATGTAGCTAGCTTCATGGCACATGACATACATTTCGTAATAGTTCTGTTAATTATGTACCTACAGATTCTCTTCTAAACGCAAAATAATGCATAATAATTGTTGCTAAAAATATCAAGGTGTCACTTTATTACACAATGAATGTTGTCGGCACTAACGTCACACAATCTAATAACAGTCTTCATGACATCTATTACGGACGCTAATCGTTTGCGGAATATAAAGGCATTTTAAACGTATCCATTCAGCACTCTATTCCCATAATTCTCTCCAATCTATCGATATAATTATGACCTAATCGACCGTATTATTTCGTTCGAGTTCGCAAAATACTTTTGATATTGTCAGGAAATAGTTATATCGCAATATAGATAGGGATAGAACTTGATAATCTCGTCATTGTCAGATACAAACTCGGGTCCGACATGTGCATCGCACATGTCTTTCCATTCCTTTCTTGGCGCACGAATTTTGGAATAATGAGACACTAAAAGATGTCTCATTACGGTGTTCATTTGCGTTTCGCGTGGGTGCGATATCTTATGAGAGGGCGTCGGGGCGACGTCGATATCTTATGAGAGTCAAACATAGCAACTCCGTTGTAATCACTTGGAATACATAAATAAAAACTCCGAAGAACGCGTTCTACATTTGTTCGAGATGTCGCCAATCATTGAGCTTTGCGTGCTTCTACGACGTGCTTTGCGTGCTTCCGTGTGTATAATCTTTGTTCTATGACGACTATCATCCGGTAAAAATGCAAATGATAAATAAAGATGTAACTGGAGTGGTTATGTGGTACATACAACGAGTCAGAGAACCAGATAGCAGACATCCTGATCAATCCATAAAAGAAAATTTCTTCCCAGAGGTGCCGCGATGGTTTGGACCTAAAAATTACCCGAGGGAGGGTCTTAATTACTGAGGGAGGGTCTTAAGAGCAGTTGAAGCACCAGAAGCAGCGCAGCCTTGGCTACTATTTATGTTTCATGGGATTTGTGTAATCAGTCAACGATCTTAATAAAACTAATCTGTAAAAGGATCAAACAGTACATTTACTAGGTTTTATTATTGACCCGCACTTGAAATGATACGAGTCACAAATGTACATGCCAAGTCAAGTTCTGGAGAAGATGTGGGTCATTGGCAGGCAGTGGCGGATACATATGGGGGGCGCGCGCCCCGCCCCCCCTTGCGGGGCCGCCCGCGCCGCCCCCGCCAGTCAGCCCGCACGCTATTCGTTCGTGTCTTTCGTCAGTCGACTCTGAGTCGATATATCGAGTAGTTGTACTTTCTTATGTAGCACGCGCGCGCGTCCGCGTCATCGTATTTTATACGTTTCTGTCTTGCACATAGATAGCTAGTAAGAGAAAAGTCGCGGCCATTCTAATGATATCGATACGTTATTCTGTCTGGCATTTGTTCGAGAAAAGTCGCGAATATTCTACTGTTTGTATTTGTTCACACTCCTTAAAAGTCTGGAAGCGAACATTCTGGCACCGAATGTTTTCGAAACAACCGAGCTACATATATAAGGGAAGCAGAGCCGCTGCCAGGCAGTCAGTTTGAAAGCTACAATCGTCGCGATAACTTCCCCCCCCCCCTTGAGTTTTTTCTGTATCCGCCACTGTTGGCAGGGATGTGAATTCTGTCACCGCAACGCTGGGATCATCGTTACGAAGTCTCTGTAGCGAGGAAGCGGGCAGAAGGGGTCAAGATCCTGCCATTCATTGCTCCTCCTCCTCGCGGCAACGCGCGGGCGTGAAGCGGAAAATGCAGGGAATAAAAAAGTTGAATGAGACGGGAAGTGCAGGAAGGGGCGTCGTTAGAGATAACGACAGACAGTCGTGTTTTTCCCAGCTTCCTCATCACCCATCCCAACCACAACCCCTTAACGCGCGGCATTGCGAACTCGTGGCGTCGAGATGCGGGTTCATTTGGAAGCACCCCAAACAGAAGGCTGAATGCCGATATGCGCACCGCACACACGTTTGAATGCAATCCATGGCACTGTATAAATACTGGGGCCCCCGCCCAAATCACGTATCTTCCTCCGTTAATGAGTTGCGCGCGCTCCCATGACCGGGTTCGTTACGTGACGTATATATGTAGATACAGTCAAGCGCCGTTGATTTTTATCGATTTAAAAGGAGCTTGTTGCTATGCTCTTTCCAGGTTTGCCCATGTTCAATTTAATATACAACTCGGGCTCATCAATACTTTGTCGTCCTAGGCTATATTTGTGAAACAAGGGTTGTGTAATAAAATTTAACGATCACGGGAAATGGTTGCATGCAGAAAGTTCGACAAGCGCTAAAATATGTCCTCAAGTTCACGTCCGAATCTGCCGAATTCCATTGCCGTTTACCACCTATTAAACAAGACAAGACACTCATCAGTCTAATGAATTTATGATGATAACTTCAATATAATAAAAAAATGAGCGCAGTTGATCTACTGGATAGGTGGTATTTTCAACTAAAGGAATTTTTGGATCACAGAGATGACTGGTATTAATATAATTTTTGAAAAAAAACTAAGCAAGCCCTCTCATGGTAGAAATCAAAGTGATTTAAAAAATAAATCTCCATTTGAAACTTTAAGCTAGTGGGACAGCAGGGGCGTGGGTGCATAAAGACATAATTATTGTAGAGGGCATTGGAGATACGTTACAGCTCAGCAAAAAGCCTTACACTTGGATGGAGCAGGATTTCTCAACGATTCCGCGCAACCTTTATAGGTGCCCCGCGGAAAGTTTTCAGGTATTCCGCGAAAACCGGGGATAGTTTTATATGCTGCGACATGAACGGAATGCTTTTATATCTGCAAAATAAACAAGGTGTTCCGCTAAAATATCAGAATTTACGAAGTGTTTTATCGCAGGAAATGTTTGTGAAATCATGGGATAAAGTATTCATTTAATTCAGGTGACAACTTCTACACTTTGGAATTAAGAGTCACCAATCACTATTTCCGATTTGGTTTGAGGTCTTTTCTACTATAATGATATCGTTATTATTGATACTAACTTGCAATTCTGCAATAATTTTTGCAATGTGCTAAAATAATTAGCGAAATAGGCAAAAAGTTATGAATAAAAAAATAATTGAATAGGAATTAATGTTTGGTTTTTATTTTTAATGAAAACAATATATGTAACTATGGTAAAAAATATATAATATTTAAATGTGAAAGATTTATTTACATACAACAATTTTGCTGAATCAGGCGGAACTGTTACTGAGCAATTTCCCTTGTGCGTGTTTTGAAAAATGCATACGCCCGTGCCATGTGTCAGCTAGTAGAGAACGTAAATATGGGAGCTTGCTTGCCACCTATTGGCACACATCTGAATCACTACGCCTAGAAACAGAATCTTATGCGCGTACGTACGTACGTACGCGTAGCCTTTTATATAGTATATTTTACTAGATAAACTGGTTAGTAACGTATATGTAAGCAGATTTCACATGCAATAAGGCTTAAAAAATCAATGTGAGCTGGACACTGCCATTATAAATCGCGAGTGCCATTAATTAAATTTAGTCATGTTTACATATAAAATGATAGCAAAAATTATTGACACACATAATACATAAATGGTTAAATTGGCATCCCATGCAGAAATTAAAAAAAAATATTTAAAAAGAAGGCATCAGTGCTGGCTTATCGAATAATGTCATTGGAATTATATAGCCATTTCTTTTTAAGTGTTCCGCTAATTCGGGTTCCGTATTTTTAGCAGTAGTTCTTGGAGCTTTCTTGCCAATGCAGTTCATGCGTGAAAATCCTATCTCTTAGAATGGTTCCTTAACCGAATATGCAGATTGCATTCAGCAGAGTGGATTTAAAGTGAAATGAAGGGAAGGTAGTTTGGCGGTGCGAAGGAGAGATGCTGTGTTCTTCGTGTTTGCGGAGGTTGGACTGCGAAGAATTCGGGTTATCTCTCGGCCTCCTTGGGCAAACAAGGGCAGAGCTGAGAACAAGAGTGCGTCACTGTCTGAGATCACTACCGTTTTCCTTCCCCACGCTTTAGTAAGTCAGAATCACGACCACCGCCCTAACCGACGAGACGGTAGGGAGAAGGCGAACACTATTGAAGATGGCCGAGAACTAAGGCCAACCGTATCAACCTGTGTAGTACATTGAATCCTTATCTGTTAACTACTACCAACAGCACGCCGTGCATGTTTTCTATATAAGTCGTGAGTCTCCGTCCATTTGTGTGGTTGCAAAATACATATATATTAACGGTCCCTCTCCATTGTGACCATATCTGTAGTGTAGTGCATGCTTGTGAGGCTTCGCCTCGTGACAAGCATTAGCGATTTATGCAAATGCATAATTAGTCGTAGTTACCCTAACTTAAGGGTATAGTGTAATGCATGTTGGTGAATACTCACCCCCTGCCACACACCCCTGAGGTGGCTTGTAGGGTATTTTGTAGATGTAGATGAATCTTCAGGCTTAACTTGGTGGAATCACATTGCGATAGTTAGGAAATAATTTCACTTTGTAATAATCCACAGAACGTTTTATTTCTTCCGACCCAGTGATTCGACTATTACACTGTCATTTATAATGATAATTACTGTTTAATAATCGAAACCTTGAGTCAGAAGAAATGAAACTTTCCGTGGAATATTACACAGTGAAATTATTTCCAAACTGTCGTATCAACCCCTTTTCCAAGAAATCTTTTCCTCTCGAGAGTATTTTTATCTTGGTTCAGGATCTAAAAAAAACTTTTCATCTTTTCTTAAGTTTTGCATTGTACATACATACTTTTGGTTTTTCTTCCCTGAAAACTGCAAGTTTAATCACTCAAGCTTCTTCGTTTGCCATCACTTCTGTCCATCGCATTTGTGTACCTGTATACTTTTTTCTTCCTCTATTCAGCGCCCACATCTCGAACTCACAAATCAGCCAATATCTACTCCAGTCCTTTCTCCGATGTGTGAGTTCGTTTCCAATAACCACTCCACTCTACATTTGACTCTTTTATCTACACATTTTCATCCTCAGTTCGTGTCATTTACTGACTTGTTTTGGTCAATGCCAAAGATCCACAAATCCACAATCAATCTTGATGAATATACTACTTTGTTGGGGTAACTATTTTTTCATTTTTTCCCTCTATGTTTAACAATTTTTCTCTCAAATTTCTTTACCGCTTATATATTTTTCAGGAAATAAGAGAAAGTTGTCGACTCTTCTAGAGCTCTGAAATGGACCTGTATTTGGCCATTTTCATTCTACTTATTTTCATACTCAAGTATTCTACCAGCTGATTGGTATGTTCTTGGACAGTCCCCATTCTGCATCCCAACCTCATAGACATTGTCTCGCTTTCCCTCCTAAGGATGTCCCGCCATTAGATCCCTCTTCAATTCTTCATAATTATCTTCTACCTCCTCTAATTTCGTCCATAATTCCTATCCTCTTCCTTCCTCTTCCACGCTTCTCCAATGTTCTCCCCTCTATCACTCGCTTCAACATGCCCTATCCTCTCAAAACCTCCTCCATCCATCTCTTCTGCCTTCTCCGAACCTCTGCTACAAGCATTCTCTCCCCTCCGACCATATCCAATACCTCATCGTTCGTCTTTCTCGCCACCCAGCTAACCCTCTACATCCTTCTTCAAACCCACATCCCAAACGCCTCTAGTCCACGAACATCCTCCCTTCGAAATGACCGAGTTTCCGACCCATACAGCGCCACGCTCCATATTAAGGTTTTCACCAGCCTTTTATTTACGTCTCTTCTCAGACTACCACTCATCAATTCCCTTCTCTTCGAAAATGCTTCTTTAGTGAGCGCAATTCTGCATCTGCTGTCCTTACCACTAAACCCATTCTCCTCCAAAATACTACCTAGATACGTAAACTGCTCGATCTGCTCTATCTTCTGCCCTCCCTCCCTTATATTCAGCCCCGCCTTCTTACTTCTAGAAAATCTCATTACTTTCGTTTTCTTGTGATTGATCTTCATCCCATACTTTTCGCACTGCACCTCTAATGCATTCACCATTCACTGTAACCCCTTGGCCGACTCACTAACCAATGCTTGATCATCAGCAAATCTCACTCATTTTATCAGATCCCCTCCTACCTTTATTCCTACCTCCTCTTCTCCCCATGCCTCCCTTACCTATGCTTCTGAATACACGTTAAAAAGCAACGGCGATAGTGGGCACCCCTGCCGCACTCCCCGTTTTATCGTGGCCTATCCCGATACTCCATCGGCTACCCTAACCTTCGCCGTCTGGTTCATACACAAATTTCGAATCAGACGCCTGTCCCTCCAATCGCCCCTAATTTCTTCAACACTCCCATTAATTTCGTCCATTCCCCCCATCAAACACCTTCTAGAAATCTACGAAGCATGAAAAAACATCCTGCCCATACTCTAGGTTTCTTTTTACTAGCGTCCTCATCACCGGTATAGCGTCTCGCGTTCCCGTCTCTCTCCTAAACCTGAACTGGTCGTCACCCAAGTATTCCTTTTCCTTCTTCTCTAGCCTTCTGTTTATAATTCTCAGAAATACTTTGGCCGCGTTAAGATTAAGCTTATTCTCTTATAGTCTTTGCCTTTTTCTTCTTTGGTATAGGAATTAGTACAGCCTTCGCGAAGTCTTCCGGCCATACTCCATCCTCATAAATCCTACGAATAAGCACAAATAGTTTTCATCTTCCGTTCTTCCCCATGCTCTTTAAAAACTCTGCAGGTATGTCATCTATTCCCACCACCTAATTTTTTTAATGTCTCGTAGAGCTCTTTCAACTTCGCTATCTTGGATACCTGTTCCGATGCCATCTCTGTCGATGTCGTCTTCCCTTGCTATATCTAACCTATTGGGCCTTATTTCTTTACCATACAGCTCTTCAACATACTCCTTCCACCTCTCCTGGATTTCTTTCGGTTCTACGATCACCTTTCCCCTCTTGTCTGTTATCATTGTAATTTCCCTTCCCTTATTACTACCTGTCAGTTCCTTCACTTTCCTATATAATGCATCTGCTCTTCCCTCTTTTTGATATTTCTCTAACGAGTCGATCTATTCTCTCCACCACGCCTCTCTTGCTTTCTTTGTTTCTCTTCTAAGCCTGTTATTTAATTCTCGGTATTTTCTCTTACCTAGCTCTGAGTTAACGCTCTTCCACTTCCTTCTCTCCTGCATCTTCATTATCATCTCCTTATTTTATTTGCACTTACTACGCCTACCGTTGCTTTCGCCGCTTTTACAATTCCATTTTTCAAACTTCCCCGTTCATCTTCCACTGATCTAACTCCATGATCCTCACCCACTTTCTCATCAACCTTCTCTCGATACTTCTTCTTCTTTGCCCCAGTTAATGCCTCCGTATTCCACTTTCGTATCCTCCTTCCCATTTTTATCTTCTTCAGTTTTACCCGACATTTCATGACTAATAAGTTGTGGTCTGTGTCAGCATCAGCTCCTGGATGAGTATGCGAGTTTTTAACGCTATTCCTGAATCGGTGACGAACCATTATATAATCTATCTGGAACGTATCTGTGTCTCCCGGCTTCTTCCAAGTGTACCTACGTCGTGGATGATGTCTGAACCATGTATTTGTCCCACCCTCCCGCCCGCCGCCCTCCCGCCCATCTCTTCCTTCGCCCATCACCGCGTTCCAATCCCCCATTACTACTAAGTGCTTACTCCCAGGTATCCTACCAATTATTTCCTCTAGCTAATCGTATACCCCATCTAAGTCCTCCTCTTTATGATTAGAGGAAGGCATATAAACCTGGATTATAACTAAATTCGTTGGAGATGCCTTTAGTTCCACGACTATTAGCCTATCACTCACCTGTTCTGCATACACTACTTTTCTCCCTTTTTTCCTATTCATTACGAATGCAAATGACTTTCATTCCCTCCATTATAAATTACTCTATAGTGATCGCTCCAGTAGTCCCCGTCATCCTTCCATCTTACTTCACCCAGACCCATGATGTCTACACCCACCCTCTCCATTTCTTGTTTTATATTCTCTAGCTTCCCCGCCCTCAGCATAGTCCTAACATTCCACGTGCCTATTATGATAGTTTCGTTCCTCTTCTTTATCTTCTTTTCCTCTGCTGCCGTATTTTCTGAGCACGTATTTTGTGTGATGTGCATTTGGCCATTGCCGAAAAATAAATTAAATTATGCTTATTCCTTTGATCCATACCAGAACTCCATGTTGAGAAAACCACATTTGTTATTTCCACAAAACCTATGGAAACAAAAGTTTTGTGGAAATAGCAAAGTTGGTTATCTCAACATGGATATTCATAATTTCCACGAGGTCAGGCCTGATATCCTCAGTTTCATACCAGAACTGTCTGGTCAGTACTAGAGAAAGTTTCGATTTCCGTCGTTCGGGACTTTTGATTTTAGCCAATATGGTCCGGAGACCTGCTTAGGAACTTCATGTAATTTCGCAGCCGAGCACCGGGACATTTTCTCTACTTATCCAGTTGGACTGGGAGGGAATTCCATGCTTCAGATCTCCGATATTTGTAAATTTAATAGTAATAATATTTGTTGAATGTTCTAGGGTCATGCTCCTTAAGAAAAAAAATGATATACAAAGTAATTGCGAGCTAGAGAACACAAATAGAAATCATAAGTAGCAAAGTTGAATGGCGCAGGTTGTAGTAAACATTACATTATTACATGAAAATTGAAATATATGCAAATAATAACAGTTAACAAGTACGCAGGTGAAGTACAAAGTATTACTTATAGAGAAGTCAGGAATTCAGTAACAAAGTTCATAATATAATGATAAATGATTCCACAGATCATACAATGGAAAAATTAAACAATGCAAGGCAGAATGCGGAGTATTGAATACAATGAAGTTTAAATTCACCAAACAAGTTCATGGCATAAAGATAAAGGTAAAACTACAACATTACGATTCAGCAAGTAATACAATGTAATACTTCCTTTTAAATGTAGAGGGGGGAGGGACTATTTTTTATTTATCTCGGTAGATTGTTCCACAAATGACATGCTGTTACTATTAATTAGTTTTGAAACTTGGTTGACTTATGACTGGGAAAATATAGAAACTCTTGAGTCGCATCTGGTACGTGTGTGGATTGGTAATGAAAAAGTCAAACAGATATTCAGGTGATTTCTCGTTGAATAAAGAATATAGAAAACAAAGAAAGAAATATTTTATTTGAAATTTAAATTTATGATTTATTCCCAGACGTGTGGGTTCCACCATTCATACATAGTCGTGTTTATTTATTGCTTATCTCGACACGAGAGGACTTCAAGGCTAATCTCCACCATCTCTCAAGGCCTTTGCTCGTGTCACACCTTTATTTTCTAAATGAAAGAAGAAATATTGCATTATGTCACGACACGGATTGCCATCTTTTCTTAGAAGTGGATTTGGTGGGAAGGAGCAAGTAGGTAAGAGGTAGTTAATTACCTAAATTATGGCAGTATACCGACGACTGAAGTGATTTGCGGTGTTATTGATGGGTGGTTGGTCGGTAGGTACATAAACTCACGGAATTGATGGATGATGGAGGGAAACCCGGCGACGGCATTAGCGTACGGGAGACGCCAGAGGGGTTCACAGTTTAACGTCCCATCCGACGGACGGAGTACTGCCCTTGTGGTGATTCCCACATTGCACCAGATAACCAATCGATAATCCACTGACAAATCTCCGCCTCTGTCGGGATTCGAACCCGGCCCCTCTGGATGGGAGTCTTTTACTTTTTATACCTCGCCAACCTTACTCCCCAGAAGATTAAGGTGTCATTGAAATTCCACCAAGGATATCGATCTTATTGTATATGGCTTGAAGACAGTTTCAAGCATATTACAGTTCAGCGTTAAATGCTCTTTTCGTACATGATATGAATCCGGATGGGAATTTGAGGACAAATTACTGGTTTAATATTTTCTGGGTATCAAAACCGATACTAATATAGGTTAAATATAGATTAAATATTTTGCGCAAGTTCGAAGCAGAAAATCATTTTCCGGACGTTCAACATATGTTGCTAGAGCCAACGGATTACGGTAGAGGCGATCACAGGAATGAGATAAAGGAAATAGATTGCAGAACAGATTGATTCAAAATGTCATTTTTTCTTTGTACAATAGGGGACCATAATAGTTACGATAGATAAATCATATGAAACTCCCATCCTCACTAGGTAGAGTGGACTTTTCACTTGTGTTTAATAACATAGCATCATTACTTTACCCCGCTTGCAATGCCATCATTATTTTGTTTTCTGCATGAAGTAGTATCTTGTAGCATTCATAAATTAATAGTATTAGTAATATTAACCACTAGATATCTATTTAGCATTGGACTGCATACTTGCATGTTCACTTACGTATCACTCTCCCAGTTTCTACTTTGACTGCGCACTGTTCTCCTGACTGCTTTTTGGTCTGCGCCTAGCGGCAGGGGGAACTGTACTGGGACGAGTGCTGCATGCCTGGTGTGGAATCATCCCGTGCCACACACCCTTGTATTGGTGGCTTGCACGGTACTTCGTAGATGTAATACGTTCTTCCATCGATAACACGCCAACTAACTGGCTGTGTGTTGCAATTTAAACACCCGACCTCTCAGTTAACACCAAGTTATCGTAAAGGCTACGTCATCTGTTAACGTTAACCAGACATTATAAAATCGGGTCTCAGGAGTTTTAGCAGTAGCCATGTTTTTAATGGATGACTCCGGTTCCATTTCCAGATGATAAACTCCAATAATCGCGCCGTGAAAAATATAAAGGGTGAAAATTCTCCACCAAGTCGAATACTTTTGAGATGCTATTGGGTTGGAGGAAAATTGGAAGCGATTAGCTCGAGGTGGTTGACTGCTGCAAGAAATAAATTTATTGCTTTCAACATCAACAATATTGATACGTTCAATTTACAGTTCATCCACATGAAAGCTAGGTTGCCTCTAAGGAAGACCTGTGTTGAGGCAACCCTCATCAAAAACATATACATTGCTAACATATAACATGATTCGTTACTTTAAACTTAATATTTTACATAATCATCTGATACCTCATGAAAAAAGTCATATAATTAATAATACAATAACGATAGTGTCATAAACTTTTCAAAGTAGCATTAAGTTTAAGAAAAGAATAATATATAATATTTCAACGCAATGTAACAATGTCTTCCTCAGCTATTATCCAAATCTTGGCCAACTGAGGAAATACTTTACAACTTTTCGTATTTTTTTAATGGTACGTATCAGGTAACTTATTATAAACTTTTGGACAAATATAAACAAAGGTTCGCTTGCAATTGGTTGTTTGGCTTGATTAATTTAACATTTCCCCTTCCTCCTCCGTCTACATCTTATACCGGGCTTAATTTCTAAGTTTAGAAATACCAGAGGTCAGAAGCACCGGAGAAAATGGCCCGTCCGCTCCGGTATTGCAAAAAAAATTGGAGCAGCGCGCACCGACTGAAATTGCCTTCGCTCACAAGGTATTCCGGCGAGGCCTTTGTCCTAATA
The DNA here is from genome assembly GCA_963573305.1 of Pyrrhosoma nymphula. Classification (NCBI taxonomy): domain Eukaryota; kingdom Metazoa; phylum Arthropoda; class Insecta; order Odonata; family Coenagrionidae; genus Pyrrhosoma; species Pyrrhosoma nymphula. The sequence goes on from OY754333.1 coordinate 29,425,887, forward strand.
CATCCCCTTCCCCTGACCCTAGGGGTCTCGTGGGGTGTTTGTGAGTGTGTGTCGTAGCCGCCTCAGAGCGTGGAGCGAAAAATCTGAGCTTGGAAGTGACTTCTCTTCCGCGTGATGGCGGTCGGTGAGGGGGTGACTAGGAAGCCGGCGAGAAAACAGGTTTGCCCCCTGTGGAAGACGTGGCGGTGGGGTGAGGTGGGGGGGGGGTGCAAGAGCGAGAAGGGAGGGTAGAATATGGTTCGGGAAGAGGCTTTGCTTCCTTTGTGTACGGCGCAAGGAAGAGAAGAGACTTCGGAGTAAGGGGTGGTGAAAAGGAAAGGGGAGGGGGAAGGGCATTCATCTGCGTGGGGGTAAAGTAGTTAAAGGACCAGCTGACTGGGTTTCGGAAGGAGAGGAGACCACTCGGTGAGTGAAACAAAGAGTTCATTTTGGTCCAGAATCTGCCCTACGCAAAAAACAGCTCGATTCCCAAAACACTTTGTTTAGACTTTTTTCGTTTTCGTGCTGCCACTTCTTCCTCACATCATGTCCCAGCACTCCTCTCGACCATACAGGGCATCCTACTCCGTGACCTTCTTGGGACGCTAGAATCAACCCTCGTCCCTCGCTTGGCAACCATGGCAACGGGGGAAACAAACTTCCCTCCCTTTGATTCTTCTCGAGTCTTCGGTAACAGTTTTTCGCGACCGGAAAAATAAGTTTCAACGATGCAAAAACGTGCTCTTTTCTTAACTGCATGTGTATATATTATCTCTTCTTGTCTTGCTCGTGTCTTTTGGCGGTTGCACTCATCGTCAACGGCTTCATTTTGTTGAACGAGGATGGCAGTCACTCCCTCTCGCTCTCTCGAAAGGATCGCTCCCCGCTTCTCGGTTGTTACAGTCACGTGGTGACGTAAGCGCGCGTCCGATAAAAAAGCGATGGGAATGTTCTTTCCTCGTGCCTTCGTTCTCTCTAGCGCTCGCTATCTTCAAGGCGGCTCGAACAGAAGGCGAACAGCTCAGAAGGGAAACGAGAATGACTTCACCCACCATCCCACGTTTGATCCCACGCCTTCTTTCCTTTCCCGCTTTCAAAGCAGATGTTTGCCTGCACTTCGTTCATGTAGGAGGGAGTCAGTCGATGCAGACTGGATGGATTCATTTGGAGTGAGATAACTTCTCTGGGAGATGAGTGTCACAAACGAAACGGCTGTTGAATTGCATAATTCATTTCCGATCATCCGTCCCATTTCGTGCGTGAAGTCTTCCAGTTTTTTTTATTTAACAAAAAGTTGCATTATTTCGTCGACTAAAACCTCTGGCTTATTTATTCAATGCACTAATAAAGCATAATTTCACGTGCAATTGGTTTCCACGGTATTCTTTTCCAAATAAGTGCGAAGTTAATGCTAAATATTCAGGAAAATATTGTATGTAAAGTAATTTGGCGCCACAACTTCACCATAGTTACATGGTTTCTGCCAATTTTTTCGCGGAATCGACAATGGTTGTGAGAATAAATAAATTTGATTTTGGAATCAATGATAATTGCTAATCTTCTGAGTGAATTGTTTTCACTAAATACAGCATTTCATTCTTAAAAATTAAAGCAATGTCTTTTCCTGGAAATTGGATGTAAAAGATTACCATAGTTTTTGTATTGCTCCTTGTTAAAGATATTGACACCCTAGAGCACTCCTTCAAGCAACCTGTTGTTTAGGATGGTTTTAAGATCCATGGAACCTACACGATTCTTCATTATGAGGAAAAGCGTACATTGTAGAGTGAGAAAAGTGTAACATTGTTTGTATACATAATGAGGAAGAGAGTACATTTTTCCTAGTTATGTTATACATAAAATTACGCTAACGCATCTATGCTAGTGGCCCGATTGGAGGATTTAATCGGAATTAAAGTGTTATTTTCCGCAAAAAAAATATTCACCCACAGTCGCGACTGAATTTCAATTCCGCGAGGAACTGTAAAGAGACGATGGGGATCTTTCCACAAAGACTTTCCGTCCATGTTTGAATGCATGGCCGGCTTTATAGTGTCTGGTTAATATTTGCTGGAAGATGAAATAGCCTTTGCATTACCTTGTTGTGAACTGAAAGTTAAGATTTTGTATACATATTACCCCAGACTGTCGCATAGTTGACGTAAACGTTATCGATGGGAGATTATATTAAGTTCAATTTTCATACCAGGAAAATATTTAACCGTGTTTTATAAAACCGCGCCTATGAGTATGGAAAGATCACTTTTACGAAATAATTTTCTTCGTTACTAAAGCATAATTGCCAAACTATTCCCTACCCCCTCAGAATGTCACTCAAGGACGTTTTTATTCCCAAACCTTGCGGCAGAATATCTCGTATTCCTTGGAAAAAATCTACGCAGAAAAAGTAAATAAATTAAATTGATAAAAATTACTCTATATGGGTGTCTTAGAGAATTGGCGATTTGTCTTTAGTACCTATATTCAAGTCGTAAATGAGGTCAAATTGTTTAGTTTCGTTTCTACAGTTGCTAATCGATGGAAATAATATTAAATTTCAAATTAATATTTTTTGGGTTTTATATTGCATTCTTATTATTTTTGTCGAAGATCTCTTTCGATTCCTTAGTGGTAATTAAGAAGGCAATTTTTGGCATATTTTCATATATTTGCCGTGAGTAATTTTGACTATCTCAGGAGTTAAGTCTCCCACTGCTTATTTTAAAATGATGAAAGCTATAATAGTGTAGTTTTTAAGTGAACAAATTTTGGAAGTTTTCACTACATCCAACGGCGAAAATTATAACATCATGGCGAAAATTATACCAGTTTGGATTTCCCGCATTACTTTCAGTCTTCGCGTGCTTAGCGTTCTGTTTTTCTGGTGTAATGTGGCGGATGTTGCGTTGGTTGGCACATGTCGCAATTCTACAATGTTTGGTCGTAGTGATTGTAATTCGGACGGATGTTAGTAAAGAATTCGTTTGTTGTTAAGGAGGACTGAAGAGTTTCCGTAGGGGCTCTACCGCTGAATGATGAGGGCCGCAGGTTTTGCTTGTGGCGGTCGAAAATGTCTGCATTTTGGGAAGCGTGCATCTGTACACTTCAAGATCTTTTGCGGATGGATTACTTGAAAAACCTTATACTCTGTGGTAATCATCAATCTCCTTCGATTTTACCAAATGGTGTAATTGTGCAATGGTTATTGTGTCTAGTACCATGATTGTGTCGTTCGGGAGAAGTCTCCTACTCTTTCGTGTTAAGTCTTTGCTTATAGTAACCTAATCACTGCTAATATTTCGAACATATTCCTCTAAATATACTTTCACCTTTATTTCAGGACTGCATTCAAGATGAAAGTCCACCTGGTTCTTTTGGCAGCATTGCTGTTTCTTCTGTTGGTCGACGCCAATTCAGACAAGCCGGTAAGTTATTAGGAATCTGCCTCCAATTTCGTCAGAAATATTTAACTCAGTTATTGATTTGACGCATGTACCAGCATCTAAGTGAATAAGAATAGACCGAACACCCACCCAGAAGAGTATGAGTGCATTACTCGGCGTCAACATGATCGGGAATGATAATAAATTCTTTTATTCATTTTTGGAATTGAATGTCAATGTGAATTTTAGAAATGAGAATACACCTTTTCCTACTTTCCAATTAGTGCTGACCAAGGATATTTGGTAATTGATTGGTGAGACATTATTATTTTTCGTTTGAACTCTCGTACTCGTTTGATAAAATATTGCCTCCATAATATCTCGGCAATTAATATTGAGTTATACCTGTAAGATAATTGACATTTATTTCACGATGAGCGAATTGCACATAATCTTTGCGATTCCACATGTGTTGTTTGTTTACAGTAGCTATGAGTTAGAGATTTGTTGAGTTCAAATAAAAAAATTAACTAATTGACATTAATTAAAGGCATTTCAAGTATTCAAGTTGTTTCTTGTTGGGTTCAGTATTTTTGGGTCTTAAATCGTGTTGACAAATTCACTGCCTTATTTTTGCAGAGGAAACTGAAGAAATTCAGGCACAAGCATAAGACCACCACTACTACTGAGTCCTCAGCAGAAGACCAAGATGTATTTACCATGATGGAAGAGGATGAGAAAGCATCTAAGTCTGATGAAGAGGGCAAAGCGGTTAAGTTAGAACTTCCTGAAGAACCTCTTTTGCTGGGTAGGTATGAATATACTCGTATGTACCTAATGTGGGGATTTTACTTGGCTGCATTCAAGGGTGATCTCGTAATGATATGCCAAGGTTGTAATATGCACTTAATTCAATACATTATTGTTATGGTCCACTAAGTTGCAGTTTTACAAGAGGTGCTGTGAAATTATCAATTTTATGAGCTTAATGTCCTGGAATTCCATAGAATTGAATAATCATTTTGAGACCAGGGAACTAATAAATTTTATTTTATTATCTTCCTGCCGAAAATTCAGTCCAACTCCAGCCTCACTCCATTGGTCTTAAGTGAAACTTCACAACTTGTTTCGTATTAAATTTTTTTTCTCATTTGAACACATCAATGGTTGCCATGTCTCTTTTATTTTACATTAAAGGATCGATTATGAGAAGTGTGCTATGAACTTCAATGTGGCATACACCCTCATTGGAATTACGGTTTAGGATTTATTTGGTAAAGTGCAATTTCGGGATGCTAGGCATCTGGTGCCCCATAGTATGTGCTCTATTTAGCTGACAACTGTTTTGTCCTTGTTCCGGAAGACATCTTCATCCTCTACTACAGCCTGAAGATGTTCTCTGGAATGAGGACAAAACTGTCGTCAGCCTATGCACCATGGAGCACTGAAGGCCCTGCATCAACAGCATAAATCCACATTTTTCAACTCCAAACTAAGCCGCAAACTACTTTCCCTTTCATGGAGGGAGCTAGAGGATATGAAGGAGTGAAGAGGGATTCAATAAATTGATTTGCTATGGGAGGAGGGGTTGTGCATGATGAGATAATTAAGGGGAAGGGAGAAGGTTCAGACTGAAATTGTCCAAAGACCTCTCTAAGTTAGGGGTCATACATAAACTATGTTACCAACTTGGGGGGGGGGGGGAGGGGGTCTCCTAAAAACCTATGGCGGGTAATGAGCGGGAGGGGGTGGGTTCACTCAAAGTAACGTAGATGTTACAATCCGTTACTTTTCAACATCACGTCGACAGTACTACAGAGTTTAACATGAGGTAGGGTGCGCGGGGTGTTTCTTACAGCCCAAGCTTCTACATTAACTCATGGTAACTGAACCATTACCTCTAGAATGTTGTAAGTCTTCATACCATCAAATTGTTGGCATTTTAACCTTCTCGTGGGTTAAATAGCGACCTCGTGACGACACTTAGAATTTAAAAATGAATATTACTTGTTCCAATTGAGACTAGATAGTTCTATTATATCTAGTTTGGCTACTTTATTTGACTTATTTCAACTTACCCCTAAAAATAAACTCTCTCTATAATCGAGAAATATTTTTGAATTGAAAGTTTCATTTTTAGAGACAACATTACATGTCGGGGGTAAAAAAAATCACGGAAAACGGTAACATAGTTTATGAGCGACCCCTTATTTGAATACTGGTTTATCAATGAACTTGTTCTCTCTTCTCGTGTGGAATAATGTCAATATAGGAAATTTTTTGTTTTCACCATGAAAGCCATTATGAAGTCTTGAAATATCAGCTTCTGTTTCTAGGTTTTTAGGCTCAGTCGGTCTCTTGTCTTAAGCTCTACCAGTTTTGGTTGAACGCACAAAATAATGAACTATCTTTTGGTGCACTGCAGTTTTGCTTCCACATGTCCAAAACTCTATGGAGATAAGAATATCAGCATCCCTCTGATATCTGACAAGTTAATACCTTGAAACTTTCCAAGATATTCGAAACTGCTGTCTTAAATTGGGAAAAAAGAATTTTGATCTTAATCCTTTCAGACCCTAACCTATTTTTGGTGGTGTAGGTTAGAAGTGCCTGAGGTTATTTCTTGGATTTGACTTGTTGTTTTCTCAACAAAATCTTTACCAAATTTGTTGAAAACCTTTCAGTTTTACAATTTAACCCTTTCGCGACGGGGACGGGGAAAATTTCTTTGCTTTGCTAGTACGGAGTTTTCACTACGTTAGGATCTTCACAGGTACCTATTTCCCTAACTTGGGTCGGGGGCAAAGGGGTTTTGAACCTTTTTCTCGGCTACCAGGCTGAGATAATCTCCGCCCTTTTCCACTTGGGGTGCCGATCATGGCATGTGGTCGCGGTCAACTATTTTTTATGCGATGGTTTTGCTAAAAACATTGTTGCTACAGCCTCGATATTTATTTAATCGGAAATGAATTATTCTTGTTTTACAATGACTTTACAGCTTTTAAACGAAATTCTATCGTTAATATTAAGCTCTCTAGCAACAAAAATCGCATCAATGGTAAAATAAATAATTTCGTCATTGTAATGCGCACTCGGAAATGGTTTTCATGAGTATTCAAAGATAAAAATTAATATAAATTTAAAATGTCCTTATTCAGGATATTGGCATCATCAAAGCGCGAATCAAAGAATCAGTACTTAAAAATTTTCACAGTGTTATTTCATGAGATGTACGGTCTACGGAACTCTTGTTTTTGGAAATTTATGCACAGATTACATTCATCACGTACGATTATGTTGATTATGTAAAAATTTCCCAGCATTCTTTTTTTTATTCTTATTCATACTTTTCTTATTCCTAAAATCACCCGATTTGAGGAGTATGACATTCTCCAAAGCAAATGTTATAACATCAACATTCGTGTGCCTCGGGATTCAAAACACTGCCAGGAATCACTGTAATCTTTAGGTGGAAACCATTGACCAACGAAAACCAAACTGAAATAGACAGCTGTCATGATCAAATAAGCATGAGTAATTACAGGGAAAAATAAACATTTGAACTCACTAAAAATATGGTTGTCAACTCGTATAAAAGAATAACATTCAGTTGTTTACCTAAAAAAATAATAACTCCGTTACTATCTTAAAACTATAGAAAAAATCACTCCCAAACCAACTAAATAACAAACAAAAAATTAGTTTTGAGATTCCTTTACACACAAACTACGTTAAAAATAACAGTAGAACTCCGTTTTAAATTTGTAGCTGTAGAGCTAAACATAAGGAATGCACTTATAATGCTCAATTTGCCAATTACACAAACACTTTTAAGTTTGTTAATTCCACTGCACCAGCAAGCAACTGACCCCGGACCCCTGCTGTGAGTGGGGCGCGCACTGCGAGGAAGGGTCGAGGTAATCCTATCCCGTGAACCGAGAAAGGGTACCTGCGGCGTCCCAAGAAGAATTCCTTTATAACACATCTTTTAAGCTTGCTTAGGGCTAGCTTAGCGGCACGCCGTTCTATCACGTCGTTCGTTTGCGTAGAAATATTTATGCCATTCTATCACGTCGTTCGTAACGAAAGGGTTAAAGGAAGAATCAATATATCTTTGGTATTAAATATGTACTTTACTCTTGTAAATATAAAATTATTTCATGCATTTTGAAATTAAAATTAGTCATGGCAGCACAAGCAAGGTCTTCAAAATATTTAGCGTAAAGAGTCAACTATGATATATTGTTGAATGGCTCTCATTGGTGGTTCTAGTTCTAATTCATTAATTCTTTAGTTAATTAATTCAAGGGCTTCACCTTGGAAAAGTTATGTTAATGTTTTTTTTACTATATATCTATGTAATATTCATCGTTAGAAATGGAGATCTAAGACTCCTAACAGCTTGAACTGTTGCCTCAAAGCTTGATATAAGAATGTAAAGTTTATGCAATTAGTTAACGAACGCATTCTCATGAAATTCTGACCAAGTCTGCCCTTGAAATTAAATGTTCCTGTGACTGAATTTCGTAAAAGAAAGCGCATGGTCTGTGCTATTGTTCATCAACTTTAGTCTTAGGATAGTCATCACTCCATTATGGATATGCAAGTTCGTTTCATGCAAATGATTTGATCTGCATAAGACTCTTTGGTTTACGTATCATATTAAAAAAAAACTTTGTTTCTATTCCTGTTGGCATAACTATGTAGAAGCTACAGATGTTCGTGATTAGAGCACTTGAATGTTATCCTGAAGTTAAATCTTAAATTTAGAGTTGTGGTTTGGAACTGTGAGTAAATGTTTGATGACGTACAACTATTCCAAGAGGACTTGAATCAATTGCTTGTTTCTTCTTGCTTCTGTCTGTATGTTAATTTTTAAAGTGTTATAGGCAGCTTGAAGGGGACTGGGATGGTCAGGTGGTTAACTGGTTTCTTGTTTTTTAAGGAGTGTTTTTCGAATCCTTGCTCCTACTTGAGTACTGTATGGGAAGCACTTCAAGTATAGTATGTACTCTTAACTTTTAGAGGGAACATGAAACTATGGACCCCTTGAAGACTTTTCCCGAGATTAGGATAATGCTGATGCTGGGTTTATCTCAACCCCTCCTCCAATCTCCATTCAATAATTCCCCTACCATTCTTCTCACCTATCATATAATCACCAGCGGCCATAATTTCAAATATTGTGTTGCTGCAGCTCTCCTCTTTTTGAATGTTTAACTGTTTTATTCTCTCTTTGTCTTCCATTTAGCGTACCTCTTAATTTGCTGGTTTTCTTCCTTGCTTGGCCCTACTCAATTGTTATTCCCACTCATTTCTCCTTTCATTATCATTTTCAAAAGGTTCTTGTTCTGCAGAATGTGTCCAATAATTCCATTGTTTTAATTATATGTTTTTTCTCCCCAACTCCTTGTAGAACTTATTGTGATATTGGTGATTGTTTCTGCATACATATTTGATATTCATTGTCTTTCAGTAACAACACATTTCCATTGCTTCCAGTTTCCTTTGTACCTCTGTTGTTATTATCGAAGCTTCACTGCAAAATAAGAGCATGCTCCTTATACATGCTTTAATGAAATGCTTCATAATTACCTTAAGCTTGTTTTGCTGGCTGTTACCTTTCTTAAATGAAGCAAATTACCTCAGTTGTCATTCACCTCTGCAATTAACTGATCAGTTCTGTCGAATAAGAAAGAAAACTCTTGGTATCCTGATGATTATTTTATTTACTATGCTGACCGCAGTTTCATTAATAACATTTTTAAAGGATGTTCCAAGTAGTTAACGTCAGTGTTGCATCCCGTTTTCGAGTTCCTGATCATAAAGCTGTCCATATTTCAAGGCTTCTTTATGGGTTTCGTAACAGCACATTTTTATGGTGTGGGGTTGTTAGCCCCACGCCCAACCCCCAACCTGGAGGACCAGGATACCTCTTTTTGTCTGGCCTATCCCCCTTGACCTGTCCAGCTTGGGTGACCCTACCAGGAGCTTACGCTCCCACCAGCATAGCTCTCAGGTTCGCTTAGGCACGCAAGCCCCCTCATCACGACAAGATAGAGATACCAGCGAGAGGGGGTCATTAATAACATGGTGTCTTTAAAATTATGCTTTAGCTTTGAAACCACAGTCAGCGTTGAAAAACTAACCATCTGAAATACCATAAATGTGTTTTGCTTTCCAAATTTTTAAATTCCGTAAGGTTGAGCCTATAACTTTGGAGTAATGTCAAACATTAACTGTCTTAACTATTTGCCATAATTTTTAATTAGGAACCATATTTATCTTTCAAAGGAATGAAATAATTTCATTCTATGTTATCATTTCTTTTTTATTTTCTTTCAGATCCTTGTTCAACGAAACACTGTGGGGCTGGCCAAGTCTGTGACTTAGATGAGAATGGGGATGCCCAGTGCATCTGTATCCCGGATTGCCCTGTTGAAACTGAACCTAGGAGAAAGGTGAATATCATTTATTGATGCATGACGTTAACTGCCTTCTTAGTGAAACGAATTGAGATAGAGAAGGAAAACTTTCCATAGTTTCATATCTACATCAGAGGATACAACATACCAAGTTTCATCAAAATCTGAGATGGTGGGTGTCATGGCCGGGATGAAGTGACATGGAATGACCCTGTTACCTCCTGTTGTTAAGAGTTCAATTAGGAATAGGTAGGTTCAAGGACATTTACTTTCCATCTCCTACCCCAAGATTCCGTGGTACAACCTATTAGTTCTCTCTGAGTCACTGCGTCTGTTATTCATTGTCCCTATCCCAAACTCTCTATATCTCTTACCTTCCTTCACGGCACCCAAAAAGTGTACTCTTTTCATTCCTCCTCCCCTCTGTTCCAACATTCACTCTCCAATCCATCACTCTCTCATCAAATTCCTCCTCACTACCCCTCGTTAAACCCTTTAGCCATTTTTTCCTGCCGCCTTATTATCTCCTCCACCTACCCTTATCTATTATGCCTTTCCTACTCCATCATATCACCTTGATTGTCTTCAACTCTACCCGGCTTTCTCCATTCTTCTCCGAACCAAGATCTATAAAACCTCCAACATACACTCATCTTTAGACAGGTCAGACTTCTTCAGGTCTGAGACCGACTGGGACTGGTCCAAAACATGTTGTCCACCAGGATGGACACATGGACACACCGAAACACAACATCTTACATGCTGTCCTAAAAATGTTGATGAAATAAATGGTTCTGTTTAGCTATTAGGTTTTAATATTGATTATAGAAATTAACATGGAATTCACATGTATTCCAAGTTAGCAAAAAACATTCCAGGGTTCTGTTTTCTTGTTAAGGAAACTTAAAACCTGTGTGAATGAAGAATATATTGGATCAGCCTACTTTGCTTTCTTACAGCATACTTACATATATGGTCTTCGACTCTGGGGGCATGCTCATGAAACTGTGAAAATACTTGCAACTGCAAAAAAAAGGCTGTGAGGATTTTGAGTAGTTCTGGTCCCCATGACCTTTGCAGGCCTATATTAAAAAACCTGCACATTCTAACCATCTACAGTTTGTTTATGCTTCACAGCCTCATGCACATAAAACAAAACTAAATACATGCCCAATCCGATCTTCAGTCAACACACATGATACAAGATAAAAAAATAATCTTGATATCAATCATTGTAGGCTGTTAAATACCCTACAGTGGATCTGACATCTTGCCATTGAAACTATTAAACAAGATGCCTAGCGGTGCCGGCTCAGTAAGTTGTACAAAATTGAAAAGTGCATTTGAAAAATGGTTATGTGCTAACCCTCTGTATTTTATTAATGAATATTTTGAGCTGGACTTTTAATCTATTGTATTTTAAATATGTTTCTGTACTCTTTTAATGAATATTACAAGCTTGGATTTGCAATTATTGTATTATATATATATTGTTGATAATTGCTCTTAATTTTTTATATACAATGTATGTATTTGACGACATCTACATGGGCTTCTCCATGGCTTGTATGAATAAATATTGCATGTGGAAGGAAACCGGGAATGGAGGACTGCCTCATCCAAGTCACTACGTGGAAGCCTTCTTTCCATACGCAAATTTTCTTTCCCCATAGACCGTGGTTTGGAACCATCCAATCCTTTCCTCCACTTGAGCCTACACCCTAAAACACCAGACTTATCTGTTCTCTCTTTTCTCTGTAGGTTTGCTCCAACCACAATGTGACCTGGGGATCTGACTGCCAGGTGTATCAAATGCGGTGCTGGTGCAGCAAAGGCGACGAGAGGTGCATGGGAGAAGAGTACAAGCACGTCCACATTGAGTACTATGGCGAGTGCAGGGAAATGCCAGTGAGTATCAAAGGATGCTTCCATGCCTTCGAATGAACCACACTGCCGCCATCCTAGTTATGGTGACTACAGCCTGGTACAGGAATACAAAAATAAAGGATAAAAAATTAATAGAAATTACAGGGATGGTTTTTTTATGTGGATGGAAATTATTGAACCAGTGGAAATCAAAGGATACAGATTAGGAGTTACAAACATATGGAGTTTATTTTAATTGTTAGACTGTAAATCTATGATGTGGTGTGGTATGAATATTAAGGAACACAGCCTAGTTGAAAAGTGGTGCTGAGTGATTCCCAAGGGCTACTTTAGATTATGCTTAGTGAAAAAAACAACGTTGTGTATAATGATGTTGTTAATACTTGTCTGTGTAAGTGAATAGTCCACTACAAATTGGTGGAAACCTACTCGGTCCCTTTAATTTTAGCCTAATTGCTTTACTACCCTGCCAACTATTTCCCCGATGCTGCTTTGAAGATACCATTATTTTTCATGCACTGCAGTGAAAATGAGCTCACTCCTTGCCAATTGGGAAGGGTAGTAATTACTGAATATTTAAACCCTAAATTTTCTGGGATTCATGCATGTAGATTTTGTTCTCATAATTGTAATATAAATGATTCTTTGTGTGCCCCTTTAAGGTTAAGTACATAATGACATTAGAATATTTGTGGTTCTCATTCTTAAGAAGCTTCAAAATGTTCCCGAATGAAAATATTTTAGGATCTCTAGTGTTATTTTATTTATTTTTTTAATTTCCACATCCCCGAAAACAACACGAACGGCCTTTTACATCGGGTGTATTAACATGTAACAATGGACGAACACAAGCACCCATGTCCTGAGTGGTGAAAAATCAACTCAGGCGGGACTCGAACCCACGACCCTCAGTTTAGCAGGCGAGGACTTTACCCCGTTGCCACCGACACTTATGAGGCTAGAATGGGCCTAGTTCCTTGAGAGAAAAATAACTTGAAAAGTTACCGTTGAAAAACCTGTTATGGGAGTTATTAAAGACATTAGTTCAGTCCATATACTATTTATTTGGTTTAACTCTCAACACATTTCATTATTTTTTGTCATTTTCTAGCCACTTTAAAGTGACACAAAGAACCAAAATGCATTGTGCTATTCCAGATTAATTGTGGTCTCTAGACTTGTTTTTGGCCACTTCATATTGATGTGTTAGTTCTTCAGTATCTTGCTAGTAACAGTTGTTCATATAAAGAAATCTTACTTGTGTGTTTTTATTCGGAGAGTGATAAATGCATCATCATCTGATTTTTTGATGCATGCATTGAGGTGCTAATGAATGTTTTATCTGTTTGTATGCACGTATTTTTCTTCTGGGGCCATTATCTTCGGCATACTTATTAAAGCCAGCCTCAGCCCTGTGCAAACAGCTTTCAATATAATATTGAATTTTGCGTAGCATTTTGTGAAATGTCAGTGAAGTATGTCTTTGTAAACGTTTAAAAAATACTAATACACATTATAGGAGCTATATTCAAGGAGTTATAATGTTAATAATGCAGTATTTCCCTGCTCATTAGGTGTACTTTTTATTCTTGAAAGTACATACATTCTAAAATCCATTGAATAGTGTCCTACGGGCTGAGAATAAAGCTAAATTTTCATTCGCCCGATTTTGTGTTGCTATCAGAGGTGCCCAGCTCTCTACTCCCATCACAGACTGCATTGCGGCAGTGATCTGAAGGTGCTTTCTCCATCATTCATTTGTTTCTGAGATTCCACGATGAATAACTTTAATGCAGTCACTATTTTTGGAAGTTGAAAATACTATTTCCTTCCTATAAGTTGTTAACAGTAATGGATATAGAAAACAATTTTTTTCTTCTCAAATCTAACCTGAAAAGGCATCTCATGGGCTAGTGCGTCCTATGGGCCAGAAGATTAATAATATTTTTGGGAAGCACAATGCACAGAACATAGTGCAGAGGCAAGTGTGTAGGAGTTGTCTTATGTACATAAAAAAGTGGTTTTACAATGTAAGTTATGAACATAAATATTCATTTATAATGTTACAATCTTACGAAGTCAAACCTGAAACAATAAAAAAAAAAATTTTCCCATAAGGTATACAAAAGTAATTTTTTTAAGTAGTGAATTCCTCAATATTTTTAGGGTACCTGTTTGTATAATTTAATTCACATTTAATGTGGTCCCATAGATGTCAAAGAAGGTTAATCTGTTCTCTATGTAGGTTATTACATCTCCTAGTATAATAGTAGTGGACTCCATGATTCATTCCATAAGTTGAGAAGTGAACCCTTAATCCTCTGCCCCCCCACTTTTACACTAAATTCAAAGCCTATACTTGCTTCCACCACCCTCATCTACCTCTTATGTCTTTTCGTTGACACTCGTATGGAGTGTGTGACCTGATGGAGGGTGGACTATTGTGGTAGTGCTTGAGGAAGGGATATTTAGTAGTTAATAAATGGTGTGAGGTCTTTCTGTCTTCTAAATTGGATGTTTGGCAGAGAGACAAATGTAGTTAAATGTCTTAATTTTGATGTCCATCATCAGATTTGACAAGTTTAGCCCAATGAGAGAATTCAGGGATATGATTAATATTTGAACCTAATGAATTGTTTTCCAGTGAACCTGAGTAAATGTAAGCAATATAAATAGATACATTTTTTCAATTATAGCATTTTAATGCACAGTCTTTATTGAGATCCTATGCCTGAAGAGTTTATTTGCACGTGTTGTGATGTTTTTTTATGAATCTGGTCATGTTATGTTGAACTTTCTTTGTATCACAAATTAAAGTTTCTGTGGTTTCACCCAACTATTACTCAGCACCTTCAATGAGAAATGACATTATGTAGTTTTGAAATTATGCTCAAGCTAAACCAAAAATGTAAGTTGTGGATGTAAATGTGTGTAGAAAGTATTCTTGACATTTATCACTACTGCTAATAATCCTACTCTTGTGAAATTGCTTGATAGCCTTGCAAAGCAGAGGAAATGGCAGATTTCCCTCGCAGAATGCGTGATTGGCTCTTCAACATCATGAGGGACTTGGCTGACAGGCAGGAACTCACCCCTCACTACTTCAAGATGGAGCGCGAGGCGGAGACCAATCTTACTCGGCGTTGGGCAAATGCTGCCATCTGGAAATGGTGTGACCTGGACGGCCATCCTCATGACAGGTCAGTATCACTTAAGTGCTGTCCTCCTGATGAGGACGTGTTGTTTTCAGATCAGAAGGAATTTTGGAATGTAAAAATCATTTATGGTGGACCGTGCTAGCAACATCTCATCCTCTTGTTAGAAATAGTGTTGTATGATCGAAATAATATGATCGAAACTTAGCCCATTAGATGGAAAGTGTTATGGTGACAATACTGTTGTAATCTATCAAGAGTGCTGGCAAAAGAATGTTAACATCTGGATGGGCAAGTCTTTAACTTTTGTAGCCCATCAAAAAACCATAATTGTCTCCTTTGCTGCCTTTATCAGCAGTGAGCCAGTAAGCCTCATCTTTCTCATCAATTGACATTTTGGTGATGTATACTTCATAGTTAGCTTGATCTGAATAAGCAGGTGTAAAAGGAATAAGCAACTAAAGCCAATTAATGGGTGCCACAATTTGACAATTTATCGACTCAGATCAAATGCATAGTAATTGACTTTGCCAAAACTGTCACAAAATATGTGGTTCATAGGCTTGCCAATGGTTGAATACATTGAATACATATAAAGGTTGCAGGCGAGGCAATTAATGCATCTCAATAGGTGACTAGAGTCACAGAATTTTCCCTCTGGTTTATCTTGCTGGACATGGGTGATATTATCTCGTGATCCAATCATGTTTATTGGAAGAAGCTTATCTTTTAGTTATTTATATTTAAGTCGGCCATTACTCGCTTCAGTTGGTGATATTTTAAAGTAGCATCTCATGGGTGTTAATGATGCTGTAACTTGTAGAAGTGGTATTAATTTCATCTCCACTCTGCAGCGAATGTATGCCCTTTCATCATTAAGGTGGGTCTATACTTCCAAGCCAACTCAAGTTAACGGTCGCCGCCTGTGGTTGCCTACTGGGGTGGTAGAAGCCCAACAGGAAACTGTGAAGGCGGTACTGACAAGAAGACCAAAATTGCAAGTCTCCAGCTGTCACAGCAAAGCCATTACTGGGTTAAAGGGAAACGTCTGGAACGAGCTTCTTAGCCCCGTTATAGAGCCATCTTAATGATGATTAATGCCTTGTGCAAAAATGTTTGAGGATGGAATGACATGAATATAAAAAAATTAAGATATAGAAAGTAGCTATAGCTGCTTAGCTGCTAAGATATAGCTGCTTTAGGTATCGGAGGTTGTGAAAATTTTAATAAACGAATTTTTTTATTTCTATCATAAATAGCTGGAAATTGTTGTGCTTACTAGTTTTCGACTTATGTAATGTGGTAATCAGTGGTGTATGAATCCATTGAATTTGATTTAGAAATGAGAAACACTTCAAAAGGGCTATTGTAGTCTAGAAACATTTCAATGTACAGAAGTGCCTTGTTACTTTAGCCTACATGTAATATCAAGTCTTACATGTTCTAATTGCTCATTGATTTTCATAAATTTGAAGTAATGCCATTGAAATATGATTCTATCCTCTCACTAGACAATTGAGTAAAATAGAGCTGTATTTATTTCTAGTCGTACTTGTGAGTGATGGGCTGTACTGTACTATTGGAACTGATCATAAGTTTGTCATTGGATTTTTTAATCACTGTGAAATAAAAAATGACATGGTACAAAGTCATATGTGTGTAGAATAGAATAGAAAAGGTTTTATTTATGCTCTGGGCAGGCACGTAGCCAGAAATTTGCTTCGGGGGAGTGGGGGGGCTGAAGCCCCTAAATGCTGCATGCCTGGCTCTGGGTACAACACCCCTTTGGCCAATACAAAAGTTACAAAAGTGGTATGCATTTATACTCATATAGAAGTGACAAAGGAAAACAAAAAAGCATATAAATAAGTAGATCCATCGATGGTAGGGTAGATATGATAAGGAGATACATGTACGTGAAAAGCTAAGGGATGAAATTCACCATGAAAAATCATTTTACTTTTTCATGGTGAATTACATCCTTTCGGTGTATAGTCAGTGGATAGTAACTTAAGAATATTTTTGCTGTTTGTTCACATGGGTAACAGAATAAACACTGTGGTAATGCCAAAGAATTCTCAGCTAATGATTCTAGCATTACATTAATATTGTTCTGTATTCTTGCTATAACATTTTTATTTTAGTAAATATCACATAAACTCAGTTTTTGTGTTTTTTTGCATATCTTATTATTTTGGTGGCCAATAAATGGTAATTGTATGCCAACTGAAGATTAATTCATGAAATAACTGTGAAATATGGCATCAGAAAGTGAAATAGCCTCTTCCACTTTAGAAATATAAATGGGATTGATGGCCGTTTCCTTAATCATAAGCTTGAGAAATGTTTCATTTGGAGAGGAGAGAGCATTTTAGGCAGTTTATGTGGATCGTTCAAGTTGCATAATGACTGTCCCTTGGGCCCGCTTGATAATTGCATACATAATACATATCTCTTATATTTCAATGGTAAGTTCTTAATGAAAATCCTTGGAGGTCAATCGTTGAAAATGTGTGAATTTTGTTCATTACTGTAAATGGCCCTTGATTTTACTGTTGTCTATTGTTGCATAGCATTTCCTTTTTATGCAGTAAGTTTGGTATTTGTGCGATTGCTCTTTGAGAAATGGGATGTGGTTGCCCCTCTTATCAGGCTAACAACCCTAATGTTGCATTGTCAATATTGATTATTTTAGTGACTCTTTAAGTAAAGGGCGGGGAATGTTTGAATTTTTGGGTTCATTTATAAATCTGTGAACTGTATCTAAATGTTTGGCTAAAAATCGGAATGTACTGTGTAGATTAGTATGCTTATGGCTTGCAAACATGGTTTGTTCATGATTCCAATGGATGAGGATAACTCAGAAGTTTCCCTATAATGCTCTAATAAACTGGATTGAATGAGAGTTGTGGCATGGAACCTTCTTGAAATGTGCTATGGAGATACATGCGAGAATTCAGTGAGCTTTAGATGAGCTAGGGTGTATCTTAATATGTACATAGTAATGATTCTGAAATATGACTTATGTGGTTAGAGCACTGTTATGGTAAGGCCACTCTAATTGGTGCTGTTCAGTAAATTCTTGGTGATCGTTGGAAATGGTATGCCTAGCAAAGCCAGCAGAGTCACAAGCTATTTGTATGACCTCTCTTTGTCAGCCTCTTTTGTAGCATTTGTGACTGCATGTGATGTGTGGTGACAGCGGTACATACATATACTGGGCTTTTTTTCAGCTGGGGATTGAAGTTTTGACATGTAGTTAAATTGTGAGTAATCAGTGAGCTGGTGAAATATTATATGTGTGGGAAAAGAACATGCCAAAAACATTTGGATAATTGTATGCATCCTTATCAGATGAGAGACCTAATAAGAGATGCATATTCAGGGCTTATCCATGTACTTGTGGACGATATTGATGTGTTGAATGCTTGGAGGATATAAATATCCTAGTAAGGTTTAATAATCAGCTCTAATATCAGAATTTAATTGAAGAAATTGAAGTGATGTATGGAAAGCTGCTTCATAAATTGTAGAAACCAATGGAATGCCAATTAATCATCTAATGTTACTGTTATGTTCTTCAGGAAGTATTTCCATGAAAGTGTCCTTTGGACTGAAGTTACGTATTGTTTATCTGTGTTGATGTTAACTTATTTACTACCACCCTTTAAATGCAGTGTGTATGGCATAATTTACTCAAAATAAATGATAAAAGAGGTCACGTTTTGGTATAGTTTCATGGAAAATTGAGAGCCATGTATAAATGATTGAAAAATCTTATCATGCTGTAACATAATTCTATAATGTGACAAAACTGATATTTATTGACTGGTGATTAGTTGTATGTACTTTAATTGAAGCTCCTTGTCAGATTTTCAATATACATATTTTGGTTCTGTAGAATAGACATATTGCTCTAAATCAGAGTCGATACCTTTTTGCCTGAGGGTGTAAAACAGTAAATGGTTTATTATATGTAACTTAAGATGGGTAGTTACACTTTCTCATGGAGCAAAATGACGTGTAATTGTAGCTATTCAGGTAACAAAGTCTGTTTTGGACACATTTATATCATGAAACTCTGCCCTTCAGAGTAACAGGGCATGGACAGGAATCAGCAGATTAAGCCCAAAAGAGAAAGCTGATGAAATTCAGTACATGAAATTTTCAATTTGTGTGAGAGGAAAATTTTGATGTGAGATCACCCATCTTTACTCATGTCTGCAAATAAAGGAATAAGTTTCCATTTATTGGGTTTTCTGGCAGAAGCCTAAGAACCTACGGAAGTAGTTCCTAGTAGGATGAAGTATATATGTATGTACATTAATTTTATGCTTGATTCAAATTAATTTGTGAATTGTTATGTATATCCATTTAAATTACCACACCAGGACTCTTACAATCCTTACATACTTTAATCATAATGTGGCAAACAGTGTCACTATTTAAACAGTTCAAAAAGGTACTTAATGAGCTAAAATATGCAAAGTTCTTCTTTTAAAACATGAGTGAAGTGGTATTTTGTGAACAAATGTCATTACATCATGAGGGGATAGCTTGAAAGCTGTCGAGTATTTTCATATTTTGTATCCTCATTTTTATCCCTGGGACATACTTTGATGTGTATCAATGTGTGACATAATGTATTTCATTTTGGTGATAATGATGGCTTACAGAATTACATTAACTTTCTTCAGTGTTGGCTCTGTAAGGTTTTAGAAATGCTGAGATAAGCTAAGAAAGAGAATTAAGAAAGGCTGAAAGAAATAAACATTATTACCATAAACCTCAGGGTGTATGATTGACAAAAAATGTGACTTTTTCAGGACTGTTTCCCGCCACGAGCTCTTCCCAATCAGGGCGCCGCTGATGGCCTTGGAACATTGCATTGCTCCGTTCCTGAACAGCTGTGATGTTGACGATGACCACAAAATCTCCCTCAAGGAGTGGGGGACATGCCTAGAGTTGGAAGAGGTTACTGGATTTTTAAACAATTTTAATCACTCATATCCAATACATATATTATGAAGCATGGCAGGGAAGGAAAGATAATTGCCAAAAGAGTTACCGTCAATCCGTCTTAAGTCAGACAGGTGGTGTGGAGTCGGATACTGAGCGGAGCTGTCATGAAAATGTTGTGAAATCATTACAGTTTGTGCCACATAAACCCGTTGCATAGCATACATTGTATGCTATGCAATACAATGCAACGGGATTATGTGGCACAAACTGTAACGATTTCACAACATTTTTATGACAGCTCTGCTCATTGTCCACACCCCCTGTACGACTAAGACGGATTGACGGTAATCTAGGTAGATGGATCAAGTGATAAAAGGCTGTTGGGAAGGAATAATAGGGAAAAGGTAGGAAGTTTAGGTATTGCATGCAATGGAGAGCATTTTGAAGTTTGCTGAACTGTAGGGAGAGATTTTGCCAGGAAGTAATCTACATCTACATAATACCCTGCTAACCACCTCTAAGGTGTGTGGAAGTGGGTAATGGGACTAGCCAGATTAAATTCTAGGAAGGTAGCATTGATTCATTGAAACCTACCCTTATGAAGGAATAATGTAGTACTTTCATACTGATTCACTTTAAAAAGGAGTCAAGTTAGGTTTTCATTGGTAACTGTCATTTTATAGATATGGGTAGCTGGTAAGTCGGTCATATATTTCCTCTTGCGCGAGGTGAAAGTGTGTTTGGAAGAGGAGGGGGAAATGCAAACAGTTGGAAGGATGGCAGGGACAAAGGTTGTTTAAAAAAACTAATTATTAAGTAGTGTGAAGTTCAATGGATAGGATAGGGCAATTCCCTGTGATAACATGGCTATTTAGCAGTTTGTAGCTCTTGAAGATGATTATTTCAAAATTTTCACTTTCACAACAAGTTCAATTCACAAATCTTTTTTCACCATCCCAAAGTACTGATGATTTAGTCTTTAATCTATCATCCAATGCATACTTATGTGCTAATCAAGTGCCTTGGACACTTATCTCAAAGCACTTTTTATGTAATAGTGCTCTAGTCCTAATTTTTCGGCTGGTTTCATCAATTTAGGTCGCCATACACACATTACAATGTAAAGCATATAATTGTGTACAGTACTACTATCCATGAGTTAGCAGTTATCCTTGGTACCTATTGAACAAAATCTTACCCTCTCAAAATATTATAAAGAGCTGTTAGAATTGTTTTTCTTGGCATTGATTTGAGTATATACTGTAAATTAATCCATAAATGGTAACTTACACCTCATGGTTGGCAATGCTAAAAGAAGGGGTGAGATCTATTAACTTTGTGGCTTCCTTTGTCATCTATAAGTTTGAAAATATCATCCTGATGGATGATTGTGTTTGCACCTATAACCTCATGTAATTTGGAATTCTAATCTGATCTGAGCAGCATTAGTGATTAACTTGCATTTTTATTATAATCTCCTTACATTTTGTTTCTAAGCAATTCACCATCAACTACTGGCTCCAAATAGCATTGAAAAGATTTTTTACGGATACAATTCATTGTAATCATAGAATTATGTTTATGATAGTTTTGTAATAGTTCTTTGTTTGCGTTGCCAGCTCTATTTATCTGGAAACAAGGGAATTTGAGTAAAAAAATTGAAGGCTTTTAAGGAAGTACCTACCTATTACCCAATTACCATGATATTTCTTTTAACCACCTCATTTTTTGCATAAACTGGAATTTTACTTTTCTGTTAGGCCTTCTAAGGACTCTTTACCAGGAAAGGTAGTAGTGGTAGATGCTTTTTAAGGCACTACAACTGCTTTGATAATATTTCCCAGGTTAAACATAACTAAGAAAAAGCCACCATCTGAGCCAAAACAGCATCTGAGCCCACCACAAAACTGTCTCAGGTTTAGCAACGTGGCATGTACCCCATCAAGGAGGAAAGTGAACAAAACTATGTGGATCACGCAAAAATATTTTATTCATTACGACCTAGGTTTCAACAGTTTCTGTGATCATCAGTTAAAGACCACCTACAAGATATAGGTACTCCTTAGTGTGCTGACGTCTCTATACCTGATTATGAGTCAGTGTTGAAACCTAGGCCTTTGTAAAGAAGATATTAAAATGGAATCTACATTGTCGTGTTCATTTCCCTCATCAGTGAACTCAGTTTGGGTTGCCAGGCAAATAGGTTACTACCCAGGCTAGTGTGGAGCATTCCAGAATTCATGAGTGATGATGGAGGTTTTACATTTTGAGCCAAACGGTGTGAATTTGAAAAATTCCTTCTGAGGAGTGTATTGTGATAGACCCAGCAAAATAAGGATGGTTGACCATTAACAAAAAGCAGAAAAAAACTTGTCCAAAGAGTTCAAGGTCTGTGCCAAAGTTTTCATTTTCGAGATTGCTAGAAATATTTTGTATTATGATGAAGATGTAGTCTTATGGTGTTCCATCTTAATTTAGTTTGCCCTGCTACCCAAAGTTTCTAAGTTTGAAGGTTCCCATTTGAAGATCACAACCATTTCATGGAAACAAATAAATAATGTGAGCGTTTGCCCCATAAAAATATTTAAAATGCATCTCAATGAAAATATAAGAGCTCCTTCATGTTTCACCTCATATCGTAGGTAGGTATATACCTAATAAATTAATCTTTTCTCACAAGAGGTCCAGTGAACTACACCTGTAAGATTGCCCTGCCATTGTTAATGCTTAGTTTTTGTTGTGGTAGTATGGCGAGTAGCTTTGTGAGAAGTACCCAAGGTATTTAGGATGCTAAATTGTTCATTTAATTGAAGCATTGAATGTGGATCAAAAGAGAAATTGTCATGTTTACTTTTTTAAATTGATCTTTGTAGTTTTTATTTGATTGGAATATGCATACTGCACATTCATGAAAGGAAGGTGTCAATTTACACTGCATGTTTCTGAAACATACAAATTGATGTTAAGTTGTCGTCATTCATTAGGGTGTCATATGGGGTTTCGTGTTTGGAACCTTTAATCAGGCAAGGAATTCCATTGCTGAACATGCATCAGCATCTGTCAGATTTAATGTTTGGAAACTGTGCAGCATGCATTTCCCTGAAAATACGCCGGGTAACTTGAAGCATATTATTTCACTGTACAAGAATAGTTTATGATGAAATAAGTTACGTGTTTGCCTATTTTATGCATTCTGTGTTGGCTAGGTAATAGCAAAGTTTGTTATGTAGAAACATTTAGACGGTGTGCAGCATTTGTGCGACATTGGTGCTTATGCTCTTTTCCCTCTTTCCAGGATGACATTGAAGAGAAGTGTGACGACGTCAGGGGAGACTGAGCAGCTGTTGCTGAGCATTCCACTGCAAATTTGCACTACGTATATGCTCACGATCAAAGACCAGCTGAATGAATGTTTCTCAATGTTATTGGTGCTATTTGAAATTTTCCATGTGTGCCAAAGCACTCATCATTATGTGATCAATTCATCAAGCGTTCATGTATTTAACCTTACTTCACAACCGAGGAAATTATGTCAACTAAATATGTGCGAGACAGATGTTAATTAGCGATGTAGACTTTTTCTATTCACGTTAATTGTACTTTTATGTGAAATAAACACTGCCAATGAAAATATATCCTTATTTCTCTTATTTACTGCCCTGTAACCCACTCGCAGAATGCCGGAGTGACTGCAGTGTCAGTGCTCGCGAGTACAAAATATTCCTAAAACAGAAATCCTTTATACTACCGTAAGTATGACGAGTAATCCTTCAATGGTCACCCTAAACCTTAAAACAACGTTCCGGAATGCAAAGATAAAATTTATAGCACTAGAAACACATAACCAGAGAGAAAACAAATTTTCTAAATAAATATCCAGTAAATACCGAAATTCGTAGACGCCATTTTGTGTGACTCGCTAACGGAAAACTTGATCAATAGATGGAGCGCGTCCCGCGCTAGTCATTTCAAAAGGAGCGAATGGTCATTGGCTGAGGGCAGTCACGTGATCGCTTTCATACTTTCATCAAATCGTTTTGTTTGGCGGGCACGCAGAGCGTTGGTAGCTGTTTGGTCAAGATAGTCGGAGCACAATGGTAAGAATCCAAAGTTATTATGGTAAATTGCAGTCATCGGTTTCCAAATTTGTCGTAATCGTAATCTTTGGTGTCTTATCTGATGAATCCTGGAATTTGGAGTTTCTAGCTCGAAAATTAACCCTATTTTTTGACAATTGTAGGCAGGAGGAAAAGCGGGTAAGGACTCTGGAAAAGCGAAGGCGAAAGCTGTGTCCCGTTCAGCGAGGGCAGGTTTGCAGGTTGGTTTTCTGTGATCATAACGTGTAATTAGTAATCAAATGGCATGTGTGTCGAGCTTCAATCCTCTGCTATTACGGAATAATTTTTATTTTGCGGTTCGTCGTGTACTTTTTGAAATTAACGGTGAACTCAGGTTGCTTGCTGGCGTACGGTAGTTGGTTTGTTTGTCTTATGGTAACGCCTCAAATACATTTTTATTTTCCTTTTTCAGTTCCCTGTCGGAAGAATACATAGACATTTGAAAAATAGAACAACAAGTCATGGACGTGTTGGTGCTACCGCTGCTGTTTATAGCGCTGCCATCCTTGAATATTTAACTGCAGAGGTGAGTTACATTGCATTCAAAATGGCTGTTGTTAGTGTAATAACACCCGGTCTATCGTGAATTTTTGGTATTATCGGTCTAGATTCTCGCATTTAAAGTGTTTTCCAGAATACTGTTGCATTAGTTTTTTGCGTGTGGTGTACTGTTTAATGGTGTCAACTTAAAATACGTAGGCTTAAGAGGAATTTTGTCCCCGCTTGGCTTGTCATGTTTCAAAAATGGCGCGAACCATTATCAGAGTTATTTGTTGGCTTTTTGTTAATAATACAGGTTGACTATTCTCAAAAGTGCTCAGCGGTTGATTTTGTTGTGCTTCGTAGAGTTATTGCCATACTTTCGCGATGTTTCTGGCGTGTTAAATGACGAAATTACATCACTTTTTCAGGTGTTGGAATTGGCAGGCAATGCTTCCAAGGATCTCAAAGTAAAACGTATTACACCCCGTCATCTTCAGCTTGCTATCCGAGGAGATGAAGAATTGGACAGCCTTATAAAGGCAACCATTGCTGGTGGAGGTAAGTGTTGCAAGCCAATTATTTATGGAATAATTATTAAGGGTGTTACTGCTATGGTGTCTTACGATCCTATTTTAATTTTAGGTGTTATTCCTCACATCCACAAGTCTCTCATTGGAAAGAAGGGATCTCAGAAGCCCGCATAAAGTTATCAATCACCCTCTCTACCGGAGCTGTTGTGATTGTCTTGATTGGCACAGGAATTGCTGTGAGACTGCAAAGTATGGTGTGTTTCATCAAATTGCCAATGACTATGGTCCTGTTGGGTTTTATCCGGCGCTGTGTTGTTGTGACATAGTTCGTTGTTTAACTCAAGTAATGGACTCTATTACAATTCATATTGAAACATTTAATCGCGGCAAAATAATTTTTTCATTGTATCCAGTGTTTATTTTTTTCTACTGTCCACACCGTATTTGGCTAAATATTTGTTCATGATTGTTCTCATTTTAAAGGATGCATGTGTTGTATGACTTAATATATTAAGGTATTGACCAATATGAATGCAGTACAAATTGTTGCAGAGCATGAGTGACTACCAATTCTGTTTTGGAAATTCATTAGATTTTAGATGCATTTCGTTAAACCTGTCTTAATTATTAGATGTAGGACGTTCATTCACGTAATAAACATGATTTGTGTAAAGGAATTTTTCATTCTGTGATCCTTCAACCAGTTTATTTAAGTGTAATAAGAGTTGCAATAGGAATTTGTGTCAATGTGGCAGGACGCTCATTTCAACGCGATTTCAGAGCCAGCTGGTGGGAGGGTATCGTACGAAGTTGGGTGGGTTCATCCGTTTCGGGCTGCGGGCGGTAGATGGCAGGGGCTAACCAGAATTGTCAAAGGGGTCTCGTTGAGGCGGCGGTTGAGTGAAGCACTTGTCTCGTAGTTCCTTGGTTCGGAATGCAACCCGTTACGCCCTCTCTGGGTCTCGCCTTGGAACTACGTGCACTTGGAACTCTGGCAACGTGCGGGCGGGCCGCGCGCAGTTAAGAGGTGGTGGGGGAAAAAGGTGGGGAAGGAATTCTCGGCCACCAGGCGGGAGGGTAGTTCTTCGGAAGTTCCGGAGTAGGATTGTGCTACGGGAGACGTTATCCGCGCGCTCTGTGGTCTCGTGTTTCTCGAATGTTATGTTTATGACAACAAATAGATCGTGTGCCGCCTCTGTGTTCTGAGAAATTTTGTGTCGTGAAGGAATCTGTTTTTGCTTATTGTGTACTGCGCGAGTTCGCGCCCTGTGCATCTCCTTTATCATTTTGGAATACTTCGGAACTTTTTGACGTCCGTGGTGATCATTTGCTCAACAGTTGATTCAGCCCCGGAATCATTGTGCTAGCCGCCGGAGAAAGCCTCCGGTAGCATCTCAACAGGTGAGCCTCCCCAAACTTAGGTCTATCTCGTCGTTGTTGTTCATTGGAGTACACCTGGGCGTATTATAATCCGGCAAATTAGTCAAAATGTTTTCATGCTTGGAGTTGACAACCAGGCAAAACTGAGATTTGGGTGGTGTTTATGGACCTGGATTGCTTTCAGTGTCGTAATGTTTGGGTTTAAAATGACTTAGTTATCAAAATATGTCGGTCGTGTTCTTGAATTATTATTTTGTCAGGTACACCTGCTGGCCTGTCGTTGAAGTTCCTTTGCATTTGTTTATGTTTTTTTAGGTAATAATGCATATTTTTCACTGCCGCCACGTCACAAATTCGTGTCTTGAGCCGAGCTCCCCGAAACCTTGGTTGTCACGCCAAGGTGAGAGAAATCATTGCGAGACTTTTACTTTCTGCTAGGTGCTACTTCGACGTTTTTTCCTTCTCTGTCTTATTCCATCCTGGAGGAAAGATTCCGTACACGGGTTCGTTCCGTTACCTTTTTCTGCGAGGGTATACAGGTAGTTGCTCTTCGGCTCGGCATTGCTTTCTTCCTCCGTTGTCTGGGTGGGGGGGGGGCGGGGACTGCTTTCTCCCAAGATGCCGGCCCACCGAACGCCTTCTTACTCGGTTACCTGGAAGGAAATTGTTTTGAGCCGACCGACCCAGTCATACGCCCGTTTTGACTTCATAGCTTTCCCTCGTTTAGAAAAAGATTTTCTTGCTTGCAGCGGAGGGAATTAAACAACCCCTCCTTCCCACAACGTTAACTCGCGTTGTCTTTGCAATGCCGTTGATTTCATTAGTCTTCGGAGCGGTGGGATGAAAGATTTTCGCCTTTTAGTTCCCAAGCGGTTAATGGCCTCCAGCCGAACCGTGTTAATCCCCTATTCTCGAGTGTTAATGTGGTCAACCCCGAAGCCGAGGAACCGGATGTGTTCTCTTTAAGGCGGAAATTCTTTGCAAGGTGTTTTCGAACTCTTTCTACCTGTCTCTCGCCTCCTGTTAGATGGGCTCGTTGAGGGTGTAGTGACCTCGTGGAACCTCGACCGTCTCGCCTTAACTTAAGAAAGTAACTTCCCCTGTAATCAGCGGTTACCTATCTCCTCGTGAAAGATAGTTTTGGTTAATCCAACTGGTTTGAATTTCACGTTTGAGAGATTCAATTATGTTCCCCGGAGAAATGACTGTCCATATTCATACCGTGTTTGACCCGTGAGTAGTTGCCCATTGGTATTTATAAGCCTTGGGAATTTAAGTAATAATGCGTTCGTAATGACATTTCTTGTCTGTGTAATTTGTAGTTAAATTTAATTGTTCGCTGATGTCATCTACTTACTTGAATTTTAAAATTGTTGGATACGCTTAAACGGTTTCGCAGGTATGCTATTTGGTTGTCATGGTTACGTGAGTTGGCTGGCGTTAGTGTCTCTCGTTTCGCATGAGTTTAGCACAATACCTTATGAGTTTCTGCTTTCCTTGGAATTGCAATTTATGATAGTTGTTTATAACCACCGGTAAAGAGGTACGATTTGAGATCGTTCAGTTAATTGTTGTGTAGGTGTCACGCAATTGTTTTTTTATAACGGTGTTGTTTACCAACTGCTATTCAACGATTCCGTAGGGATGCTGTTTCGTCGCCATGGTTACCAAGAGTTTCTTCCCGTCTTTTGTTTCGCTTTCAAACTTCTTCTAAGTTTTCGGCTCTCTTTTGAAAATTAGAGAAAGGCGTTCCTCTTGAAAATACGCTTCTTCCATGAGGTTTAGGGAACCAATTATTTCCCTTGACCCTCGCTAGCCCTAAGAAAAGAAATTGCGTTGGAAAGAAAAAGGCGGAGCGGAAAAGTTTTTGAGTGGACGATCTAAAGGTTAAAAGTTTTTCAAGGTTATACTCTACGCGATGAACTCTCCTCTCACTCTCTCTTAAATCTAACCCAGCCGTGGGAAACGTCTTTTTGTACGTACGTCTTGAGGTGGCGACTGTTCAGTATCGTAATCCAATTTTTGTCGACTGTGGACAGAGGCAGTGAACCTCGATTGAAATCGACTTGAATTTGACATAAATTTTCCCGTTTCTAGGCGTATTGTTCTCCGTGCGAGTGTGTCGGCTGTCTCTATTGAATGCCATTTGATGTTAATTATCGTAATTCGTCTATTGTTTCGTCTTCAATACAGTTTCGCAGTTGTTTTAATGGTGATACCGCGCGCGGGACTGCTGCTGATTTGAGGGAGGTGCTAGGAACCTTGGTCACATTTTCTCTAACTAAAACCGACGTATGTATGCAGGTGACGCTTATTTTCATATCGGTGTAGTAATAAATATTCTCCAGCCACTTAGGTTTTTAAAAATGCTAATAAACATCTTAAGATTATATCGCACCGTCGCACCTACCAACAGCTTAATCATAGGAAAAGACAGTGTTCATGTGGTATTCGATACCGTAACCTTATTTTGTAAACCTAAAATGTCGTCGAGAAAGAGACCACAACAGCTGCCAATGAGACTTGCGAATAGTTAGCGTAGCTATAGTCAGTTGATTTACTCCCTAATTATAGTATGCTTATTATCTGCTACCTAGTACCAGGGGCGTATCCAGCTAATTACTGAAGGGGGGCAGCTTTCAGAATTCAACCTCATGGGGGAGGGGGCGACATGCAATAATATACAATAACATAATGGAGAACAGTGAAAACCATTTATTTAAAAAACTATATATTAATTCTTGAACAATAGTTTTGAACATCTGCGGAGGAGGGGAGGGGGGTGTCATGCAATAATTCGCCGTAACATAATGGTGAGAACCATTTATTTAACAAAAATAATTTCCGAACGACAATTAGCGATGATTAGCGGCCGAATTTTTAAAACTACATCTTCCACTAATTGATCCTTGTTTGCGAAAACCCATTGACGGTGATTGCTTAACGTTGATAACCCATTTAACCTATTTTCTCCAATAGTTTATCTTAGCCTTATTCGGCAAAGGGAGCTCAATGAGCGCTCAATAGCGCTTGTTGTGCAGGGCAGTATGAAAGCAGTATCGTATTTCTAATGGTCGGGAAAAACAACTTGCTCTTTTTTTAAAACTTCAATGATGTCTGGCACTTATTTTACAAGATGAAATAACTTCATTCCAATTCAGCAAAAAGAAACATCTCTCATGTTCCTTGGGTGGAAATGTGTCAATGAAAATGCAGGCGATTTATCTGCAGAAAATCTGATTTCTAAAAATGATATGACGGAATCCAGGTAAGTGATTATTAGTGACCTTTTCCAAAATTCAGGTGGATTTCCACCTGGGGGGGGGTTGCTTCTATGCTTTTTTTCGGCCAGAAACGCGAGTGGCGGTTGTAACAATATTCGTAATTGGTTTCTTCCAACATGTTGGAAGACCAATAAGCAACCTGTCACTCAAATTTTCAGAAATTTACTGTTCATATTTACTTTACTATTTTATTTTTTAAAAATCTATCTAAATTTTTTATTTAGGGAGGGGGCAGCTGCCCCTCCTTGCCCCCCCCTGGATACGCCCTTGCCTAGTACTGACATGAGTTTCACAGCACGCCCTTACTTGATAGATGTTAACGCCTCCTTGAAGGAAGACCCCAAAATATTTTGGCGATTTTTACGGAGGAAGAAAGGCAGCCGGCGTCTACTCTCTTCTGTTTATTTAGACGAGCGGAGAGCTAATGACGATGAGAGCATATGTAGCCTATTTTGCGATCACTTTTCTAATGTTTTTAAAGCGCCAAATCCTTCAAAACTTAGCGGAGATGATGGAAATTTTCCCCATGCAGTTTTTAATTCATTGGATGCTCTGTCTAACTTATACTTCGCTAGGAACGATATTATAAAGACTTTACAGGGGTTGAAAAACAGCACTTCTTTTGGAACGGACCGTATAAGTATTGTTACTGTAAAGCACTGTGCCAATGAACTTAGTATCCCCATGTTCATCCTTCGTAATAAACTTTTAGTGTGTCACACCCCGAAAGGTGGAAAGAGGCAATAATTGAACCAGTTTTTAAAAGCGGAGACAAATCCAATGTTTGCAACTACAGACTACTTTCTATTTTACCCACCTTTTCGAAGGTGTTTGAGAAGCTTCTCAATGACAAGGTCATAACGCACTGTAAGGGAAGCTTCTCAAACTCGCAACATGGATTTCTTCCCCGCCGCTCGACTGCTACTAACTTGGTGGCCTATTTCAATGCACTTGCTTCGTCAGTTGAGACGGGTTGTCGAACTGACACCATTTATATTGATTTTTCCAAAGGCTTCGACAGGGTGAATCATACCCATGTACTGTATAAACTTAAAACCCTTGGAATATGTGGTAATTTGCTTAAGCTATTTGAGTCATACCTATGCAACAAATCGCAAAGAGTTGCAGTTGAAAGTTCCCTTTCCCCTCCCGCTAACGGCACATCTGGCGTGCCGCAAGGGTCTATTCTAGGCCCACTCCTTTTTAATGTTTTTATTAATGACTTACCTGGCTGTATTAAATCTGATTGCCTCTTGTATGCAGACGATTGTAAGATTTCTGCCAGGGTTAGATCGCTGAACGACTGTGCCATTTTACAAAGTGACTTGAATAATTTTTTCAATTGGTGTAAAGAATGGAACCTTTATCCCAATCTTTCCAAATGTAAAGTTATCTCTTTTTCACTTGAAAACCACTGTCCACTTTGACTGTAAAATCGATAGTGCCACTATAGAACGAGTGACTTCTTTCACCGACTTGGGTGTCAAAGTTTACAACAAACTTAACTTAAATGCGCACATTCGATCGATTTGCTCTAAAGTTTATCGCCTCTTGGGGATCCTAAAGCGGAATTTGTGTTTGTAATTTCTCTATTGATACTTGCATTCGTACATACTGCTCCATAGTTCGACCTGTTTTGGAGTACTGCAGTGTCATATGGAGCACACATCATAAAGCATACTCAGTGGCCATATAAAAATACAGATGCGCTTTGTGAAATGTTTTTTTTTGAAAATACAACAGTCCTGTTTATAATAAAAAATGACTACCCCAATTTGTGCAAAGTTTTCTACCTTACACCTCTAGAAGTCAGAAGGAAGACTGCCGATGTTATTTTTCTACGCAACATTTTGAACGGGGTAATTGACTTGAGCCATCTCCTTGGTTTCGTAGATGTAAACGTTCCTACGCGAAGAACTAGACTTACTCCACTCTTTCGAAGTAATTTTGGGAGAGTGGATGTATAAACGCGGTTCGAACCGCTAACCCGTATGATGCGGACGGCGAACGACTTCCTTGCCCAGAACCTCAATTCTGACATAAATATTTCCGACCCACTGATGAGTCTAAGGAGGAAAATGCTTGCCTCATTTAGTAATGTTTAATTAATTAATTAATTAATATTATTATCTTTATTTTAATTTATGACTTCTTTGTATTGCAATATATTTTGTTTTTATTCTAACGCTTGTAATTGGGGGATACCTGTAAGCGTTAAATAAATAATTATTATTATTAAAAATCCAGTTTTCAACATATGTCTCGTGAATGTTTCATGTCAGGAATGTAAATAGATCAGGGTGGCGATCGTCAGGGAAAACCGGAAAAACCTGGAATTGTCAGGGAATTTTGAATTTCTGGAAAAGTCAGGGAATTCTCGTAACAGTCAGGGAGAAACTGGGATAGGAAAATTCTAGTTATTTTTCTACCATTTCGTTTATCGCCCAGTCTTTCTCGCCCTTTATTTCACCAACTAGAACTAATGTCCGTCGCTGGCGTGCATGGAATAAGCCCCATCAATTCGTGGAATATTCAGTTATGAATCTTACTAGTTGTGAATCTTTGTTATTTAGTTGTGAATCAGACGTACAATGTATCCCTTTTGCATATCCTTATTGCGATATTTGCCTAGTTGTGTTAAAATTCATGATCACAATGTATTACGCTCATCACAAGTAATCCGAGGCTATGTTGTTCGGAAAATTTTACCTCCTGTTTTTTTTTTTAACTCCCGAGACTCAGGTCGAGAAATAGCTGGAGAACACTAGCTCGTCGTAAATACATGCTTGCAGTTTTAAAAATACGATACGTTGATTATTAAGATTGTAATACAAGTACGATCTCACGTGTAAACAAAATCTTACGCAAGATCATCTTCGATTCCCATACCCTTCGTGAGACAGTAAGAAGAGCCCTCCCCACCTTTCACGCTCGACGTAATTGTTGAATGTCCCTCTCGAAGCAATTTAGTCAGGTCACAAACCACCTCTAATATGATATTCCTGAATATGATGCCGTCGTTGCTAATTGCCTCCTGTCTTTGCTCGCGGTGGCGCGCTTACGTTTTGTTTGTTTATCCAAATATTTTTGCATTTTTTTGGCTCCCTCAAACAGTCAAGGGGTTATAACAACGTTAACCAAATTGTCATTTGCTTCTGAAGGTCACTCGCGCCATCCGATTTTGATCCAGTTAAATAAATTGAATTTGGTTTATATTTTTCGCGCAGCTTAGTGATACCTGTACCGGAGTCCGCCAGTAAATTGGCCATTAACTTTCCCTTCGATACCTTTTCAGTAATCCTCAACTTCCCAGAACTACCACGACGCGACTGTAATTTGGATGTGAGTTTAACTTATGAAGGTTAAATATGCTTTTTCATTAGAATGTAAAAATCAATACTTGTTCCTTTTAATGTATTGATTTCAGCTATTAGCATTTTCTGAGTTTTGATGAAAATTTAATTCGACAGATATAAAATATTGCAAAAAAAGATGACCTTTTGTTTTTCGGTCAGGGTAATCGGTAAATCCATCAGGGAAAGGTCTGGGAAAAGTCAGGGAATTTTAGAATTGGATATCAGTAGCCACCTTGTAGATGAATGAGAGTCATCTAATCCTTTGGCAAACACAAATTTGTTTTCATGGCTAACAAAATTACTACACTATTCTGGGTTTTTAATATCCCTCTAGTCTGACCAATATAAAAAGTTTATCAGGATTTTCACAGTTCAATAAGTAAGTATACACCACGTTTTGCTGATGATATTGCAAATGTGTTCAGAATTAAAAATGAATTTTTCCGTAGAGTAAAAAGGATATTACTCATACTATTAATATCTGTACTCTTTGATATTGCCTATTGTCACTGGGCTAAAAAAGAACAACCATTGAACCGACATATGGAGGTGATAATGCTAAGTTTATTGGAGAATTTAGTCGCATTAGATAGCTTGGAGTTCTTATTATGTTATTTTTGTGTATTCGGAGAGATGTGAGTGGAATTGAAGGAGCTGGATTTTATATGATGCCGAGGCGATAGTTTGCCAACGAAGTTTTCTATGTAGCCTTTGCGGAAGGTGATCTATTTTAGGAGATTTGGATTGCGATAATTTAATGAAAAGTTCTTCCTCGAACTCTGAGTGTATCGGACATGGGGATGGCAATGGTGCGAATGGGCATTGGTAAAAAAAAACAGCTAATTTTCGTTGGTGACTAGAGTCGTTAGGGGAAGATGACATCGGTGCGAAACTTAGAAAAGGTCCGTCCGAAATGGAGACGGACAGTGGTCTTAGAAATTCAATTAATTCGAGTCCATTTCGACGGCAAAGGTGGTTGGAGAGTGGAGGTCATTCTATTAAGGTCAGAAAATGGACGAGGTCATGTTCTATTCCCGTCCTCCTAGTCCGAAGAATTTCATCTACGTGACGGAAAATAATAAAAGAATTATTTCTTAAGGTTGGAATCGAAAGCCGGGTTATTTCATTGACCCAAGGCCTAGTTTTGTATTCTACGCTTAACGCTTACATCTACATCTACAAAATACCCTGCAAGCCACCTCAGGGGTCTGTGGTAGGGGGTGAGTATTCACCAACATGCATTACACCATACCCTAAAGTTAGTGTAACTACGACTAATTATGCA
This sequence comes from Pyrrhosoma nymphula, assembly GCA_963573305.1. Lineage (NCBI taxonomy): Eukaryota > Metazoa > Arthropoda > Insecta > Odonata > Coenagrionidae > Pyrrhosoma > Pyrrhosoma nymphula. The sequence continues at coordinate 29,460,114 of OY754333.1, forward strand.
TTAGCATAAATCGCTAATGCTTGTCGCGAGGCGAAGCTTCACAAGCATGCACTACACTACAGATATTATCACAATGGAGAGGGACCATTAATATATATGTATTTAGCAACTACACAAATGGACTAAGACTCAAGACTTATGTAGATAACATGCACGGCGTGCTGTTAGTACTTGGTAACAGATAAGGATTCAAGTATTAGGGACTACTACTACTAGTAAGAGCTACACTACCTAACGACAAACCTAAATAAAAGTATCATTGGCAGCTGTTATGGTCCCTTATAGTTCGAGGGAAAAATGACATTTTAAATCTGTCCGTTCTGCAGCCTAGTTCCATAACTTTATTCTCATGATCAGATCTACCGTAGTAAGTCGGATATGTTTAGTTCAAGATGACGTAGCTTTTCCAGTAACTTGGCGATAGCTTAAAGAGTTTGGGTTTTGTATTTGTGGCATATGAGACTGTTGGTTAGTCGCCGTGAGCCTTATTGATGTGAATGCGTAACAACTGCTGTTGTCATGACGAGAAAATGGGATTGGTTTCCCCTCGAATGAAGGAAAGTACATATTATTGAAACTTGCAGCATGCTGTCATTTAATAATGGTGTGTAGGAAGGATGCTTTTTCAAACTCAAACTCTCGAATAAAGGTTGAACACTGTCCTAAGTGTATTACTTAATGTGTAACGGTACTATCAAATATAACTAGGATGTGTTTCTTAAACTAAATTTAAGCAAATGAAACAGGCCTACTTGTTAATTAGGCTGTCAATTTAATATGCTAATATTTTACATTATTATCAACATCACCATCCTTTTAAGGCATTTTAAATGTACAACACATGCAGTGAATGCAGTGCATGGCATGTAACCTTGCTTCCGACGTATTCAGTTGCATTGAAATATCTTCACCTCTGAATTTTGGTATGTTTTTAATAAAATCTACCGCGTATTAATGTTTATAAAAGTTTTGCTATATAAGTGCTATGAAACGCACTTTTTCAATGTATTTCTGCTATAAAATCACAAAATTATTGCTTTCCTTCCGTATCTCTAACTCCATTCAATGCCAATTCACCGAACACTTGTTGCGGCACCATTTCTGAAAAAATGCAAAGTGTGCTCACTTACTACTACATGTCTGTAAGGCACAAAACCAATTTTCGTTTATTTTTTCCATGACCTCAAGGACTTACAAGCCCGTGAAGGTCGCAGCGCGTTGTAAAAATGACACTTTCAGCGAGTATTGGTAATTATAGTTACTCGAAAACTACAAGAAGAGAAGGAGAATGATTCAAATACCAGATACTTCATCACAAATTGAGCTTTCGTTTGACATAGCTTTTAATAACCTCACTATATAATATCTATGAGAACGATGAGTACAAAGTGTTGATACAAATCACTGTTTTTTACAACTTTTGCTATTTTTTCTTATATAAGGGTTGTGATCACAAGGTTTATATTTTTCTAATAGTATATTTGCGTACCATAGTAAATGTCTGTAAGAAAAAAGTTGTGTGTTTGTTAAGCCTCTAGCCGTTACAAGCTTCGAAAAATAGTAGTAAGTGTGCAAAATTTGAATTTTTTCTGATATGTTGCCGCAACAACTTTTCCTTAAATCTGGTGAAATGGTATGGAATGACCCTCCTATTAAAGTTTGTGTAACAGCGATCATTGAGGGATTAGCATAAATCGGTAATGCTTGTCACGAGACGAAGCATCACAAGCATGCACTACACTGTAGATATGCTACCAATGTTAGAGGGACCGTTAGTGTTAATGTATTTCGCAGCTACATAAACGGATAGAGATTCAAGAGTAATGGTGAAAACATTCACGGCGTGCAGTAAGTACTGGGTGGCAGAGGGAGCATTAGGGAGCATACAAGCATTAGGGAGTAGACTTAGTATTACTACTAAGAGCTACACTACCTATCGACCTATTTCTTCGGTGCCAAGAATCTAAAAAAGTCTCCCAAAACGACTTCTTCCATAAGGCAAATGCATTTCGTGTACGATTGTCTCCAACCTCTTATTAATTAAAACCTTGTTTGCTCATTTCTCACACTTTGGGATTATCGGAGTTCCTTTTCATCGTGGGCCATTCCTTCAAATTCTTACTCACACTTATTCTTAGCACCTACTTATCGGATGCCTTCTTTAACGATCACCACGACTGCGTAGTTTGTTTTGTGGTGGAAGGAACAGATTCTTCCTCGTGCAGTTCTCGGAAAAGCTCTCGTCGGAATCCTTAAAACGCACTTCCGAGTCGATGATTTGCAATGAGCGAGTATTTCCTGTATGGTTGTATATATATGTGCTTCCCTTCAGACATTTCTTTCAATCGAATCTTTACTTGAGATTCTGTCGTTCGGGGGAAAAGGAAAGCGAGAGAAATTCGCAGAAGAAGCCGTGTGTGCGCCACGTCGCCCTGTGATTCCATGGAAACCAAGGAATTACACTTCGCTCTCACAGGTGTTACGACTTTTTTCTTCAGATACGATTCGTATGCGGTGGATTTCTTTTTCTTTTGATGATTGATTTAGTTTTGCTCACATAAGTCGCGTTGGCGATATTTTCCTAAGGAGGCTGATGATTTTGTCAACCACTGTTTGAATATATGTTATATATATATATATTTAAGTAACTACATAATTTTCCTTAATTTTTGTCTTATTTTTGAACGTGTTGCCATGGCGATATTTTTCGTAGAGAGTCGATCGTTATATGTTCATCCTTGGGTTATTTTTCTTTTTTAATTGCCTTTTTCGTAAAGAATGGATTGTTTTGGTTGTTAGTATTTGAATTGTTAGTTTTGTGCTTTGATGCTGCCTGTACAGTTTTGTCGCACTATTTTTTAAAAGTTTGATGTTTACAATTTGATAGTTGATTTCATTTTTGCATTTGAAATAATGCCGCCTGTTTCACGAAGTAAACTTTGTATCTTTTGGAAGAATGTGGTCTTTGAAAGTTTGTTTCGTAAGGAATATGGAAGGTTTTGAATTTACGTAAATATATATTTTTGCTCGCCATCTGTTTACAGTGCCCGAAGTTGTTGCTAAAGGAATGTTAAGGCTGAATGGTTTATCTTAACTCTTGCCTTTGCGATTTCAATCAATATATTGAAAGTTTGAGAAGCATCCTTTATTTTGTTCATCTTTGTTTTGGACGCTGACTTTGCGTATTCTAATGAGTCGGTGATCTAACTGCATTGCGTTTCATACGTCGATATCATCGGTGGGAAATCATTCCCGGTGCTATAGTTGATTTGAGCGAAGTTTATTTTGTTTCGTAAGGTTTGCAAAGTGTTTGGGTTTCATAAAGTATTTGGGTTTGATAGGATCCTCTTACTGATGGTCATGTTTCCATGGTGATCGTGCCTCGGGAGCTAATTGTTGATGCAGTATTGTTCTCGTCGATTTGTTTACGGCTGGTCGTGTTGAGGCGAGGGTGGTCCATTATATCTACATCTACTAAGTACCGTGCAAGCCACCACTAGGGTGTGTGGCACGGGGTGATTCCACACCAGGCATGCATATATGAAATGGGACACCAGGCACGTACATACATTCTATGAAATGGAGAAAATGATATAATCTCACAATTTGGATATTCGATTGCTGAATTGTGTACGACGAAGCCGTTGTGTTGGCAGTGGAGTATTCTGTTATGTTGATCAGTTGTGATCTGTCTGCGATTTGCGTGACATACTGTGAGGGAATTATAAAGTTTTCTTAATCTGTAAGGGTTTTTAAGTCTTCCAAAATATCTTCCTGTGAGCCGTCTTTAAGGTGAGTAGTACCGGGTGAATTCTCTTTTTTTCGCTGTAAACATTGACATTATTTTCATGTCAACCACTCATTCTAGAGTAACGAATAAATAAGTATATTTATTTATTACATAATACTTTCTTATCGTGCGAATTCGTCGTTTATCGCCTTGTAATAAAAAATGTAAAATTCAAACCTAGGTTAGGACTTTTAGGAATTCGATGCGGTATTTAGCAATAAGCAAATGTTTTGACTTGAATTACTGTGATACTGTTAATTAGCAGTCATAGTGATGATTATAATGTTAATACCCTAGTTGGTGCGCTATTCCGCCTCTTACAATTAGAGAATGTCTTGGAGGAAGTATTCCAGGGGGAGATGTTTGTTTTTCTTGTGTTTACGTATTGGATCAGGAAACATTGAAATATATGTACTTACGTATCTAGCTGAATTACCCGGCATTCCTCAGAATCAAACTTCTTTCACAACTCATCATGTAAGAGATAATAGATGGAAAAAATGAGAAACTTCATTCTTTAGGGCATCTGATAAAATAAATTTTAACTCTCTATCTTGAGTGAAAGTAGTTGCACAAAAATCAATGCTTAAGCATTCCTATAATCAGCTTAACTAAGCAAAATGAATTTTAAATGCGTTCTAAAAGACGAAAATCAGGTTGTCAAGGAAATATGATACTGTTGATTTCAGAGAAAAATGTGCGTTTTCGCAGCTAAAAAACGCGTTTTTCAGACAAATACGAATTGGAAAAGATAATTGATTGAAAGAATTATAAACTTCATTCTTTCAACCATTTGATTAAAAGAAATCCCAACCCAAATTATCTTGAGCGGAAGTAATTTTAAAAAAGAAAAAAAAAATGAAACCACTTCACAAAGCCCAATATGTAGCGTAGACCACATAAGGGCCCCTTTTTTTTGGACCTTCTGGGGCCCTGAGATATTTTTAAAATAACCTATACTTTTCCTCCCGTCTTGAACTATTAGACTGCAAAATATCAGCACGATTGAAGTAAAACTGTAGATTTGTGTAAAATACAGACAGACAAACATTCTTTTATATATGTACACTTATATATAATTATATAATATTTTCTGTCGTTTTTGCATGGTGTCATGATAATGCAACTACGGTGTTATTTTTTGATCGACTACGGTGATGTTGTATTCGAATATCAATCCTTTGTGTTTTTTTTCATGCGATTTTTTGCCATGATCAACCTCTGCTCATCTCTCAATGACATTTAATCAGTCAAAGGAATTAGTATGTAGCTTATCGGTTCCGAATCGAAAAATGGATTCGATTGTTAATGGATTAGATTTCGATTATTCGGGTGAAAGTTATGGAGAAGTGTATCAACAGAGGGTTAACCAGATAGCTGAGGTGCGCTGGTCGTGCATTTTGATCGACTGTGACGTAGTGTGACGTATGTGTGACTATAGGTGACGTAGTGTGACGTATGTGTGACTATATTTACCCTCGAAAGAATCGGTACGAAAAGTGTTACTAAGGACTCTTCAGGACAGATGGAATAAACATTTTTTTCTGGTAAATTCGAATCAACTTCCATAAAGTGTCATGCCTAATACTCTTTGAGTAAGATTACTCGTCAGCACTCGCAGCCATAGTAACGTGTAATTTATCACACTTTTTCAATCAGTCAATTGTCTTCACGGGAGCGTTGGATTCGAAAGCTTATTTTTTTTACATTCTGCAATCCGTTTACTGTTCAATAATAGAAGGGAGCTGATGACGGAGACGAAAAAGTAAGGATGTAAAAAAGAGGCTGGTGAAGAGCTTGATATAGTGTGTGGCGTTGTATGGAGCAGAAACGTGGACCTTGAGAAAGGAAGACGAAAATAGGCTGAAGGCTTTTGAGATGTGGGTGTGGAGGAGGATGGAGAAGGTGCGTTGGACGGAAAGGAAAACAAATGAGGAAGTGCTTGACATGGTGGGCGAGGAGAGGAAACTTATAGATGAGATTAGGGGAAGACAGGGTAGGTGGCTGGAAGGGGTAATGAGGGACGGTGGTTTGCTGAAGGCCACGATAGAGGGTAGGATGTAGGGTAAGCGGGGAAGGGGAATGCAGAGAATCGGTTTTATGGACGGGATGAAGAAAGGTAGGACTTATGCTTAGATGAAGAAAGATATACTAGAGGTAGAAGGAGGACGGCACGTGTAAGAGTCTGTTGTATTATCCCAGACTTTCATCTTAACCTACCTTTAATTTGTAGATTACTCAGATGATGATGATGAATCCGTTTACTGTCATTTTGGTAATTTACAGGCCTTTATATAGAGTTAAGATAATGTTATCATGTCCATTAATATATACGTGTAATGGTTGCCCGTGTAAGAATGTAGCAGTAGAAGTGTCAAACATTAAACAATACTTGGGTATTGAGAGTCTCGCAGAGATTTGCTCTTATCAAATCTTGTATATTATTACTTTTTTGCTTCCAATCCATTCGGAATTAAGTAAGCATATTATCAACGTTGTGTGACGTTCCATCGGCCACAACAGCGAATTATAAATTCCTCAGTGCGTATTCTAAAAAAAATGGCTTCCTAACCGTCACATATAGGCCTATATCTACAAAGTAACCTCATAGCGGAGTAATGTGTGGCAGGAGGTGAATTAATGTTCGCCAAAACATCCTTTATAGCTTTTTGAATGACATTTTATCCTTGGAATTCCCATGTGCTATGCCGATTCGAAAATTGTTCATCAATTGTCGCAATATATTGTTTTTCTGTGCTGGAAATTTCCACTTCCTGGTATTTTATACTCGCTGGATATAATGGCAGGCTTTCCGTCTAGGATTTGAGGATGACATCAGGGTGACGTCACGAACGAAAGAGGATGTCCTTGTGTTTCTTCGGCGATGTACTTTTAAAGAACCTTGTAGGAAAGCCCGAAATTTATCAGAAATATATTAGCGGTTTCAAGTCGTGTTCTGTTCCTTTTTACTGCCCGGAAACGGGTTGGTATTTATTTCACTTCCGGTTGATTTGCTCATTTGTCGCTCTATCTGGGAAGTCGTTTATCGACTGGAGAACGGGAAGGAAGTATAATCGTTCAAAGACACTGGGATCTTGAGTATATCACATCACACCCGCGAAGAAGTGAGTAAGTAAATAGTACCTGTATGCCTTTTTTGTTTTTACTCATACTTATTTTCATCCATTACAGTATTTTGGAGAAGAATTAGTTTATTGGTAGGGACATCAGATGCAGAATTGCGCTCGCCAAAGAAACATTTTCGAAGAGAAGGGAATTGATGAACGGGGGGGGGGGGGTCTGAGAAGAGACGTAAAGAAAATGTTGGTGATACCTCTAAAATGGAGAGCGTGGCGCTTTATGGATCGGAAACTTGGTATTTGAGAAGGGAGAATGTGCGTAGACTTGAGGCGTTTGAGATGTGGGTTTGGAGAATGATGGAGAGGGTGAGCTGGGTGGCGAGGAAGACGAACGAGGAGGTATTGGATATGGTCGGAGAGGAGAGGAAGCTTGTGTCAGAGGTTCGGAGAAGGCAGAAGAGATGGATGGAGGAGGTTTTGAGAGGAGAGGGCATGTTGAAGAGAGTGATAGAGGGGAGAACACTGGGGAAGCGTGGGAGAGGAAGGAGGAGGATAGGAATTCTAGACGAAATAAGAGGAGGTAGAAGATATGAAGAGTTGAAGAGGGATCTAATAACGGGCCATCCTTAGGAGGGAAAGCGAGACAATGTCTATGAGGTTGGGATGCAGAATGGGGACTGTCCAAGAACCTACCAATCAGCTGGTAGAATACTCGAATGAAATGAGGAAAGTTTGTTCGAGCCATCAATTTATATGAAATTCAATGACTTTTGCCTTAAAATAGGTAACGCAGAAATATGAAACCTTTCTAATGATTCTTAGATATTAGCCAATTATGGCTCTACGCGGAACTGATTGGCGTTATGTCTTAATTTACGTAACTTGAAGAGTTTGGTTACTTGTTTACACGACAGCCAGCTGTGGAACTCTCGAATACACGTTACTGAGCGAAACTCCGCTTTATCACGCCTTCGGGACTCCCGGTAATGTACATTTTCTAATTGAGAATAAAAAATTTGGGGTATGAGAGTTTCTAAAAATCAATGGCTATTTTTGCAACTAGACGCTCATAGAGACACTTTTGTTCGACAAAATATAAAAAAAACATCTAGGGTTTTCCTCCTTGTTTATGAGTAGTAGGTACTGTCCTTGGACCTACTATTCACTTGTTGGACAGTTGATTTTGATCACTCATTCCTCAGACATATTGTAGTTACGCTTGTTTTTCGTGCTCTATGGATGCGCAGTAAAAGTTTAGTGCCTCTTTTGTCAATATGCTTATGGTAGTTTGAGCGAGATAGTTCATAATGGAGACCATATTTTAATTTAATTTTTTTATTTCAGCGTCTGTGATAAGTGTGAAGTAAATATTGTAATATTAATTGTGAAAAAATATTGTTAAATACATGTCAAGAATTCTCAGTAATTAAATTAATATTTCTACGTAACTCTCTAACTTGACTCATTTTTTCACGATGCACGGTGAAATAGCCTTCATAATAGAAAGTTTGTTTGTGATTCTGTAAAAATTACTAGAGTGAGTAATTGAATAATTTTTATTTATAGTTGAGAAAACATGCAAACTATACACCGTTAGTTTTTTTTTGGAGAAATCTATCTGTTAAAAATTCCTTATTTATTCAATAGTCTCCCTCTGGAGCGCACAGCCGTAATCTATCTAATGAAAAACAGCTTATATTTATGGGTTATTTGCTGGCTAATTGCTGGAAAAGTATTGAAGAAAGGGGCTGGTATTTTGATATCATTTCAAAGATGGGAGTTTTTTTCTTTTAAATGAGGTCAGGTTCATCAAATTCTAGGTGAATTGATATATCGCTCAAACTATCATAATATGACCGGAACAAGCATTAGCGAATTATGCTAATGCGTAATTAGTCGTAGTTAGTTACACTAACTTTAGTGTGTAGTGTAATGCATGTTGGTGAATACTCACCCCCTGCCACACATCCCTGAGGTGGCTTGCAGGGTATTTTGTAGATGCAGATGAACGTTGCTGTCGGAAAACATGGCGTTTATAGATAGTCGTATTCGACGAATCACTTTGTATATTTTGTTTGTATGGGGTCCTCTTCGGTTGTTAGATCATTCGCTGGAATTTCTACTCGGCTGCGTTTTCAAAATGTCCGCCATTATTGAAACATGGAGGGGAGAATACGTGAATATTGCTCCACTCTAAATGGTGTGTCGACCGAAATGGTGTTGACTTTAGCGGTGCCCACTTTCTGTTCGGCCATTTTCCTGCCGTCTCGACAATGCGAGAGCATCGGGTTGGCGGGATGGAATGTCAACAATAGTGGGGACCGACCAGCTTTCGGTTTGCCGAGCGCCATTTTTGTTACCTCGTTTCCCTTTTTTTATTTTACGAACCGATTTGCGGATTACGATGGGAAGAGGGCACCACCAGCGACACGTCTTTATTTTGTTCCCCACACCTCGACCCCCAATTTAAGCACACGGGATTTTATTTCTTTTTTTTTATTTCTCTCTCTTTCTCTCCATAGATGGTGGAGTTCTTGTGTTTGCTCAATACGGGTGTGTTATGTGTGAAAACATTCGTCTGTGAAATCCATGTCCTGGGATTAGTCGGGTTCGAATTGATGGTGTTGATTGTAGGCTGGACAAATTGCCCCGTGGAGTGGTGAAATGGCTTACTTCCTCCATGATGTTATGGTTTCCGAAAGGACAAAAAAAAAGACAAATAGTAGTCTGGGAATGGACAACCCTTTTCACTGCACTGCTGTTGTTTTGACTCTTCAGTCGGCAAGAGGAAGTTGCCACTTGTGGTTTAGTCCATCGTATGTAATGTTGATGATGCCCATAGTGTCTTTGTGCTTTGTCGGATGGTTTATTGTTGGGCTGTAGGCGTGAGTGTTCCGGGGTTCGAATTCGGGCGAATGTGAGAACAACAATCTTAAGGTGGTTCCTCCGTAAAATGACTTAAATGTCATTTTATTCACACTCTGTCTACTTGTAAAAAACCTTTTCCTCTAATTGATATGAACGACAAAATAATACCTTTCCACGCTATTTTATTCTATAGTTGAACTTGAAATTACATTTTGTTCAATAGGAGAATGAGAGAAACACGGGGAAAAATAGTATTTTCCCTTATAATATAAATGCCATTTTCGCGGAAAACTGTTTAAATGAAGGAAATAATCCAGAGCAATTGAATAAAAATAAAATATCGGCATATTACCACCTTATTTTTCTAGTTATTTGGGAATTAATTCCGTAATTGAAGTCAAAATGCGGTAATTCGTAGGAAATGGCGCTGCAGTCGGCTCCTATGGCTGTAAAAAAAGTGCTCATTTAAAATACATTAGTGGAGTAATCTGCATTTTTTCTACTTTACTTTTGGATTTCTATATGTAACGCATTTAATCAGTGGAAGCAGGATTTTTTGGACAAAATATCAAAAATGTGGAATTTAGCATTTGTTTTGACTCACACAGTCGCGGCGGAACCTCTTTAAGAAAGATTGCTTCAAGATATCAGTTTTCTGCTTTCTACACTTAATTTTACATTTGTGGTCATCCCTCTTTTCGTTGCAGGGTGAGTCGAGCCTTTGACTTACTACTTCCTCCCAAGCCCGTTCTTTTGTAATTTCTTTGTATATCCCGCATAACCTATTTATGGTTCTCCTTAATTTCAATGGTTTCCAACCCAGATATACCCCACCATGGCTGTGACACTGTCACACCTTTAGTGCCTGACTAAAACATACCTGGCTGCCTTCCTTTGTACTTTCTCCAGCTTGAAAATATCTGTTTTCCATGAGGAACCCAATACTGCAGTTGCATATGCTCTTCTTAATATTTCTCATCACCCAATGCAGAGATTTAAAAGCTTTTCTTACAACCTTATCGATTAAAAGGGTTTATTAGTTATATTCTCGTTGCTATTTCAAAACTACAATCGCCATTGTAAAAAGATTTTCGAGTACCCCGAAACCAGACAGCACCTTTTCCTTAGGGATCGCATTCCACAAGTTAGGATCCTCTACTCCAGGATATTCATCTACATCTACACACTGCCCCGCAAGCCGCCTCAATAGGCGTGTGGCGGGGGGTGTTAGGACACCAGCCGTTTACATATAAAAAGGAAACGCTCTAATGAAATTACGCCTAGCATTTATTAAAGTCCCTTATTGTTCGGGGGAAAAACGAATTCCCATACCTATCCGTTCGGCAAAATATCTCTCTTAATTTATCGTTTCTGTCGGACCTGGACATATAGTGGGGTTCTAATATGATGTTCTCCGTGTCGCTCTTAAAGATATCTATTATTAATTGCTCAAGTAATCTAAGCCTAGCGCGCAGCCTCCGAGTCTCTAGCGGCTCCCAGCCTAATTCGTTTAACATTTGTGTAACGCTGTCTGTACGCCCGTAGCTGTTTTTGACGAATCGCGCAGCTTTCCTTTGTATTTTATTAAGTTCCCGAATTAAGTCTTTCTGCACCGGATCCCATATGCTCGCTGCATATTCAAGGTGTGGCCGGACGAGTGCGAAATAGCACCTCTCTTTTACTTTTTCATCCGAAAATCTTCCCACAATACGCTTGACGAATCCAAGCTTCTTCAGAGCTCTGCCACAAATATTTCTTATATGTGCTCCCCACGATAGGTTCGAGGTTATCGTAACTCCCAGATACTTCACTTCATCTGTCGCCTTTATGTTAACACCATCCACAGCATAAACATGGGAATAGTTGGACGACCTCCGCAAGAAATGTACCGCCGTGCATTTGTTCAGATTAAGTTCGAGTCCCCACTCTTGGATCCACATGAACGTTGTTTAAATCCGATGATAGAGTTTCAAAGTCAGAGTGATCACTAATTTCGATTATTAATAGTAGTATTTAGTATAGTAGTATATTCAATTAGTAATATTATGACGTGGAAGTGTGTGCTTATGGGATATTATATAATTTGAAAGCAGCCGTATTTACACTGGAGAGAAGGGGGGTCAGTTTAATTGCTCAGACGAAGCACTTTGGATGAAAATTGACGTGGTGATAAAGATGTCAGTAAAGTGGGGTTGCGTTGGCAACAGGGGCGTTCACCACCTGGAAAGAATTGAAGATACTGTTCCTATCAAAAATATAAGTGACGTGTTTGGTGCGGGAAAGTTGGTACTGAAGGAGAGGGACTTGGACCGTGGTAGAAAAGGATTAAAACAATAAATCGATGGTAGCAGGCGAAGTAACCTTGTGGAATTTCGACATAATGGAATGACGATTATAAAATTTCCACACTTGTATTTTCAACTGACCGGTTTCGATGTTTTAGTACATCACCATTTGAGAGATATAGGGTGGTGCTTTCCAATCGCTCTGCGCAGATTAGCTCAAATCGCAAAAGATTGAAACACACGAGCGCACATTGAAGCAGACGATTGGAACGGATCTGCGATGGAGTGTTTACAAATGGCGGAGCGATAGGCGGCAAAATTTGAGTTCAAAAAGAATTTTGCTTCCGCATACGATTCGTGAAATATATACAGGAGTAATTATTATTGGCACAAGACCTATTACCATGAAAAATTTCATGTATGAAATTTTAGCTACTTTAATGCAGCAGGAACATACAATTTGTGAAATTATTTCATGAAAAGGACAACTTATCTCACCTCCGTCCGTCCGTCCGTCCATAATTTATTTTACAGAAGAATTTCACTTTCTTATTTAATACAAGTTCTTACGATAGTTGATAGAAAGGAGGTAATGGAATAACCAGTAGCAGTACGTATTTATTTAAACCGAGAAGAGCAGCGACTCCCGCTCGCCATCGTTATATTATTATTGGGACAACCACTACCACTGGATCAACTCGTGCATTGGTGCTTGGTGCCTGCGTAGTGTTTTTTGCTGTTATTTGAGCCTTCAGAACAGTTTTTCAGAGCTCATAAATGAATGATTATGAATTCATGTAATTTCGTTCATCTAGTTCCGTTTCATAGACGAATCATTTCTTGTCAGGAGTGGTATTACAAAAGAAGTCCATTCTGCCCCATTGGTGGGTCTTTCTGCTTCATTTTTTTCTTTACTGTCGATATGTGAACTTGCTCAAATATTTAAGTACCTACACCAATGAACATTATCGGCAAATTCTTTTGAAATTTGGCATTAATCAATTATATTTAATGGAATGCATAGGTCGTTCAATTAAATTTATTAATAGATACATTTCTAACGGGGTATCCGTAAAAGTAAATAAATGAAATCCATTTTGAATCAACAGGATATAACATTATGATTTTGCTCACTTGTTCCATTTCGGATTTTTTTGGATAATGCCTGTTGCTCACGGTAAAATTTTCCATAAAAGAGTTTTATAAAAATTTGTATCGAAAGTTTTATGAATCGTACGTAAAACGTACTTGCTTGCTCACGGTAAAACTGTTCATAAAACCGCAATGTCCTGCCATCTATGAGACGCTTTGCGAACACTTGAAGTGATAAATGCACTCTCTTTTGGATGACTGTTAGGTTAAAAACTATATGTATTGTTTATTTACTTACTTTCTTATCACACGTAACGGTGCTATGGCTCTAACGCATTCTTCTAACAAGAAGGATACTGCCTCAACGTTCAATGAACTTCCAGCCATGTTCGTTTACGTCTTCCTTGTTTGGTGTCCCATGGATACGAGATTATTATCGACGCTATGAGCGGAACGTCTCGTTGGTTGTTGCATAAAACAGTTTTATGAAAATAGAACCTGTCCTATTCCATAAAACGTTTTATGAAACTAGGTTTTATAAAACGGTTTTATCGTTAGCAAGCTCATTTTTATAAAATGAGTCGATTTTATAAAACGTGTTACCGAAAATTTTACCGTGAGCAACAGACATAAGGAAGATGGCTTCAAGTTTGTTTACGGAAATTTATTACCTCTCCTAGCTACCTTTCTTTGTTTAATTTCTGTCTATGAGCCCTTCAAGGCAATCTTGCATGATTTACGATTCTATCGTACGATATCATGACGAGATCAATAATTTTGGGTGCTTTCCATTCGTTTAATAGTGCACTAATCACTTCGTAACACAACTGCGCACTTGCTTTCTATTTGTTACAGACGCTGCACACTAGGTGGCGCACTTCATAACATTAGGAGCAAAGTTGATGTGTGCTAAGCAACAAAATAATATCGATAATGGCATCCGTGATTGTTGTCAAGTTTGTTGATTTTCAGTAAAGGCGTCAAAAATGCATATTGTAAAGATTTTTATTACTCATAGACAAAAAGCTAACGTTTAAAAATACATACTTTGAACGAATTACAACAAATTTAAACTAAAAATTCGCCCGTGACTGTTGTTCACCGATAAGAATGCTACCTACCGGCTGGTTACTAAACATTTAGCCAGCGCACATCGTTCAATTGAACGTCTTTCGTTTACGATAAAGTGCGCTGATATTGTGTTCCGATGTGCGCAGTACTTCAACACCTTGAATGGAAAACCCTCCAGCATTGTCGACAACCGCTACCAATTTCGTTGGTTAGCGGTATCGCACGATATGTATCGCACGATCGATAGCGAAAGTTTCGCAATTGACTCACAGACGTAGATGTGATCGTCAGACCTAGAGCATGTTATCGATTTATGATCTGGAATGAGGCGAATCATCCATTTATGCCTCACCTCTGCATAACTAGGCAGTGGGTATATAATTCGTCCGGAGGCCCGACGCCCCTTTCTCTCCATACACCCTGGTTACTCCTCCTCCTAACAAACCGCCGCCTGTCGACCGTACATTAGCGTCCTCCGCAGCAGCCATCTGGGTGACGTGCCTGGAGATTTGCGGTCGGGCGTCTGCTTAAAGGCGCCGCGACGCCCCCATGGGGTTTAAGTGGGGAAGGGGGGCGGGGCCAAGGGTAAGGATGGAATACAGGGGGTACTGCTTTGATGTGCGCTGCCCACCGAGCTACGGCCGGGTGTGGTCAGGATGCTGTTAATATGCGTACCCTTTTTTTGGCGTTCATATACCATGCGTGCAGCCACAAGGGGTTTGTGGCAGAGGGTGTTAGGGCACCTGCCATTATCTTGTGATATGATTAATAGTATCCTTTCTCTCTTTGAGAGAAAAACGCGGAAATCTGTCGCTTGTATTCGATCGTGCTTGCGAAAATTGTATGGATTAGGTATTGAGAGGTGGGAGAGGAATCTTAACATTACTTAACATACTTGCTAACGCTGACCTATTCACAGCCATGCTCTACTTTGTACATTTCATTCATTATAGTTATCTACCGGTTAAAGGTAGGTTGTGATGAAAGTCAAAGAATATCCAACAGACTCTTACACGTGCAGTACTCTATTTACTCATAGTATTTCTTTCTTCATCTCAGCGTGAGCCCTACCTTTCTTCATCCCGTCCATAAAACCTATTCTCTTCCTTCCCCTTCCCCGCTTACCCAACATCCTTCCCTCTATCACGGCCTTCAGCAAACCATCGTCCCTCATTACCCCTTCCAGCCACCTACTCTGTCTTCCCCTAAACTCATCTATAAGTTTCCTCTCCTCGCCCACCATGTCAAGCACTTCCTCATTTGTCTTCCTTTCCGTCCAACGCACCTTCTCCATCCTCCTCCACAACCACATCTCGAAAGCCTTCAGCCTATTTTCGTCTTCATTTCTCAATGTCCACGTTTCCGCCCCATACAACGCCACACTCCATATCAGACTCTTCACCAGCCTCTTTTTTACATCCTTACTTAAGGTCCCCGTCATCAGCTCCCATCTATTATTGAACGCTTCCTTCGCTAGCGCTATTCTCCTCCTAATGTCTTTGCTACTATGTCCTCTTTCTTCTAGAGTACTACCCAAGTAATTAAATTGTTCTACTTGCTCCAGTTTGTGACTTCCTACTCTTATCACCAGCCTCGCTTTCTTTGTCCGAGAGAATCTCATTACTTTTGTTTTCTTATGATTAATCTTCATCCCGTATTTCTCGCACTGCTTTTCCAATGGAAAAATAAGCTCGATGTAGGTGTATTTAATTTGGTCGTGTTTAAAATTTGTGTTTGCTTCGCCTTAATTTCTTGTTGGTTTCCAGCTGGTTTGAGGGAAAAAAGAGTGCATACCTTCCAGTCTTAGTGCCAACATTCGCCAACATTTCGATCTCGCCTGTCCATCGGGATTAAAACAATCTTGTCGTTGTCAATATTAAACTCATGTCTGGTGATCCAATCTAGAAGTCTCGATCGTATATTGCAATCAAGACGTAAATTGGCTGTCGTGGTCTGCTTTTATGTTATCCACTGGTCCACCTACTCACCCACTATATTGTCCAGGGAGTTGATCGCGGTGATTGGCTCCTCTCTTTCGATTAATTTCTTCCATCTTTCGCTCGAATTGCTTCTTCCGCGCCGTCCAATTCTTTCGATGTCACCTTCGGCGTCCCTTGGACTTGGTTGCCGTGACGACGGAGGTGGAGTGGAAGCCCCGTCTTCATTATTGCCAAGTGTGAGCCTTCGTAAGTCTTCGTCAATATAGGTTGCCCAGGAATATCCTTCGATACTGATTGTTCACGTTGTTTGACGAGATTGTTGAGTTTTTTTTTTTTTGAAATGCGATATCGCAGTTGGTAGCTCGGAATTTGTACGGTATCTTTCTTCCCGTGTTATTGCTCGGATGAAATGGTCTTTATTCTTTGGTAGGTATGTACCTTGCTGTTTCTGGATTTAACTCCACATTCTCTGCCCTAGTTAATAGTCATTCGCGTCTTACGGTTGAAGAGTTACGGAGTTCATACTTCATGTGAACTACATAGGAAGCGAACTTCTCGATCAGCACTGCGCAGAATATCAATCGCATTGCAACAAAACGCGTCAGAAGATGTGAGCTTGCAAGTAATTGTCTCAGTGTTGCTATGAGATATATTGTACAGCGGAATCATATATGCAAAATTTGGGAAGTCACATAAATTGTCGGACCTGGGGGTGGGATCGCAGTTTCTTGTTTCGCGTCGTCGTTATCGTTATCCAAAACGCAAACCGTTCTATAAAGGCGCATTTTTCACAGTAACTGTTCTAAGAATGCACTCCCGTCAATACTAAGCACTAGTGTTTTGGAGAATGACGATCACGTTTTCGCTTTCAGGAGCGCATTTGAAAAATATGGATAACGCGAGCGATCGCGTTATGGGTAGAGGAGAGTTTTGGTAACCTCATGAAATCTCTTCTAATTTCGGTTCATCTGTGATCTCGTTTCGTTGATAATGGAAACGGAAGTCGGGAGTTTGTTTACCATCAAGTCCTACTTGTTTCTAGCCTTATCATCGTGGAGAGGGAAGTAGACTAAATGGCAGATTTTGGGTGAAAAGTTTTGTAATTGGTGTGTTCATGTATGTGGATGATTATTTACACACTTAATATATTTTCGTTGAGTTCTCTTAACGTTTATGAGACTCGTGTCGTGAAATAAGTGGAATATTAAGATCTACGATCGAAATAATTTATTCTCGAGCATATATATCGCCTGAACCAAATATTTTTCAATTCCAAAAATCCTCATTTTTATCTCTCCCCAATTTTTTTGTTGATATTTTTTACCCCTCCTCCCCTCCCCCCTGCCTGGCGTACACATTGGGCTGATTAAAAAAATAGAGAGGGTCACTTTACGCGGTAAACTACAGCTCGAAGTTTTTGACTAAATTATACCAGCTCCACTTTGATTTTACGTGGAATTGCGAAACCTCTTGGATAAACAAAAAAAATACTTTTAAATCTCGGACGGTTTGCTGGTGGCGTTTCATGGTGCTTGCCCTAAAATTGGACCGGGCGATATATTTCCCTGCTAAGAGGCGACCATTCGGATCAGCAGGAGACAGCTCACCTGTGTCCCCATAGCTTCGTCGTCGCGGCAACCGAGCCCCAGCCTACCAAGAGCTCAGCTGTGGGATTCCCAAGCAAGTTACACATCCCTCCAATCAACCCCCTTGGTCACCTGCAAGGGGGTTACACCCCACCTGCGATTAGGGTTAAGCGGGGAATCGCTTTTAAGCCACTAAATGCTTATAATCGCAATGATAGATGGCTCTGTTGCCTCTGCACTATTTTCCTGCGGGTTGGTTGCCATAGTTATCTCTTGACGTGTAAAAATAAATTGCTGGACGATTTCGTGCGGTCCTTATTTTTTTAAACAGTTTGAAATGAGATGCGAATTTTTGAAATAAAAGTGACATTATATATATATATATATATATATATATATATATATATATATATATATATATATATAATAAAAACACTTGACAGGGGGTGGAGAAAGAAAAGTAAAAAGAGAGAGAGGACTTACTGGACGTTTCGGGCATGTAGGCCCTTCTTCAGCTCGCCTACATGCCCGAAACGTCCAGTAAGTCCTCTCTCTTTTTACTTTTCTTTCCCCACCCCCTGTCAAGTGTTTTTATTATATTGTGGCCTATTGGCGAAATTTTCGTTACGTGTATATATATATATATATATATATATATATATATATATATATATATATATATAATGTCACTATAAGAATATATATATATATATATATATATTCTTTTGAAGTTTTCGCCAATTGGCCACAAATATATAAATTAAAACTTACAGGAGGTAGGAGAAAGAGAAAAAGATAAATAATTCGTTCTTACGGGAACGTTTCGGACCGGTTGGTCCTTCGTCAGCTTTAGAAGTCCTGTAAGTTTTAATATATATATATATATATATATATATATATATATATATATATATATATATATATATATATATATATACTCAATCATACGAAAAATGACGCTCAAAGGCGCGAATAAATTCAAACATTCATAGGAAAATGGAAAATGGATAGGTACACATAAAAGGACGAACACAGGGTTTGGTGGGGAAGATGAAAATGAGTCAAATCCAGACAGAAAAAATTTCACCTTAGCCGGGATCCCGGCTAAGGTGAAATTTTTTCTGTCTGGATTTGACTCATTTTCATCTTCCCCACCAAACCCTGTGTTCGTCCTTTTATGTGTACCTATCCATTTTCCATTTTCCTATGAATGTTTGAATTATATATATATATATATATATATATATATATATATATATATATAGATCCTAGTTGAATTACCCGGTGTTGCTCGGGATCGCACTACCACTGCACAACACCCAGTGCTTAAGCATTCCCTAATCTGCTTAACTGAGAAAACTGAATTTTAAATGCATTGAAGACCAAAATCTGATTGTCAAGGGAATATGCTATTGTTTATTTCAGAGAAAAAAGTGCGTTTTCGCAGCTAAAAACGCGATTTGCAGACAAATGCGAATTGAAAAAGATAGTTGATTGAAAGAATTATAAGCTTCATTCTTTCAGCCATTTAAGTAAAAGAAATTCCAACCCTCTTATCTTGAGCGTAAGTAATTTAAAAAATCTAAAAATGAAACCACTGAACAAAGCCAATACGTAGCGTAAGACCACATAAGGGCCCCTTTTTTTGGACCCTTTTGGGCCCTGAGATATTTTTAAAATAACCTATAATTTTCCTCCTGTCTTGAACTATTAATCTGCAAAATATCAGCATGATCGAAGTAAAACTGTAGATTTGTATAAAATACAGACAGAAAAACATTATTTTATATATATATATATATATATAAATATAAAAGGAAAGGAAATAAATATAAAAGTATATGGTAGCAACAAGGCGTTGAGGTTGGAGAAGGATAGGAAAGTAAATAAGTGGACACTCACAGGCAGATGATCAATGACGACACCGGTGTCCACTGCTTAGGGGTAGCTTTCGGGCTAAGGACCCTTCTTCAGCTGGAGGAGATATATACATACATATATATATATATATATATATATATATATATATATATATATATATATATATATATATACACCTACTTATATATATTTATTTATTTAATAAGTCCCCAAAAACGGCGCAAAAGCTTATTACATTGGTCGACAATGAAACAAATAAATAGAAATATATATCTATGGATTTCGTTAATTTGAAATTAATTAGGTTTGCATGATAATTGAATTGATCAGATTTTTCTGGTGCTTTATAAGTTGGCAAACTGAACGTTTTATGCGACCATATGCTTTTAATATTTCTCTTAATTTTACTGTATCTAATTTGGAGGCATTGTATTCGTGAGCATCGGCGTTTTTCAAGTTACCTACTGGCAATGAATTTGCTGGTTATTTTGATGTTCAATACTCCATTATTGATTAGGTATTAGTGTACCTAGTGAAATGTGCTATTTTTATTGTAAGGGGCCTGTACGAGGTGTGATTAAAAAAAATAACGGGAATTTTTAAATTTCGCGGGCTTCATAATTCCGATTTTCAATAATTCCGAGTTCCTGTCACATGGTCGTACGGTCAAAAAGGAATACCAACCTGGAAGTTATACGCCGTTTTGGCGAAGCAATCCGACGAAAACGTCCAGAATTATGGCAAAACAACTCGTGGAAATTGCACCACGATAATGTTCCCGCTCACACCTCTGCGTATTCGTGATTTTTTGGTAAAAAAACTAACAGTAATTTTGCCTCGGCCACCGTATTCGCTAGACATGGCCCCCTGTGACTTCTTTCAATTCCCGAGGCTGAAGAGAACCATGAAAAGGATGACGTTTTGCCATCGTTGATGAGATAGAAACATAATCGCTGAAGGAGCTGAACTCAATACCGAAAAGTGAGTTCCAGAAGTGCTTCTAAGATTGGAACAACCGCTGGCACAAGTGTATTATATCTTAGGAGGATTACTTTGAAGTGAATAAACTTGATATTGATTAATAAATAAATATCCTTTGAGAAAAACGTAAATTCCCGTCATTTATTGATCACACCTCGTATATGTCTAGTTTTACCTCGCTACTGTATATGTTGTCGTCCCTCTACCTCGCACGCTGACATGGCAACCGATTATTTACAGCGTCAAGCCTCTTTTGAAAATCGTTATGACGGATACGCGGTGCGACGGGGTGTTAACTAAATTGGTTGCGACATCTGGAATTTGTAGTTTATTCATTGCCTAACGTTAATCGCATCATCCTAATTAACGCTTAACGGAGATGGTTAAAATTACTTCTTGCGTATAAAAAAATGGTTAATATCGTAATTTGATTAAAATTGCCCACTTAAAAAAAATACGAATGATAATGAAGTCATGCCGTCTTCTATTTTTAAATAGATTTTTCATCTTTATTTAATTTCTACGAAATATTGTGGCCTGAAAGACGAACAGGCGTATGTTTTGTGATCTTAGGATCATAGTTACCTGTTGGGGGGGAACTCCAAATATTAATTAATTAATTATTCATTAATTGTGCTTTCAAACTTCTTTTTTATTTAAGTCACTCTCCCGTGGAAAACCCATCTTGGCTCCAAACTTCTTTACCCTCGTCAAACCGGATACCCTGGGGGGTAATCCTTGATCGTCTCTCATCCTGTCCATTCCACCGACGTTTTTTCGTTCTTGCTTCAATCTCTGAGAACAAATCAAGCATCGCTTGAGTCCTTGAAGAGTAATTGCGTTTAAAGAATTCTTAACTCGGTGACTCCGTTAGTTTGGTGTCGTCGAAATCTTTCTTCGAAGTTTTCAATGTTTCAATCGGGAATATATATGACTTTTTGTTCGTATTTATCTACATCTACAAAATACCCTGCGAGCCACCTCAAGGGTCTGTGGCAGGGGATAAGTAGTCACCAACATGCATTACACTAAAACCGTCTTAAACGTCTATTAAGTTAGTTTCACTACGACTATTGATGCATTAGTATAAATCGCTAATGCTTGTCAGGCAACTATTAGCGATAGTATATATTGACTTCTTCTACGGCAGTCAAATGTCTTGTGTCTTGTTATTTTATTGCTGTAAACGCCTACCTTTCGCGAATGTTAGAAAGTTCCTTATATTGAAAATAATCCTCCGATATTCAGAATCAAAACCCTTCCAAACTTCCCTGAATCAAAAGTCTTAAGTCGATGCTCATCTTCCTTACGAATCTGCTGAGAATCTAAACCCTACAAGCCCGCGAAAGCTTTCCTTTTAAGATGCATGTAGTGATGATTAGTAGATGAATATGGTGATGATGACTATATAGTTATTAATATTTTTTTTCTCGTCCGAAATAATTCAATGAAAATAGAAGGGAAACCCTTACAAGGAAGACTAGGAGAATGGGGGATTATCATTCGAATGCTTTTTCGATATTACCGCTGAAATCAAATTTACAAAGGTTCTCATAAAGATTTACGGAGTGCTTCGAAACATTCCTTTTCCGATTTTCTAATTTCTAACTTTTAAGTAGGTTTTTTCTTAGCCAAAGTTCAGCTAGGTTTCCTCACTAACCTAGGTGAATAAAAATATTTCTTTCCAATCTTAATATGGAATGACATCTTATGAATCAATTAAAGAAAACCGCAAGTCTTTATATTTAATAGATATCCCATAATTCAATTATATGTAAACACGGACAGAGTGAAAAGGTCTAAGGCGGTCGCCTAGAACTGCTCTCAGCCGTCCGTACCATAACGCCTTAAGGCCTAATAAACAAATGACTAATCGTTGAAGGTTTCATTTTTTTCTGTTTCCGCGAAAAAACGCACTCTTGACGTAATTTCGTCCATCGATCATAGAGTCCCGTGGTTCGATTCCCGATGAAGACGGATTTTTTTTTCAAAGTATTTTCTGAATCGTTACACTTTCGTATTTCCGGCAGAAGTGGGCGTTCTGTACAAAAGCATTTTTAAGGCATCTTTTTAGAATGTATAGGGAAGAAGCGATGGATGAAAAGACGTCACGGACGTTATGGGAAGGTTTGCCCGTCCATTCAACTTTAGAAGACTACTATACCATCTCTGGCAATTTTTGGAATATTTAAGAGATGATTTAAGCAAATGATCATTTGTCATTGTCCCCAGCTCGATAAAGTAGAAAGCAAAAATCTTGATCAACTCCAATTGCACTGGCCAGCTAAAACGGGAATGAAATGAAATATCCACAAATACGCTATGGAGTTGGAAGGTGGCTGGTTAGATTGGAGTATTTCAGTCTAACCAACCTTACGGACGGAACGGCTAATGATAATTCGATTGATTCTCTGTTGGGTATGCAATTCGCTATTTTTTTTTTAAACTTTGGAACACTTTCGTGCTATATGGTATTTTGAGCCCTCGGGCAGGGAAAGGAAAATGCGAGACCCTGTTTATAAGGGCCTGTTTTCCTTGTGTGGCTTGTGAGCGGTATATTCAGCATATTACACCCAGTATCCTCTCTTTGATGTCCATGCGTACTCAGTAACTCATATAATCATTTTGTTCGATATGTTTTGGCGGTGACAATCGTTGGAAAATTCGAAATTGATCTTGACCCTACATCCGTGGTCGCGTTGGTATGTTTTTGTTTTTCCATATTTGGCATATTTACTCATGGTGTGCGCGTGTATATTTATTTCCCATTTAATTCCCATTATATATATATAATGGGAATATTGAGTGAATGAGAATATATTGAATGTATTGAATGGGAATATTATATATAATTATATAGTTCATATATATATATATATATATATATATATATATTCATAGTTCATATATAGTTCATATATATATATATATATATATATATATATATATATATATATATATATATATATATATATATATATATATATATGAACTATATAATTTGAACAGAAGATGAAAGAAAGAGATTGGAAACATGTAACTAAAATTGAACGAAGACACTGGTGATGTGGAAGATGGTAAAGCCGAGAAATCAGAGGGTAAAAATGTGCCGTGGCCGGGACTCGAACCCGGAACCTCCCGATTTCGCGCCGAGTGCTCTACCAGTTGAGCTACCAGGACACTTAGATTTACAATGATTTCGGCTGGGGCTTATAACAAAGAATACCCCTTCAAGCTTGAGCCCGTAGCCGTGGCCTCTGGATGGCACACAAGGGCAGCTATTCCATCACCAAGAGAGAAGAATTAGACATGGACACAAGAAGAAAGCAAAGATGAGTTCATTCACACAGAGAGTCGGACAGAGATAGGAATATGAACTGAAGAGGGAAAGAGCCGGTTCGGCCATACATTTCGTTCACTCACTCACACACCGCCCTTTAGGCGAATAAATATATAATAATATATACATATATATATATATATGTATTTTTTTTTTTTAACCCTTTGGCGTCTTATCTGTACTTGTGACAGTTAATTTCGCGCCGTCATTTGAGATGGCGTGAATGAGAATGCTCTTGACTCATCTCTGATGTGAAATCATTTTGAGTGCATATCTAATGTCTGCGACTCTTCTTCAGGCCAAAAAATGACAATGGCCATAATTGTTTTCAGCGTTGTTCATTTATTATCATCCTGGTTTTATTTTTTTGGTTTCATCTGAGTCATACGCCTGCATCATTCAGGGCGAACTTCCTGGTTGCCTGCGTACGAATCGATTCGATATCTTCCTCTTCAGATATGTCGGTAATTCTTCAAGGGGTCACTTTGAATTAGTTCCTGAAGCCGATCGGATCACGCGGTTTAAGTTTGTATCGATGGAAGTTTTGTCGAAAAAAAGGTTTTGTATAACTTTTATGGTCTTTCGTGCAATTTATAAATCATACTTTGATCAATATATTAATCAAAGTGTCTAAATGGAGGCGACTATTTTGTTAGGAATCCATGAATTGTCTTAAAATGAGTTTTAATGTAATCATAAAATCGTTATCAAGTGCTGTTTACTATAACGATTACATTAAATAATCTTTACACTTGCTGTTAATATTCTTTTAACTTGCGACATATGACGTAGAGAAGTTTTGACGGTATCAACGGCGTTGTTTTCAGTACAAGTCGATGAGGAGAGGAAATGGAAGTTGTCTGGAGACTTTTGAGATGTGCTTTTTACAGTCCAGTCCAGTTAGTAGTGATCCTTTAATTCTGACACGGGCGCGACCCCTCTACAGCTGTTTAGTATGCTTAATTAATTGTATAAACAAGAGGGAGGAATATTTAGGGTGAGGGTATGATGAGGGTCGTTTGGAGCTGGAGTGGTGACTGGTGGATAGGCAATGGGATTGCGGCAACAAACTAACTCTAAAATGACACTGGATTTTTATGTTTCAATTTTTTTTGCAGCTATTGTCAATGGTAAATTGTATGATTATTTTTTATGATTATTATTTATGTTTTTTAATTTTTTTTATTACTATTATTTTTTTTATAAATAATAATTTGGCATAAATTTCTCTTTAGTATCATTAATCTTATTAATTGTTATTAATATTAAAAAAAATTTTTTTTAAATAATTTTTTGTTTCCTTTTATTGCTTTTATTGCTTTATCCTTTTTTAAATATTATTTTCCTTTCCTTTTTATTTATTAATGGTTAAGGTACGATAGTTGGATAGGACGACAAGTAAAGTAGCGCTGTGGGTGGTGGGTGAAGAAAGGAACTTGGTGGGGGTAATTAGGAAGAGTCTAATTACGTGCATGAACTGGATATCAAGGTAGTTGGAGCGATATATTTCTCTAGTCATAATGGAGACCATATTCGAATTTTTTTATTTTTTAATTTCAGTGTATGTAAGAAGTAAATATTGTAATATTAATGGCGCTAAAATATAGTTATACTTAACAAAAATTGTCAGTAATTAAATAAATATATCTGTATATAAGTCACTTACTTGACTAACTTTTTCACGTCGTACGGTTAAAAAGCCTTCAAAACGGCAGTTTTTTTTATGATTCTGTTAAAAATTACTGCGGTGAGTTCCATAATAAATTAACATTTTTTAAATGGATAAGAAAACATGCAAACTACACACCGTTAGCTTTTTTGACGAAATCTAGATGTTATAAATTCCTTTTTTGTCAATATTCTCCCTCTGAAGCGCAGAGCTCAGACAGATCTCATGTAAATCAGCTGGTATTTTTTAGACAAATTGTTCAAAAAGTAGTTCGGAAAGGGGTTGATATTTTTATAGCATTGGAAATATGGAAGTTTTAATCTTTAAAATTAGGTCTTAATTCATCAAATTCTAGGTGAAGTGATTTTTCGCACAAACTGCCTGCTCAAAGAGGAAATAAATCGCTGAATATCCTTCTGCGGTGAAACGAAAAAAAGGATGTATTTTTTTGTGTGGATAGAATGAAGTTATGTTGAAAGTATGTGAACATGAATATGGAAGGTGAAGTGAAATGAAACGTGTGCTTGAAGGGAGAAAGCTAAACAATCTACCTTTAAAAGCGTTAGAATACCCGTAATCTAAGAAATAAGTTTCTTTTTCAGACCCTTATTTGACCCTTTTTAGTTCTTTTTAAGCAGTTATTTTCATTTGTAAAAAATATTATCATTTTTTTTCATTAAAAAAAATATAAAAAATATTGGAAGGGAGAAAAAAAAATTTGAAAATATTGCGTAAAAACTTACCTCTCTTGGCACTATCATGGCAGTTCTTGTATCAAGTTGGTTTCATATTTTTGGGTCTTTATAATCTTTCACATTGCAATTTATCGCGATGAATATAAAAATTATTCTATAAAGATAGCGTTTATTTGAGCATAAAACATTTGCCTGCACGAGATGATATAAATATTCGGCGATTCTTTGGTTGCCGTGCGGGATATGTCTTTCGATTAGTCTTTAAGAAATTCCTTTTAAAGGGGATGCTGCCAGCAGGAAATTCGCTCCGATGGCGGTCTTAACTGGGCCGAGATAACGCCGCACAGAGCAGTGCAGCTCAGCAGTAGCGGTGCTTCCGGGCAGACGATTGTTGGTGGTCGGATGGTTGGTGGTCCTTATCGGGGCCTTTTTGACGTCCTTCCATATATCGTGTCTTGCTGCGTTTAATCGCTCGTTATCTCCTTATGCGTCGTTCGGTCGGTTGGCCTGGAAACTGCACCGATTTGACCTCCAGCCTCTCTCCACCTGTGCCTGTGATCTTCTTCCCCAATGGCGGATACGTTTGTGGACGACCCGTTTTGAATATTCATCTACCGTTGAATATATCTCCACCCCAGCATTCAGGAGGGGGGGTAAAAAGGATAGAAGGAATACTTTTTCATTTTATCATCGTCGCCGTTACGTTGAAGTGCCCGCCTCTCTTGGTCACAGTTCACGGCGATGCGTGCCTTTGTATCGTTTATCGTCGGTTTAAACGCGATAACCATCTCGTCACGCTAAATCGGTGCCACTCGCCCCCACTGCCGCTTCCGTGCATGGCCACGAGAGGGCGTTTAATGCTACGTCGGGTGCGACGCACGCCAGCGCGTTTCGTTCTTCCGTTGTTTTTTTTGCTCGTTTACGCGTTGCTCCGTACGCGCGAACCGCTATTGTTGAGCGGTTGTGTTGTTGGGTCGACGTGGACGTTGGCGGAGGAAGGGCGAAGAACGTTTTTTTTTGGCATCATAGAATGTAGGTATCTCAAGCATTTTTTGTTTGTGATTTTTTTCCTTTTTTATATTCTACCCTAACTCTCTGTGAATCACCATTTTAATGTTGAAGTTGGAAGTTGGCTCGTGACGGTTTCAGCTAAAACTTATAAAAACTCATCCTATTCAGTCCCTGGGTACCTATCATAAATTTTATACCTATGTACCTACTAAAAACCTATAGATATACTAATGGTTTTGGGATCCAAAAATATCCTACATTGCGTTAGGACCGTATGTGTCGCATTTAAAACTATTTATTGTCTTATACGATACAATACAATGTTGGTACCATCATTATATAGGGTCACACATAATAAAAATTACATTTTCCTTCTTCTATGATATGCTAAAGTATATGAGTTCTTTCTCTTCACGCGGAATGAAGAAATATGGATTTTTTAACAAAAAGACTGAGGTATAGCGATGTAAAATATAAGTATAGTACTGGAAATATTTAAGTTGTTAAATTAATCAAATGTCTCACCCAAAGAAGCCTAACTGTAGCGTCTTCCCATACCTATTCGTCTATTGTAATTGAAGTTCTTCGCTGATTACTGGAAAAATTAATAGGTTTAAGTTCTCAATTCATTCCCAATTAATTTCGTGTAATATTTGTGTCGTAAGAAAATTACTTACCATATTTGCTTTGCAAAATTAATTTTTTTCCCCCTAAGCTTCGCTAGACTTTCGTCGTCCTAAATTTCACTTTAATATGATAGCTTGCTCCAAAATAGTAGTTAATTGTGATTCTTCTTAACTTTAGAGCTTATATTGTAAGCGGTTAGCCAGCTATTCTCCTGAGGGAATACTTCGTTTGCTTGAGCAAATCAGCTTTGTTTGTCTTCCTTTCTTCTTCCATCCATGGTGAGCCAAATTTCAAGACAGCAAATATCTTCCGCCTATTCCAGTTCTTGCTGTCCTAGCCTCAAGTTGTCTTTCTTTTCTTGGTTTCTTCAAGAAACCATATATTTGGTTTTCTTATAATCAATCTTTTAGTTGTATATGAACCTTATTGTTGAACATGGATTGATCGTCATTGTTTACCCAAATTTGTCTTGTTGAGAATTTGGTTGCCTAGCCCCGTAATGATTTAGTTTTGACCGCTTCTTTCAGAAACCATTGAAGTGCTTTTCATTTCATTGGTCATATTTCTTAGATTGCTTATTGAATGATAATATTTACACACCCTAGATTCATACCCTGATAGAAATTTCCATGCAAGAATTCCCTAGAGCGTAGGGAAAAATTGAATATTCCTAAAAAAAGTTTTTTTATGAGAAACACCCAAAGACTCTAGGGAATATTTTTTCTTAGAACTTTTTATTAAGAAATGACAGACTTTGGCCATTGATTTCCCTAGAACAACGCTACTTTAGGGAAAACCTTCAGGCGTAGGAAAAATTACACCATTACAAGCTTTGAGCCAAAAATTACAAGCTTTGAGTGCAGTGTGCAGTCCATAGATTGAATGACTTCGGAGGAAAAAATATATATTCATTTAAAACAATATTCTGCATATTTTCATTTGTACAACCATAGAGGTATCACAATTAATTATAAAGAGACTGACGAAATATTTCTCATAAAAAAATATGTGCAACCATTATAAAAAATCACCTCTCACAGTCAACTACATTTGGTGTAAAATAAATATATCCTAAGCCACGCTTTCAAAAGCATGTCCCAGGGAAAGTGCAATTTTCTTATATTTTCTAGGGAAAACGGGGGTTCAGTTTTCTAGGGAAATTTTCGACAGGGTATACCCTTTTTGTTTTCTGTGTCCAAACCCTCCATTATCCCATTAAAATTCACGATCCTTCTCTTTTCCGTCCACGCATGGCTGTAATATATGTATATACCTACATATAGGGTCTATACGTGTGTTTGGTGAGTATATAAACCCATGGCTGCAGTCCAGTCAGGGGCCACCTGCGAACCCCTTTTTCACATCCTCAGTAGTTGGCTTAACTCCGGGTTTTAGGAGGAAAGGGATCGGGATGGGGTAGGCTTAAGTAAAAAGCCTTTCTCATCCCCCATACCCTCTTTATAGCCACTTCCCCTAATGAAGCGGAATGATCTGTCGCGGACAATATTAATTATCTTTTACTTTCCCGCCCCATGGTTGGTGGAAAGAATTAGTACCGCATTTTATCCCTTCTTTTGTTCAATTTTCCACTGCGCCATTGTTACCATTAAATGCCCAATTCCAATGTTGCGCGTTCAATTACGTTCTCAATTTTTCAGCTTTTGGTATTCTAGGATATTCCTTCGCAATGCATTGTTGGAATGCTATGTTTGAAAGCCCTGTTGCAACTTCCTCTTGTGGCTGTTGAATTTGGCATTACTGATCTGTCCCACTCGTGAGCATGCAACATATAACTAATTGACCACGCGAAAAGCATGGATTTTCCATATTTAATCCACCTACTTGAAGCGATCGACTCTTGTTGATGTCATTGAGAAGGCAAGGCGAACGGGGAACTGTAGTCGTTTGACTACAATTATCAAATTAGTCACTGAACCTGGCGTTTAAAGGCTGCAGGAGTGAATAGTCATTCATAAAATCGCTATAAAATGGGTATTCAAGCCAGGTTGCCAAGGAAATATCTATTGTTGAAATGGAAGAAAAATTGATAAATTTCGAGATAAAAACGCAGTACCTAGACAAAAACGGAGCGTATAAGAAAATTGAATGAAATAATTAAGTACTACATTCTTTTATGCGTTCTATGATGCAAATCTCCATCCAATATCTTGAGTTCAAGTAATTTAAAAAAGAAAATGAAGAAAAACCTCCACAGAATTCAATACTTTTCTCTAATGTTACTTCTAATGTTAACAATATTGGGGTAAAAACAACCCCAAAATTTGCCACCTACCAAACCAAATTTATTACCAAATCATACAGACAGAGAATCCACATTTAATGCACCAAACCTCATTTCTCTAGCTCAAAACTTGAGAGAGAAATAAACAATATGGATACAGAATGACTGACTGACACGCTAAAAATTAATATTTGTTAATGCACGATACCAAGCCGTGTACATAATTGTAAAAAATGTCGATATTGAAACGGGCCCCGCGGCCGGAAACCTAGGCGACGCAAAGGGCTTAATGTAACAATGGACGCTGCTTAGCAGGATTTCACTTATTTTCAATGCGGTCGTTTTTTTTTAAATTTACCCGTTTCAATTTTGTTGCTCGGCAAACGGAAAAGCCTCTGGCACTCAGCTGTTTTCCCGCTTCTGTTTTTTTTTCACGTGAGCTCCTGGTTCGCTTTTAAATCTCTGAATTTATAATGTTGGCAATTTATTTCTTATTTCTATGAACGGCTCATCCTCCCGTAACTTCTGGGAGATATATTAGATTTCCTCTCGACTACTTCGAATATATCCGTACCGTAAACTTGCATACGTACCCTTATTGCGTTTACCTTTTTTTCTGTGTATCTTTCACTTAAGCCTTAGGTGTTTTTTTTAATTCTGAGGCAGGAAGAAGGGTAAGGTATTCATCTTGGTGTCTTCAAGGAAATATCGCGCCTAAGGTTTTAATGAGTACGCCAGTTAGACGTGAAGGTAATTGAGGTAGGTACTCATTTGAGTAGGAAGGAGTACTTGTCTTAGTTTTAAACCTTAATGGTGATAGTCCCTTGTGATAATATTTTCCACTGTTTTTTCCTTATCATAACAAAAAATGACCAGGTATATGGAGTCCTGGAAAAGCGTCAAATTTCGCAATTAAACTTTTATTTACAACATCTGGCCCATATAAATTCACATTCTTGTACTTAATATGAATTTATATGGGCCGGAGTGTCATATGTACCGTAATTATATTGTATTTACAAAATCTGATTAATTTTTATAAATGAAGTCCATTGAGATGTACCAGTAAGTGACTCTCGACTTTCAGCTGGTGTTAGATCAGGCAAATCTGAAATGAAATTAAGGCGATAGACTGATGCTTGATTGGGTATTGAGGGAAATTAATATATGTTTAATCTTCAGTTTATCACTCGTATTGCATTACCTTTGAAATCATCTTTTTTACGAAATTTACTGGTGGTCCCTCAAAGTCGAAGATACCTGGTTGAAAACATGTGGGTGCTTTTCTTTTATAAGTAATCTGATACCTTAACCGGAAGCGCCGCGCCGCTTGTTAATAAACCTACTGATATGTCGACGTCCGGCCTAACGGGTATTCTGTTTTCTAGAAAAATTCAAGTGTCGATAAACATGCGTTGCCTAGGAAATTTACTGGAGAGCGTTAATTTTTTTCGCGCGCGTGGAACAATAATGAGCCTTTGTTTGGCATCGGAAGTGAGTAGGTACCCTCTCATTGTTGGGCTACGCAGACGACGGCTCTTAAAAATCGATTTTATGGAAGCTTTTAGAAACAGCTTGTGGAAGAATCCCATTCACTTAAAAAGATACTTTTCCTCATGTGTTACTCTCTTACCGTTTATAAGACGCTAAGCATATATGCTTACTTCATCAATAAAGATCCGTAAACTATGCTTCGTATTTATATTACCTGGCAGGTATTCATCGAGAAGGAGGTACTATGACGTAGTTGTATAGGCTTCACGGATGTTTAAATGACTGCTCTTGCTTCACGCGTTTTATGAAGGAAACGTTTTGTGCAATGAGTGTTGACTGTCGACCGAAAAGTTTGCGATTGATAGGGGATATTATATCATTCGAATGCTTTTTCAATATTACCGTTGAAATCAAATTTGCAAAGGTTTTCATGTACTTAGATTTACGGAGTTGCTTCGAAACATTAAAGGCCTAATATAAACAAACGAATAATCGTTGAAGGTTTCATTTTTTTCTGTTTCCACGAAAAAACGCACTCTTGACGTCATTTCATCCATCGATCATAGAGTCCCGTGGTTCGATTCCCGATGAAGGCGGATTTTTTTTCAAAGTATTTTCTGATTCTTTACTCTTTTGTATTTCCGACAGAAGTGGACATCTTCACAAAAGCCTTTTTGAAGGCATCTTTCAGAATGGAATCGGGAAGAAGACGGAAGAAGAAGCGGTGGATGAAATGACGTCACGGACGTTATGGGAAGGTCCATTAAACTTTAGAAGACTCCTATATCGCTGGCAATTTTTGGAATATTTAAGAGATGGTTAGCAAATGATAATTTGTCATGGTCCCCTGCACGATAAAGTAAAAAGCGAACATCCTGATGAACCCCAGTTACGTCATTAACAGGTAATAATATAGTCGAAAAACTGTATAAATCAAGAAGTTTTCCAATAGTGACGTAGCGTAAAACAATTTTTATTGGAACTGAAGTGAAGCTGATATCTTTTCCATTGAAAAGTGGCGTTAATTCGTGTTCTTTTTCGCTTAAAATTCTGTAATCTCCAGTCCCAGAAATTATTGCTGTTTCAGCGTCTCTGCGCGCATCTTATCGGGTTCCAGTTTCTGCCCACTGAGCAGGGAGGGGCCTTATTCAGTAAGGACTCGACACGGCCGAACCTCGTTAAATCCGTGAATGTGACGTCACTTCCCCCAACAAATCTCAACTTTCGAAATTTTTGGAGGCTGTGACGTCAAAATTTCGTCACATTCGAGGCTCGGAAATTCCGAGAACATACAGAATAGCCACCCAAGAAAGCAAAAAAACCCAGAATCACTGCTGCTAATCATATTTGCATAATGACTGCAGTCAATTTATCCGAGAAGGAGTTTCTCATTCGTATTGTGGGCGCATTTTTTCTCCATGAGCTTTTAAATACATCTACGAAGTACCGTACAAGTCACCACTAGGGTGTGTGGCACGGGGTGATTCCACACCAGGCATGCAGCACTCGTCCCAGCACAAGTCAGAACCTCGCACGCTTCCCCTGGCGCTAGGCGCAGGCCAAAAGCAGTCAGGAGAACAGTTCGCTGTCAAACCGGAAACTAGGAGAGTGATACGTAAATGAACATGAAAACATGCGGAACAATGCTATAGACACATCTAGTGGTTAATATTACTGTTACTGTTAATTTATGAATGCTACGAGATGCTACTTCATGCAGAGAACAAAATAAAATAATGCCGGACAAATCGACCGGTGTGAAGTGTTAGTAATGATGTTGTGTTATTAAGCACAATTGAAGATTCTACTCTACCTATTAGAGTGGGAGTTTCATGTGATTGATCTATCGCAACTATTATGATCCCTTTATTGTGCGTGGGAAAAATGACATATTAAATCTATCGGTTCTGCAGTCAATTTCCTTTATTTTATTCCTGTGTTCACTTCTACCGTAGTACGTTGGCTCTAGCAGAATATGTTGAACGTCCGGCAAAAAACTGTCTGCTCCGAACTTGCGCAAAAGATTTAACCTGTATTTCTCCCTTCGATCAGTTAGAGATTCCCACCCTAATTCCTTCAACAATTCGGTAACACTGCTACGTTTATCGTAACAAATTTTAACAAACCTTGCTGCTCTCCGCTGAATTCTATCTATTTCAGAGATTAATCCTACTTCGTAAGGGTCCCATATGCTAGCGGCGTACTCCAAGTGAGGTCTCACGAGTGAAAAATAACATCGCTCTTTAACCTTCTCGTCGCATAAGTATGTGTTTATGTGTATGTAATGATTATGAATTTATAATGGAAAACTGGAGCTAAGGTTTTCAGCTCTAAGGTTAGGGAATACGGACTCTTGACCAAGTTTCAATTTCACAAAACTTCGCATGCCCATTATCGTTTAGTTATTTTATTCATATTTCAGGAAACATAAATGTGTTCAAATTTGTCTTTAAAAATTTTCAGCAAAAATATATGCATTGACCCAAAACAGCTAAGTTCCTTAGAGATCAATAATAATGGTGTCTCATGTTCTGTGACCAATTTTACTAAATATTTCGACACCGTATAATTAATTAATTAGGGAGTGAATAAATGGGGAATTTTCCATTGTTGTTTTCTATTCTTTTTGTTGAAGCTTATGGATTGTGTGTATATATATATCATCCCGGATTTTTCTCTTGATTTCAAAGCCATTTTTTAAACCTAGGTTTGCACTTGACGATTTCAAACGTTCTTTTTTTTTCCTTGAGATTTTCATAGTTCTCACGAAGCTTTTTTTTCATACATAACCAGCCTCCCGGCGTTGAACTATAATTTGTAAGAAAACTTTATTTCTCATAAATATCGATGTTGGAAATGTAATTACATCGTGCATTGGTCTTCAGTCGCCATCTGCAGCTCATCAGCGGAAGGATCAGGAATTTGGCTCGCCGAAATTCGCCTCCCTCACAGGAGTGCTTGTTGCCTGGATGAATGAAGGCTAACCCTCGGCTGCCTATCTCTCTGTCTGTTAGCTGCAGCCGGTCGTAATTGACCGGAGAACCCGTGTCCAAAATGACCCTTTTGGATGATATGCGCCCTTTTGAAGGGAAAAACAGCGTTTCATCGCCACTTTGAACATCGTCGTCGTGCCGACGTGCCGTCGGGTCAATTTAGTTCACCGTTCTGCCGTGTCCACCAGGACGGGGAGGGGCGGGGCACGCGCTATGTTGTTCCTTTGACGTATCCATGGCGACCGACGTTGTTGATATTGTTGCCTCTCTATTGTTTGTGTTTTTCTTTATTCCGCGTGCTCTCTGCCTCTTCTTCTAGATATTAAGTGAACCGCTTGAAATTAATCATTGAAGTATCATAATGATAAATACTATCAAACTCTCTTTAAGTATACATATTACCTTGTAATATCTATTAGTATATTGGTCGTCATAAATTTATTGATTCAAGGGTTTGGATGATACTCCAGACCACATTGTTCTTTCAAAGAATGTAATTTATAAACTAAATTAAAAATGTCCTTGTATGTTCGTACTTATTATAGTAACTTAACTTGATAATTTTCTTTGTAAAATCTGCCATCATATATTTTCATATTATTTTTGTGCTGCAATGTCTCTGGAATGTTTTTTTAGTTTCATGTCGTTTAAGCAAGTACACTTGTAATGTAAATGGCAGAAATGTGTGAGATTACATGTATTTATAGATATTTTGAAGCGTTTCTTCGTTGTCAATTCATTATCAGCTCTAATTTAAACTACATAGGTATGGTTATTCAGTGCATTTCGTAGTTTGCAT
Source organism: Pyrrhosoma nymphula (assembly GCA_963573305.1). Classification (NCBI taxonomy): domain Eukaryota; kingdom Metazoa; phylum Arthropoda; class Insecta; order Odonata; family Coenagrionidae; genus Pyrrhosoma; species Pyrrhosoma nymphula. The sequence goes on from OY754333.1 coordinate 29,495,558, forward strand.
TACTTTAAGAATTTTTTGGAGTGCTATGATGGTATTTTCTGCTACAATAAGTAACGACTCAGTGAAAAACCGCTTCGTATTTTTCCCATAAAAAAGTTAAAAGACACTAAATCGAAAGTGAAATAGATTTCAGTTCTATTTTATCTTCGATCTGGTTCAATCCCATCTTAATGCGCGAAAAATGTCTTCAGTGCCCATTTTATAAAAAAAAAAAATCGATAGTTTAGTGGAAATGATTGCGTCTCCTAAATTATTTCCCAATATCTTCCAATTTCCCAAGATGGAAGTACACCCCATCCCATAACACCCCCATGCCACAAGGTATTTTGTGTTTCTGACGAAAATGACCCACCTATCTTGTATGATAGGCGAAAGTTTTCCACTCTCGTATAAACTGGATATATTTTTAAATTATTAATCGACGTTTTGGTTATAGTCATGTATTCTGGCACAAAAAAAAATTTGATGTGCTTAGGACCACACGCTGGAAGTGAAAACTTCTTTGACCCATTTTTATTCCCAAATAAATCTGAATGAAAAAGGATAATAAGGTACAATAATTTTTTAAAATGAATATTCCATTTATGTAAATGTTATTTTTTGTTGACAAAATAGGTATTTATCTGAAAAATAGGTATTGTACATGCGTCTGAATAATATAACTCATTTATATCTCTTATGTTAGTTATATTTATATTCTAATTAACAATTATCATCACCATTGGTTACATCTTTAATCACCATTTCCTAATTTTAATAATTTTCTCGCATGTTATTCTCATTATTCTCATGAATAATTTGACTCATTTCATTACTATGTCTGCAGAATTCTAGGAGAGAAGCTACTGGCTTATGATAACTAAAGAAACGAATAACCTTTGAATTTCAAGATTCGGTAAAGAATACGAACAGGGAAATATGGTACGCGATTTAAACGGTGCACTTTTTCCCGCTTACCGCTTGTACTACCATCTGGTGGCAGTTATGCACACTGTTAGGACAGCGGTGCTGCTGTCTGACGACGGTATTGGAACTACGTCGCCGAAGCAAAAAGTGCGGTACGGTACGTGACGCGAGTTTTCTCTTTTTCTCCCATCCATGCCAAAAGTTCCCAACGGGCCAAAAGAAGTTATCGCTTCAAAAAAATCAGAAATTCTCCTCTTATTAACTGCTGAACTGATCCAGTAAATGTGCCTCATATTGGCACGATGTTATGGCTTTAAAGTACACTACACTGCCGTAAAAGTAAGTTTTAATCTGTTAATTTCTCCAAGAAAAGGCATTGTTTGGCATTTTCATGTCTTTAAATTTAAACAACTTAATCGATTATTTCGGTGTATTTTCACTTGCATTATTTCTTTAGCATCAACTGTTTTCGATGTCATCATCCAACTGCCAGTATTACGTAGGTATATGGAAAAAGCATTGTTATAAGTGAGTTACGTGAATAATAACCTTTACATATAGATAAATATGGAAAAATTTCATTACATACTTCTGGCCTTAAACCTTTAATCATCTTCATCTTTATATCCTTATTCGAGACGAAGAAATTCTAGTTTCAGACGTGACGAAAAAATAACTCAGTAGATATATTCCACACTATAACGTTAATTTCCGAGCAGTGGCGGATCTAGGTTTGGACCAAGGGGGGGTGGGGGACAAACCCCAGGGGGAATACACCCCAGCCGAAGGGTGTTTAAGGGGGCCACCCAAAAATTTCGATTTTTCTAGTGTAGGTTTCGACCCAATTGGGGGGGGGGGGAACCCCATAGATCCGCCACTGTTTCCAACCTAGGTTTCAACTGCTCAGCAGTCATTGACAAGGTATCGACAAGGTATATATCGACCTAGATAATGACTGCTGAGCAGTCGAAACCTATGTCGGAAATAAACGTTTTAGTGTGGAATATGCTAAGTTATTTTTTCGTCATGTCTGTAACGATGTTCCACAAAGTTACGCCTCCATCTTTTAATAAAATGCTAGTTTCATTTATATTGAGAATAATGTTGTATTTATAAATATAGGTAGCTGGAGCTGTGTAGGATGAACATTCCACGAAAGGCTGTTATATCTTACGTGCGCGCAGTGTTGCCGGACTGCATGCCACCTGTTCGATTCCTCCATTTTCACTCGCACAACGGCGGGGCTGCGGGAAGTGCAAAACTTTTCGTTTTACAGATTCCACGTCCATGCGGCGTGCTTTCTTCATTTGTTCCGGCGCTTCCGTTGCTGCGGAGACCTACTGCGTACGGGTAAAAAAAATTAGGGTAATTGCCGCCAAGACCTTGAATCGCAGTTCCCATTGCATTTTTTTTTTCGGTTTCAACCTGGGTTATTATTCGATGTCTCCCGAGGAAAGTCTCACGGAAGAAAGAAATCTGAAGCTGGATGAAATTTCTCTTAGGTACGTGTCTCCTGACACCGTTGCTTTCTCACCCTTTTACATTCTCAAAGGGAGCAGTGAGTGATTTTTACTCTTTTTGAAATGCTAAGACATTCGAAATTTGGGGAACTGTATTGCGCCAGCCACCAATTCGATAGCAACGTGAAATATTTTCAGTTTTCGAATCGTGTTGTCCGAACTGCCACTTTAAGCCGCCGTATTTCTTTTTATCCCCAATTCGAGAGTTAATCGCGAATAACGTAGAGACAGGCAGGCTGGCTTGCGAGTCTCTATAAAGTTTAATCGCATCTGGGGGGGCTATTCTGTATCTTCTCGGAACTTCCGAGCCTCGAAAGTGAGGACATTTTGACGTCACAGCCTCTAAAATTTCATATAGTTTGAGATTTTTTTCGGGGGAAGGGACGTCAAATCCACGGATTTTCCGAGGTTCGACCGTGTCGAGTCCTTGCTGAATAAAGCCCCTGATGGCGTAATTTAGCGTCTTAACTCTCTTTTGAAAGAACGGTTTTTGAACACACAAAAACATAATATAACGCACGATACTGTCATGGAAAGATTACATTCGGAAATGTAAATTCGGGTGTGTTAATGTGGTTGGAGCGAGATAGTTCCCTAGTCATAATGGAGACCATATTCAAATTTTATTTTTTTATTTCAGCGTCTGTGAGTAGTATGAAATAAATATTGTAATATTAATGGCGCAAGGATATAGTTTTATATGACCAAAATTCTCAGTAATTAAACAAATAAAGCTACATAAGTCTCTAACTTGACTCATTTTTTCCCGCCATACGGCTGAAAACCCTTCAAAACAGCAGGTGTTTTTGCGATTCTGTAAAAATTACTGTGGTTAGTTATAGATTATTTATTATAAATAGTTGAGAAAACATGCAAACTACACACCGATATTTTTTGACGAAATCTAGGTGCTAGAAGTTCCTAATTTATTCAATATTCTCCCTCTGGAGCGCACAGCCGTAATCTATCTCATGTTAAAACAGCCTGTATTTTTAGGCAAATTTCTCGAAAAAGAAATTCGGAAAGGGGTTACTATTTTGATATCATTGGAAAGATGGGAGTTATGTCTTTAAATTGAGGCCAAATTCATCAAATTCTTGGTGAAGTGATTTTTCGCTCAAACTACCGTAAGTGTATATAAGTACTGTGTATTCGAAAAATCCTGCGAGTCATAAAAATCAAAGATCAAGCCTATTTCAGCGCATTGCGAGTGAGATAGAATTGCTATGGAACTTTGGATCGTTATTAAGGTTCCCCCTTGTGGGTTGAATCCGAATTTGCGATTATATCTCTTTCTGTTCCTGATTCTCCTCCTTTTTCGTCACTTGACGGCTTCCTGGATTGATCGACAGATGCGAACACGGATTCTAATGAACTTAAAAAAAAAAGAAATATTGTTCACCCCTTGTTGGTAGAAGCGAACGATGCTCGTCGCTTGACACTTTGCCAGCGTCATTGTTAGGGAATCATTGTCAACGCCAACAATGAACGCGCGGTAATAATCATCCGTGTCGCGTGAATGGGTCGTCTTGTCAATTTTGTATCTTCCCTTTTCATTGTTGAAGATGATTTATCGCGTTGCCCGGGAGACAAAAATTAATTTTTGTCTACAATCCTCGGTGTGTTATTCAGCGCAACAATTGACTTGGTTCATCATATCTGATTTTCATTAATATAGACTTAAGAGTGAGTTGTTGAGGAACTGTGGAATTAGCTTGTGGTTATTGAGGACTTTTTGTACGTGCTGGGGTGATTTGACCTGATGAATAAATTCTTCTCTTCTGATGAACCCATTAAATGCATTTTCACCTGATCCTGTCCATGTCAATGTAGCAGCTTTTTCATTGGTCGTCCTCGTAACGTGTAGCTCAGGTGACAATGACACAGTCTGGTAGTATGCAGACGCAACAACAATGGCGGTGGCAGGAAAGTAAAAGCTTACTTCAATAATTACTAAGTATCACTAAAACGTTTATTTCTACTCAACCTATCCTTTTATTTGAAGTATTTTATCATCAGTATAGTAGCACAGAAGTATTATCATATCGCAGTTCTCCATAGATCTGTGTGGAGGTGGATATTGGGGTGCTATTCATTTCAGCAACAACCTAATTTGAATGTATACCGATTAAGAAAGATTATAGCCACAATGGAGATAAAAAATATAAACGTAGCCAGTGTGTGTTGCAGGAAACCCCGAGAATTGATAGTGAGTAGCGTACGATAAAACTGATTTTGAAAATGTTTTGATGTACCTAGTTTGAAGAAACAGGACTGAGGTTCACATTGAGTCAGTGCAGATGCGATGTTAGCTATGCTGGGGAAATTATACAAAACCACTCGCGCTTTTCCTGAAACCTGAATGAAGTCTTGAGGATCTAAACGAAGTCCTTGTGGCTTCAGGTTTCTGTCTGAGCATTTTTTGTTGCCGTCGATATACACACTGAATTTAAAAATTTAGAAAGAATCGTTGTTAACTGGGATCAGGTTAGTTTGGTGGCTAAGAGTAATGTCTTCCGATCCCGAAGGCCCGAGTTCGAATCTCGGTTGTGTCGGAGATTTTTTTAAATTGCATCCCTGTCCCTACTTGGGTGCTTTGTGGGGGAGAGTACCTTAAGTGCAGTACTTAGTCCGTCGGATGGGACGTTCGTAACGTGGTCCACTCGGCGCCTTTCGTTCCAAAGAGAAGAATAATGCTGGCACTGTAGTGTTTAACGAACTTTGATTGACTTATCCGCGAAATATTTTCTTTGTTGTGAGAAAGTGACGACGGTTTGCGGATTGCTTTTTTTTTTCTTCCGTAGTGTTAAATTTGAAAGGATTGTGTCACGGTCTATTGGGGGGGGGGGGGTCCATTGAGGCATTGTCGCTTCTTAGGATTATGTCGAGTGAAGTTGTGCACAATCTTATCGAGCCTTAAAAATCTGCCTTAGCTGAAGAGGATTTTCCTTTAGGAGAGGACCAATGAAGAGGCGACTCTTTGCAAAAAGATTCGAAGAGAATATTTGCGTGCTGTTTATGAATGCAACGGAAACTGCGAACCAACACTTCCAAGTACGTCGTGAGCATTTTGAGACGTTACGCGGTAAGGATTACGAAAAATGACAAAAATGACAAAGGAGAGAAAAAAAAAATTACCAAGGAGAAATCCGTACGCTTCGTTAAAAAAACTGCTTCGAGAAAACAGTGTGCAGCGATGGAAGGACTAGGTTAGGAGCCAGTTGAGACTAGGAGGCTGTACGCTAGGCTTAGCTTACTAGAAAAATTCACATCAAGCTAGTTTATGAATATTACGATGACGTAATATTGTTACGATAGGGTAGTATTTGATAAAAATACTCGTAACTTAAATGTATGAAAAAATGCTAAAAAATCGTGCCTTGTAAATAGTGATTAAAATTGTTAATTTTTATCGTTGATTTCAGATGTGTGAATAAGTTAGTTCGTTGATTGTCATTTGTTTAATGTTGACGTGGTTGCTACGCATGGCGATAGATGGAGACTCGCTGTTTAATGGTAGCGGAACTAAAATGAAATACTTGTGGAGAGGTATAAGAAACATTGATTTAATCGCTTTGGTGCGTCAACGGTTGCTGTTATTTTAACCCCTTCTCCGTGCATCATGGGGCTGATAAAAGCAACAAAATGTGGAAGACGCACTCCCGATCTTATCCGGGGTGCAAAAATTCCTTCTTTTCCATGACTCTCCACTAGTGTCTTATCACAAAAACAGCGAGGCACTAAGAAACTCAGTTTACTTTCGCCGTACACTTTCGTCATTTACCTCTTTCTGCTACTTGTTCTATTTCCTCCCCTTTACTACTAGGCTAATACCCTACCTAACACCCCCTGCCAAACGCCCCCCCAACACGGCAACACGCCGCTAGAGTCATCGTTTATTTTTTTAGATTTTTCTCCGCACCAAAATTTCTCTTGATTACCTGCCTCCTATCGCTCATCCTATTTCTATTCTGGATGCACCCACCTATTCCAGTTACAGCCTTGAATAGTGATTGCCTATCGTTTACGATTGGTTTGGAGTAATGCCTTGTTTTTTCGTTGCTTGGGGGAGAGCACACCTTTTGTTTGTTGCACCAACCTGTCCCCATTTGTCCCCGTGCCGTCCGGTGACAATACATTGCCCCACCCCCCATGCTCATATTCGACGGCATATTATCTGGATGCGCGAAGCCGCAAATAACTTGGGCTAACCGTGCGCCTGACGGCCATAACGATTCCGGCGATCGCATTATAGCAAAAGGGTGGGTAATATAAGGGTAAGTACCCCCTCTCTCTCCGTCCTCCGGTTGCCATGCCTCCCTCCTTTATCCCTAACATTCCCCCACTTGTCCCTCCTATATCCAACTGCAGGGTAATCAGGGCTTTTCTCTCCGCCGTCTCTTGAGCGGCCCTTGTTCTAAGCGGGAACCATTCCTTCCCCTTTCGCTGGGATCTGGCGGTGACACTGGCGAACGGGGTGACGTCGTCAGTTGTCGTCAGTTTTAGTCGGGAGGAGGGAGGGTGGTTTAAACCGCTTATCTCGTTGGATCCAGGCGGTCCATTGATGGCGCGAATTATAAACATTGACACCCCCTTCCCCATTGGACCAAAAGGGGTGGAGAATGTTTTGTCAAAGGCAGGTGAGGGTGGCTTTGGTTTTTGGTTCAGGGGATTCGCTGCTTTAGTTCCCCAATACTGTGGGAGGTCCTTCGGGTCATATCGACTTCCCTGCATTGACTTGGTGACGTCTAGCTGCTTCCGGAGCCGTGAGATGTTCGTCTCTTGTGTCAGCTGGTCGATGCCTGCCCGTCATCGGATGCTGCACGCTTTTATATATATATATATATATATATATATATAAATTCAAACTTACAGGAGGTAGGAGAAAGAGAAAAAAGTTTTTTTTCTCTTTCTCCTACCTCCTGTAAAGTAAGTTTGAATTTATATATTTGTGGCCAATTGGCGAAAACTTCAAAAGAATATATATATATATATATATATATATATATATATATATATATATATATATATATACATATATATAAATCATCTGAGGTGTTACAGGCGTAACAAGCTAAAAAAGATATTGGCACACAAAAAATAGATAACTCACACGTTTTTTTTGATATTTCGACAGCTAGACTGTCATCTTCCGAAGTCTTTAGAGTAATCGTCTCTTACTTGTTGATTACTCTAAAGACTTCGGAAGATGACAGTCTAGCTGTCGAAATATCAAAAAAACGTGTGAGTTATCTATTTTTTGTGTGCCTATATCTTTTTTTAGCATGTTACGCCTGCGACACCTCAGTTGATTTTTATTTTCACCACGAGGGATTTTTCATCGATTGACTATATATATATATATATATACTCAATCATACGAAAATGACGCTCAAAGGCGCGAATAAATTCAAACATTCATAGGAAAATGGAAATGGATAGGTACACATAAAAGGACGAACACAGGGTTTGGTGGGGAAGATGAACCCACCAAACCCTGTGTTCGTCCTTTTATGTGTACCTATCCATTTCCATTTTCCTATGAATGTTTGTGTATATATATATATATATATATATATATATATATATATATATATATATATAGAGCACTTCTAGAGCTGACGAAGGACCAACTGGTTCGAAACGTTCCGTAAGAACGAATTCTTTATCTTTTCCTATTTCTCCTACCTCCTGTAAGTTTGAATTTATATATTTGTGGCCAATTGGCGAAAACTTCCAAAGATTATATATATATATATATATATATATATATATATATATATATATATATATATATATATATATATATATATATATATCTACCGCTGACGATGGCGTCCTGACGTCGAAACGTACAAGTTTTCTTTTGTGAGTGTCCTTTTTGCGTGTTTCTGTGTTTGTTTAGTGTATCACTGTTTTATTTATGCATGTGCATCGTCGCCGAGAGCGATTTTCTACCAAGACATTATATATATATATATATATATATATATATATATATATATATATATATATATATATATTTTATATATATATATTTTATATATATATATATATATAGGGAAGGAGAAATTCAGTGACGGGGAAATGGGGAAGGTAAGGATGCCGGCTAAGCTCGTCGGAGCATATGGGGTGGGGTGGTTTCTCAATGGGCGCGCGACCACGATTATGAGGGTGGGTGAAATACGACGCGGGTTCACGATCTCCCTTTTTACCTTGGGCGGGACGACTTGGCGGAGAGGTAGCACGATTTGACAAGTAAATCTCGGACACAGAATTAACACTTTCACAATTTATTCGTTTACGAAAGGCACAAAAGAAACCAATGATCAATTGTAGATAACACTAAGGAGGGGAAAAGGGGGTGATAATTCGCCTTTGGGTGGTGGGAAAAACATGAAACTCTCTTTTTGATTCTATTGACAATCAAGACAATTTTGTTTGAGTGCAGCTTCTAATTGTCTGTACTCTTCGTATTCTCTTCATTTATGTGCACTAACATTTATCTCAATTTACACATTCACACTCACTCAGGTACGGGATAGGGAAAAGCAAATGATACGATTAACGGGGTTTCACTCGGTATCTTCTTCTATTTTGGGATCTTCTATGTTGGGGAATGGCGATTCGTTCTATGAGGAATGGCGGGATATTCTATGTTGGGGAATGGCGATTCGTTCTATGAGGAATGGCGATTCGTTTACGAAAGGCACAGATTTGAATTCAAACTATCATTCGAGATATTGAATTCAAACTATCGCCATAGTCTATAATCTTTTTTAATTGGGATTCCTGCTTCTATATCTTTAGCGTTCGTCGTAAAATTATGAAGAGAATAGATGGATAGAGACGACTATGCCTTAAATTTAGCAAGAAAAAAATAAACAGAAAACCTATCTCAAAACTTACCAATGTGTCGGTAGAACACTGATTATTGAGATTATTATCCTAGTAATCGTAGAGGAGTAGTTTACTAGTTACATGGTTACATTTTACTCATCAAATTCATAAGAATTATGTCTTAACACTTGGATGAAAAATTAGCGAATGGCAAAAGGTTATGTATAATAACAAGCGATCGTAAAAATTAACATGATTGCGTTACGTGTTGCAAAGAACATTTTATGTTGCAATTTCTTTCTGGGTAATATTTGTAGGTGTATAATGCTACGGTTTCGGTGGCGTGCTCCGTATAATCACGGCAGTAGCTCTGCAGTATTTTCTTCAGTTATCTATGAAGTAAATTGTTATTTCTTTTTTCTTCTGTCAGAAGATATAGGTCTATTAATTTGTTAATTACTTATTATATTTGCTGACGTTTCGAATGTCTTGCTTACATGCTTCTTCAGGGCTACAATGAAAATTATTGGGCGTATTGTACATGTGTTGAATATGGTTTACAATTTCGGTACATATTTATGTAAAAAAGTATATATATATATATATGTATATATATATATATATATATATACACATATGATTTTTTCAAGTTCCCTCAGAAAGTCTTCCTTCTCTGAATTAATTGTTTGATCATACCTTTGTTGCTATTAATTGTTTGTTTGCATGTTAATTGTTGTAAATTTAGGTGCTTTCAAAAATCAAAGTAAAATTAAGTGTCGATTACATCATATAATAATAATAATAATATTTATTCCACGTGTGGAGTAAACAAAGTATAATTATACAATATATGAAAAAGCAATAAAGTGGAAATTAGGTAACCCATAGGTAAACCTGTTTTGGGGTTACCATCATTAATTATCTTGAAGCGGCTAGTGCATATGTATAATCATTTTTTTTAACCTGATAACAGAAAAACAATTATTGATAATACATATTGTGTGCGGAATTATAGCTGAGTAAAATAATTTATAAGAATTTTCACTTACAAAAATACAAATAAAAGATGATTAAGAACAATGGCAATACAGTATAAATAACAAAGTAAAAATCACTAAGACTATACAACAACTTTTAACAATTTTTCGATGTCTTCACTCTCTTGGCAGAGGAGCCATTTTTTTAATTTTAACAGAAACAGAAATATCAAATGAATAAGAAATTTGACTTAATTTGGCGATGTCTGTTTTTTTTTATTGCAGGATGTTTTGTTGTTTTTTTGTGATGTGCACCACCATTTCTTAAAATAAGATTTAGGATAGGTTGGGTTCTAAATCTTATTGTTTTTGTGAGTTGTAAATTAAATGTGTGAATATGCTTTTTAACATAACTAGGTACTATGTATGTACCATAATTGTAAACCATGTTCAATTGACGTGCAATACGCGCAATGATTTTCATTTCAGTAAATTATTGACAAATTAATATTGATCTGTATCTCCTGATAGTAGAAAAAAAATAATTACAAAAAGAAAACGAGGTCGTGAAGAGGAATCATTTAGATGTAAATTGTAATAATTTTCATGATATTTAGGATAGAAATTATCTTTGTGCAGTTATTATGGAGACACAGTTAAAAAAAACTGTTTGGAAAACCGACGGAAACTATGTATAATTAAATATCCGACGCCGTAAACCAAGTAATATTATTCTTCGGAACTGTTAACATATGCGGTGTGCGTTCTGACCCTAAAAAAAAAAAACACACATTCATGCCCAGGGCACTGTCGTATTCCAACCTCGTGTGATTATGTGTGCATTAAACCCTCCTCCCATTTTATAGCAGCGGACCGAATGTGAACCTCTGGCAATTTGATCGCTCATTTCGTGCGATCATTTCGTCCGATCTACTCCAAAATTTCGGAGAGAAGAGCGTGACCTGACTGGATCCAATGATCTCCTCCCACAAACACACAATCGCCGTTTTTGATTATTGCGTCACACCTCCAGATATTGTTTTTGATTGCTCCCGTTCGTCATCGGTTTAGTGCCGCGATTTTCTTTTTGTATTCCATAACGGCGAGATATTTCGTCGAAAAAAAAAATGAAAGAAGAATTTGTCCTCCCCTTTAAAAAATTACGCAGACCGAATTTTCCCGTTTCGATCTAACTCTTTCCAGGGATCAAACTATAAAAAAATCATCATATATATATATTATTACAGAAAGGTCTCTTTCTGTCATTCCGTATATGCTCCGTTAATACTGCACCTACAGTGATAAATGAGGTATCATTTTAAACGTTGAATCACCGGCTTCTGACGAAAAATACAATCTCAATCTTCACTGTTTACCCATTAATTTGACTTAAAAGTTTCGATAAACTCTCTTGCCTGTATTGTATTCATTTGTTTTGTATATTTTTGCAAGAAAACAAGTACAAATAAAGTACTTTATGATACACCTTCTTCTCTATTTAAAACCCAATTACACCGTTTCCTTAACATACTTATTCCCTGATAGTGTGAAAGTACGAAATTTTCGCACGGGTTACCTAGTTATACCTATTACGCAAGAGTTCAGAATGGGCGTCATTTAAAAAAAAAGTCCTTATTTAAAAGATGAGGTTTTTCTTTTTAACAGCTATAAATCTGTATGTTTTTCCATGAATTTTTTATGGCAAAAAAATGAGCAAGCCATCCTGATTTTTAGTGCTGTGGTTATTAGCAAAGTGACGCCAATTTCTAAAGGCTGCAATGCGGTGAAAATATATGCCGGTAATTACTTTACCTAGCCTCCGGCTAAGTAAAGTTATTCTCCCTTCTCCTCCTCCTCTCCGGCTAAGTGAAGTAATCACTGGAGTATATTTTTGTTGACTGACCTGCATAAAAATTTCTCCTTTTTTTTACCTTTCAATAGTTTGTGCATGATCTCGTTTTTTAACGCGGCGTTTTTTTTTGCAGTCAAATAGATTGGATTTCCAGTTTGAATCCAAAATCGAAAGTGATTTTGCATGAAATTCGAGGGCATTAAAATGCATTCAGTTTTAAAAAAATTTATTAGCAGAGTTAAGGTTTCTGGTTAAGGTTAACCGCAAGCTGCCGTAGACTTTCCTTTAGTTCGATATTAGCTAAGAGTTCGCGTTTTGTACTTAGCATCAGCTGTTTGGTGTTTTCAATATTACATCAGGCTGACGGTTATTTGTCGTGAGCATTATCAACGATGGAGAACCAATTAACCCCGGTTTTCAGACAGGGAGGATGTTTATTTATTTGTGTACTATGAAAATATATACTTTGTCTGGTGGGATGGAATCGCAATCAATGAAAGTTCAATAACTATTAAAAATTGAAATCAGTACATTTTTATGTTAGGTATTATGAGTTATGTATTTAGGTACAAATAGATTTCTTAAAACAACTGGCATTTTTAGGTAATTGGTTTAGGAGTTCCTCTGGTAGGTTGTTCCAATCGTTTACTCCTCGTTTTAGGATGGAGTACTTACTTGGCTACATTCGTTTTTTGCCGTCTTAATTTGTTTTGGGATGTTTAAGTTTAGTTTAGTTATAATTTAGTTTAAGTTTAGTTTAAGTTTAGTTTAAGTTTGGTTTAAGTTTGGTTTAAGTTTGGTTTAAGTTTGTTTAAGTTTGGTTTAAGTTTGGATTAAGTTTGGTTTAAGTTTAGTTTAAGTTTATTTTATGTTTAGTTTATGTTTAGTTTAAGTTTAGTTTAAGTTTAGTTTAAGTTAAGTTTAAGTTAGTTTAGTTTAAGTTTAGTTTGAGTTTAACGTAGTTAAGTTTAGTTTAAGTTTAAGATTACTAAATAAGGCCAACTTCCACTGTTTGCCGTTCGGACCTGATCTGAAGATGTGGCCTGCATTGCCTATGATACGACATCGTCAAGATACACGGACGCTGCTTTGCCCGAAAAACATGAAGATACCAGCACAACAGCGCTGTGAAAGCCTCAAACGGAAATTACTAAATAAGGGATTATAAAACGAGGCGTAATTTTTCAAATGAATTTAGGAGCTATTTAATCATTGAATTAAAAAAAGACAATGCCTGATTATTTTTTACCGTTGCCACTTTAAAACAACATCCACTCAACCGAATATCATTATTCTCTGATGAAAATTTTCGCAACAGTTGGCGTGCTAATTTCAATAGTATTATGAAGTTCTATTGTGAAAAATCTTTGGGCTTCTTAGTTTGGTTTGTCTAGTAATAGGTTTGTCTGAAGTTAGTGTCCTTGGTGGAAATCGTTTTACCTTTGCACAAATATATACATTTAAGTTGGAAGCGGAAATAGGATTGTCTCTTTCCAGTTTTTCTTCTGTATAAAGTCGTAAAACGTAAATAAATATGTATGCGGGAATGGCTAAATGCGAGATATTTTCCATGATCAATGGTTACTTATGCATACATTGGTCCAGGTATTCGGATGAACATTTTTGCTGACGTATTCATGAATGATACATCTAGCCATTTACGATCTACTTCTTAAGCTAACAAGTTTTGCCTATTACTTGTCGCAGCCCGCGAGACATGGCTTTAGAAATGGCCGAAATCTGTCCGCAGGAATTCTAGCGAGTTCTCGGGGAACAACTTAGGTACGGAATAATTAAGGAAAAGAGGTATAGGTATCAAAGAAAAGGAATTTGCATTCCAGGCAAGTTTGACATAAACGAAGGACGGATCCTTTGGAAGTAGAATAACCTATTCTGTGTCAAATCCAGCCCGATAATTCCCCTGAGGCCCAACCAACCGTGAGAAATGTTGGCTCTGGTTATTACGACAGTTGTTGAGGTTATCCATAAGTTCCCGAATCGCCATTGTTCGCGATGGGAGGGTTGCTAGGCGACCACCCACCTCCCTCAATCCAAATCTCCACCCGAGTTTTGTTGAAGGTTTGTTGAGGTTGCTGCGCGCCGACTCGGTCGACAATCAAGAGTTTGGACAGCGGTGGCAGCAGATTTGAGTGAGTCCACACCCATACTGCTTCCTTCCTTGCCTCTCCATCCCACTCCTTCCCGAATTGCTAATGTCTTAAGACTTCGAGGGTTTCCCTAACCCATTCTACCTTTGACAGCCAACCTTTGGATTGAAACGGAACAGACGGAAACTTGACTTATGCGTACGCAACAATGGCATGCCTGATCGACTCTATACATCTCCAAGGGCGAGACTAATACTCTGGTCTATCCTCCTTGGAGATTTGGAGAGCCTCCACAAACAAAGAAACATGACCCGTATTCGAGAATGAATCCACCTGCCTCCGTATTTATCTTATGAAAAAAACATATATACATTTGATTGTCCAACATAGTGTTTTATCCACTAGGTACTGTAAATTCCTGAAATTTTCATTCACAGTAGCGGGCATAAACCTGAAATTTCTTTCTCGTGAAATGAATTAACTTTCAATAATTACTCGCTTTTCTAAGTTTCCCATCAGCTTCATACTCTATTTCCCATTATGTTACATATCTTTTTTTACATTAAAAAATGGTATGAATTCGAGAAATATGTCTACATTTTCTATTCATATTTTTATTTCGTTTCAGCCGTCTACATTTTGGCTACGGTTACATAACTTCCTCATTTTTTTAGGCCTTTTGTTTTTCGCCAGTATTCCTTATTTTTTTCTGGCTTGTTCTCGCTCTTCTTCAGATGAAATTCTTCTTCAGATGAATTTCCTTCCTTGTTATCGGTTTATCTACTGATAAATCAGACATCTCTGCAGTCTTCCTTTTTGAGCACATCTCTATTGACATGAGCATTTACAAATTTACATTTCACCCTCCCCCTCTCTACCTCTCTCTCTCTCACTCTGTCCGTAGTGACCTGTTTAACTGAACGGGGCATTATCCCTTTGGCTGCTCTGTGATCGGCGTTAGGCGATGCGATTATCGCGCAATTAATTTGTCAAATGGGGCAGCTTTGCTAGCTGCTTGGCTCCGCATTGTCGTAACGGCCGATTCGGTTAGCGTCCGGGCTTTGTTGCACCCATGGCTTGTCTCCCTTCTGCTGTTTGCTGCCTCTAGGCCAGTGATTCCCAACCCATTTACGTTTGCTGCACCCTTCAGCCCGAGGTTACGATTTTGGGGCACCATTCTTAGAATTTTTAAAAATTTGAAAAATAACAATTAGTGAAAGTGGAATACGCATCAGGAAAATTTTAACTTAACATTTAAATAAATACTTCCTCAATTTTATTTTATTTTAAGTAAGGTAATAGTCACAACACCAACCAACACACAATATGGTATAGTTTATGAACATATAGTGTACTACTGGAGTCAGGTTGGAAGAAGTTCTTCGATTACTGTCACCACCTGTCGGGCATGAGAGTAATTAATTCATAATTCGGTCATAATAAACATTTTTCTAACTAACTAACATATTACAGTGAGATTTGGCAGCTTCGTCTTATTCCTGCTGTTCACTAAGAAATCGCCTTAAAAATAATTACTCTGACAGGACTATTAAAATAAAATAAATATCTAGCAAGGAAAAATATCGCAGGTTGAACTACTAGTTCAAATATATTACATCTTATTTATTCCTTACAGGATTGCGAAGAGTGTCATTAATCTAAAAATAGCTGTTATCGGAGGATAAATCTCTGTAGCTTTCGTTTGCAGGAAAAGTGAAAACATAGCAATTACCGCATCACAAAAGATAACCTATTTCTCTGTCAGTTATGAGGCCAGTAGATTATTCTGTTAACTATCGCTCATTGGTCTCTGTGTGGTTCTTCATACGTAATCTGTTACGTATATTGCAACTATATGACCATCCGAAATATCTTGAATCTCCTTCCGTTTATGTAGTTGCAAAATACATACATTCTAACGGTCCCTCTAACATTGGTAGCATATCTATAGTGCTATGCATGCTTGTGAGGCATTGCCTCGTGACAAGCATTAGTGATTTATGCTAATGCATCAATAGTCGTAGTTACTCTAACTTTAGGGTATAGTGAAATGCATGTTGGTGACTACTCACCCCCTGCCACTCACCTTTGAGGTGGCTTGCAGGGTATTTTGTACATGTAGATAACGTGCCTCTAATCGGTAGATTACTCAGATGATGATGATAGTAAATTATTCCATGTTTATTCGCCAAAATAAGAATTTTCGAGCTACTGTTCAGTTCACTCTTGATTTGTCGCTCTACATCGAAGCTGTGAGTTGAAAAAATGTTATTTATTTCGCCAGGGGAAATAAATGTTCGATTTTTTGATTCCAAAAGTTTGGACAGGAATGTATTCAGTCCTCGGGATTATTCCCTTCTCATCTATCGTGGTGATTTGTAGCTTGCCGAATGCGCTTCCGACATCCAGCTGTCGATACTGAGTTTTTATTTTTTATCCAGCCTCCCTCTCTCTCATCTTTTAATTTGCGACTTGTTTTAGTTAGCTGTCCAGAGCTCACCCCGTCGATGTTATACGAGAGAGAAAAATCAAATCGGGGAAATTATGAACCCCCATCGGATAACACAGGATTAAACAGCGACTCCGGAAAAGTAATGAAAAGTTATTACACCGGGGAGAGATAGGTAATAACTCATTTTTGTTGCAGCATTGTTGTTTTTTAAAAATTTCCTCTTATTCATTTTTTTTTGTGAAAATGCATTTTTCTTTTATTTTCAATTGAATACATAGGTATTTTCAAAACAGTATTTCAAAAAAAATCTTCGCTTTCAATTAATACATTTTATTTTTGATTCAATATATCTTACGTAATGACTTTTAAAAAACTTACCTTTAAAAAAAATATAAAAGCAATTAGGCACAAGTGTCATATTTTTTGTTGTTTTTTAATCCAGTTTGTTCTCTTTAAATTCGTTAAAAATTATTACTGTTTTGTATTAATTACTGGAGGATAATGCTTTTTATCATCTTGATAGTGGAAATTTTGTTGTTATGGATTATCGTTTTGCATGACGTTGGGGATAAATAACGTCTCTAATTTTATGCGTCGGGGAGTCTTTTTTGCTTTTGAGTTACTCTTATAACATCAAATCTATGAGTTGAATTTAGCCTGTAGTTGGTCCTACCAACTTTTGCCCTACTTTTTTCTTTTGTCGAGTTTATAATGCACCTTAGCAACTTGAATTATGTCACCGTTGCGATATTTTATCACCGCTCTTAATTTTTTTCGGCGTTTTCGTGGTGTTAAAACACTGCCCTGAATACCTTCTCTTGTATTCAATGCGTAGCGGCAAATAACGCGCTGTCTTATGGCCTTCCACTTGTAAAATCCAAATTGTCGGTAAACTCAACTTTAGTGTTACGGCTTTTTCAGTCATCGGCAGTTCTGAGTGACGCATGTAGAGTATCATTTGATTAAAGTTGGGGTTTCAGGAGATAAGTGGACGATGATGATATTCATTTAACTGGTCCTTTCATTTCTGTGAATGGGCATGAAACTTCGCTGCTTAATTCGTAGGTTACTGCTTCATCCGTTCGCATATTACGGCTTAACCACGGATTGAATCGTTTCTGCTAATGATTGCGTCGAAGAATTGACGCAATTGACGCTATGTGTTAATCGAAGGAATGAAAGGCCGTGTAACGGTTAGCGTCTATACGACCGTTGCGCTATTTTACAAATTATCTTGCCATTTCTCGCCGTTTGTGTCAGCGGTAGAAAACGATGTTGCGGGCTTTCATTTTCTTCGTTGATGAAGCGTAAGCTGGTGTTTTTTCAGAGGAAATGGATTGTGAAAGCCCTCCGTATATTTTATGAGCGAATCACATCGAATTTCAGTGGAGCGCGAATAGACTCAATCAAATAAGAAACATTAGATCGGCTACTTACCTAATACTACAGTACCAGAACTTAAGGTGGTTTCACCGTAAAACGACTTAAATGTCATTTTATTCATATTCTGTCTACTTGTAGAAAATGTTCTCCTCTATCTGGTATGGACAGCAAAATAATACCTTTCCACGCTATTTTATTCTATAATTGAACTTGAAATTACATGGCGTTTAATAAGGGAATGAGAGAAACACGGGGAAAATAGTATTTTCCCATAAAATATAAATGCCATTTTCGTGGATAACTGTCTCTAAGAAGGAAATAATCCAGAGAAATTGAATAAAAATAAAATACAGGAATCTAACCACCTTATTTTTCTAGTTATTGAAGAATTACTGCCGCAATTGAAGTCAAAATGCGGTAATTCGCAGGGAATGGCGCTGCAGTTGGCTCCTATGGCTGGAAATAAGTGATAATTTAAAATACATTCGTGGAATAATCTGCATGTTTTTCTACTTTACTTTTGGGTTTCTATAGGTAACGCATTTCATAAGCTAAAGCAGGATTTTTTGGACAAAATTAAAAAAAATGTTGAATTAAGTTTTTTTTTTGACTCACACAGTCGCGGCGGAACCTCATTAGTCAACTTAAATTCTGTCCATTGTTGTCATATTTCTGCGGCAGTAAGGTGATGGTCCCTCTTGGCCAGAGGTGATGTGGTGCGAAATTTGGCAACTGGGCTTACCTCTTTACTCGTAAGGAATGGGGAAGGCATCGAGGTTTTTGTAACTGCTCATTTTCCCGCCATTGGCAAAGATCTTTCCGTCGCTTTCTTAATTGCAACGGTTCTCTTTGGCTTTCGCTCGCAAAGCCATTGAACCGAGAGTTTACGATTAAGTGATAGCTCCA
This sequence comes from Pyrrhosoma nymphula, assembly GCA_963573305.1. NCBI lineage: Eukaryota > Metazoa > Arthropoda > Insecta > Odonata > Coenagrionidae > Pyrrhosoma > Pyrrhosoma nymphula. Next base: position 29,514,502 of record OY754333.1, read on the forward strand.
TCTTCGGCGGTGAATCTTCTCTTTTTCATCTCATGTTCGTTCGTCATAGAATAGGGACATGTGATTGATGTTACTTCTCTTTGATCTACAGGCATGAAACGCAGCCATAGAAAAACTTATGGTGTATTTTGCCGTGAAATGTGTGTAGATACACCATGAATCAGATTAAGCCGTCGTTTACTCTGGGTGGATGCGATGTTTAAAATATTTAATTTCCGCGCTTCAAGATTCATTTATTTCATTGGTGCTATTAAAAAACGAACAATTTTTAATAAATATTGAAAAATGACCTCCACTCTCAGAAATCCTGACAATATCGTCTGTAGGTACCTACTTAGAGGAATACATCTATAAAAGCCTGGTTACACGGTACATTAGAATGTACAAGATAATGTGTGAATGTCTGAATGTCAGAATGAACGCGAAAATTCACCGTGTAACCACACGAAAATGTACGATTGTATGAATGTATTAACAGAAAATAGAACCGGTTCTAATTTCGTTCAGACAATCGTACAAGTTGACCTTATTACAGAGACACCTGGAGGCAGACGACGCAAATGACACATTCACATTTTCACAAGCCAATTGACAAATAAATGTGTCGTATCCATGGCAAAAAATTGGTTTAAATAACGCGCCTAAGGTTTAAAATGAGGAAAAACAAACGAAAACGCATAATGCGCATATAAAAATGTACGAAAATATGTCCGAAAAAATGTACCGTGTAGCCACCTATTCATTGATCTTGTCCATGAGAATGTACAAGAATCTGTACATGAAACCATTCACAAAAATGTACAGAAACTTGTACATTCTCATGTACCGTGTACATAGGCCTTTAGAGATTTATTTGATAATAGTGTTCGGCCTATTTTTGCTGGCTGTAAGTTTTTTCTTCTGATTCCTTGGATTCTTATGATTATTTTATGTGACTATTCATTCAAATGAAGTACATACTAATGATGAAGATCAAAACATTAACCTTCTAATGTTGTTGGAATTGCCAGTGTGGAGCCAACTTGTCTTGTATATGTGAGTAGCTCATATGCGAGGAAGTGTCGGCGGTGTCGCGGATGTGACGTAAGAGCATGGCGTGTAAAATTCATGCATCATTTAGGAGTCATTGAGAAGTTGGTGTCAAAAATACTCCTAAAATCGCATTGTCATTCTCGCATAGATCACGTAACCTAAATGAGTTATCAAGACCGTAATGTCCATTTAAAGACCATGCAGTGGTTTCATTGTAATTTGAATCTTCTGTTGATCAAACGCTGAAGCAATTAACTATTTTTTGATTTGATAATCACAATTCTTGGGCAGAAACGAAGCGTGTAATCAAATGCAATAAGTGATACCTTCCATTCTCTTAAGACAACCGATTGTGAAAATTTCAACTCCATATCTTGATTGCAAGTAATTAAAAAAAGTGCAAGTAGAAACCCCTGCACAGAATTCAATGTTGTTCTTGTGGGAGTAAATGTTGATGATTTTATTGTGAAAAAACCGTGTTAAGTTGGTGCTCGTGATCTTTCCGGTCGGTTAAAGATGCATTCTTATCAACTTTCAGCTTCCTACGTTGCGTGGATGTCCCTAAAACAGGCGTGGCTGACAGACAAACTGACTTTAGTGAATTAGTAAAAAATATATATATATATATATATAAATATTAAAGGAAAGGAAATAAATATAAAAGTATAAGCTAGCAACAAGGCGTTGAGGTTGGGGAAGGATAGGAAAGTAAATCAGTGGACACTCACTGGCAGATGATCCATGACGACACCGGTGATCCTTCCCCAACCTCAACGCCTTGTTGCTAGCTTATACTTTTATATATATATATATATAGGTTGTAAGGTTGCAACGCCGCTAACCGCTCGGCCACGGCTTCTGTTGTCTATCACTCGCATTTAAAAGGATTTATACGGACGGAAATTCTTTAGTTGCGTTTATCTTTCGAACCCGGGTCCAAATGGAAAAAAGCCGTGACACTTTTCCCACATTCTCTCTATAGTTTCAGATAATAATTGCGTCATTTGGACCCCTAACATCACTCACGCGATGTCTCCTTGTTAGCATAGCATTTAGTGTGTGGCGGCCTTTAACCGCGATTAATTTCAATACGTTTTTTGGTTTTGAGCCATATCTGAAGTATGCTTGTTACCATGGACATGATGCAACACTGAATTGATTTTTTTTGTTAATAGAGCAAGTCAATTCGTTGTGGATTTGCCATTTCGGTTAAAATGATCGTTTGAAAGCGAATTGGAGTTTGTTTTGAAGGAAATATAGCAGGGGACATGTTTTCAAATTTTAATTACTTTTTCGTTCTTTTTCTGTCAGCGCTAGCAGCATCTGAGAGTATATTTTTATTCAATTTAGTTTTAAATGCTTTCTTTCCTGACAACCGTTGTTACCGAATATTAACAAGACCTCTGGCTTTAAAAGCTTTTTCCAGGAGTCGAGGAAATTAAGCTTGAGAAGTCGTCTTCCCTGCTGCCGAGTTTGGATAATGAAGTAGGGGAAGCATATTTATTTTTTAAGGAAGAGAACACGTTATCTGGCTTGATGAGTGCTTTTATGGCATCCGTCGTGAAACAGAATAACATGTTATACGACTAATCTTACCTAATATTTTTCTTCCTGGATGAGCATATCTTGAAGTAAATGGGTCCTTGAGGTTACGTATATTTCATTGGTATAGACGAGAATCGCGGTTATTAATGAAGCATTGAATGTTAAACGGTTTTCGTGGGTTGGTAATGGTACTCTTGAAATTTATTAGCTTTTATTTTTGTCGTATTTCAGTTTTTTTTTCCTTAATGAGAAAAATAAATCCGGAAATTGAAGCGTGTTATCCGTTTCCAGGGAGATGCATGTTTTCCCGCCATAATCTCACATCGTGAATACGCCGTAACACTGTTATTATTTATTTCTTCCCTTTCATTCATTTTGCCCGTCATTTCGCGTTTCTTATTTTTCCTTATTATCCTACATTTTCTCCATTTTCATGATAGCCATAATTCATTGAATTTTATCTTTTTTTCCTTCCGCTTCGAGGCAAAAAAATCGCGGTAGTTTTGCCCGTGGAAGACCACTGCGTAGATTAGCTTTCTTTACACTACCCCCTCAACAGAAAAGAGGTAATTAGCGGTAAGAAGAGAAGTTAACGACTTTTTAATTATTTTTCCTCTTTGTTAATAGTCGTCAAAGAGTTTCCTTAATGACCGTTCAAGATAAGGTATTAGGACGTAATGCGTCTGCACTTGTTGAAGTAAGTAAATAGTTATGGAAACACAAAAAAAACTGCACTGAATTGGTGGAGTTTCGCTGTGACTCACGAGAAGTTTCATTTTTTCGTTTTTCCTTTGTTTCTCAGAAATCCCGTTCCAAATTCGAATTGTAATTTATGATGTTGATTTGCTACCAGTTTTTACGGAGTATCATTCAGTATGCAATTTAGCAATCGTAGTTGAGGTATTGAATGCGACGCATAAAAATCGCCTCTTCTTTCACGCTGATAATCGATTGTAAATGCAATTATTGTTGTTCAATTCTGTTCGCTGATTCACTTTCTGTTATAATGCTAATTAGTCACGTGGAATTTGCAAAAACACCGCTGAGTGTACTATGCTAAAAGGCAAATTAGTTGGGACAACATTAATGAGGAAATGACTCGTTAAACTTACGAGTTCGTAAATATTTACGAAATTGGAATCGAATTCTGACTATTTTAGCACATGCTGGGACCCATTTCTGAATCGTTGAATGCTATTAAATTTGCAAATTTTGTGATTCTCAATTAATGAATGGATTCCCTAGGCATGTGGATGTAGGTGTAGGTACTAATTGTTTTGAAAAGTTACGAAAATTCGCAGAATTGAATCGAAGAAGATATTTTATTTCATATATGATGTCAATCAGCTACAATATTGTAGATAAATGAAAATATGATTTCTTTCTCGTAAATGTATATTAAAATATGTACGTATTTTATATGAAAATACCAATTTTGGACTTCAAATTATCGGTCTAACAATTTATACCTACTTTATATTTGGCATGGAGTTGACAACCGATTTCATTTATTCTAAGGGCGAGTCGATTCCTAATATCGATTCTCGATTCCACCGATTCTCAGGATTAGAATCGGTATCGAGAATCGATCGCCGTAAGTCGATTCCTATTCCAACGATTCCAGATAGATAAATATTTCAAACATAGACTATAAGCTGAGGATATATTTGCTAATATTCATTAAATACACTTTTTGAGCGACTTAGTTGTCTTTGTTATTTTATTCCAGCCAGTACTTGAATTAAAATAATAGTCGTACGCTACTGGTATATCAATATCACACCTGTTATCAGCAATAAGTATCGATGGAATCGGAATCGAGAATCGGGAATCGATTTGAAAGAATCGTAATCGGAATCGAAAATAAGTGGAATCGAATCATTCCTAATTTATTCTTCCAAAGTCACTACTTAGCTAAAAATTCAACCCTATCGAGCGATTAAAAACGCTTAATTACGACTTCATAATTCTTATTTTTTTATCACAGCACCGTAAAAGATATTTGCATTATGATCCCAAAGGAATGATAATTATGGTCGTTCACTGTTGTGTGAATAATTTTATATATTATTTTTAGCATCCATTTTGTTTGCGTAGCCATTCAAACAATAGAGTATCGCGTTGGCATGACCTCAAGGAAATCAAGTAAACATGGAGAACTTTCCCTTCAATTTAAATTTTGGCCATTTTCGGAAAATATTGGGTTCTCATGCCCGAAGGATTTTTGCCGTGAAAATTCAAATGTCGGCGACTCCGAGGCAGTGTAGCTTTAATTTGTTCAATTGTTAATTGTGCGGGATGAATGTTAAACAATGATAGTGTTGCCGTTGGCGATGTTGTTGACCATCTTTGAAAAATTTTTCTAGGTGGAATGAGTAATCGTGTTTACATTTTTTTCATTCGATTGTCGAAGCGGTTTGACTGCTGCTCCAGATATTTCTCTTACCCTTGAGCCTTGCATTTTAATAGCCCTTTTTCTCATCTTTTATTTTATTTACATGGAAACGTACTTGAGTCCTGAATTACAAACACCTTCATTACTTGGCCAAGGTAACGAAATACAACCAAGGAGCCACAACAGACTTATTTGAGGCATAATACCCATATAAATCACCAGAGCGATGTCATGCTTACCTTTTATAAAATATAATATTATAATTGTGGCGTGACGGTTCCTATAATGTTTGAGCCCCTCTGGGGCCTAATTCTGATGCTTTCCCGATGTTCAACTTTTCCACCAAAACGTCATTGGTTTCCACCAAAACGTCATGACTTTCCGACCCTACGTCACATGTTTCACCATCCACCATGGAATCGTTCACTACATCGTTCATCGTTCAATGACTGAAAGTCAAGCTTCCCTTCCACCCGTCATCCACTTGGTGGAACAGCGCTAGTGTCGTGGTGGAATCTTTCCGACGGAAATAAGCGTGCGGAAGGTAGACATTGTTTTGTTCGCGTTTTCGAGGTAAGTTGGAAATCGACATAAGTTTGTGACGTTCGGCTCTCCAGAGGGGGTCATTGTGCTGTTCATTGAACGGATCAAGAGTCGTTCAATGAACGAATGGTGGAACTTTCCACCAGTCATTGACTGGTGGAAGATCAGAATCGGGCCCCTGGGGGGTTATTTTGTAGTCTCACCTTTTTAATAACTCTTTGCGGGAATGCGGGAGATCCGTTTCGCTCTCTTAATTATCGGCTCACGATCAGCCACGGTCCGATGGTGGTTCCATTTCACGTTCCTAACGACAGGTGATATGGAACTAATGAAATGCGGAGCCTAATGAAGCGGATCAAGAGTCGAAAGATACGGATCAAGAATCGAAAGAGCGGATGAATCAAATAAATAGACCGGCAGTTCACCACTCGAGACCCAAGGATGGTCACGCCGCGCCGCCTGGGTGGCGGAGTTGAACTACGAAAAATGACGTAATTTTCCACATTTTATGACGTATTCTCACTTAAGTGTTTTTACAACATTCAATACACTCTAGGAATGCTACAAATGTTAGAAGTACCGTTAGTATTTATGTATTTTGCAACTACATAAACGGACAGAGATTCAAGAGTTATGGCGACATGCACGGCGTGCTGTAAGTACTAGGTAGCAAGATAGGGATACAAGTATAAGTGAGTGCTACTACTACTAAGAGCTACACTACCTATCGCAAACCTAGTTAAAAGTCTCATTGGCAGCTGTTATGGTCTTTTATCGTTCGCGGGACATATGAAATGTGTAGTGTGATTGGATGTGGGCTTGCTACGTTGGTTCGTACGATAGTGGGCTGGACCGGGCTTTTAGCTTAAAGGAGGATTGAGTGAAGAACTGCAGAAGAAAAGATCTTCGTATCTTCTTAAATAAACCTTTGGAAACATTTCCAAGGTACTGACAATTCAGGTTTTCATAATTTTGCGTTCATTTTGTTTAAATGTAACTTCAAAATATATAGTTTAAATAATTGTTTATAATAAATATTGTCAGTGACTAAAAGATGGTATTATCTATACGCCTGCCAAGTTTCATCAAAATAGATTATAAATTTTACTAGTCTCCACCGCTCAAAAATTTTAACCCAGTCCAGCCCTTTTATTTTTTAACCCTCTTAATTTTAATTTTAACCCTCTTAATGACTTCTGACTGATTTGGGCTTCGTGTTCCTATTGTTGCGTCAAGCGCGTTTGTTTCTTGCTTCATACCGAGTAGTGTCCTCTCTTGACACTGTCGCCTTTCACCCCCGCTTGAAGTCCCTCAAGGTCGGTCCCTTTCACCCAAATAATTGTTTCCTTTTACTTACTGTGTAAATAGACTGGGCGGCCCTTGATACGCTCGGCTATGCGCTTCCTCGTTTACGTTGTGTTTCCCGGGCGTCGCGTCGCACAGTGGGGCAAAATCCCGAAAAGCTGGCCGAAAGTCGAAAAAAAAAGTTTTTATTTAGCGAACTTTAAGCATGCAGCCGGGTAGACTGATGTACAAAGTGTTCGATTTCATCGTTATAAAAGGTCCGACGCTTGAATCTGACTACCCGCATAATTTGAAAAGTGAACCATGAGCGAGCAACTTCGGCGCCACTCAAAAGAAGTGAAATACCCATTATTTCAAACACGTGTAAAAGTGATCAGTTTAAAGCAATTTTAACCGTTCCAAATGGACGAAGATCACAATGGTGAGTACAATGTTTACATTTATTTACAAAATATCATAATAAATTTTAAAATTACTTATTTAATAAACATTGATTCAACAAAATTGAGAAATTAATTATTATATATATTTTTTAATTTGAAAAAAAGTTATAAGTTCCACGGAGTTCCGCAACGAAATTTATTAAAATTTCATTCTGTACTATTCATCTATAAGATATTATAAAACCAGCTGCCAATAAGTGCCATTCTGTATTTCGTGCAGGTTCTTGCACAACAGGTTCAAAGTTGCTTTTAACAAATTTACATAACGTTAAGCTTTATTATGACTTTCATGAGTATAAAAATGTATTTATTAAGTTTTTTTTAAGTATTAAATTAATAATCAAAATGTTATTTTCAACTAAGAAATTAAAAACAATTGAGTTGTCATGGAGGGCAATTTTGTTTACACAACACTTGGAATTCTCACCAGCCACCAAAAAGGTAAGTGATATAGATCATATCTATATAAATTAAATCTGTGTCTGTGAGTTAAGTTAATTACTTAAAATAATTAAATAAATAGCCTTGAATGACTTTATTTATTAAATTATAAGTGAATTGTAATTATAATTTCTTTTATACGGTGTGACTTATTATTATTATTTTTTCGGAATGTACGAAGAATTTAAATTTTATGTTGCAGAATCTGCTGACCGAGCCATGGGGAGAGATGATAAAGTTGACTTGAGCCGAAATGAAATTTTTGTTTTGGTAAGAGGCCACTTCAACGCAAACGTGAACGTAGTTTACGAAAAAATTGAAAACTATATGTCCAGTCAACTGAAATGCCGTTTCACACTACCAGACAACGTGAAACCCGTTATACGGAAATTGATGTCCAATTTCAGAAGTAAGTGGCAGGAAGTTAAAAGGACCGAGGACTCTTTTGTCAGAAAGTTTGGTGAGTGGCTAAGCGTCTTTTTTTCTTTACAAGAAAGTGAAAATTGTGAAGAAGCGCCGAAAAGAAAAAGATCTGGTCGCCCTTCTACTGAATTTGATGCTGCCAGTGAAAGAACAAAACGAAACAGGTCAAAGCACTTTAAAACAAATATTTAGTGACGATGACGGAAGTAAAATGGATTCAAATATATTTTTAATTTCAATCGTGCCACTACAGCTCATATATGTTGATGGCAATAATAAAGAAGTTATTGCGTGGAAAAATCCGAGACCCTCGTCACCCAGATTTTGTAGACCTATAAGAATCCAGTTTTTGCACGAAAATACGGAAGCCACTGTCAACGAAACAGATTACATAAAAGAACAAGAAAGTAAACTTAATCCTTTCCAAACTGTAAGTAATCACAAAGAAATAGTTGTAACATACAAACTTGCATAAACAATGATAGATGGAAAAGTTTGTAATGCCATCACGAGTAATTCGTCAACTCAACGTTGCTACCTATGCAAGGCAACATCAAAACAGTTTAACAAGCTTGATGAGATTCTTAAATTGAAAATCAATGAAGAGCATTTGGAAATCGGGATGTCCACGTTACATGCGTGGATAAGATGTTTTGAGTGTTGTTTGCATGTGGCATACAAGCTTCCAATAAAGAAGTGGTGGCATGCTCGAACAGTGGAAGAAAAAAATAAGACGGATACTGCAAAAGAATTAATACAATCAGGATTTTGTAAGCAGTTAGGACTTCTCGTTGACAAACCAAAACCTGGATTCGGTAGCACAAATGATAGCAATACGGCTCGTCGATTTTTTGAAAACGCAACTGTTTTTGCTGCTATAACAGGCGTAGATAAGGATTTAATACATCGATTCCATGTAATATTGCAATCAATTTCGTGTGGCCACGATATTCATTTGATCAATTTCCAGGAATATTCCTTACAAATAGCTCGCCTTATTTGTAGAATTGTACCCGTGGTTCTATATGCCAACTTCAGTGCACAAAATCCTTATTCACGGCAAAGAAATAGTAGCTTCTGCGTTATTGCCAATTGGGCAAATGTCAGAAGATGCCCAAGAATCCTGCAACAAACTTATTAAAAAATATCGACAAGACTTTTCACGGAAATGTAGCAGAGTTAAAACGATGGAAGATGTCTTTTTAAGACTACAAATCTCATCAGATCCGCTTATTTCGAGCTTACGAAAATTGCCACCGAAGACATTGAAATCACTATCTCATGATGCAATACAACTTCTACTACCACCAAAAGGTACTGAGATGCACACATCTTCTTCGGAATCCACAGATGATTCTGAACTTAATTAGTCCTTTTTGCTTCATTGTAAATAATTTCAAGTACTCCGATGTTTTACCGATAAATAAAATTGAATCGCTTTATTTGAAATGATAAATATGCTTCATCTATTACTTACTTCCTAATCATGTAGTTGGATTCCTATCTTCACACTTCCTTTTCTTTTCTAGTCCTCTACATTAGATTCGTAATTTTGATCATTTGCATTTTGTGAAATGTTAATATTAAAAACGTAATCAGCGAGCTCAAAAACCCCTTATACAATGTTTTATGAAAATGGAAACGATTTCATACAATTTATAATTTTTTGTGCTATTATGACGTTCAAATAATAATAAGAAAGCCCAAATACCGTGTTTAAAAAGGTTAATAAATATTGAAACATTATTAGAGCTACTTTAATTTTTAATCCGCCATCTTGGATCCGCCATTTTGTTTTTTTTTTGCAATTTTGACATTAGAATCGTAATCAGCTCGCCCAAAAACCCCATCATACAAAGTTTCATTAAAATTGGATAACGTTATCATATTTCGGCCAGCTTTTTGGGATTTCGCCCCACTGTGCGTCGTCCTCAAATGTTTTGGAATATCGTTCACTGCTATATATAGGTTTGTACACACGGCTTTGTTGCTCTGCAGTTTCATCCCATTGCCTAGATCAGCAGCTCCGAATGTATCTCTCCCTCTCTCTCTCTCTCCCTTGTTAGACCACACTTGGAATATGCTGCGGGTATTTGGGATCCTTATGAGGTAGGCTTGGAGACTGAGTTTAGAACGCGTGCAGCGAAGTTTGGCAAGATACGTTAAAGGCCGTTATGATAATCTCGTTAGTGTTACTGACCTTTTGCAGCAACTGGGATGGGAAACGTTTTCAGACAGTCGCACAGAGGGCTGAAGTCGAAAAAAGCTGGCCAAAAGTCAAAAAGTGATTTTTTCAAGCCAGGAAGCTGAAAATTTGCATAAATATTCTCAAAAGTGCTGTGCATGCGATGACGCAAAGCATTTTCATTAGTACTCAACAATTAGCAATTTGCATGAGGTCAAAGTTGCACAAATTTTGCAAAAATGGTCTACACTCAATTTTCTCACGAAATCTTCAAAATCAAGCCCTTGCTAAGCCTTTATGGGTAAAGAATTGGAATAAAAAGTTATGTGGTTAGATGAAACAGTTTTTTATCTTTGTTTTAATATAGTCTACTAACTTTTTGTCATTATTTACCAAAGATATTAAACAAAATGGCGGACCCTCATTTTCACCATCATGTTAAGATTATATCGGAAAGGTCCGGATTCGGCTCCAGGTCCAGAATAACACGTGTCTTTGGTATCAGAATTCTTCTGCTCAGTCTTCCGCTTCTGTTATTTTCTTTTTTTCTTGGAATTTTCTTTGAAAGTTCTTGGAACTCCTTGAGTTCTTTTGGTAATATGTCCCTTGTGCATAACTTCGGCTATCAGTCTGGTGAGTGTGACGATTTGAAGCCATAATTTTTTACTTTTTTTTGCTACTGTTGGATTCCTGTCCTCCCTGATTGGATACCGGATAACGTCTTTCTCTGCAGTATCCAGCACTATAAGTACTATAAAATTCTTCTTTGAACCGCATAGAATTCAAAATATAATCCCAATGAAATGCTTATATATGGTTTAATCTGTGAAATATATTTCGATCGTGTGATAATTGTCGGCCATCACTCATTGCCCAACAATTACCATTACATTCAGATCTCGTATTTTGACAGCAACAATCAGTTCCCGACAGTGGTATCTTAGGTTCCCGTATTTTGAAAGCAACAATCAATTCCCGACAGTGGTATCTTAGGTTCCCGTATTTTTACAGCAACAATCAGTTCCCGACAGTGGTATCTTAGGTTCCCGTATTTTTACAGCAACAATCAGTTCCCGACAGTGGTATCTTAGGTTCCCGTATTTTGACAGCAACAATCAGTTCCCGACAGTGGTCTCTTAGGTTCCGTATTTTGACTGCAACAATCAGTTCCCGACAGTGGTCTCTTATCTTAGGTTCCCGTTTGGGGCTAACCTTTCCGTTGTACACCGGGATTGTTATGTTAATTCATTCCGTTTGACACGCTGAATACGGAGTGGTCTCCAGCCGGGGTCATCTGATCATTCGTGAGTGGATGCCGGTGTTCTGTGTAGCGTCTACTAGTAAATACCTCTGCGAGGTACTCGTTTATTCCCGTTTGAGAAATGATCACCCGCTGGCTAATTAGTATGCGCGAACGGCCATCTCTCTGCCGTAAATCTCCCCCGACAATCCGAACACGAACACTTATTCCGAATAACAGTGTCATTTCATGTCTTAAGTCCCCTTATTCTCTTCTATGTAGTACATATATATCAATCGAATTGTAAGTTCTTGGAGAGTCCTGCGTATAACTTCCTCCACGGCGGGATAAACTTTAACGTGTTCTGTACAAAACTTTAAACTATTTTCTAATGTCAAATCCTCTTCATTATCAGCAGTCTTCAAACCGAAGAGTGTTTTGTCGCGTCAAAGGAATGCTAAGCATTGGGTTTTTTTTGCAGTGGTTCATTTATTTCTTTTTAAAACTACTTTCTCTCAAGATAGAGAGTTGAAATTTATTTTATCAGATACTCGAAAGAATGAAGTTTCAATTTTTAAAAAAATCGATTCTCCTCTTATGGGATGAGTTATGAAGGAAGTGTGATCCTGAGGAATGCTGGGTAATTCTGCTAGTCTCTAATACTTCTTCGTTTGTCTCCCTAAACATTCGGCTCGCCCTCTCCATCTAGCTCTTTGATCACATTTTTGAATTCTCTAATCAAAGTCAACCATCCGTCAGTGGCGACCATGTTTTTTGGCTTTCACTTCCTAACCTTCAATATCTTAAATGCGCAACTTCTCGCCATTGTATTTCCTTGTTCGTACTTCACGAGGATATTTTAATTTACCTCTGCGTATTTTTTTATGTGTGAATGTATGATGTTGGTTGAGTGCGTTGAACCGCTACGGCATGTCAGAGGAAACTTCCGACAATTGCCTCCCGCGCTAAATCGATTCGGCAGTCGCTTGTTCCAACGTCATCCTATCACCTAGAGGTTTTGATTGTTGTAAAATAGCCCTTTTGTCACGATCGCGTTAACGAAGCAAAACGCAATGTCCACATACACGTATAGAATATTAATATTATAAATTTTAAATTGCACTGCTGTACTGTGGCCTCCTAGGTCACCCGAACTCAATCCTATTGCCTGTTGCTCACGGTAAAATTTTCCATAAAAGAGTTTTATAAAAATTTTTATTGAAAGTTTTATGAATCGTACGTAAAACTTACTTGCTTGCTCACGGTAAAACTATTCATAAAACCGCAATGTCCTGCCATCTATGAGACGTTTTGCGAACACGTGAAGTGATAAATGCAATCTTTTGGATGACTGTTAAGTTAAAAACCGTATGTATTGTTTATTTACTTACTTTCCGATCACACTCAATGGTGCTAAGGCTCTAACGCATTCTTCTAACAAGAAGGATACTGCCTCAACGTTCCATGAACTTCCAGTCATGTTTGCTTACGTTCTCCTTTTTGGGTTTCCCATCGATACGAGATTATTATCGACGTGATGAGCGGAACGTCTCATTGGTTGTTGCATAAAACGGTTTATGGAAATAGGACCTGTCCTATTCCGTAAAACGTTTTATAAAACTAGGTTTTATAAAACGGTTTTATCGTTAGCAAGCTCATTTTTATAAAAGTAGTCGATTTTATAAAACGTTTTACCGAAAATTTTACCGTGAGCAACAGGCATATGGATTATTTCTTTTGGGGCCAAATGAAACAAGCTGTGTATGGCCAGCGGATCAACAGCAGGGAGCAGTTGGTAGACCTAATTCAAGATGCAGCAAATGAAATTAGGAACAATCAAAATATACTGGCTAGAGTGTACGAGTCTCTTCGTGGGCTTTGCGAGAGCTGTATTGCTACGGGAGAGATACATTTTGAACACCTTCTTTAATTATTTTGTTCTGTATTTTATTCATTTAATGAACGATTTATGTATGAAATCATGTATTTCCTTTTATTGATATGAGTAAATGTAGAAGTATCAGCTTGTTTTTGTTTTGAAATCAGTTATGGTTTATTGTTGTATGTGTGCATTAAACTCTCTTTCTCGTTTGGTTTGAAAATCGGTTGACCATTGTTGTAGAGGGTACGGAAATTTTATTGAAACCATATTTTTGTATGTGTGCATTGAATTCTTTGACATTGGTTTGAAAATCTATTGGCCATTTAATTGTTTTATTAGGCATGAAAATTTCGTTGATACTGTTTTATTTGTAAATAAAAGGCGCAACCTTTTCATACTTGCACATTTTTAATACGATTTCTGTGTGCAAAGATATTAAGGATTTAAAATTTTGATTGTCCATCATTTTGAAACGGTGTGTTATAAAATAATTAAATATCGTACGCTAGTTTAAAACATTGCCATTAACAGCTATACAAAATATCAAGTCTTTATCTTAAATATTTTTTTATGTAGCGGGGTTTCCGTGAAAAACGCATACCAACCGACAGCTGAATAACGGTGAGTTTTCGGACACATGTCCAATTGAATTTTTCTCTTATTTTGACCTGCTTAATCATATCCTAAAATATTACAGAGTCATTGCGAAACACCCTGTATTGTATCGTAATGGCTGTGGAAATCCTGTATTTCTGTTTTGCCAAAACCTTAGCTTTGTTTTGAAAGTATTCATTCATTTATGGAGACACAATTCATTCCGAGAAACGGGTGAGGTTAAGGAACTTCCAAGGGATCCGTTGTTGGAGGCGTGAATTTTGAACGGTCTCATTAAAATACAATGGCGGAGTGTTCTAATTGTCGGAGGTGCGATTACCGTTGTCGTAAGTGTGTATTTATACTAATAGGTGGCTGTGCGGTGGCCGGGACACGCGCAGATCAGTCTCGATTGTTGGAATAATCAAACGTTCTATCGTATCGAATCGAATGATAGGTAGATCCTCATTTTTCCACATCGGATTTGATATTCTAAAGGTGGGTTTACTCGTAGCAGTCGACTGCTATAACAGTTGGTACGTGTGAACGCGAACTGCGATGCGAGTAAGAGTCGATAGAGGACTAGGTCGAACGTGATCGACCCGGAATTCGAGCTATTACCAAAATAGAAGGACTTATACTTTCCATCACATTGAAGAGCAATTTATCGCAACACTCGCTAGCGGTTGAGGACGCGCTATTGAAAGCGACCGGGAATTTGGAGAAGTTGACGAGGATTTCTCTGCCAGGAAGTTATCTCTTCAGATTAATCGAAGGATATAGGGATAATGAATGCTTATGAGATGCAAGGAAGAGGGATTATAAAAATAATGATGCCATAAATGCGACTTAAAGACCGATAGGAATCCCCAGTGGCCAAAAAACTTAGACATATGGCCAGTCGCACCTTTGAAGATATTTTATCGTTCCATTGCTGATTCTTTCCAGTTTTGGACCAGTCTGTTAAATAGGGTACCTATACATATTTATTTTAATACATGACATTTTTAACCGATTCTCATTATTGTTACATTACGTAATATCCATTAGAAAACTTTAAAAACCAACCATAGTATGTAATAGAAGGAATATGTCGTGGTCAATACGTAAGAATTCCAACATTCTTCGCCGTCGCAAAGGAGTACCTAGATCTTTGAGGAGAGTTTATTCTAAACTTAGGTCAAACCTCTACAATTTTCCTTTCCTGCTTCTGCCGCTGTCTAACAAGCAGGATTGCGAGAAGAGTTCGTCGCCTTTCTTGCAAAATAGAAGCCATTTTGAAGTGCTTACTGCTGGCGATACGCTGCGATTGTTGTAGAAGTTGGTGTGGACACTTCGCGTCGGTGGCAGTAGCGATGTATCGCGTATCGAACGACTGCTAAAGCAGTCGACTGCTACGTGTAAACCCGCCTTAAGGGAATAAGTGCAGCCTTTTGGATCTGGACTGCATTTTCTTTCGTGTTGTGGACTCGTGTGCTGTAGTAAACAGTTGGGAGTTGATCTCACACATTTGACCGTCATGTTAGAGGAAATATAGAAGTGGGATCAGAGGAGAGACAGACTGTGAGCATTGTAGACTCCTTTCATATTGAAATGAACTCTGATTGTCTCTGAATGTCTGATTATTTTCAGCTCAAATTAATCTACCACTTGCTTTTATTAGGCTTATTAAATGTTCGTACCGAATTGCTTCGTATAGCCTCTTTTTGTTTAGCGTTATTTTTTTAGTAGTAACGGCCTTTTAAAATATCTAGTTTCCTTGAGGCTTTGCGGGTATAGAATTTACCTTGCTTTTACCGAAGCGGAAGGGCTATTTTCGCTTTGAATCGGGTCATGCATAACAATATGGAAATCTAACAGATCAGATGATATATCCTGGGGGAATGTCACGCATAAATAATATTTGTGAAATGTTATCCTTATGAAACACAATTGCTGCAAACTGTCAGTGTAAATATTCTATAATAAACTGATGTAAAAGAGAAAAAAAAAACTTTTTTTTGTTGCATATATTACTTAGTTAAAAATGTTATTTCTTTATAACTCGAGCAGGCGAGGAATCCGGTATTGATTTGAATTCATGGATTGTTCTCTTATTTGTGACTCGAATATGATGCAATTTTTAATATTTTGGAGATTCTATTTCATGATAGTTTGAGAGCATTTGTCTTTATTAAAACAGCGCCAAAGGACAAAGTTGTAGTTTTTTAAAAATATCTCGTGCGCTTAGATAATAAACATTCGTTCAAAACTGCGTTTGATAGCCTCAGGTTAAAGGTGACAGCGATATGCGAGCGGAGTTAAGTTGGTGGGAAGAAAAAAAGGTTTATTTTGCAAACAAAAGACGCGTTAGAATTCGTCCACGCCCTCTCTCTCTATCTCTTTATCTCTCTCTCTCCAATTGTTGTTCATGTACCTAAATTATGCACAGCGGCAATTCGCTTTTTTTCTTTAGACCAATTTTACTGGCCCTTTTTCGGCGCTTTCATCATTGAAAATTACCTTCCTTGTTTAAATCTCTTGTTTAAATACAAATTACAATTTTTTCTCCAACCGTGGCTTTGATTATCGCGTGTGATCTCGTCGCTGCTTTGTATTTAAAATGTTACTCACCTACCTACACACGTGTATGAAGCTTTGGTATCTCTGAGTAATAACTTGGTTTATGTTTTGAAATTCCTATCCCTACTACCGCTGCTCTAATTTTCATCCACTTAGTAATTAAGTTTCAGTGGTGCGCAAAGCAATTAACTAATCAAAACAAACACAGGAGAGGTGGTATGTGCATTCGTATATTTTGTTGGAATTCCATCCAGTACGCATGAATTTGTTGATATTGTACATACCTACCTGTGTGTCGTAGCCATCAGATATTTTATGAGAATGCCTCAGGTTTATTCGCCGTCCACCGTTGGTTTTGTATCCTTTTTATCCATGACGACAGTCGAAAATAAACATCGCAAATGATGTCATGCATGACAGAGAAATGCATGAAATTCAGTTTATGTTTTTTTTGGGTCGCGTTTTTTTTTTCAATTCAGTTGTTTTTTGTGGGAGGTCATTGCATTAGCAAACACGCTTACTTTCCTGGCGTTCATTTTCATTGTGTTCTACTGTTTCCGAAAAAAAGTCAATAACTGAGAAGAATTAGCCTTTCAGCTTCCAATCGAATAGTTTGTCTGTTTTGCTTCCCGGGCAACAGTTGAGGCGTTGAGCGGTGTTAGTTACGTTTTCTCTCACTCAATTATTATCATCGGCGAAAAGGCGAAGTGTGTGGCGTTTAATTTGTACCCTTATTTGGTCATTCCTGGAATATTTTCGGGGGGCCATGTGAAAAACTTATTGTTTTATCAGTGTCCTTAGACTTTTTGAAGTGATAACGTCTTTTGGCCCGTTGGGCACTTATGGCATGGATGGGGAGAAAAAGAGAATACCCTCCAGATGCCTCGTTAGGGAATGACTCGTAATTTTCGTGCGCCAACAATATCGCGGTTATTCCGTCAAAAGCACAACGCGATGAAGAAAGGTAGGACTTATGCTGAGTTGAAGAAAGAAATACTAGAGGTAGAAAGGGCACGGCACGTGTAAGAGTTCGTTGGATATTCTCTGACTTTCATCACAACCTACCTCTAACCGGTAGATTACTGTAATGAATGAATGTTGTATCTCTTGGATGTAGTCTTAATACTTCTTGTTTGTTGTGAGTTTGGACGCCCCCGAACAAAAAGAATCCTCGGAGTGCGAGGTGGCCCAGGGAAAGGAACTGGCCCCCATACCCTGAAATTGTGAAATTCACACGCCTGTGGCTTAGTCCCGGGTGAGCTCTACCCTCAACTATCCAAACCAACCTTCCGGGTTGAATCACTGAGTTAGTGAATATCAAATAGTATCGACATGCTTATGCTACGGTCATTTCTATGGCTATATCTATAATTTTGATTTGAGTGCTTATAACTATCATTTATCTATAACATTACCTTCCAGGAAAACACGCCAAGTCCCGATTTTATAATATCTGGATTAAGTTAACCACGAGATGGCGTTTACTGTACGTTTAATTCTTGTTAAATGAGAGTTTAGTTTTTGTTGAACTCATTAGACTTTCAGGAGCATTACCGATGGGAGTACGTGTTAATTAACTTCGCTTTTCGTGACGAGGAAACATTATTTAACCAGAGGTTATATAACCGGGGCCCCAGGAGTGAGAGACAGACCTACCATAGGAGGCATAAGGTGAAGCAATTTTTTTAAATCCGGTACGTGATTATTCTTTTGTTTCTCTTGATTTGAATGCGACTGGCTCTCTTCCGGTGGATTTTATTGGATCGCGGTAATAATTTTTACTCGGAGAATATTTCGATCGAGCTTCGAATTTCTTCCGAAATGGGTCGCACTTGTGATAATGGCGGAGGAAATGAGATTCCAATTTATTTTCGCATCGATGACATTCGATATTTATTTCTCGCGTATCTTTGAATATTTCTGCGTCGGTAAAAAAAAATCTTTCGGAGATAGCGGAGAAAAACATTATATCTCACACCTGCAGGTCTTTCTCGTCATCAGTCGGAAAAATAATCTTTTGTGAAATGCGATCAAGAGTGGCGAATATCTCTATTTTCACTCCAGTTTTTCAAGTATTTCCACGATGGTACCTCTGATTTTCTTCGACAATTAATTTTACCTGTGATTTTTAAGATGGCCTTCAGTTAACTTTATTGTATTATACACTCTTCTTTCGCCATTTTGTCCTCCATCAAAGTGTCACATATCGTCATTCTGCATCGTTTTTTTGGAAAATTGAGGAATATTATCGAACTATATCTTCCCAAGGAACTAATGTTTTTTAAAATTTTAGTTTGGGTCCCATTTTAATCTGCGTGAAATTTATTGTAAGTATTTACAGATAAATATTTTATAGTTAGGTATAGCGGACCTCATTATCTTCCATTCAATTACTCTGCTACTCAGTCGGTGCATTATAGATTACTTCTGTTATTCTTGGCCCGCTGAATGTGAGAATATTTTCTTTCCTATTGTTGATCCGAAGATAACAATCATTGTTGCGTCATCATGTGGTAATAATTGTTGCGCAATTAATCGCTTAAAGCTGGAACCCAATAACTAATGCGTCGGTGTTACGATGAGCGTTAATTTTGCTTCGTAGAAATTCATTCCGTCTCTCCTCTTGAATTAATTAATTCCCTATAAAAATTGATCCCTTTTCTATATCGCCTCAAAACTTTCACCAACTTGGCCACAACAAATCTGTCAGGAAATAATCAGCAAATCAGGACAATGATCATCAATAATCAGTATCTCTATTCCATCGTAGTAAAGTTGTATTTTGTTGCTATTTTGTTGTTTATTTTTGCAAGTCTCATTTTGTGTTTTTTTATAATTGCAATTTCAATCGACATTGTTGCTATGTGTGTACTATTTTCTTTATAATTTAAAAGAATAAATATTTTTCATCACTTCCTTTTGATCGTAACGGTGGTTTTGGGATAAGAAACCGTCCAGATGCTGAGGAAAAAAATGTCTTTCCACACTTCTCTCTCTTTACTGGTCGATGGAAAAATAATCTTCGATCGCAGGATATGGATGTTTTCATCTTCGTTTGATGTTGGTAGTTTGCACACCGTTCCCAGAATGCGACTGGCTTTCAGCTTGGATTCCAGGTTGGTCATGTTCTGAGTGTACGATCCAGTGAATGAATGGCCTTCGGTGTACGTTTATTCATCTTAACAACTTTTCTCCGCCATTTTGTCCGCTCTCGTAGCATCCCGGATCGCCATATTAAAAAAAAATGTTGTCGTGTTACCTATGTAGCATCGCGTCCTGAATATTTTGTGTCCCATCCTCGTTTCGGAAATGAAACGAATTAATGTTATCGACCTGCGTTTACCCTGTACATCAGTTTTCCCGCTCTACTTGACAGCATTTTGTTTTACGTAAAATTTATTGGAAACAGAAAAAGATTTCGTCACTATGGCGGAACTAATATTCTTTCGTTCTATTAATCTAACTAATATTATTAATTAATTATCACTATTAATCTAATAGTACTCGCACTGTTATCCGTCGCCCGCTATTCTGGAGTGTGTGTTTACTTTTCAGTTGTCGAGCCAATATTAGCAAGCATTGTTACATCGTCATATGACGATAATTGCTGCACAATAATTCGCGGAGCGCTGGAATCTAATATTTCATAAGCCGTTGGTATGATTGGCGTTTTGCTTCATAGGAATTCAAATATTTTTTCTTACATTTTTTTGTTCTGCGCTGGAGTTTGGAAGGTGAACTCCCAGGCGTGGAAGAACAGTACATTACTAGAGCCCTCTCCTGGTTGACGAGAAAATTATTCTCGAAATGTGATCGCAGGCGATTGATTGAATTTTCCTTTTTAATTCGTTTTTTCTTTGTCGTAAAGAATTTCCTGAATCGGACTGGTTTTCAAGTTGACTCAAGGCGGATGTTCTGCGATGTAATTGCAAGGTGACCTTCAATGTAATTTTTTTCATCTTCACACCTTTCCCCCACCAATTTGTCTGTTCGATCTTAGCGATCTAGATCGTCAATTCATTGAAATATACGTTTTTTTTAAATCGTATTGCATTTCGTACAGAATATTGTCCACCTTCTCATGTATGGGAAATTGACGAGAATACTTGAACTGCATTTCTTCACAGAATAAGCGTTCCCGTCATTGTTGGAAATATTTTGGTCTCCATGACATTTATTGGAAACAGAAAATTTTGAAAATTTAAGGGAATGATGTATTGTGTGTACCTGCATTGCTGTTGTTACTTTTCCATTGTTATTCCAATGAAAAAACATTTTTTTACATCTTTATAATGGTAATAATCATTGCGTTGTAATTCGCGGAACGCTAAAGGATAACAGCTAATGTGTCGCTCAGCGGATGCAGTTGCTTCCCAACAATGGAAGAGCGAATGTTTATTTCTACATCAGTAGTTTAGAAATCGCTCGCAAGTACAGTACTTAGCACTTCAAATGTGCAAAAACACGCACTTCTGCGTTTGCAGGGATGCATACCTACTGGATAGGGATAGTTCTCGTTATAGGTACTGTCGATCACGTTTTAAACTTCAACGGAAAATAGACTACCTTCTGTTTCGCATGCGAGTTGAATTTCAGTTCTGTGATTCATATCGCGTAACATCCGTTGAAATCCTGATCACGTGACCGCTTGCTGGGAGTTAAGATCTAAACAACAAATTAATTTACCGAAAGAGGACGTATTGTCAAAAATACTAAATCTTATGTGCACCTGCAGATGTTTCTCGTGTCATAGATTATTTTCGCGAAAAAATTGGACTAATCCTCTCTTAAATGCTTTATAAATGTATAGTTTTATGTTTCATTTCATTAATACTAATTTATAAATTTCAAGAATGATTGTGGAACTCGCGTTGTGCGAACGCCATTAATTTCTGAAATTCGAAAACTTCCAAAATGGATTAGGTTGATGACTTTGGTCATTCATTCTTTTTCGGATATATTCTGGAAGTAAGGTGTAAAAGCATAACGATTGCAGTTCATGTAACAATACACTTCGATACATCGCTACACCTGCCATTCAAGTCGACTTCCTTTGCGTATAAAATTGCCTTGACACATATTTATAGTTCCTGAGCAAAATCGATCGATCTAAGTTCGACTCTCGATTTGATGATGAGCTAATCAATTCATAAATATGGCCGACTTATTGTTGGCCCTCGAACTGTCGCTGCTCTGAACAACGGTGCCGCTACCTGGTGGGAGACCTGAGATCTCTTCATCCAATCTATTCGTCGGCAAAACCTGAGATTCTTCAAGACTATTCACAGTTACTTGTATTGAGTTTTTGGCCTGTTTTTTTACTGTTGGAAATCAATCTCCAGAACTGATATATACGTATATTACTCGTCTACTGGCTGTTATATCTTCTCCGTTGCTATTCCTCGCTGTGTTAATAATCACACGGAATAATTGTGTGTAAAATTTCGTAACAATTTGTTTTTTAGTTGGATAATAATAATAATATAGTTTTATTTTTCACAGATTTACATCCGATCTGAACAATTTGCATTAATCACATTTGAGCTCAAAATACATATAAATCAAAGGATACAGAGGGAGATAGAAGTCATAAGTAAATATATGTACCTTTTTTAATTCATTTGCATTCGACATCCTTGCTTGTGACGTCATTAAGCCCACTCAATGAAACAAACTGCGGTGATTCCATGACAACGTGCTCGAGTCGAGAGTATGGAAGCAAGTTCTTGTGCGAAGGATAATTCCCTCGTATTCCCATTTCAGATACTAGTGAGGAGTACTTCACTGTCTGTATGGTGTGCAGAATGAGTGAATGAAAAGCCTTTTCTTTTTTTTCTCCTACAACGACCCAATTAAAAGTTGGGGGAATTCCATGTGTACTGTGCTATATCCTCGTAATTATCCCTTTGGGATGTACGGGTTTTGACGAAGTAGATACCTACAAAATCCAATGAGCTGTACTTAGTTACGTGGAGTATGTTGCAGTTTGATTCCGTTGGTCCACGGATATATTCATATTTTTCGAAAACTGTGCTTTGGATTATTCGAAAGACCAACATTTGCGATCCAACATTTTTCTTGACTGTTTTTTAGCCTATCTATATTTCTCCTGTGTGAAAGGCAACACTATATTTGTCGATAAAAAAAGAATATAGTTGATTTTTCTGCGATTAGGAGTTTAGTTTCTAATGGGGGTCTTACAGGAAGACAATATAATTAGCTTATGTGAATTAATAGCTGCGAAATTCGATGAATTTACGTCAATTTGCACTTTTTAAGACTTACTTTTGGCAATTTTGATAAGTCCTTGACTTCCTACTTTTCATGATTGGCTAATAAATATTTTCTATTTAAAATTAAGTTCCATGATATTCACTCTATTCAAATAAATAAATGGGTGCATTTTTATTGGGATTAAAAGTTGACTGAGGGACGTGTATTGCAAGGGAACAGTGCTTCCAAGAGTGTCGTAGAGATTCATTATGGAAACTAAGAAGAGAATAGGAAGTAAGAAGATGGGGATTTCTGAGAACGAGTTCCACCCAAGACGGAACATATGTGGAGTTGAATGGCGATTAAGGTAGTTTGAGCGAAAAATCACTTCACCTAGAATTTTATGAATTTGGCCTCATTTTAAAGAAAAAACTATCATATTTCCAATAATATCAAAATATCAACCCCTTGCCAAACTACTTTTCGAGAAATTTGTCTAAAAATGCAAGATGTTTTACATGGGATTAGGTTATAGCTGTGCGCTCCAGAGGGAGAATATAAAAAAAAATTTGGAACTTATAGCACCTAGATTTCGTCAAAAAACTAACGTTGTGTAGATTGCATGTTTTCTCAACTATTTATAAAAAAATAATCTATTACTCACCACAGTAATTTTAACAGAATCGCAAAAAAACCTGCTGTTTGGAAGGGGTTTCAGCCGTACGGCGGGAAAAATGAGTCAAGTTAGAGACTTATGCAGCTTTATTTATTTAATTACTGAAAATTTTAATGATATATAATTACATATTTGCGCCTTTAATATTACAATATTTATTTCATACTACTCACAGACGCTGAAGTAAAAAAATAAAATTATAAAATGGTCTCCATTATGACTAGGGAACTATCTCGCTCAAACCACCCAAAAATAGTAGACATTTAAGTGAAGACTGTCCAAAAACCCGCTTTTCATTCTTTTGAATATACTGAATACAATTATGAGCGCTGCAATGGATACTTTTGTGTGTTCAGATTATTTTTTTTACAGTGTATGAGGTTCCACCGCGACTTATTGAGTCAAGACAAATGCTAACAATACATTTTAAAGTTTTGTTTACTTTGTTTAAAAATCATGCTTTCGGTGACCTACAGAAAAATAAAAATTGAAAAAAAAATTATTGAATATCTTAATTAAGACACAAAAAATGCAGATTAATCCGTGAATATATATTTGTAATGAATACATTTTTTCCTGCCACAGGAGCCGACTTAAGCGCCATTTCTATGCAATTACCGTATTTTTTACTTCAGGTATCGCAGGAATTGGCGAATAACTCACAAAATGAGTTGTTGAGATGCTTAAGTTTCATTTTTTATTTTATTTCTAGGGGAGTTATCCCTTCTCACAAAATGTTTCCCACGAAAATGGCATTTAATATCATCTATATGAAAAATACTATTTTTCCCCGTATTCTTCCCGTTCTCCCATCGAATGCTTTGTAATTTCAAGTTCTATTTGCGAGATGAATAGTGTGGAAAGGTAACAATTTGTTCTTTACGTCAGATCATCGTCATCATCTGAGTGATCTACCGGTTAGAGGTGGGTTATGAATGAAAATCGAAGAATATCCAACACGTGACTCTTACACGTGTCGTGCCCTATCTACATCTAGTGTTTCTTTCTTCATCTCAGCATAAGTCCTACCTTTCTTCATCCCGTCCATAACACCGATTCTCTTCCTTCCCCGCTTCCCCAACATCCTTCCCTCTATCACGGCCTTCAGCAAACCATCTCCCCTCATTACCCATTCCAGCCACCTACCCTGTCTTCCCCTAATCTCATCTATAAGTTTCCTCTCCTCGCCCACCATGTCAAGCACTTCCTCATTTGTCTTCCTTTCCGTCCAACGCACCTTCTCCATCCTCCTCCACACCCACATCTCGAACGCCTTTAGCCTGTTTTCGTCTTCCTTTCTCAAGGTCCACGTTTCTGCCCCATACAACGCCACACTCCATATCAAACTCTTCACCAGCCTCTTTTTTACATTCTTACTTAAGGTCCTCGTCATCAGCTCCCTTCTATTATTGAAGGCTTCCTTCGCTAGCGCTATTCTCCTCCTAATGTCTTTGCTACTATGTCCTGTTCCTTCTATCATGTCAGATAGAGGACAAGTTTTTCTGCAAGTAGACAGAATATGATTAAAGTGACATTTTTAGTCATTTTACGGTTGATCCTAATATTTGCATGATATCACGCGTGAATGCGTTTTTCAAATGCGTACCCTTAAAATGATATCATATAGATATTTGAAATCACTCCTTGTATCCTTTTTCCACATTTTACAACTTTGTGTACAAGTAACGATAAAATCAGCGTAGGATTCGGTCAATTTTTGATTTAGTTATAGTGAGGTTGACGTCATCACGACAATTATTTCACAGGAAATGTTCGGTTGGATTGAGACATGCATTGTGTGGGCAAACATTAGAGACCCCTGTGCCAATGCGCAATTTGCTATGGTCTTTGGCTCAGTTTTACAATGACTGCGGCAAATATTCTTTGAAACTAATTATTTGAGCACCAAGTCCCAGTTCATTAGATACATAAATTGCCCGCTTGCCCTTTGAAATAATGATGTGAACCTTTTTCCAATCAACAATTGGCTGTTGCTTTCAAGCTGATTTTTGTCATGATAAAGCTTTTGGTCATTGTTGTGAGGAAGAGTTTACTGTGATACAATGTATATATCAGCTGTTGGTGTGGAAAAATAATTTTCGTGCTGTCTTGAATCTATAAGTCATGAATCTCCTTTGAATCTAGATTACATCCGTGAATATTTCCTATCTGGACTAGATCCGTGCGGCTAATTATGTAATAAGTACTTATCTTCTCCTGAGGCATTTATGCATGCTTCCAGAAATTCATGTGTGTGTGTGTATAAAATTATATATGTGTATATAATATTATATATATATATATATAATATTATAATAAAGATAATATATATAAATATATAATATAGTAAGATAGTAGTTGATAAAAATATATACACAAGCGAAAGACACAAATTAAAACTTCCAATATTTCGGTGGGATTGGCATCCACCTTTCTCAAGGTAAGGAGTAGGAAGGAATATATATATTTATTTATTTATTTATCTTCCTTTGATATACCTATTAGTTATCTTCGGCGCCATTTTTTCCGTTTTTGTTTCATGAAAATACCAAAGCTAGCTATTTTAATTTAATTTTAACTGATTCTCGTACAATAAAATACTTTTCCCTTTATCTCAGTATAATTGCTATTTTGTTTTCCTCAAAATTAATTCCTGAAGAAATAAAACTATACCTATTACTATATTTCATTTTTTGAGCTGACGTAATTGATGCAGCGTGGCGATGTGATTTAAATTTCCTAATTAGAACTGATCAGCATTGTAACGTATCTATGTATTGTTTCCAGAACACCATTTTTGATCATTTCAACGAATGAATCATTTAAGATCTGAAATATGCATGTTAAAGTTGCCTATAATTGGATAATTTACCACTCAATTCAAACGTAAGATTGATAAAGTAAGTTTTTCGAAAAACTCGGCTAATTTTTAGGGAATCGTTGTGTCATCAAGTGAAAGCAAATTGTTAATTTCCGATTCTCAGAAAACAATGTCGTCATAGTGCAATATGTTATGGTCGCCATCCGTTGCCGGCATTATAGACCTCCTTCATGGAAATTCTATGCTCTAGGTGGCTATATACATTTACGCGAGCAATGGAAAGTTTTTCTGTCGGGACTTTTCAAAGTTATTTTCATCAAATGCCGTTAATATATTAGCGAAACTGTCGATTTTTTAGCTTGGTGTAGTGGGTTGAGTGCAATTAAATTATAATGCTCCAGAGAGGAGTTAATTGGTTTTTTGATATTTAAAAAAAAAGGCTACCTTTGACTGCAATTTAGTTTTTCGTGCCATCCTATTGCACACCGTTCTTTGATATCAATTAAAATTTCCGCTCTTTGCTTGGCTCGTGGCTTCCATGCCAACCGAATTCCTCCTCTTGCCTTTTGAAAGTGACAACATTACCGCCGCAATTACCGATAGCCATTCCACCGCCTCTACTGCTGCCCTCTCGTATTGTCTGCCGAACTGGAAACTCAAGCGTCCTTTTGCGTCGAAATTCCGCGAAAAAAAAACAAAAGTGCAATGTTATTCAGTTGAAATTTCATTTTGGATGTGTGCAGTGAAAGGCTCGTTATTTTTTGAAATTTCCGAGAATTTTCGCATATTTGTGGATCCTACGTATCTGGGTAGTATTTTTTTGAGGAGAATGGGTTTAGTGGTTGGGACATCGGATGCTGAATTTCTCTGGCTAAAGAAGCATTTTCGAAGAGAAGAAAATTGATGAAGGGGCGTCTGAGAAGAGACGTAAAGAAGAGGCTGGTGAAAACTCTAAAATGGAGAGCGTGGCGCTGTATGGGTCAGAAACTTGGTCTATGCGAAGGGAAAATGTGCGTAGATTTGAGGCGTTTGAGATGTGGGTTTGGAGAAGTATGGAGAGGGTGAGCTGGGTGCGAGGAAGACGAACGAGGAGGTATTGGATATGGTCGGAGAGGAGAGTAAGCTTGTGTCAGAGGTTCGGAGAAGGCAGAAGAGATGGATGGAGGAGGTTTTGAGAGGAGAGGGCATGTTGAAGAGAGTGATAGAGGGGAGAACACTGGGGAAGCGTGGAAGAGGAAGAAAGAGGATAGGAATTCTGGACGAAATAAGAGGAGGTAGAATATGTGAGGAAGAAAAGAGGGATCTGATAACGGGCCATCATTAGGAGGGAAAGCGAGACAATGTCTATGAAACTGAGATGCAGGATGGGAATGTCCGAGAACCTATCAATCACCTGGTAGACTACTCGAATGAAAAATGGCCGATAACAATATCGTAACCTCGGATCTGATGGACCCTTGGATGCTGCTGGAATCCAATTTTATATCTACCTGATTGCGAGTACTTTTATGTATGGCATTTACGACTCAACTGTGATTAGGTGACTTATGATACCGATGCACGTAACATGGGGCTATTGGAACTGTTTCCAGATCTTTTCACAAGGATTCTTCTCTATCGTTTTAGTTTTATGACGAACTATGGCTGATAAGTGATATATATAATGATTTTTTTCTGATCTTAATTATTTCACCCGTAAGATCCTCTTTGAGCCAGTGGCATTTATCAATGATTTTAAACTAAAAGTGCAGCGTGGTTTCAAGTAATACGCCTATACTAGGCGTAATTTCATTAGAGCGTTTCCTTTTTATATGTAAACGGCTGGTGTCCTAACATCCCCCGCCACACGCCTATTGAGGCGGCTTGCGGGGTAGCATGTAGATGTAGAGATATGGGGGGCGCCCCCCCCCCCTTGCGGGGCCGCCCGCATTGCCGCCCCCGCCGCCCCCGCCAGTCAGCCCGCACGCTATTCGTTCGTGTCTTTCGTCAGTCGACTCTGAGTCGAGTTATCGAGTAGTTGTACTTTCTTATGTAGCACGCGCGCGCGTCCGCGTCATCGTATTTTATACGTTTCTGTCTGGCACATATATAGCTAACCTACGAGAAAAGTCGCGGCCATTCTAGTGATATCGATACGTTATTCTGTCTGGCATTTGTTCGAGAAAAGTCGCGAATATTCTACTGTTTGAACTTGTTCACACTCCTTAGAAATGTGGAAGCGAACATTCTGGCACCGAATGTTTTCGAAACAACCGAGCTACATGTATAAGCGAAGCAGAGTTGCTGCCAGGCAGTCAGTTTAAAAGCTACAATCGTCGCGATAACTTGCGCCCCCCCCCCCCCCCCCTGAGTTTTTTCTGTATCCGCGACTGGTTGAGGCAGTATCCTTCTTGTTAGAAGAATGCGTTAGAGCCTTAGCACCGTTGAGTGTGATCAGAAAGTAAGTATTTAAACAATACATATAGTTTTTTACAGTCATCCAAAAGAGAGTGCATTTATCACTTCACGTGTTCGCAAAGCGTCTCATAGATGGCAGGACATTGCGGTTTTATAAAATAGTTTTACCACAGTCTATATGAGACTATAGACTGTTGTTTTACGGTGAGTAAGCAAGTACGTTTTACGTACGATTCATAAAAATTTAAATGAAAATTTTTATAAAACTCTTTTTTGGAAAATTTTACCGTGAGCTACAGGCATAAGTTGCGAAGTGTTACAAAATGAAGTTTTATATCTTCGTTATTTTACATTTTGTAACATGGTTGAATGTATAACAGTTCTTCAGAATTCTTTACCCCCAGCATTGAACTTATAAATATAGCCTTAAAATAACAAGTTTCATATTTTTAGGTTGGAATATTTCATAGAATATCATACAAATCGTTAAAAAATTACATTTTTTGATCATTAAAATTCTTTGAAATTAGTTATTATCTGCTTCATCCCTCTCTATCCATCATTTAATTTGCCAAAGCCGCCTCCTTTATTCATTAACTCTGCCCTTTACATTCTCGTTCCTTTCTTTTTTCGTCCATATACATGTTAGCAGACACGATTTGAGCCATCTTAATGGCGTGTGGCAGGAGTTGTAAGGTTTCCAATTTTTTTTGTATTCCATGAGTGAATGAAAGTGAGTAATATAAATTGAATAGTGCTCTTTTTTAACTTCCAGGTATTTTATTTTCATTATTTTCCTGTTTCCACGACTATAGCGAGGAAAAAAGGAATATTTTTATAAACCTCTCAATTATATTTAATATCCTCCATATTTTGCCTTTAGGTTGTATATGGAGGAAACTTAAACATATCTTCGGTTTCAGAGGATACATTCTTGGATACCATTTACATCTTTGCCTTGCTTGCTTGAAGTGTCACTCATTTTTTCAGAGCATTTTTTTGTCGATTGGCAGATGTTTTTATGACTATCTAGTTCTTTAATTTTTTAATATTTTCTCTACATTGAGTTACGCTTACTTGCTGATAATTCTTTTAACATTTTTAAAGGCATTTACTTTTTATTACAATATTTTATGAAACGCAAGTAAATAAAACTACATTCCCATTCCCATAATTATCTTTTTGTACAAATATGGCGGATAGTAAGTATGTATATGTTTTTTTTAATTTTTTTATCAAAATCTTTAACCGTTGGTTTTCAAATATTTTTGCATTTAGTTTAAGTCTCAAAAAAATGTAGTCAAGTTTTTCTATAACCTTTTCATCACATTTGTTTATCATTCAAGAGTAGGTATTCCACACGACTTAGATGGATGAAATTACCCACCCAGTTGATAATGTATTCGGTGTTAATGGCGGTAGGGTAATGTGAGAACTCTTAATTTTAACATAGTGTTGTCATACGAGTTGCTTTATTGCCTTTAATTATACGCGTTGTAGTCGTTCGTTAACGTAACACATTAAACTACTTGCTGTCTAGTCATTCGTTTCCATTTTGCTCTTATGCATTCATTTGAATTGTTGTTGTCCCGGATGTTGATGTCGCTAAGCACCCGTTTCGTGCGCAGCCGACAGAATCCTCTCTATTATGACGTAGATATTTGAGGATAGCAACCAAGCTCTTTTAGGGATTATGACTACTAGTTACATTAGCGGAATCTGTTAAAGTCAGTATTGATATATGTTATTGAGTGCAGCATCATCTGCAACTAATAATGGCTTTGATGATTAGTCTCCTACCACGTAACCGATATAATTATATCCATTTCAATAATGTTTCGTACTTTTTTACTCTTTTTATTTTTTAAAAAAAGCACAACGCGTTTCAAAAACTTGTAAACAAACTACTACACCTGCCGATGCAAGAAATTGGTGAAATGCGTTGTGTTTAAAAAAAAATAAAAAATGTAGAAAAGTACAAAACATTATTGAACTGGATAAAAAAAAAGTTTACGAAGCAGAGCCTTAAGCTGTGGATTTTACGATATAGTGATTGTTAAGCCTTACTTTTTGTTGTTTCTTGTAATTTTCCTGCTGCATTCCACATCGTTGGTCTTCTCCAGTAATTATTCCCATTTCTTGCTGATTCAGCTAGTTTTCAGAAGGCATTAACGTCTCAGGAGTATGCCCAATAAGTTTATCTTCTTCAGAATTTTCTTTATAATTTCTTTTTCTCCAATTTTTCTTTGACCTTCTTCGTTGGACATTCTCTCTGTTCATTCTTTCAGTTTTAGTCATTCATCATTCATAGATAACTCCTTTTTTTGCAATTATTTCAATATTCTTTCTATTTCGGCTTTTATTTTTCGAGCCTTATCATCGCATTAGAGGTGGTCCAGCTCTTTTCCTTGCTTCGAAGCTTTTTTTCCGTGTTTTTTTGAAAGCTATTAGCTACCCTCTTCTCCTTCTGATCGATTTAAATACTCAGAATATTCATCCATTTGAGAAACTTTTCATATAATACGTATTATTATTAGTATTATGCCAATAATTTGCGAAATGAGTTGAATTATACATTTTTTCAAGTTTTATTGATAACCCTACAAATGCTGCATGGGAAGTCTTAGGTAGGGTGTGTGGAGTAAAGCATAGGGATTGGAAATTTAAATCCAGAATCGATTTTCGATTAGTCGACTTTCGAATTTGGTTTTTAAAATCGATTTTCTAAAAATTCGATTTTTGGTCCAAAATAATCGAAAAATCGAAATCGATATTTTAAAATAGTAAAGTATTTGTCTGCTGAAATACGGATGTGCTGTTGTAACAAAATGCAAAATATGGGTTAGTGGAAGCACTAGGGACAAGAACTGAATACGGTTAAATTTATTAATACAATATATTATTTTAAAGATATTAATAAGGTATGCAGGGAAGTAATAATCCATACCAGATAATTACATATAGTTTAGTAGCAATAAGAATTGTACCTGCATTGAAAAGTGGGCATACCTACCACAAAATGAAAAACAGAATTTTATTTATTTCTTGTTTGCAAAGCCGTGGAACCAGTGTTCCTCAGGGATGGAGTTTAAAAAAAACTAACTTATTTATATGTTTTCCGGATAATCGATTTCGCACCTGTGTTGCAATTAACCCGGCGAGAGAAAATAGTCGCTCACACGGAACGGTAGAGGAAACTATAGATAAAATCCTACTGGCTAGTTTGTATACGTGGGGATATTCTCCCTTAATCTTCTTCCAGGCTTGTAGTGGATTGGGGTTGGACCTGCGGTCGACTTGAGGGCGGTTTACGAACTGGCGCAGCTCGATTGGCAAAATTAAAATGCCGTAGCAAGCTAAAAATCGAAAATCGATCGGCTAGAATCGATTTTGATCGATTATTCTAAACAAAAAGTCGACTTCGATTAAATCGAAAATCGGAGTGTGATAATCGATTTTCGATTAAAATCGAAATCGATTTTCCAATCCCTAGTAAGGAGAATGCTGGGAAAGGTTGTGGAACAGGGTGAAGGAGAAGAATTGGAATCTCTTTCAATACGAAATGGGGCAAAAGATAAGAAGAATTTAAAAGGGATATGGTGTTGGAAAGTACATACCTACATTGTTTTATCTTGGAAACTTTTAGGAAACGTTTACGGGGAAATTATTATAGACAAGGTTGTTCATAGGACTGATAAGTATTAGTTAGAACACCCATGATATGATTATCTATTAACATTCAAAGCAATATTTGTGAAACGGCCGGAATAAATTTTAAAAGAAGTATTCATTTACTTTGGCTCACAGTTTTGTAAACACTTGAGAATACTTTGATTTCTGATTTCTAATTTTGTCAGCTGAGTATAAAATGGGAGAGTTAATGATATTTCACTTTTTTTTACAGTGATAGCAAATAATTGAGAATACAGGGTGATAGCGTAGCAATTAAAAAGTGGATTGTGAAAAAAACTGACGCCGACAAAACATTTAGATTTAGCACGAAAGAACTGAACATATGCATTCATATTTATAGAATGTACATAAAAATGCTGAACTGGGCAATGAAAATGCTAAACTAAAAATGTTCCTTTTTTAAAATTCCTGAATTATATAAAACATCACCCTGTCTATGAGTAGATATCTCTTCCTACCGAGCAACACTATGTCATGATAAATGCCTGTAGTACCTAAATTGTCAATGCTATAGAAATAATCGCTCCACAATATCAGCGAAGCTAGGCATGACACCGATATTTCAAATTTTTTGTAGATGCTAATGAAATGACAAAAATTGATCTTTTAAAAAACTGAAAAAAAGTTTTAAAAAAATGCACACTCATCGTCTTGCAGATTTTTACCGCCATATTACCACCCACCGATTTATAACCAACATTCTTAAAATTTATATACGAAAAAAAAAGAAGAAAAAAAAACAATATTTTCGATTTTCCAAGATTTTCATAAAAAATTAATTGTCTCTTAAACAATCAAAAAAATACACAGACTTTTGGGGCATGGGGAAATTTTAGAATTATTTTTTAAATTCTATTCCCCAGACCAGTTAGAGTTAAACAATTGTAATTGACTTTGAATCAAGCTACACTCGCGCGAACCAACATCCGTGAATATTTGCGGTGTCTGTGAAGGCACTCGTATATGAAACTAAAGCAAGTTGGACTTGATTAAGATCCCTTTAAGCGGTTTTATGGCTGGGATAGCTGCTTGCTTGCTAGCTAGCGAGGAGGTAATTTTGATGGGGCTTCACGTCCATTCTTAATTAGCGTGCTGGTACCAACTCCTCGCAGAAATTGCCTCACGAAGGTAATGGCGGCTAAGTTAATGGTAGGCATCTCATCCTGCGCATAATTTCGGATACCATCTCACATGGCAATTAGGGTCAATTATAATTTTGTTTTTTTACTCTGGCTGGTCTGGTGATTTAAAAAATAATAATAATGCTAATATTCCCCATGCCCCAAATCAGTTTAAGTACTTAACTATTTGATTGTTTGAGAGACTTTTAATTTACATGAAAATCTAGGAAAATCGGAAATAATGTTTTCTTCTTTTTTTTCGTTTTAAATTTTAAGAGAATTGTTTTTAATTCGGTAGGCGGTAATATGGCGGTCAAAAATCTGAAAAACCATGAGTGTACATTTTTAAAAATTTTGTTTCAGCTTTTTAAAAGATCAATTTTTCTCATTTTATTAACATCTACAAAACATTTGAAACATCGGTCATGCCTCGCTTCGCTGATATTGTGGGGAAATTATTTCTATTGCATTGACAAATAAGGTACTACAGGCTGTGCATTTATCATCGAATAGTTTTGCTTTGGAAGAAGAGATATTTACATATAGACAGGTTAATGTTTTATGTAATTCAGGAATTTTAAAAAGGAAAATTTTTAATTGCTGTTTTTTTCTCATTCAGCATTATATATATATATATATATATATATATATATATATATATATATATATATATATATATATATATATAAATTCAAACTTACAGGAGGTAGGAGAAATAGGAAAAGATAAAGAATTCGTTCTTACGGAACGTTTCGAACCAGTTGGTCCTTCGTCAGCTCTAGAAGTCAGCTGACGAAGGACCAACTGGTTCGAAACGTTCCGTAAGAACGAATTCTTTATCTTTTCCTATTTCTCCTACCTCCTGTAAGTTTGAATTTATATATTTGTGGCCAATTGGCGAAAACTTCCAAAGATTATATATATATATATATATATATATATATATATAATGCTGAATATTTCTAAAAATATTTTTTCTGTCTGGATTCGACACATTTTCATCTTCCCCACCAAACCCTGTGTTCGTCCTTTTATGTGTTCCTATCCATTTCCATTTCCTTTGTCTGTATGAATTTATTCGCGCCTTTGAGCGTCATGTTTTCGAATGATTGAGTATATATATATATATATATATATATATTTTTTTTATGAATATGTACAGTTCTTTCGTGCTAAATACAATTTTTTGACGGCGCGGCGTCACTTTTCGTCACAATCCACAATATTATTACTAAGCTATCACCCTGTATTCGCGATTAGCTATTAATGTAAAAAAAGCGAAATATCAGAAACTCTCCCATTTTTATATTCAGCGGACAAAGTTAGCAATCAGAAATCCAGAAGTATTCTCAAGTGTTCGCCAATATTTCGAATGCACGAGATGAGAGATTTTGACAATTTGCCAGCTGTGCCAATTCGAGAGCAGCGACATGACGGATGTGCTTTCAAGTCTCGCATTTATCACTCACTAATCACAACTTCCGACTCCATTATGATCTCACATTCATGGCGGTTAGATAGGGCGCGCACACTTCTGGATTGAAAATCGAGTCAAGTTATACTTCTGAGTGCGTCCATGATTAATGACTTCTGGAACGGTGGCAAACATTAACGGCAGATATGGCTGCCGGCAACAATCGGAGAAAATTCTCAGACGAAATGTTGAACTTTTTGGGAACTATCGCGTGGGGCTTGTTGAAGAGGTTGGGTGGTTTCACTCAAGTTAAGAGAATTCGACGAAACTTGCTGGAAGTATTACTTATGTTGTCTTTAATCCACCTGATTTTTTTCAGAATTATTTACCCCAGATTACTTAAGATATTAGATCGAGAAGAAGGCAAAAAAAATATCATGGGTTCTTAATGGGAACACAAGGTACGAGTAGCTTAATTCATCAAAAAGAACCTTTTTCTAGTTAAAATAATAAAAATTAAGTATTTCAAATGATTTTCATACATTATTCTATTGATGATATAAATTAATTTTGTTTTTCTTATTCTTTACTAGAAAACGTTCTTTTCGATGAATAAAGCTAAGTAGTCGCACCTCGCTTTCCCATGAGAACCCATGTAGTTTCATGCCCACTTCCACATCAAATATCCTTAGAAATCTGCGGTAAATAATTTTGAAAAAATTCAGGTAGCTTAAGGAAAACATAATTAATGCTTCCAGCAAGTTTCGTCGAATTCCCTTAAGTTGAGTGAAACCACCTAACGTCCTCAAAACGAAAAATGATACACTAAAATGATTTGTTTGACGGAAAATAATGAATAATATTAATGGTTTTAAGGCGTAACATTGTGGAACATAGTCACAGAAATGACGAAAAAAATATCGTAGTTCGTAGTTGTAATATTCCACACTAAAATGTTTATAGCCGACCCAGGTTTCGACTGCACAATAATCTTTATCAAGGTCAATTGATAGTGATTGTTGTGCTGTCGAAACCTGGGTCGGCTATAAACATTTTTAGTGTGGAATATACTAAGATATTTTTTTTCGTCATGTCTGGAAAAGGATGACGTTAATACGATATTGAAGTGGTCGTTTTATTTCACTCCGACAAATATCAATCGCACGACGGCATTGGCTGATTCTTAAATTCGCAAACAATAGTGTTTGGGAGAAAACTCTTCAGAGTGTAATAATTTAAGTTGACATCGTTTTTCTGCAGAAGTAAAGTGCTTAAAAGAGTTTCGTGATGTTTCTGTTCAAGAGCAGTTAATGATGATATATATGGTACGTCACTCTCTACGAAAACGCTTAGCTAGCGTTTTTTCAACATCCTTACTTGAGGTTCCCGACATCAGCTCTTAGTTGGTGCACATCTTTTACGGTCACCAATCCTTCTCACAATGTCCTTACCAATAATTCCGTTGTATTCTCAGAAACTGTATTTGGTCCAAGTGATTTATTAACTGATTCTCCCCACCTGCAGTTTTATGCTGCACTTTATGCCTCTACGGCTTACTTAATTTCGGTTCGGTAAACTTAGTTCCGTCTACTTCGGATTTATTTTTTGGAAAAAATTGGAATACTTCAACAGTCATTTTTGAAAATGTTATAAAATTTCTGGGGTATCTTCTGTTTATTTCCGAGAATAATTGTCTCTAAACTCTACTTTTCCTTTTCTTTCCAGGTATGTGGAGCTTCTTCAACCCTGCAGTAGTTGTAACCCGTTTTACGTACGTAAGTTGATTGTAAACTGACGTTGAAAGATACCATTTCTGTTCCTATCAACCTTTGTGCGTATTTTTTTTATAATTATGGCGTGTTTTATGTGTAAATTGCATGTATTTGGCCGCTGTGGGTCACTTCTGTCTACCGTCTTCGTATGTCTTATAAACTCACATCTAATATTTGGTTGAATTTGTGTGTTGGCAATGTATCATCTATTTATATGCCTTATGGATGTTATCCTCCAGTTATCCAAGCTGAATCTATTCTCTTGTTAAGGCCGTTTTACGCGGGGCACGAAATTGCACAACTTCAAACTGCATGTTTTTCTCGATCGGGCGTGCAATAATTTTCGATTTAGAGCAGGGGCTATTTTTGCCATCTCGCGTTCATGCATTCGCGCATGCGTTCTTGCAATTCACGGCTTCACACGATGCAATTTTAAATGCACGTTCGTACGTATGCACATCAGATTGTGCAATTACGTGCGCCCCCGTGTAAAACGTCCTTTACTTAATAGTCGAGCTAACGGTTGCTTTTAAGGTAGTTGAGCGAAATATCACATCACCTAGAATTTGATGAATTTGGTCTCATTTTAAAGAAAAAAACTCATATTTCCAATGATGTCTCAAAATATAAAATCCTTGTCGAACTACTTTTCGAGAAATTTGCCTGAAAATATATAAGCTGTTTTACATGGGACATTCTGTTTACGCATATGTACCCGTGTAATCGGGGGGGCATTGTTGTCTCCTTTCATCCGTTATTTTTTGAATTAGGGGTTTCCATTCCCTGCTTAGGATGTACCCAGAGTCCCGATTTAAGGTATTATTTATTTTCCAGTCTGATTTCAATG
Source organism: Pyrrhosoma nymphula (assembly GCA_963573305.1). NCBI lineage: Eukaryota > Metazoa > Arthropoda > Insecta > Odonata > Coenagrionidae > Pyrrhosoma > Pyrrhosoma nymphula. Next base: position 29,552,046 of record OY754333.1, read on the forward strand.
GCTTCTTTTAGTATACGCTACCAATACCCTTTGGCTATGATAATACCCTTTGACATCTAATTAATTTATATGTGTAAAACTCGTCGAGAAAGAATAAAATCTTATGTCCTGATTGAAGTTATTTTCATCCTTGCCTGTGTGAAATAATAATTGGAAATAGTGGCAGGGACTGAGAGATTATGTTTGAAGATGGTACCCGTCTTATCTCTTTGAGTGGTTGGTCCTTTTCTGCGAATTGAAACCGACTTGCTACTTATTAAGGTAGAACCTGCGCTTCGAAGTACTGCTTTCATTGCATTGATGAACTCGATAGAAACAAGATAAAATGGCCGAAGATGTTATTAATAATAATTGAAAATAATTTTCAATCAATCAACATGGCTGTACAGTACATGAGTTTTCTTCAAGATGAAGTAATCCTGTCATATGAAGAATGGCTTTTATATTGACGCCATTTCTCAGAGGAATTTAAAAACTTTCTCTGGAACTGCAGTAAATCTGCATAATTATAAAATTCGGGATGAATTAAAACAACAGAACTAGTGAGTGCTTTTGCTCTTTTAATGTAAACGTAATTAAAACAAATATATTATATATAATTGCTGACGATGAACTCGACAACACTGTATAGCTGGTCTGCATATCATAGTTTCACTCCGGTCCGGCACCTTTGTTTGTTTGCATAGTTTCACTCCAATGTTTTTGTTTACTCCTCGAACATAGTTGCCAAGTGTGTTTCAATATGGCGGCTACGGAACGAAGGTAAGACTCTTCATCGCTTTTCAAATATAAATATCTACATTAAATCGCCGATAAGGTAACCTGAAAAAAATTCATTGTATCCGTTGATTATTTAGTCACCATATGATCGTTTTTGAGGTTGCCTAGTCGAGGAAAATCTCGAGAAGTAAAATGTTGAAGTGAGGGACGACACCATTCCGCCATAAGAGCAATGTAATTTGAGGCTGAAAATTACGATTTTCAAATCCTGTTATCAGCGCTAAATGGCCGATTACTCCCAATTATTTTTTCACAGATCGACTAAGGGATAATGTCTCTGCAACATATGAAAATATCAGGGCATGTTATCGAAGGTGCTTGTAGTAGAGGTTCTACCTTAAATGATTTCCGGGTACCTTCCTATATATGCTTGTCACCAACAGCACTCCCCCTATATGACGTCACCCAGACGCGAATCCTTTATGACGTCAAATCTTCTCTCCATTTCTGCGAAGACACTCCTTCTTATTTGAGTGCCGTGAAACTTCTCCCCTATACCCGCTCTTATATATCTATCTCACTGATTCGCTCCATGTATGCGAATGCATATTTTAGGCGGATTTGAATTTATTGCTGCGTGTTTACGAGGTAGCTGTTTGTCGATGGAGAAGAAAATTATGAGCATTCATGACAGATGAATGCAAGAGAGCGTGTGTGGAACTTACGCGTAAAAATAAAAATGTTTTTGTGTTTAAGGCGTTTCCACCGTAAAATGACTTAAATGTTATTTAATCATATTCTGTCTACTTGTAGAAAATGTTGTCCTCTATCTGATATGAACAACAAAATAATACCTTTCCACGCTATTTAATTCTATAATTGAACTTGAACTTACATGGTGTTCAATGGGGGAATGAGAGAAACACGGGGAAAAATAGTATTTTTCCGTAAAATACAAATGCCATTTTCGTGGAAAACTGTCTCTGAGAAGGAAATAATCCAGAGAAATTGAATAAAAATGAAATAAAGGCATCTTACCAACATATTGTTTTAGTTATTGATGAATTAATGCCGTCTTTGAAGTAAAAAAGCGGTAATTCGTAGGAAATGGCGCAGCAGTCGGCTCCTAAGGCTGGAAAAAAGTGATAATTTAAAATACATTCGTGGAATAATCTGTATATTTTGTATCTTACTTTTGGGTTTCTATAGGTAACGCATTGCATCAGTGAAAGCAGGATTATTTGGACAAAATATAAAAAATGTGGAATTTAGTATTTGTTTTGACTCACACAGTCGCGGCGGAACCTCCTTTACCAATCTTTAAGATGTTTCTCTCGCTCTTAACGGGATAGATTGTTTTGATACGAACTAGTGTTGTAATTTGTTTACATACTTGGTGATTTTAGGTGTTAGTTAATGCCGTATCTTCTTCTTTTGCGTCGCCTTGGTTTATGCTGTGTTGTGTTTTAATTAGAAATGTTCGGTTGGACTGAGGGATTCGGTCGGAGTTGTTATTTCGAAGAGCAAACAGTTTCTCCGCGATTCAGTAGAGGACCTTTCCTCCAATTACGTCGGTAAATGATAGCGTTGGGATTCGCCATGTCAAGTGACAAAAGCGTAGCAAATGAACCATGGCGCAGCGTTGCTACGGACTGTTTAAACATGGCGTTCGAGTACTTTTGATCGAGTTTACGTTTCGAGGCGATTGCACGGGCGTCCATTTTTTGCACGAGCGAAGCAAATTGGATAGTTAGCCGGGAATGGAGCGATGTTGGGAAAGGTCTGAGATGGGTGATGTCAAAGAAATCATCCGTATCTGAAAGAAAACTAATACGAGAGGTACTGGAGTTAGAGTAAGTTTCGTTTGTTTACTTCGCTAATTAAGGAGGTTCCGCCGCGACTGTTTGAGTCAAAACAAATACTAAATTCCACATTTTTTTAAATTTTGTCCAAAAAATCTTGCTTTATCTTATGAAATGCGTTACCTATAGAAACCCAAAAGTAAAGTAGAAAACAATGCAGATTATTCCACGAATGTATTTTAAATGGGCACTTTTTTCCAGCCATAGGAGCCGACTGCAGTGCAATTTCCTACGAATTACCGCATTTTGACTTCAATTACGGAATTAATTCATCAATAAATAGAAAAATAAGGTGGTAAGATGCCTATATTTTATATTTATTAAATTTTTCTGGATTATTGCCTTCATATAAATAGTTTTCCGCGAAAATGGCATTTATATTTTATGAAAAAATATTATTTTCCCCCTTGTTTCTCTCATTCCCCCATTGAACACAATGTAATTTCAAGTTCAATTATAGAATAAAATAGCGTGGAAAGGTATTGTTTTGTTGTTCATATAAGATTTAGGACAAGTTTTTTTTACAAGTAGACAGAATTGGAATAAAATTACATTGAAGTCATTTTACGGTGGAACCACCTTAAGGCCGCTGATGCACGAACCCAAACTGAGTAGGAACTAGATCTATGTATTTATGGAATACTAGCTGAATTATTATTCCCGGAGTTGCTCGGGATCAAACTTCCTTCACAACTCATCATGTAAGAGGAGAATCGATTGAAAAAATTATAAACTTCATTTTTTCGGGTATCTGATAAAATAAATTTTAATTCTATATTTTGAGTGAAAGTAGTTTTAAATAGCAAAAATATGAACCACTGCACAACACCGAATGCTTAGCATACGCTTAACTAAGCAAAATTAGATTTAAATATGTTTTAAACAAGGAGGTTAGAAAAGAAATGGTGGCGACATACCACTTGATTCTTGAAGCCAATAGAGTATTTGCGTAAGTGAGGTATTTTGTTGAAATTTATTATAGTGAGTAGTGTTTGGTTTCGAAATGCCACGTACGAAATACCAAGGTATAATTCCAACTAATTAATTTAAAAAATAGCTTTTAATATGCATTGTTTTAGCATCGAAATTGCCTAGGTCTAAACGCCCAAACATTGGTTCTTCGTAGTGTGACGTCATCTCCCATATTAGCAGAAGCGAAATAGCCTAGCTGTGCGTTGAGAGTGAAATAGTATTTGCCTTTTCGAAGTTATTTCGATATTTGCTAATTAATAGCTAAAGTTTCGTCCGCACGCTAAGACTACACAGTCACACAATCTCCAAATCAACAAATGGTCGACTATGGGAGATGACGTCAGAGCCTACAAAACATAGCGGACCAGTGTTTCGGCGCAATAATAATTTATTAGATTTTATTAGCTAATAAAAAATTAACGAAAAGCCTCTCGAGCGTCAGAATGAAAATTTAGTGTCTAAAGTATCGATAGATTTTTTAGATGTCACTTCCCAAAAGTGTGCAAATACTCTATTCCGCCATTGCAGGCAGCACCGTTTAGACCTTCCTTTGGCTTACGTGTCTGGCGGTCGCGTTCGATTTTTGTCAAATCTAAGTTAAAAACCACAGACCAGGCGATGTTTTGTGACTGGTTTGGCAACACCTACTCGGCACAAAATCCTTCCCAAGCACCCCTATTCTTGCTTCACTTTCGCCCATGAGCGTTCACGGTCATGCCCCCTCCATTTCATTTTAACCTCCTTGGTTTAAAGACAAAAATGTGGTTGTCAAGGAAATATGCTATTGTTGATTTCAGAGAAATATGTGCGTTTTTGCAGCTATAAACGCGATTTTCAGACAAATGCGGATTGAAAAAGATAATTGATTGAAAGAATTATGAATTTCAATCTTTCAGCCATTTGATTTTTAAAAAATTCAAACCCTCTATCTTGAGCGGAAGTAATTTTAAAAAGCAAAAAATTATACCACTGCACACAAAACCCAATACGTAGCGAAACAAAGGGCCAAAGCGATCTTTTGTTGGACTTTTCGGGGCCCTGAGGTCTTTTTAGAGACATCGAAAGGTCCGTGGTTCGATCCCCGGCCTAGTCGAATTTTTTTCACTGTGAATCGGCCATTATTCTATCTTCACACCACCATTGGACTTCACAATTTTGTGTGTTTGCTATCCTCTTTCTTTCACCCTCTGTTTGAACGAAAAGAAATAGATATATATACCCAATAAGGAGTCACAGGCGTGACAAGTAAAAACATAGTGACACAAACAAAAGAAACTCACACGAATGGTTGTTTAATTTTCGACAGCAATCAACTGTCTTCTTCCGAACTGGAGAGAGTACTGGATGCAGATGTGGGTAAGGAGAGAAGAAAGAAGAAAGGAGAGGAGGGGCAGGCAGGGGAGGGCAGGTTGGGCCAGGCTGAGATAGGAAACATGTAACTAAAATTGGACGAAGACACTGGTGATGTGGAAGATGGTAAAGCCGAGAAATCAGAGGGTAAAAATGTGCCGTGGCACATTTTTACCCTTTTAGGTTAGAGCACTCGGCGCGAAATCGGGAGGGAGGTTCCGGGTTCGAGTCCCGGCCACGGCACATTTTTACCCTCTGATTTCTCGGCTTTACCATCTTCCACATCACCAGTGTCTTCGTCCAATTTTAGTTACATGTTTCCTATCTCTTTCTTTCAACTTCTGTTCAAATTATTATATATATATATATATATATACATGCATAAATAAAACAGTGATACACTAAACAAACACAGAAACACGCAAAAAGGACACTCACAAAAGAAAACTTGTACGTTTCGACGTCAGGACGCCATCGTCAGCGGTAGAGGAATGATGAGTCCGCTCATCATTCCTCTACCGCTGACGATGGCGTCCTGACGTCGAAACGTACAAGTTTTCTTTTGTGAGTGTCCTTTTTGCGTGTTTCTGTGTTTGTTTAGTGTATCACTGTTTTATTTATGCATGTGCATCGTCGCCGAGAGCGATTTTCTACCAAGACATTATATATATATATATATATATATATATATATATATATATATATATATATATATATATATATATATATAATTATCGCCTAAATAAGTCCTTGCACCTTATACTTAAACGCAAAGATGCAATCATACGTTGTAGCACTATTAGTATGGCAAAAGTGAATCTGGGGTTTCAATTGAAGCAAAAATTCAAGCTTTCTTTTCGTTCGCGAACGGAAATTTCTTATTCATTGCTTTCTCTGAATCACGCCCTCTTTTAACTGCTTCGCAATTGTTATCTTGCGCGTGGTGACCTGCTTTCTAGAGGCGGCCAGCGATATAACCTCATTGCGGTCGGAATATGTATGTACACGTCTAAAAATACAAGCGTTATTCCTTTTCGCGATGGTAAGTATTTCTACTCCTTTATTGTCTAAGATGCCAAATACATACCTACCGCAGTTTTCGGTTCGGACATTTTAATATACGGGATGGAAAATTAGGCGTTGACATTCCGCCTGTCGTAGGTGAATTTATTCCCGAAATTATCGTTAACGCTGTTCATGTATGCATGCGTTTTGACCCATGATGACTGTGACTTCTTTTTGTAGTTAAAAAAAAAGCATACATATAAGCACGTAATCCAATTCATGATTAGCTAAAATTCACCATTGCCAAGTTACGTAAAGAGGTTGCTTGAAAGGCATTAGAATAGTCTTAGAATGTGATTATTTTTAAACTCTCTGCCGATCATTTCCGGCTTTGAATTAGCATTTATTAGGACATCGTAACTTTGCCAACCACCTATTCGCGGCATTATACCTGATCGAGTTTCATGTTGACATGTTGGATATAATGTAACCCATCGTTGTAATGTAATGGAACAGGCAATAGTGGCATAATTATGGAGATACACTGCCTTCATCTACATCTACATACTACCCCGCAAGCCGCCTCAATAGGCGTGTGGCGGGGGGTGTTAGGACACCAGCAGTTTACATATAAAAAGGAAACGCTCTAATGAAATTACGCCTAGCATTTATTGAAGTCCCTTATTGCTCGGGGGAAAAACGAATTCCCATACCTATCCGTTCGCAAAATATCTCTCTTAATTTATCGTATCTGTCGGACCTGGAAATATAGTGGGGTTCTAATATGATGTTCTCCGTGTCGCTCTGAAAGATATCTATTCCTAATTGCTCAAGTAATCTAAGCCTAGCGCGCAGCCTTATTGATAGGTGTTAGAAATCTTCCTTTTCTTGCACTAATAATTACAAAAAAATATATATCCGGAAACTAACCCACAAAAAAACACCTCGCTAATTGTCCCTTCGTATAGGTTATAGAAAGAGAAAAGAATGTACAAGTCTTCTGGGTGTAAAGCCCTTTAATGTGTAAAATATTAAAGGACACTGCAATTGTTGTCGTGGTGAAAATATGGTGTTATGAATGCCCTTTTTTAATATTTCACATCGAGAATTTGAAAGACACGTACTGATTACTATCCAATACAGAATAACATTAAATATAGAATATAAAGGAATATATCTGTGGTAAGATGACTAAATATGATATATTATGTTTCACAAATTTTACAGGGAGCAATTTAAATAGTAAGAAGGCTCTGAAAAATCAGAATCTCAAAGTTTAGGTAATACCTTTTCGTAATAGATGTATAAAACTGTTGTTATTATATTTTTTTTAACTTTCCAAATCCAACTGCACTACGATTCCAACGGTATGCATAACTCAATTTTGCAACAAAAAAAAACGGACATATCATATTTAGGCCACACACCATGATGAATACAATTTTCTCTGGGTAAAAAAGCAGTGCAATGCACAGTAAAATATTTACATGGTTAATTTGAACTATACATATCAAATATAGAATACCCTTCAAATATTGAATACAGAAAAAAACATAAAAATTGTTTTAACTAATACAGAGACGCAGATGCCGTGAATACAAGATGTATCTCACATCTAGCGGCAGTCAACACACCAACGCCATGTTTATACTGTGGGCCGTCAGACGAAGTAAAATATCTGGGTAAAAGTAAAGTATAAGTACGAAGTAAAGTATCCTTAACTTCGAAACCTATCGTGGAGAACATACATATAAAACATTTGCGGCACAGCCTTAAAGAAACTAAGATTTATCAAGAGTATAGTGGGAAGGTCAACTAGGACAACATACTAGGACAGGCTAGTCGCAAATTGGGATATATTTAAAGAATATTAGGAAAATGCGACGAGAAGCTTAAAGAGCGATGTTATTTTTCACACGTGAGACCTCACTTGGAGTATGCTGCTAGCATATGGGACCCTTACGAAGTAGGACTAATCTCTGAAATAGATAGAATACAACGGAGAGCAGGAAGATTTGTGAAAAGTTGTTACGATAAACTTAGCAATGTTTCCGAATTGTTGAAGGAATTAGGGTGGGAATCTCTAACTGATCGAAGGGAGAAATACAGGTTAAATCTTTTGCGCAAGTTCGGAGCAGGCAGTTTGTTGCCGGACGTTCAAGATATATTGCTAGAGCCAACGTACTACGGTAGAAGCGATCACAGGAATAAGATAAAGGAAATTGACTGCAGAACCGATGGATTTAAAATGTCATTTTTCCAACGTACAATAAGGGATCATAATAGCTGTGATAGATCAATCACATGAAACTCCCACCCTCAATGTGTAGAGGAAAATTTTCACTTGTGTTTGATAACATGACATCATTACTAACACTTAACACCGCTTGATATGTTCTCTGCATGAAGTAGCATCTCGTATCACTCATGAAATAACAGTGTGAGTAATATTAACCATTAGATGTGTCTATAGCATTGTTCTGCATGTTCATTTACGTATCACTCTCCCAGTTTCCGGTTGGACTGCGCACTGTTCTCCTGACTGCTTTTTGGTGTCTGCGCCTAGCGCCAGGGGGAGCGTGCGAGGTCCCGATTTGTGCTGGGATGAGTGCTGCATGCCTGGTGTGGTACCACCCCGTACCACACACCCTAGTAGTGGCTTGCACGGTACTTCGTAGATGTAGATGAAGGTCCTCGGATGAAAAAGTTAAAGAGAGGTGCTACTTCGCTCTGATTAAACCACACGTCGAAAACGCCGCGAGAAATTGGGACTCTGGAAAGAAAAATCTTTTATTTTAAAAATAAATACAATACAAAGGAAAGCTGTGCGCTTCGTCAAAAACTGTTGCGAACGAATAAAGAGTGTTTCACTGCTTTTTAGAGGGATTGGATTGGGAACCACTAGATACTCGGGAGACTGCACGCTAGGCTTAGATCGATTGAAAAATTCAGAACAGGTGTGTTTCAGTGTGACACGGAGAATATGATTTTGACGCTGTACTACATCCCTAGGGCCGGCAGGAAAGATAAAATAAGAGAAATACGTTGCCGAACAGATAGGTACACTAATTCTTTCTTCCCACGCACAATAAGATACCACAATAAAAACTGATAACGACTGAAAACACTGCTGAAATACACTTAACCTTTTCACCACCCTATAACATTCTCCTTTACACCTTTACCCAGCTGGTGTCCTAACACCCCGTGCCATACGCCCATACGGTGGCCCGCAGGGTAGTGTGTAGATATTTCGACTAGAGTTACACGGTAGCTCTTATATGGGTTAATGCAAGAGATCCTAGACCCCATTCCTAGATAGTGGTGAAGAGTTAATTTTGGTTAGGAAACCAAGGAAATGTTTGCAAGTCTCTTGTTGATCACTCGATCATATTGCTAATGGCGTCAGTCAGTGGAGGAGGATTGTCTTTTTTTCGCGTCTTATTTGTAAGGCCTCCCTTTTCTTCTTCTTCTTACTTTTTTCACCTTTTGGAGTCTCGGGTCGACTCGTGAGTTGTACACCTCCCTCTGTGGGAGAACGTGCGCGGGTCGTTCAAGGCGTTGCCAAATTGCGGGTGGCGATTGTTGCACCCACGGCTGCGAGCGATAAATCCGGCAACTCCGCGAAAGGCCGGGAAGAAGAGAGAGGATTTCTCAATTTTCCTCTCCCGGCATCTCTTGGCGCGCGTGGGAGGGTATATAGCTGCACTGAAGGACGCCGTCATCCCTCGCCATGTGTATGAATTACACACTTACCTACCTAATTCCTCCTTCTTCACGGACCTGACTGACTCAAGCCTTTCGCAGGAAATACATACGTGTGGATCTCATCCTTATGGTCCGGTTCTTCGTGAGCACATTTTTTCTCTCTCCATGCAATGGCTTATTTCAATAATCGCAAGATTTAGTGCAATCACTGCTCAATACGGAATGTCTCTTCAAAGTTATAAAAATATAATGATGAACGGTACAAAGTAATAGCATACTAACTCAGTTTTATGATCCCGGTAATCCAGACTACTTCCCGAACAGAAATTATGATCAACTCTAATAACAATGACATGTTTTAACATATTGATTAATTTAAATACCAAACTTTATTATTTAAAAAAAACAGATCGTTCCTGCCGTGATATACACGGCAAATATCACGTTTTTTTCCAATAGAAGTGAAATAAACACTATTAAATAATAATAATTATCCACGAACAAATCGTATATACAAAGGGAAACGAGAAGATATTGACAAATTAGCATTAAACAATCAATTTCTCGACTCTTACCTTTTGAGTACGTATTTACAAACAACTGAATAGGTTGCGGCGCGTAACCAAGAACAACAATTCAGTAAGTGAAACTCGATTTCGTTGAAAAGCGTAAGTGGCTCTCTTCATTTTGTCCTAAAGCTTTTGGAAATGGCTATTCATTTAAATTTAGACTTATTCTATTATGTAAGTTCCAAACAGATTTTATTCTCTGACGACGTTTATAATATTTTACGAAATCCGACATGCTACGGTTGATCAGATCATGAGAATTACATTAGGGAACTAGACTGCAGAACGGAAAGATTTAAAATGTCATTTTTTCCCGCGAACGATAAGAGACCATAGCAGCTGTCAAAGAGACTTTAAAATAGGTTTGTCAATAGGCAGTGTAGCTAGCTTGTTGATTTACTCCCTGATACTTGTTCCTTATCTGCTACCTTGTACTTTCAGCACGCCGTGTATGCTTTCAGTATAATATTTGTATCTCTGTCCATTTATGTAGTTGCGAAATACATAAATACTAACGGTCACTCTAACATTGGTAGCATACCTATATTTTAGTGCATGCTTGTGATGCTTCTCCTCCTGACAAACATTAGTGATTTATGCTGATTACATCAATAGTTGTAGGTACACTAACTTAAATAGGGTAAACTGTAATGCATGTTGGTGACTACTCAACCCCTGCCATACACCCTTGAGGTGGATTGCAAGGTATTTTGTAGACGTAGATGAATAACTCACATAAACACCAATGATACCTACAATGCGACATCATGTCTGTGCGGCAAGGGACGAATCATCGCCAGAGACTGAATTATACGATTCGCGTTTTTTCGGCGAAAAGACAATAATGTGTAATTACCCCGAAGAAATGAAATTAAAATACGCTTTGTGCTGAATGCTAATACATTTGTGGAAAATATAATTGTTTGGCTCGTTTCTTAAGTGAAGGAGGGTTTAAATTTGACCCAGAAATACTGTAGTTGACGTAAACATAATCAATTCAGCCTATCAGAAGATTGGTAGAATGTCAGATGATGAAAGATAAATGATTATATGCAGGTAGTGTAAAATTAATAAGTACGCAGTGACTATTATATCATTATTTGTGTATATACGTGCGCACCGGCATTTTCATTTAGAAATGTTTGGTGGACATAATTTAACATAATTGGGCACCATTTTAAATGTTAGGGATAAATTGGGCTGTTATTCATTGTTATCAATGAGAACATTTGGCTATCAGTTTTAAAATCAATGTATCTGATTTTGTTGATGGTAGTTCTCTATCGTTAATATTCGTGTCCTTGTTTTTGATTAGACAGTGCTATTTTGACCATGACTTCCATTACTGGAATAATCAAGTGTGCATAGGACATTATTGTTATTAACTTTCTGGTCATTGTTACCCACCCTACTCCCTTGACGACTGTCTCAGTTTTGGTCCCCTTCTCTTTTTTGTTTTTCCGCTTTTTTTATATTTTCCTACATGCATGGGTATTTTTGGCCGAGATTGTGAGGTTGGGGATGGAGATATTGGATCCACCTACCACCGTGTCGTGTGGGCGCCCACCGTTGCTTTTTTGTTCTCTATTTCTTCTCTTTGCGAAGACAACGCTCACGTCACATTGGAGGAGGTGGGAGTGGGGGGAAAGAGAGAGAGAGAGAACGGATTGGCGTGGGCTGAGGGACGGGGAGAAGGAAGTGGCGAAGACCTCAAGAGTAAATATATGAATGAATATGTCATGGCTGCGCAGTAGTCGTGAGAGGAGGCCTACATTGAAACCACGTGACTTCGGGGAAATTTTCGGGAAATTTGAACCTGCGATTCCTCACGTAGTACTAATTCTTGCTGCCGAAATTGTCTCTAGGAGGCTATGCAGACTATTCTAAATTTCTTTAATATTCCCCAGTAATAAAAGAAAGGAAAATTAGGTCACTTCTATGATATTTGCTGTTGAAATACATTTATATATATTTTACCTGCAGGATATTTTCGGTTTCCGCTGCGTCGTTCAATTTTTCTGGACGATATTTCGCCTTGCTATCCTGCAGGCTTCTTCAGATCGGTTGACCTGAAGAAGCCTGCAGGATAGCAAGGCGAAATATCGTCCAGAAAAATTGAACGACGCACCAGAAATATCCTTCATCCAAGCCCCATGGAAGCCTACGTCAGAACTTATTTTACCTGCAGTTAGTCATGCAATGAAGCTCAACACAAGAGTTTGAAAATTACGACTTTTCCTTACTCTGCCACAATAACTTTTTTGGAATAAACTTAAAAGGTAAAGATTTAGAAGGTTCTCACAAGTGTCAGGGGTGACTCCAGACCAGGGGTTCAGGGGGGCAATGTGAACCACTGGCTCTGGAGGTATGGAACACTTCCCAGGAAAAGGAGAGTCCGGGAAATTTCGTCCCGGGAAATCGTATCAAACTATGTGTAAAATGAAAAAGAACCTCTTATTTCGAGAGCCTTATTAGAACCTTATTATTCTCTTTAGAACCTCTTTGAGGTTCGGAGAAGGCAGAAGAGATGGATGGAGGAGGTTTTGAGAGGAGGGGGCATGTTGAAGAGAGTGATAGAGGGGAGAACACTGGGGAAGCGTGGAAGAGGAAGGAAGAGGATAGGAATTCAAGACGAAATAAGAGGAGGTAGAAGATATTATGAAGAATTAAAGAGGGATCTAATAACGGGCCATCCTTAGGAGGGAAAGCGAGAAATTGTCTATGAAATTGGGATTCAGAATGCGGACTGTCCAGGAACCTACCAATCAGCTGGTAGAATACTTGAATGAAATGAGGAAGGTTTGTTCGAGACATCAATGTATATGAAATTCAATGACTTTTTCCTCAAAATAGGTAACGCAGAAATATGAAACCATTCTAATGATTATTAGGTATTAGTCAATTATGGCTCTACGGGGAACTGATTGGCGACCCGTATTAATGTACGTAACTTGAGGAGTTTGGTTACTTGTTTACACGACTCGTAAAACTCGGCAAGCTTATTGGCGGCTGGTCGTCAGGCGCATAATTTATATACGAAGCATATCTGAAACCACGAGTATCCACACTTTTGATTTTTAACATTGTTGTTGCCATTGGAACCAGCCTCCATTCTCACAAAAGGTCAGAAGATGGCGTATGAAACACTGATTCAAAAAATGTCATGTATATTTCCGACCATTTTACAAGCATACCGAAACAGTAATACCACAATGCAATTCTCATTTTTCATCCATTTCCATTCTTTCTTCCTCATATTAACCTCTTTCATGCGTCTGCTGACCTACTTCCACCATTATATCGTGAAACGACCTTGCTGCCGATATTCGAGAGAAAAATGTGCATCAAGAGGTATCACTAAGTTCCAGGGCATAAAGCAGCCACCGTTCAAAACCTTCCATATTTGTTTACGCTCCCATGGTTTCATTGTTGGACTCAGAAACGGCGCAATACTTCGGTCCATTATTAATTATTGTTCGGATGGAAGCAAATAATGCAACGCCGATGTTTTGGCGTAAAGGTAATCTAAAACCTTTATATGAACAGAATAAAGGGCCGACATAAAAAAATAATAGAAAATAATAGCACGTTTTTCATTAATTTTTTTACTCCGTTTCTCCTCTACTGCATCATAAAAAAAGCCAACCGTTCAAATCGTCACGATTAAATTCGAAATGTTCATTATTCTCTTTTTTTTATTAACGGGCTACCTCGAGAGTTATATGGTATGACTTTTTTTTACCCCGCACATGTAAATGGAGACAAAAGAAAACTTATGCAGTAACTGCGAACTCTGGCCCCAAATGCCGGAAAAATGGGATGCATTTAAACGTTCCATTTGGAAATAAAAAAGATGGAGAATAGGTGGTGATATTTCAGGTGCCCTATTTAAAAGTTCTACGAAATTTTTCTTTTCGTTTCCTCGCAGAGACTAGTTCTTTGCCAACATTATATATATATATATATATATATATATATATTTATTTATTGACGAAGGACCAACCGGTCCTAAACGTTCCCGTAAGAACGAATTCTTTATCTTTATCTCTTTCTCCTACCTCCTGTAAGTTTTAATTTATATATATATCGACTTTTTCTCCAGCTGACGAAGAGCTTACAGGCTCGAAACGTTCCCTGTAAGTCGTCTCTTTTTACTTTTCTTTCCCCACCCCCTGTCCAGTGTATTTTTTATTGTTGTGGCCTATTGGCGAAACTTTCCCTGTGTGTGTGTGTGTATATATATATATATATATATATATATATATATATATATATATATATATATATATATATATATAATTCCGAAGTCTTTAGAATATATATAATATAATTCCGAAGTCTTTAAAATATATATATATATATATAATATAATTCCGAAGTCTTTAGAATATATATATATATATATTCTCATTCACAGCTCTTGAGGTAGGTAGGTACCTAATCCGCTTAATCCGTTAACTGCGATTAAGAAGCATAATATTGCCCGGTTCGCATCAAGTGTTCCAGAGCGCGAGATGGAATTAACATTTAAAAAAATAGAGTAGAATCAGGATAACAGCGTTAGGATACGAGCGAGGAAAATTAAAACTGCTACCTGATGGATGATTAAAAAATAATTCTCAAAGACAGAAACAAAACGGATATGGAGAGAATAATAATCACGACATTCCAGTTTTTGGTGTTGATCGAAATGATCAACAAATGAAAACGCAGCAAAATAGTGACGCCAGAAGAGGTGACGAAAGGCATTGTTGCCAACGGTTCAAGCCAGCGACAGGTTAAATAAACACTAGTTCAAGCCCGGATACCTAGGAAACTGTAGGTTTCAAATGTAATTTTTCTGTGAATGATTATACACCACAATAGCTGTGATCGAAGGCACTAATAATTATGTAAGGGGTAAAAATGGGTAGATAGCATTGTTTTTTGTCAATTATTTTTATATATTTTTCAAAAACTTTTTAACGGAGATGTGAGTCGTAATATTTACTGAAGTAAAACAGTTACGTTATTACTCAAGTATTAAAAAAACCTTTTATTTTACACATTTTTTCCGTTTGCGCCTGAAGAACTGGAAGCCATTAGTTATCAATGAGATGTATCGGAACTTTGCCGCAGTAACCTCGTTCGTCTTCTGTAAGTTCATGTATTATACATATATACATATAAAACGATTGCTTGCTGGCGCCTCGCATTCTGATGCTCCTCATACGGTATGGATATTCATGCGCTCTTCGTGTGTCGTTGGGATGAATAGAAAGATGATTTCAGAACGCTCGTACCTGTATATATGCCAGCCGTTGATCGAAATTGCGTTTTGCGGCGATAGTCGTCGTGGAATTTCACTCTTGAAAACCTTTAGGCGTTTCCTAGGCTACGTTTTTCGAGGCGTGTTCGAGGACTCGTTGTTGATGATACGAGTGTTGCTGCGTTGCTATAACAGACTCGCGAGAGGTTGTAACAATTCAAAACCATACTTTCCCGTTATTTTCGTTTCTTCTTTTTTTTTGCTTTTGCCATTCGATGCGAAAAGGAGGTTGCTTCGTGAAAAAAATTACTGTTTTCGTTATAATATTTTTTATTCGTTTTCGTTTTTTATTAAATCCGCGTGTAAAAGTGCACTATATATAGAATTCAAAGAATTTCAATCGCTATGGTTACCGAAAGCGCACGTCGCGATAGCGTTGGGTCCAAGTTCGATTTCCTAGTCGACGAGAATTCTTTATTTTCTGTTTTTGCACTTTGGTTCTTTGCCCTTGCAAGTTAGTACTTGGTCACATTTGATCAAACTCTATTTTCCCGCTGTACTTTTCCACCGCAAGTTTATTTTCGACTTGCACATAGTTGATTATGGGAATAGGCGTTATATATTGGATGAGTTGTTTTTAGAGTTAAAATCCGTCATTTTTGGGATGAAACTCGTCACGAAAGTTTATTTATTTATTTTTGGAAATTAATGAGGATTAAAGTGAATCCAGCTGTCCGAGTTACTTAACTATTAATTAGAAAAAAGGTGAAAATGGGTGTAGCAGAGGAAGTATTGGCTTAATTACGCTTGGGCAGCAAAATCTTTCGCAATTGGAAGAATTTTGTTATCTGGGAAACAGGATCACCAGCGATGTAAGATGCAGGAAAGACATAGTAAAGCAGAATAACCCAATCAAAGAAGGAATTCTATCAGAAGAAGAGTCTACTGACAATTGCTCACGGTAAAATTTTCGGTAAAACGTTTTATAAAATCGACTAGTTTTATAAAAATGAGCTTTCTAACGATAAAACCGTTTTATAAAACCTTGTTTTGAAAAACGTTTTACGGAATAGGACAGGTTCTATTTCCATAAAACCGTTTTATGCAACAACCAATGATATGTTCCGCTCATCACGTTGATAATAATCTCGTATCCATGGGAAGCCAAACAAGGAAAACGTAAACAATCATGGCTGGAAGTTCATGGAACGTTGAGGCAGTATCCTTCTTGTTGTTAGAAGAATGAGTTAAAGCCATAGTTGAGTGTGATCAGAAAGTAAGTAAACAAACAATACATATATATTTGTTAACCTAAAAGTCATCCGAAATAGAGTGTATTTATCACTTCACGTGTTCGCAAAGCGTCTCATAGATGGCAGGACAAGGTGGTTTTATTTAGAGTCCTCTGGATGGCCGTTCTCAACACTACTCCCTCATAGGGTATACTATGTAGTGTATTATCGGCAATCCAGAGGACTCTGGTTTTATGAATAGTTTTACCGTGAGCAAGCTGGTACGTTTTACGTACCAATAATAAAACTTTCAATAAAAAATTTTATAAAACTCTTTTATGGAAAATTTTCCATGAGCAACAGGCATTACCAACGGCTGGAGAGAAAGGAAGCATTAATGAGAACTCTTTGATTCGAAGAATACGCAGGTATTTGGCAAAACAGCAGCATGATGAAAACAGCAATAGAAGACGAAATGAATGGGAATAAATACAAAAGAGAACCAAGAATGGAATGCGTTAAAAGCAAATCATGAAGGACTTCATAGTGAAGGATTATTCAGGAATATAAAGATTGGCAGAGAGGAGAGTTGAATGGAGAGCTGCTTACAAACCAATCTTCCGAGTGATAAATTCTGATGATCGATGATTGAAAGTTATGTATGTTTTGTGCAAGTACTGATTTTTGATTAGTTCTGTGGATGTAATTCAAGGCATTATATCCCTGAATTCAGGACGAGAATCAGCGTAATAAAGTAAAACTTAATTTTAATTGGTGTAATTAAAAAATAATACGCGGATAATGTTTGAGTACCTAAGTTTCAGGAAACTAAAAGACAATAAAATGAATGTAGCAAAGCAAGGAATATTTTCAATTGCGAATGGATTACTTACTGTTATTGCGGACAACGTGCATTATTTGATAGGAAGGGCAATGGAGTCAGATTATGGGCTGGAAAAATAATAGTTGGAAATGTAAGATTCCTGTCTAATTTCCGGCTTAACGGCCTTAGCTTTTGATTAGGCTAGGCGTTTTATCTAAGCTAGTTGCTACTCGAAGAAAAAATGTAAAATTTCAATCTATCAATATTTTTTTTTCAGGATCAAACTTATTGTGGAAGAATGTTTGCGATGTGATGTGGTGGAGAAAGTTCATATAATGTAGAATAATTGTCCTTTGACACTGTGATTTGTACTACCTTTCTGAGGGTAAATTCACGTATTCCACAGTGTTGAGTATCTCATCAAATAACTCATCTGTTGGACAATGACGTTCAGGAATAATTAAGCGAGCGTGATTTTTCTGGATGCAAATCCGAGAAGTTGGCAGCATCGGTGCGTGACGTGGGGAGAGACCCTTCGAATTGAGGTCGGGCGTGAGGTCGTCTCTCGTTTTCCTTCTCCTTCCTTCCCTCTCGCGAAAAAAGTGACTCACGGCGCGCGCGCGAACACCTCTCTCGAATGGATACACATATCTAGCTTGATTTTACCTTTCCCACCCGCGATGCGACGCAACAATGGGTCCGACGCAACAATAGGGCCAGGAGCGTGTGTGTGGCTAATTGTTGAAACCTCATGGGATCAGAGATATTTGAACTTTTACAAGAAATGTATAGTGTCCTTCATTTTCGTTCTCATCGCGAAGGAAAGCGTATAATTGTGCCGACAATCTTTAAAAGAGGGAATCAAGCCTTGGATTTAACTCTAGTGAAATCTCGTTAATGTTGCTGACCTTTTTGCAGCAACTGGGATGGGAATCGCTTTCAGACCGACGATTAAAATTTAGACTTAATCTATTACGTAAGTTCCAAACCGGTCTATTTTCTTAAGACGTTGATATAATTTTATGAAATCCGACGATCCGTAATAATATTACAAGTGGACAATTGGCCCGGTGGTAACGTAGATAAACAAGGTACGAACAATATACATCATCGCCCTGGTTAACAATACCTTACAATTAAATAATAAAAACAACCTTTTTCAACCTATTCTTAAATCAGATCATGAAAATTAAATTAGGGAACTATACTGCAGAACTGACAGATTTAAAATGTCATTTTTCCTGCCAACGACAAGTGACCATAACAGCTGCTAATGAAACTTTTAACTAGGTTTGTCGATAGGTAGTGTAGCTCTTAGTAGTAATAATACTTACGCCCTAATACTTGTATCCTTATCTGCTACCTAGTACTTACAGTACGCCATGCATGTTTTTAGCATAACTCTTGAATCTCTATCCGTTTATGTAGTTGTAAAATTCATTAGTACTAACGGTTCCTCTAACATTGGTAGCATATTAGTAGTATAGTGTATAAGTATATTGGTAGTATAGTCTAGTGCATGCTTGTGAGGCCTCGCCTCGTGACAAGCATTAGCGATTTATGCCTATGCATCAATAGTCGTAGTTAAACTAACATTAATAGGGTAAACTGTAATGCATGTTAGTGACTACTCACCCGCTGCCATACACCCTTGAGGTGGATTGCAAGGTATTTTGTAGACGTAGATGAACAACTCATATAAACACCAAATGGTACATACCTACAATGCGACATCATGTATGCGCGGCAAAGGGGCGAATCATCGCCAGAGACTGAATTATACGATTCGCGTTTTTTCGGCGAAAAGACAATAATGTGTAATTACCCCGAAGAAATGAAATTAAAATACGCTTTGTGCTGAATGCTAATACATTTGTGGAAAATATAATTACTTATAACCAACCATAAATAACCAACCAACCAGTAAGTAACAAACTTTAATAGGGTATATAGTTTAATGTATGTTGGTGACTACTTACTCCCTGCCACACACCCTTGAGGTGGCTTGCAGGGTATTATGTAGATATACATGTAGTGATGCCTGGATTCAACCGCCGTTTGTGATATGGCACCCCAAGATTAATTTCCTTTCATTGATTTTATATTCATGGCATATTTATCATAACCGTCACCTCGTGCTTGAATTATGGACCTTGTGGTACAGTGGTTGAAAGAAAAGAAGCGAAACGGATGGTAATAGAAAGTACAGTTGACCAGAATACCTTCATTGAAGAAAACTACATATTTTGGTCAATTGAATAAAACGAATCCCATCTCAATTGTAAACGGACGTATTATGACTTTTCTATTAAAAATAACTTGGCTTTCTCTTCCCCTCATCTTTACTCTCATGCAAATGCATGTAGTTTTAAGTGTAAAGCGGGAAATGTTAGTGCGTTAATGTAAGACTCCGTCGGGCAAAAGTAAAAGTGGAAACTTTCCTGTGTAAGTACTTCGAATGTAATAAAAAGGGTCTGCCTTCTTGAAAACATTCTTATTTTCTTACACATGACGTATATCTCTTCCCAGTTTCAGTCGGTTGTTTACCCAAGAAGGGCTGCCGACTTGACATGGGTGACGGGGCGAGTCGGAAGTGTTGGACAATGGGAAAACATCTTTTTATCACGAGGGTTTCTTGAACCCACCTGCAGACGAAGATAGCGGCCGACCGGGTTGTAGACCCCATAGAGTAGCGGAAGTAGTTAGCGGAACTTTTGACCGTGCGTGAATACAGACAGACAGACAGAGAGACACCAGCGATGGGTGGTTGGTTATGCAAAGCGATCTGGAGAGAGAAAAAAATAAGAAAAACGTTCTTTCTTTTGTGAAATTGTTCGAGGTGTGGAACCCGTGACGTGGTGGAGGGGGCGTTTAACCGTCTTACTGTATTTCAAATGGCTCTTGTCTCAAATCGCAGATACATCCTTCTATCCAATGTGAAAAAGGTTGCTAGCGGCAACCGAAATATCGGAACCTTCTATTTGTTTATGAATTTATTATTTATTTATTTTTTTTTATTTGAAATGACCTCACGGGCCAAGTTGTAGCACATTGAGAACAGCGAAAACACGTTTAAAATATTCTCTGATGAAGTTTTATATTCGCTTTCGGTGAAGTGTTTTGATGAAATGGCGCGTCGTTTCGTAACATTCAAAATTTTCGGTCGATGCTCAATTTTTTCTTGTCCTTATTCGAAAGAGTTGGCTTGGGATAATTGCTTCTCCCTCCATCGCTCCTGATACTCATTATTAAAAAAGAGGAAAGTTATTAACGAAAACGAAAAGAGATTCAGGAAAGAATATATTTAAAAAAAACAACTTTTTAATGAAGGCCTTCAAGCTGTTGTTGGGTGTTGTGGGTAAAGTTGGAACGAGATAGATATTTAAGAGCTCTCACTATTAGACGTGATATTTTACGAAGGAATGATGAGAATGTGGCAGTGGAAGAATGTGAGTTGATAACGTCTCGTAGATAATGAATGACGTCTCAAAGTAGACGTCATTCACAACGTCTTAAATTGTGCCACATGCTCTACCCAAGTAATTTGGATGTACAGGACGTTGTAATGATTTTCCAGATCCGTCATAACTTTTTTATCCCTTAACGATACATGTATAACCACATATTGAGAACGCGTTCTCTTTGTTTTTAAAACTTAGATTTTTTTGCCGGCTAGATTCTTGTATATTTTTATAAAGTTTTAAGATACTTTTATACATTCTTAGCGGTTATAAGCCGTACTTCACTTCCGAAAGTTATTCTTTTACCACGTGAGGAGAAAAAGTAATTCATATTTATCTAAACATAGTCTTAAAATATGTAATATATCATTTTTGTACATAGAGCATTTTATTTTTTACCCGAAAATGTTTAAAAAAGAGAACGTCTTCAGGAAATTTCTGAAATCATGGCTGTGTACTCGGCACCATTCTGAAACGCTGTTCGGAATAAATGTTCAATTGAACTATCGCATTATCTACTTGTTAATACAAAATTTTTCATGTATACCATTTGTAAGATTATGGTTGTAAACCTTAGGTGTTATATTTGAGCATTTTTTACCGTTTTTTTTTTTGGACTACATATCTTATGAGTTTCTCTATCTGCTGGCCATGCATACATGAGGATAGTCTTTAAACAGGAAATATCTTAAAATGTACTTAAAGTGTCCTTTTCTTTGTGTCTGTTCATGTTTGTATTTGTATATTTATTAGTTGGAAGTAATAAATATCTATTTATCTATCTATCTATTTAGTGGTTCAAACAGTGATAGGAATAGCGTTAGGAGTTACATTGTGAATGTTTGATCGAATTAAGCAGTAATTATCTGATGCCAATCTCTCAATCTCAAGCTCTCTCTCAATCGTGAACGTTTGTTACGTTCCAACAGATTAGCGGGGATAATGCAGCAGTCGAACGTGCAACAATCGAAAGCATTGTTGTCTCTATCGCAACCGAGTCGGTTTGAATTCCTTCGACAAAATGGTGAATTGGTGATAAAATTTGTGTTTAGAGGAAATGGAGGACGAGGCTGAATGTAAATTATTTCGCTTGTACCCTTTAATCGACGTTGAGTGGAGGAGACTCCCTGAGGGGGTTGATTTATCACGGGGAATGTCACGTGTTTTTAAAAATTATTTTAATGAGGTAGAATAGCGTTTGAACTACCCTTCTACACCAATTATTTCATAGTACTTTCATATAGACCTTTGGCTGCCAAACAAAATTTATCCCCTTTATCAAATCGAACGAGAACTGTGTCCGTTATTATTTTCATGTCACCATTGTCGTTGTTTCCATCGTAACCTTTTTTTATTCGGTTTCCTCCGTCGTAGTGGTGAGGAAAATTTACCGGTTTAGTAAGAACTCTTGTTAAATATGTACTGGAGAAAATTGTGGACGTGAAAGAAGATTAATGACGTTCATAGGACGATTCGATGATGTTTTAATGCATCATCAAGAACCACCTTTAAATTGTCTTGTTCCGGAAAAGCTCAGTCTTTTTTTATTTTTTCGTTTTCTGAAAAGGAACTGCTTCCATAGCAACCTATTCCACAATGATTTCATCTCTAGACCCCACGATCTCGGAACCAATGTGTGTTTTTTTTTCATTTATCCTATCGATCGAACCGAACGAGAAATTGGTCATCATTGTTTTTCATTTTATTCATTAATCAACGCTCTGCTTGCTTGCTATCTTCCCCGTTCACCTCACAAAACCTTACGAGTTCATCAATAATATATGTATGATATTCCTCCTCCAACAAACTCAGCTAACGGTAGTACTATCTACCTGTCTACCTTTCGGATTGCGAGACTTCGGGAAAGAAGGGAGGTGGTTGTGTTTGGGAAGTATTATCTCCGTAAAATTCTAGCCGTAGATGGAGCCTTAATTTTTAATAAAAAAATTAACGAAGTTATTTACGTAATAATAACGGTTCGCATTGCTCGCGCGTGTGTGGACTCCTTTGTTTCAGTCGATGTATACGAGAGAGAGAGAGGGGGGGAGATGATGATAACGAGGAAATGCTGCCGTCGTCATGGAGAAGCCATTAGCGTGTTTTCGTTGTTTTGTTTTGTTATTTTTTTCGAATCGAAACGGCTGGATGCTGTTCGTATTTCGAGTATCTCTCTTAACTTGGGAGTTCGGGAGGAGTTGGGATGTGAAAATAGTTTTTTTTTTAATAATTTTTTTAAATTACGCGCTTCGCGGATGCCTGATATTTAAATCCGTCTCGTTAGTTAAAATTTTCAAGTTTTCGTTTTCGAATCATTAGTGATTTTCGTCGAAGGGAAGCGGTTATATATACATATATAAAAAAATATCCCGCCGTAAAATTCCTTGCGATAGGCGTAGGAAATATGTTTTGCTTGGAAAGATTTATGAGATTTCATTTCCCGCGAAATCGGACTCTTTAAGGCGATTGGAATTATGCAGCGAACTTCTTTTATAATGCTTGAATATAAGTTTTACTTCATGAAGTTTGTAATTAAACTTATTCAACCGTTTATTGGAGGTCTGAATGGTATGTATAGCTAAAACCGCATTTGAAAACCCAGATTCCCCAACGAATTGCCTTGTGTTTGCTATAAAATTTGTTTTTTCAACTCCTGTAGTTACGACGGAAAACCGCGTGGGAAAATTTTTTTTATGACGACGCTCCAAAAAATTGGCCATATTGACCCGTGACGTGTAACCAAGGGGTAAGTTCTAACATGGAAGTCGACTGCTGGGAGTCATAGATATCTTATACGAATTCGCAAATATTTTCTTGTTAATCGTTTCCGGCTTAATGTGGTTCCACCCTAAAATAACTTAAATGTCATTTTATTCATATTCTGTTTACTTGTAAAAAAAAATTGTCCTCTATCTGATATGAACTACAAAATAATACCTTTCCACGCTATTTTATTCCATAATTGAACTTGAAATTACACTGTGTTCAATGGGGGAATGAGAGAAACACGGGGAAAATAGTATTTTTCCATTTAATATAAATGCCATTTTCGCGGAAATCTATTTATATGAAGGAAATAATCCAGAAAAATTGAATAAAAATAAAATACAGGCATCTTACCACCTTATTTTTCTATTTATTGATGAATTAATTCCGTAATTGAAGTCAAAATGCGGTAATTCGTAGGAAATGGCACTGCAGTCGGCTCCTATGGCTGGAAAAAAGTGCCCATTTAAAATACATTCGTGGAATAATCTGCATTGTTTTCTACTTTACTTTTGGTTTTCTGTAGGTAACGTATTTCATAATCTGAAGCAGGAGTTTTTTGGTCAAAAAATGAAAAGAATGTGGAATTTAGTATTTGTTTTGACTCACACAGTAGCGGCGGAACCTCCTTAACTTTGTGGAAGTTGGTAACATCCATGATAGAAAACAACTTAGTTTCAATCCGCACAATTTATTAGACAAGACCCGGGTTTCAGAAACTTACACTTCGTTTTGATCTGAAGATCGCACGAAGTGTAAGTCGCTGAAACCTGGGGGGGTCATTCTGTAATTCGTCGGTTCCGTACTGATCGGTTGCACTTCCTAACCAACCGACCGGTTGGGATTCCGTACCGACTTGTACTCCGCAACCGACTGAGCCTATTTCAGCGATTCTGTTTGCAAGTCGGTGCCATTCCAGTCGGTTGGGTAACTCCTCCCACTCAATGTTTCCCCACCTCCCAAATTTCCGAGTGTTTCCGAAGCTGAGGATCACTTTACTGTAACTGAGGTGCTTTATTCCCACCAATGTAAGACGATAGAAGAAACGAATGACTATCGGGAGCCGCCTAGTGCTCACGGGGTTGAAAACAACAACAGTAATCAACGATGTCGAAAGGAGAATGACCGTATATTATTTTATGTGAATTTTGAGTGTTACAATGTGTATTTGATAATGAAAATAAGTGCTTTATACATAAAGCACATATCTAGTAGCGTCCGTGAGAATATGAAGTATCAATAAAGGATGAGTTGAGTGCTACGAGATTAAATGAAGTGTGCGAAGTGAGAATGAATCAGTTGTGATCGTTTGAATCCAGAAATAACCTTCAATATTTCAACTTAACATGTATATTGATTGATTTTATGTATTAACTCGTGTGATTGAGATCCGACAGCGTTTTGCATTTGGAATTTCTAGTTGCAGAAAAGGCATTACGTGTACCTATATAGTAGGTATTTAATCTTCCAAAGGTTGCTAGAATTGTTCGTTGAAATAAATTGAACAGTGGCGTGATATCGAAAATAGAAAATCCGTGTATGTATTATATATTGTAGGTATGGTATTGAAATATTCTTGCAGGTATATTATTCTATATTCGTGGTTTTAGGACTGTGAAATTGCAGCGCGCTCGTGCCATGAAACATATATTATGTAATTTCGTGGAGCAAAGTTGAATGTAAAATGAATGTAATGAGTGACAAATAAATACATATGGTGAAAGAAATTGAATTTGAGTGGAGAAATAATTAAATTTGCTATTAGCACTCTTGGTTATTGTACGTGTACCTATTTGTAAGTATTGTTGTCACCACACCATGGTGTTGTCCAACACATTGTTTCGACATTATTTGATGAATAATCCGAAATTTGTTATGTTAGAGTGATGATTGACTGTACAATGCAAAAGATTCATAAATTATATCTCCTCAACTACGAAAATAGAGGTCGGAAGCAAACGAACATCAGTACAAATACGAACTTTCGTTACCCTGGCCCAAAATCGGGGGATAACGTTACGCTACCAGAATACGATACAAATGTGCGAAATCGCCTATTTCCTGAAATCAGAAGCTACTTTAGCATGTAATCTAGTTAGGTAAGTGACTGCATACACGAGATATGATTATAATTGAAAACTTTCAACGGGAATCATCCATTTAAGAATAGCCTAACCGCAATAATAGGCATTCACCGCGGACAATTTTTGGCAATTATTATGAAAAATATTCCGGTGACAGTATGCTGAATAGGCTAAATATGGTGCTGTTTACGTACAATTGTTAGTGCCAAATAGTAAAACATTTTTAACAGCCAAGAGAATTACAATGCAATACTACGGAATTCTAGTTGTGTAGAAGTTTCTCTTAAATAGATCATCACCTTTATGACCTTAACTTCATTGACTTTTGCATTAGCTCTCTTTAGAACAAATTACGTCGCTATTACATCCATGAATATATGTTTATTCATTATTACAAGTATCAAATTATCCCATTTCAGGCTAAAAATCCAAATTTATTATCGATTTGCTTCGGTGTTTCTCAAGCAAACCGACTGATTCTCCGCCGTACCGACAGCTTTTGCGTGTTAATGTGAAGGTGTGTGCGCGTGAAGGCTATTTCCTCTAATACTACGATGAACGTAAACTTCTACTCCCCCACCTCCTTTACCTATTCTGTCATTTCTGATAATAATAATATTTTTATTTGTCCAAAGATCTGTAGTTTGTACACAAAATACAAATATAGGACACGTCAATATAGATACATAATAACAAGTAAATTGGAATATATAAATTATGTGTTACAAGTGCAGAAAATCATTAACCGAATAAAATAGATTTTTGTTCAGAAACTTCAGTAGTTTCTTCTTAAAGACCGAAGTCCTCCTCTCATTTTTCACCTCTGGAGGCAAACCATTAAAAATCTTCAGACCCATAGGTAAAGGACCTTGGGTAGTATTATGAGTCCTGATAAAGTTTTGATGCAGATCTTTACAAGTTCTAGTGTTGTGGCAGTAGGTCATTGGATTTACACTGAAGAATGTTATTTTTTACATTTATACTAACGACATAGATGTATATGCATGAAATTGGCAGGATACACAGTTTTTTAAAAAGAGGAAGACAAGGTGCATCATAGGGAGCATTGCACATCAGCCTTATAATGCGCTTCTGAATTTTGAAGATTACAGTAGCATGGGGAGAGGAACCCCAAAACAGGATACTGCAGAATTATAATCAGGCAATTCGACCATTGCGTCCGGGATTTCAGGCTTCAGCCAGGTTTTTATTTATTTATTTTCAATAACCACCGAAAACAGCACTAATTGTCCTTTACATCGTTCCAGGTTCCTGACAAACATATTGCATCATAATGATGGAGGGAGAAATGGTGGCGAATCTCATCGAAATGGCCCAGTAACGATTGGCAGTTAACATGAAAAATCGTAAGGGAATTGATATGCACAGGGTTTTGAACAGGAGTTGTACCCATCTCATCCTATTCAAGTTTATTGATTATATATCTTCACTCCTAACAGTTATGCGGTTACTTCCATCAGTTTTTCTTATAAATATTATACCATCCTTCACCCACAAACATTTCACTTTTTTCTCGATCTTCAGGTTCCTCACCTTGGCATAAATTTTCCGGTTAAATTGAGTGAGTGACTCATTTATATAGACATTATGATCGACGTCCTCGCTTAGGCCAACATCACGTGATGTAAAATGGCGTTTATCAACGTGCGTGAATTCAAGAGACTGGACCTGACGTTTGACTTAAGAAAACGAACAATTATTGGGGTGGGCTTCGGTTCACCATTTGCGAAATTGCGGGGTTTCAGTCTATAACATTATAGTCAACATCGCCGGCCACAGCTTTAATTCCAAGAGCATGACGCGTTTTTAGCACAACCGTCTCATCGTATCACACTTCGGGATTCCGTGGATCACAACCACATTCTTCAATTGGTCTTGCTCTAGTTTATTCAAATGTCCCTCTGGATCAGACCGTTAATACTGGTTATAGATGTATTTACCTGATCAAGGAGTTCGGCTTGGTTTTTAAAGGTGTTTTGCCATGTGGTGATGGTCTGCTTTCAGGTCTC
Organism: Pyrrhosoma nymphula; assembly: GCA_963573305.1. Taxonomy (NCBI): domain Eukaryota; kingdom Metazoa; phylum Arthropoda; class Insecta; order Odonata; family Coenagrionidae; genus Pyrrhosoma; species Pyrrhosoma nymphula. The sequence continues at coordinate 29,579,873 of OY754333.1, forward strand.
CATGATCCTGCTGCAGCTGCTTTACACGATGGAGTAGTTCAGTGAGCGGGTCGTTCGTTGTCTTTCTCAGGTGTTTTTCTTACGGATGTCTTGTGCCCTGTATTGTCACCACGTAGATTCCGGAATTTTCCGATGCATGTAGCATATGACCATGTCTCCTGGAGTTGTTGCAGCACTTGTAGGTCAGCATCGGTCAATGAAGCGCACTGGAGGTGATACAGCCCCCTTTACATATCTCACAAGTAAGGTGTTTCTGATTACGTTTCACGTTCAAGCCACATTTGACGCACTCACTAGGCATTTCACAACTGCTACATATACGAGGAGAGAGCAAAAGAACGTCCGTACGCCACGAAGGTTCGAGCAAGACTGGGGCCATTCAAAAGTTGAGATTTGTCGGGGGAAGTGACGTCAGACCCACGGATTTTCCAAGTCCATAGACCTTGAATATAGGTAGACGGAGCATGACGTCATGAACATGAGGGAGGGATAAGCCAGGGCTCGGTCACGTGCTTTGTGGCAGATCTCGGGCCTGATTCTGATGCTTTCCCGATGTTCAACTTTTCCACCAAAACGTCATTAGTTTCCACCAAAACGTCATGACTTTCCGACACTACGTCATTATGTTCCACCTTCCACCATAGAATCGTTCACTACATCGTTCATCGTTCAGTGACTGGTGGAAAGTCAAGCTTCCCTTCCACCCGTCATCCACTTGGTGGAACAGCGCTGGTGTCGTGGTGGAAACTTTCCGACGGAAGTAAGCGTGCGGAAGGTAGACATTGTTTTGTTCGCGTTTTCGAGGTAAGTTGTACATCGGCTTAAGTTTGTGACGTTCGGCTCTCTAGAGGGGGTCATTGAGCCCTTCATTGAACGAATCAAGAGCCGTTCAATGAACGAATTGTGGAACTTTTCACCAGTCAATGACTGGTGGAAGATCAGAATCGGGCCCCTCGTCAAGTCTCGACGGTGAAACACGGTTCACTCCATCCTCATATAGAGTGTATTACCTTATCCTTCGGAGATCTGACAAGCGAACTGAATCTGAAATTGCAACGGTTACGGAGCTCATGTGTTAGATTCATCCTAGACCTTCGCTGGGATGAATGCATTTCCCTTCACAGGGAAAAACTAAACTGGCTGGATATATCCTCTCGGCGGAAATATCTTCTTTGTATCTTGTTATTTTCCCCGTTCAAAAACAAAACACCGAAATATTTACTTGACCTCTTTCAGTACGCGCCAACAACCAGAACCATGGTAACACGGAGTGAACCCTCTAATCTCTATTTACCATCACATAGAACTACAATGTTCCATAAATCGTTCGTAGTCAGATCTACCGTTGTATGGAATGAAATTCCTTACGATATAAAAACTTGTAAGACTGTGGAATCATTCAAGTGCAAATGTTATAAACACCTGCTACAGCAGTAATCAAATTATTTATATTCACTTTAATGTCACAGTAATTTTAGGAGTATGTAATTATATCTGTTCTTTATAATACATCTTATATTACGTTTTTATTTTTGTCTTTACTTAATATAAATTCACAATGTCATGTAAATATACTTTTTTGCTGCTTGGAACTGGACTGGACTGTGGAACCTTCAAGTAGAAATGTTATTTTTACCTGTTACATCAGTAATCAAACCATCCATTTTTTACTTTAATGTTTCGGTTATTTTTGAGCACGTAATTAATTCCTGTTTCTACGTAAATTTTGTATTACTACGTTTTCATTCTGTTTTTATTTGATAACTATTCAAAATGTCATGCACGTTACGTATTTGTTGCTTTTAGGGGTATGTACCCAGAGCATTGAATACATCTCTTCTCTATTTGAAATTTTCGTGACTGTGACGTCCAAATGTCGTCACTGTAGAGACTCGGAAATTCCGAGGCCATACAGAATATCCCCCTCAGAAAAGTGGTGGGGAGTATACGCAATTCTGACGATTCGCAGGAATAGTTAGTTCATTCGATCGCCAGTTCGGTCCGCCATTTTTGTTTTCGGAGCGTATCGCAAATAATCATTTCGCTTGGTCCATATTTCGTAATTTAAGCTCGTCATTGTTGCGTTCACCCTTTCTCTGCGTGAGTTTCCATTCTTTTTCGTGAAAGAAGAACAATATGTTCTTTTGTTATTCTCATCTTTTCATGCCTCCTATACCTAATCCACCTCTCAAAGTGTTTTAATAATTGGGAAAGTTTCGTCGAGGGCGCCTGGGTAAAAAAACTTTCCGAGTTCTTTTTTTTTTTCACCACCCCGCATCCGAAAGAGTTTAATTTTTTTTCTTCTTTTTTTGCGACGACATATAATAATAATAATAATATAGTTTTATTGTTCACAGATTCACATCCGATCTGAAAAATTTGCATTAATCACATTTGAGCACAAAATACATATAAATTTGGTGCGCAAAGCACGAATTTAAGAAAAAAGTATTACCATGAAGTGAACAACAAAAAACCAACATGCCATATGAATAGAATGAATCTCAGAAACAAAACACAATAGAAAATATGGAATAAAAAGCAAGTTCACACAATGATTTAAATATCAACAGGATTAAATATTTTGATATAGTAATTTTGAAATAAATAACAATGGAAAATATACCACAATATACATGATTATAAAGAATTGGAATGAGTAAATACGGCTTATTGGGGGGCAAGTTAGGTACGAATATAATTTATTTTTAAATTGGGGCAGCGATAAGGAATCTTTGATTGATTTAGGGCCGTATTTATAGTCATTACCTAGCAGTCCCCTTATCCATCCCCTACCCAGCAGGACCCTTGAATTGTGCGTCCTATAGTCAAAATTAAGGTAGCTGCTAGGTAGGTGATGGTTGGGGGTTAGATCTGGTAACTAAGGACTACAAACGGCGGGAAATGGAATTCGCAGCTCAAATGTTTCAGTGGTGACGCTCGTGATCAACATGGATACGAATAAATAAAGATCCAGACGCAGCATGAAAACTGTTAAGATGGCCGCTCGACGTGCAAATAGCTATCATCAACGGTGTGGATAAGAAGATTTTTTGTGACCTGGTGTAGAAGCATAAAGATATTGTGGAAAGTAAGAAAACGGACGCAGTTTCCTGCCACAAGAAGAAGAAATAGTGCGAAAAAATATGCTGCGAGTGTATATGAGCATCCTTGAAATGAGTCTGGCGTCACATCAGATATTTATCGATTAAGAGCAAATCTCACCGTTGTTTTATTAACACCAAATCTTCGGAATTATTAATTTAAGGCTATGCACTTTCATTTTGAGTCAGTTTAGTTATACCTGTTGTGTTATTTTTTCGATAAGGGGGCCCCTAGTGGAGCATGCATCTCCTGCCAGAATTAGGAGAGGCTAAGGGGGCTGCTGGGGGTGGAAATTTGACTATAAATACCGTTTTTGACGAAGGGGCCTGCTAGGGGCTGTGGGACTGCTGGGTAACGACTATAAATTCGGCCCTTAGGTAGGTAGTTCCAAGTTTGAGAGGCGGCAACGGTAAATGATTTATGAAATGTCGAGGACCGATAATGTGAGACATGTAGATAGTTAGGGTCGGATCTAGTAATTATAGTTATTTGGCAATATGGTTCTCTTGGGATAAAAGTCAATTATGTACTGTGGGTCATCGTTTTTGAGTAGGGAATACATGAAACAGGCTAACTTGAATTTCCTTCTTGATTTTATGTCCATCCAGGAAAGCTTGTTAAAATATGGGGTTATGTGCTCATCTTTCCGCAAGTCATAAATGAATCTGACTGAGGAATTCATTAGGCGTAGAAACGTAAGTTATGCATATAATTAAGTATTTATTGATATATTTTTTTCTGCTTATTTTCAATGTGTATCCACCACCTTCCTCCCTCAAACGCTTCGCACTTAAACTCAAAAAAGACTCCAAAAAGTAATTAAAAAGAGGGGAAGGAGAGCGATATATATTTTTTTGACGCGATGCGAAATATTCGTCGTTGAGAGGATGAGAATAATGGAGGCAGTCGAAATGAAGTTTGCTCAAAAGGCGTCTGTAATAATGGCGGATTATATTTAATTCATTTCGCTTCCACGTGTTGAAAAGGAGGGGAAAAGGGAGTTTTATTTTATTTTAATTTTTCGTAAAGTTTCTGTTTCTTTGTTGCGCGAAGTTTAACTTCCGATTTCGTGAATGGCTTCGAAATTGTGTTTCTGACTCCAGTATTGTTTTCGAAGGCCTTTTAAGGGTTTTAATTTCCTTTCCTTCCCCCCACCCCCCCCCCCCCATCGTCTCTCTGTATATATATCACATTAATGGCCGATCTACCTTTTTGATGAACAATGAAAAAGGAAACACGGAAATATTCATTCATTTGTTTTTATTTTATTCGCCTTTCGCACGAAAGGCAATATTCTGACGAAGAAGAAGTTTCGATTGCTCGGAATATTAAAACTTTTCATCCCTTTTTTGAAAAAAAATCCTCATCCTGTGAAAACGATGAAGCAGTTTTCATCTCACGGCTTCCGTTTCGAAAAGCGCTCATTTCGTCAACTTCTACTTATTATTGCCTTCCCGTTTTTATATTTTTCGTTTTGACGAAATACGTCTTTCTTCCCTCCGATGGGCGATGGCGTTTGTTATTATTTGTTATTCACACAAAAGTCATCGAGGAATAATATATTCTCGTATTAATTACGGGGAAATGAAATTAACGTGAAATCTTTAAGTTGTGCCACAATTTCCCAAGTGATCTGAAAACAAAATTGGCTGCATTTGCTACACGTTTTAAACTATTTTGCGGATAACCATTAGTCAGTTCAGTCCTGACATTGGTTTGCCGTAGCCCTGAATTCTACCCTGTCCACTGCTAAACTTATGATTATTCTGTTTCATATATTATTTTAGCTGGCCTATGAATTGGTCCTCTGAGAAGAGACGCAAAGAAAAGGCTGGTGAAGACTCTAATATGGAGAGCGTGGCGCTTTATGGGTCGGAAACTTGGGTCATTGCGAAGGGAGAATGTGCGTAGACTTGAGGCGTTTGAGATGTGGGTTTGGAGAAGGATGGAGAGGGTGAGCTGGGTTAATATTGAATACGTCCATAACCACATAAGAAAATCTAGAGGAGAAGTCCTCCAGAACCCAGTCCAAAAGGGGGACGTAGATCTTTCTACGGAAATATTTCTCAGCAGATTGAAACGGTTCATTTGAGCGGCTTGATTGCCGTTGAGCAATCCTCGGGGCGTTCAGCGCGGATTGTCACGTTATGCATACGGTGCAGCGACGTTGGAAATAAGTTATAAAGATAGTGCGTTGTGACAACGTTGTGGACTTGTTGGAGGTATGTTACAGCACGTTTACAAATTACTAACAGTAGAATTACAACGCTATATCTTGTGCGGCTGCTTCGTCAGGGGGCTCAACTGCCCAAACTCGCGGCTCCACTCTCTGCATACATAGTATATAACTTATAATTTTTCCTTTACGTCACCAAAATATTCACAACATTGTTCATCAAAAGGCCACAAAAGTACAGTTGCGAACATCGAGGATACTGAGTCTGTTTAGACAAGTGGCTTATAGATATTTTCCAATTATCTTTGAACATTGTATAATGAGCTGGTGGAATAAAACTTGCATTGGAGAACCACCTTAATGATTACCATCGTTTATATTTTCCCAGGAATTACGGGGGGCGGGGGGGAGGGTGGGGGGGGGGCGGCCGCCCCTCCTTAATCCGCCCCTGCAGTTGAGGAGATTTTTTATTGGGATCTGAAATCCTAATTGGATGGTAAATGGATATCCTTTTTTAAGTTCAGTATGCCGTCTCTCAGATGGAAAGTTCAAACTGTGGTCTCCTAGGCGCCTTTCATAAAGAGTTACATCTACATCTACAAATTACCCTGCAAGCCACCTCAAAGGGTGTGTGGCAGGAGGTGAGTATTCACCAACATGCATTGCACTATACCCAATTATAGTTTGTGTAACAACGACTGTTGATGCATTAGCATAAATCGCTAATGCTTGTCACGAGGCGAAGCATCACAAGCATGCATTACACTCTAGGTATGCTACCAATATTAAAATTACCGTTAGTATTTCGCCACTACAGAAATGGACAGATAATTTAGAGTTATCATGAAAACATGCACGGCGTGCAGTAAGTACTATTATAGGTTGCAGATATGGATAGAATTACTAAGGAGTAGGTATTACTACTACTAAGAGCTGCGCTACCTATCAACAAACCTAGTTAAAAGTCTCATTGGCAGCTGTTATGGTCTTTTATCGTTCACGTGAAAAATGGCATTTTTAATCTGTCCGTTCTGCAGTCCCTTATTTTTTCCACTTGATCTAATCTCCCGTAGTATGTCGGATTTCGTAAAATATTATTTACGTTGTCAGAAAATAAATCTGTTTGGAACTTGCTTGGAGTGTACCCTAGTTCCAAACGCCGGGTTTCTCTCCACCCTTCGTCCATTCTCCCAAATAATCTTTTCCTTTACAACCTATCCAGCTGTCGACAATATGTAGGTTGTGACGCCAAATTCACACAAATTCCAACGTTTTCAATTCTTTTTTCGGTATGCAATGGAGGTTGTGACGTCACAACTTGTCATTCTCTCGGCTCGAAAAATCCCGAATCCTTCCTCGATAAAGGATCCTTCTCTCCCGTCCCATAGTAGAGACAGTTTTGTAGGTTAGGATCCTTCGGGGGAAATGGCTTTCAGCAGAGAGAGAGAGGTGGAGTTGGATTGGCTGGTTGTGATCTCAAGTGATGCTCCCGCCAATCCTGGAAACCCGCTTCCAATTCAACCGTCCTTCTTCCGCCTTTGAATATTCAAGGAGGATCCTTATCTCCGTTAGCTCAAGAACGGAACAATAGGGTGTGGGGAGCGGCTTGGCTTTACTGCTCCACAGGAACATACACACAAGACGCGCGAAGCACTTGAAAAAGGTGTCGGGGCGTAAGGCAAAGCCGCCGCCTCATCCCGAGTCTTTCTTGTCTGGATGAAGGGGAGGATCTTCGTCTCTTCCTTTGCAGACGCCTCCGATTGACTGAGAGGCTGTGGTGCTAGAGTATGCACGTTAGACTGGAATATCGTCTATAGGGCGGCGAATTTAAAAAAACTATCCTCATAGCAGCTATTCCATAAACAACAGAAAACTAGAGACTGTAGAATCGGTTAAATACCTTGGAGTTAAACTGACTAATGCCTTTTGCTCACGGTAAAATTTTCCATAAAAGAGTTTTATAAACATTTTTATCGAAAGTTTTATGAATCGTATGTACGTAAAACGTACTTGCTTGCTGACGGTAAAACTGATCATAAAACCGCAATGTCCTGCCATCTATGAGACGCTTGGCGAACACTTGAAGTGATAAATGCACTATCTTTTGGATGAATTTTAGGTTAAAAACTCTATCTATTGTTTATTTGCTTACTTTCTGATCACACGTAACGGTGCTTTGACTCTAACGCATTCTTCTAACAAGAAGGATACTGCCTCAACGTTCCATGAACTTCCAGCCATGTTTGTTTACGTTCTCCTTTTTTGGCTTCCCATGGATACGAGATTATTATCAACGCTATGAGCGGAACTTCTAATTGGTTGTTGCATAAAACAGTTTTATGGAAATAGAACCTGTCCTATTCCATAAAACGTTTTATAAAACTAGGTTTTATAAAACGGTTTTATCGTTATCAAGCTCATTTTTTAAAATTAGTCGATTTTATAAAACGTTTTACCGAAAATTTTACCGTGAGCAACAGGCATAATGATCTCTCGTGGAGTAAACATATTCTAGAAATTACCGGTCAAGCTAATCTTAAATTGGGATTTGTTAAAAAGAGTACTTGGCAAGTGCGACGATAAATTTAGGGAAATCAGCTACTTCTCCCTCGTTTAAACCCCGCTTGGAATATGCTGCCAGTATTTGGGATCCTTATGAGATAGGCTTGGAAACTGAGTTAGAACGCGTGCAGCGAAGATCGGCAAGATACGTTTAAAGGCCGTTACGATAATCTCGTTAGTGTTACTGACCTTCTGCAGCAACTGGGATGGGAAACGCTTTTATAGCGACGATTAAAATTTAAGCTTAATCTATTATGTAAGTTCCAAACCAATTCTCTGATGACGTTGATAAACGTTTTACGAAATCCGACATTCTACGGTAAAGACCGCTACGGTCAGTTCATGAGAATAAAATTAAGGAACTAGACTGCAGAACGGACAGATTTAAAATGTCATTATTTCCCGCGAATTATAAGAAACCACAACAGCTGTCAATGAGACTTTTATCTAGGCTTGTCGATAGGTAGTGTAGCTATTAATAGTTAGTTTATTTACTCCCTAATACTAGTATACTTATCTGCTACCTGGTACTAACAGCACGCCGTGCATGCTTTCAGTATAATTCTTGTATCTCTGTCCATTTATGTAGCTGCAAAATACTAAAGATCCTTCTAACATTGGTAGCATACCTACATGCTACTACAATTGTTTTCGAAATATGATGTCCTTACCACTGTGACTTAAACTAGCCAATTCCTTATTGATCCATCATATTGATTATTGTTCTTTGGTGATGTAAAATATCTCCAAATCTCAGTCATCTAAACTGCAGAAAATACAAAACTGTGTCATGCGTTATGTGTGCGATAAAGCATATAAGGAGCATATTACTCCATACTACCGTGAATTAAAAATCCGAAATATCGAACAAAGAAGATAAATTTCCAATGGGTGTTTTTATGTATAAACTTTTAAAAACTGAAAATCCTTCCTATATTTTCCAGCCTTACTTAAATATTTTAGCTAAAAATACAAGGAGTACCAGAAAAAAAATAAATTGATTGTACCCTGTCACAGGACCACTATGTACCATAATTCATTTTATATAAAATCCTGTCATGTATGGAATTCGATTCCTCAAGATTTGAGGAACATCAAGACAACAGAAAGATTTAAAAAATGTTTGCTTTCGTTCAATTTCAATGAAATTTGGTTTATGTAAAAATTGATGTAAAACAAATGTATGAATGTATTATCTTTATGTGATAAATCCTATGTATTGAAACTGTATTTGTATTTGTTTATTGTTAGTTGTAATTACTTTGAATGTGTTTACCTTAAATTTGATTAATTGACAGATTGTTTACTTTGAGTGTGAATGTTTTCTTGTTCCGATCATGGCGGTCTGTCTGAGTTGTTATTATTGTATAATCATGCTGCAAAGGAAATTCCTAGATCAAATAAAGCTTATCTTATCTTACGTATAGTGCAGTGCGTATTTGTGTGGCTTCGCCTCTTAACAAGCATTAGCGATATACAATAATGCATCGATAGTCGCAGTTACACTAACTTACTTGAATAGGGTATAGTGTAATGCATGTTGGTGCCTACTCACCCCCTGCCACACACCCTTGAGATGGCTTGCAGGGTATTAGGTAGATGTAGATGAATTTTAGCGGCGAATGGAAGTCTGGAGAATTGTGGTCCGAGGTACATGTTCCTCCCCGCTATTCGATAATCCCATTCATACCTTTCGCTCTTCCAATCGGTGCCAATGGGAATTAGACATATCGATCGCCATTTCCGTGTCAACGCAGTAATGGCAACGAAATCAGTTCGGGCAATGAAGGCCGGAAGTGCGTTCATCTACATCTACATCTACATATTACCCCGCAAGCCGCCTCAATAGGCGTGTGGCGGGGGGTGTTAGGACACCAGCCGTTTAAAGATAAAAAGGAAACGCTCTAATGAAATTACGCCTAGCATTTATTATAGTCCCTTATTGTTCGGGGGAAAAACGAATTCCCATACCTATCCGTTCGGCAAAATATCTCTCTTAATTTATCGTTTCTGTCGGACCTGGAAATATAGTGGGGTTCTAATATGATGTTCTCCGTGTCGCTCTGAAAGATATCTATTCTCAATTGTTCAAGCAATCTAAGCCTAGCGCGTAGCCTCCGAGTCTCTAGCGGTTCCCAGCCTAATTCGTTTAACATCTGTGTAACGCTGTCAGTACGCCCGTAGCTGTTTTTGACGAATCGCGCAGCTTTCCTTTGTATTTTATTAAGTTCCCGGACTAAGTCTTTCTGCACCGGATCCCATATGCTCGCTGCATATTCAAGGTGTGGCCGGACGAGTGCGAAATAGCACCTCTCTTTTACTTTTTCATCCGAAAATCTTCCCACAATACGCTTGACGAATCCTAGCTTCTTCAGAGCTCTGCCACAAATATTTCTTATATGTGCTCCCCACGATAGGTCCGAAGTTATCGTAACTCCTAGATACTTCACTTCATCTGTCGCCTTTATGTTAACACCATCCACAGCATATACATGGGAATAGTTGGACGACCTCCGCAAGAATTGTACCGCCGTGCATTTGCTTAGATTAAGTTCGAGTCCCCACTCTTGGCTCCACTCATGAACGTTGTTTAAATCCGATGATAAGGTTTCAAAGTCAGAGTGATCACTAATTTCACGATAGATGACAGCGTCGTCGGCAAATAAACGTATTTTACTGCTAATTCGAGAGCATAGATCATTTATGTATATAATGAACAAAAGGGGTCCGATCACGCTTCCTTGCGGGACACCTGATGTCACTTTAACGACATCAGAGCTAATTCCGTCAAGAACTACCTTTTGCTTACGATCACTCAGAAAGTCGCGTATCCAGTTTACTACTGTTTCGTTTAGGCCGCATGACTGTAATTTGTATAAAAGTTTGTTATGAGGTACCGTGTCGAAAGCTTTCTTAAAATCTAGAAATAATGCGTCAACTTGTCTTTTCGATTCACCAGATTTGAGAACGTCATGAACGTTCGTGTCAGTCCAACTCCTACTTATGACCGATTTCCAGATTGAGTGCGAAAACCCTTTTAAAACGATTACCCCAATTCGAACGGAGTTTGTCGGTTGATTTCGAGTCAACGAATTTGCCATGTCTCCGTTAATTTTCGGTTATTCGGCGTAACAATGGAGGAGTCGAATGGTAACGTCAATTCTTGTTGAATGGGTTTTCGCAAATGATGACAAACATCATTTTATCGGCGTTGGAATGAACGGAGGAGGAGCTCATTTGAACGTGGGATTTTTTAAAAAGGTTTTGATGAATGTTCCTCTTGTTTTATCATTTTGTCTTGTGGAATTTCTTCAGTTGCCATTCCTCAATTTTAAGTAAGTTTGTTATGAGCATTGCGTCCGTAGAAAGACCAGAACCAAAATGGTGGATGCATTCGTCCGGCTGCTCTCGCCCGTCTCCATATTGTCTGTCCGTCTACTGCCATCGGCTTAGATAATGTGCTGTGGAATGTCGTGAAATGATTTGTGCTGTATATTTGTGGATAAACTTTGAAACGAATGCAGAGAAAGATAATGATTTTGTAATAATGTTCTATAATTGTATTTATGGTTAATAAAAAAACGGGAGAAAATCGTTTCACATCTCACGTAGGTAATTTCAAACGGACGATCTGTTATATTTTTCTTCAAAAATATAATTGAATATCTGCAACTCAGGTTTATTAATTTTGGTTTCCTGTTTTGATAAGAATCTGAACTCAAACTTGAAAAGAATTTACTCTAAATTATGTTACATATCGTAATACGATCGGTGTTATTCTCAACATAAAAATATTATATTTTTGGCCGGCAGAATATTCATATCGGTGATAAACGCAGACATCTGGTATAAGGATTGATAAAAAAATACAAATGTCCTCATATTTTGTGTTTCAAACCAAGATTGTTTAAAAACTTGATACAATGCTCTGTTGCCCTTAATTCGTTGAGTCACGTATAATGTCGATGTTAAAGACCGTTAGTTTGACGTTTTAAATTAGCGAACTTCCAACCAAAACCATTGGAATGTCTAATCGGTTATTAGCGCTTTTTCGTCTCCTGCTGTTGAATCCCATAATACTGGCGTTGAAGCCGTTTTACACGGTACATTTGTTTGTACAAACTCTTCCGTGAACTCTTGCATGAGACAAAATGTATGAACTCTTGTGAGAATGTCTCAATGCATGTACGGGAAATATAACCTTTTCTAATTTCGTTGAGACAAACGTACAATATCACGTACATTCGTTTGTACAAAATCTTTCATCGTGTAAAACGGCCTTTAAGAGGTTGTTAATGTTGTGCTTGTAAGATGTTGATGGTGGTTGCCATGTGGCAGACGTTTGTTCATAGTTACCAGGTGTTGAGATTGTATTGTGTGAATATTAATACTGTTGATTGATGATCTGAAGCAGTAATAAAAAGAAATTAACTGCTAATTTTATTGGTTATCTCTGCAAAACCAAACAACTTGTACGTTTAAGAAGTTAACGTATTCGGTTAACATGGTTTTATGGGCCTAAGTGCGAGCCTATAAGTCCAGATTTCTGAAAAATTTTTTTTTTTCATAAAGTGATTGGATAATTTTATGGCATAACCATCTGTCGCAAAAATTAAGATTTTGGTTTAACCCCCGATTAAAAGCGATGTCTGGGTTTGCTAAACCAGATCTTCGCTAGTGCCTTTTTCCATCGAGAGACGAGTTAAAAGAGTGTCAAAGTTGCCCTTATGGACTGAATGAATCCCAGTTTAATACCGTCCATTTCGTGTGAGTCTCGTCGTTGCTCGGGGAGACGAAGTAGGAGCTGAAGCTGCTTCAGAGTGACGCTTGGGATGTTTTTTTTCCCTCCTCCCTTTCATTCCAGAGTCTCCGGAACAGCTGTTTGAGTCTTATGAGAGGAGAGAGAGAGAGAGAGAGGGGTGGGAAAGAAAGAAATGGAGAAAGATGAAGTCATTCGAGTGTGAAGGACATTCTCGTCGCCTTCCTCAGCCGCCACCTTACTTATTTCTTCCCCCAGACGACCAACCTTCCCCCTCTCTGGCTGGAATTTCTTCTTTCTATTCAGATGAATATAGACGATGGAAATGAAAACGACAAGGGGGGTGGAGGGAGGGGGGCTGTGTCTGTCTGTCTGTCAGTGTCTGGGGGGAATAAGGAGAACCTGAAGATGACAGCACCTCTCCCCCGCCGGCCATGTTGTTGTTCGTTCGCCGTGAATTCTCGTTTGTTTAGTGGGTCATTGTCGTGCTCGCTCTCCGTCTCCAGCGCGACGATTATTGTGCGTCGTTCGCGCCCGAGGGGCCGCATTGTTGCCGCCCCCTCTCACGCAGCCTTCAACGAACCCCCTCCTCCCTCCATTGTTGCAGCCTTTATGACGTAGGCGCTCGTCACGTGCTGCCACACGCACTCGGTAGAATCGAGAAGGAAAATTTCGCTCGTAGATTTTTCTTTATGGCGCTCGCAGTGATAATGCTCGCAATAAAACCGATACAAAACTTGATTGTAAAAGCTTCAGTTAGGTTTCAACTACACCTGGCGGAAAAAAAACGTGTTAGTCCTCTCGTTATGTTGGAAGGGTCTTGTTACGCGATGTTGTTTTCATGTCTTCATCAGATCTTTCTCAGACTCTGTGTTGATTTTGAAATTTTAATGAGAACCATTGCTTTTGTGAGGTTGCCAGCGATAAATTCTGCCGTGCCATTATTCGATTATCCGTTTAATAAAGGGGTAGCCGTATTGAGTAAGAGAATATTGCGATGTCACACCTATCTTCCTGGCCTTTTCCCTATTCATCTTTTTTTTCCAATTCTCATATCCATCCCCGGCGTCCTCTGAATTGGTAATGAGATCGATGCCTTTTGTGAAGTTTTCAGCCATCATTTCCATCATACTTATCACGAAAGCCGTTGTGAGAAAAACTCTTTTGCGGTATTACATCATCCTGGCCTTTTCGCAATTTATTTGGCTAAGTTTCTTAACCTTGCTTATTCATTTAAGCTAAGTAAATTGTGCTACATGCCTCTACGTGTAATACTGCCATTATTGTCCTTGCTAGTCGCTGATACATAAATTAAACTTATTTTCACATTGTAAAAAAATGTGAAGCTAACGCTAAGAGAGAAATTCTTTCTCAAAATTCATTTGCGGAATTTCGATTTTGTTGAACGTGTAAAATGTGCGTGTTGTTTCATAAATGAATCGTGTGATAATATTGACATCCCAATTGAGCGCGAAGCGCTTTTTTATGATAAAAGGAATTCCTGCGGTTACATTATTTAATTTAAATTGTGTATGGAAATGAATTATTCAACGAAATAGAGGTGCTTCAAAATAATTTAAAGTTGCCGGACTAACTCTATGGTGGTGCTTCTAATTTTTCAATCAATAAACCAATCAAATACATCCCTGAAGCCTTTAATCAAACAGCATCGAGACACGTTATAATTTCTTGTTGCTGTGTACGACAGGTTGACATGGTTACATGCATTTGATTCGGATACTCTCTACAGCATGGGTTGGGTAAAAATGATTTAGATAAATCGACTTGGGTCGATGAAATGCATCTACGGAAGGACTTTTTATACCGTGGGTGGTAGGATTTTTGCACGTAAAAAGTGTTTAGTCAAGATCAAGGTTTTTTTGTGAAATGCCTACGATTGAGAAAAAAATAGCCGTGTGAAGCATTAACATTCAGTTCCTTTTAGCAACTATTTTCGCCTAACTCAGTGTTTCATCCCCATTTTTTTTTAAATTTAGTAGTCGTGTGTTTATTTTTTTTTTCCTAATTGCGTTTTTTTTCTTTGCAGGTAAATGACAACATCAGAATTTTGCAGTATCATCTTCCAGTTTTTCTTGAATATTGGCTTTACTTTTTGCTAGGTAAGCTCTGTTCTCTATGAGATTCCCAGAGTAAGTATAAGTGAGACAATATCCCATAAATACCGTTATTTTATACTTTGATGGCGTTATGATTGCCTTTACGCGAAAAATCTTACTCTGAAAATAATTTCAATACAGAGTTTTTAAAAACTACCTATTGTAAAAATAGTATCCAATTGAGTAGCTTTGACAATTATTGCAAAAACACAAACTACATACCGTTATATTTACTACAAGATCTGTAACTCAAAACTCCTCATTTCTTATGTATCCGTGGAGATCACAGGCACGCCCAATTCCCATAGAAAGCGGCCTATACTTTTTTTTGTTAATATCTCGATAAATGTTGCGATAAGTGGCTAATATTTTTGATATCAGATTGAAGATGAGCTTTTTTCTTTGTAAATCATCGTCACAGTAATCTTACTCAACGGTAGGTTTAAATTAGAGTGAGAAAATACTCCTGATTTTTACAGGAGCAGGCCTACGCTATCTTTTTCTTCATTTCAGCACATTCTCTGCCTATCTTCGTCCCTTTCCATGAAACATATTCTTTTTATTCTCCTTCCCCGCTTACCCAACATCCTCTCCTCAATCACGGCCTTCAGCATTCCTCCCACCCTCATTTTTAATGAGACAAAATTCATTGAATTTTATTGAGTAGAGATATCCCGCAAGATAGGTTCACCGTAAAAGAAACTTCATGGATGGCAAATGGATAGTTACGATTGAGAGCGTTTGATTGAGATTTTCAATCAAGTATTCTACCAGCTGATTGGTAGGTTCTTGGACAGTCCTCATTCTGTATCCCAACCTCATAGACATTGTCTCGCTTTCCCTCCTAAGGATGTCCTGCCATTAGATCCCTCTCCAATTCTTTATATCTTCTACCTCCTCTTATTTCGTCCAGAATTCCTATCCTCTTCCACGCTTCCCCAGTGTTCTCCCCTCTATCACTCTCTTCAACATGCCCTCTCCTCTCAAAACCTCCACCATCCATCTCTTCTGCCTTCTCCGAACCTCTACCACAAGCTTCCTCTCCTCTCCGACTATATCCAACACCTCCTCATTCGTCTTCCTCGCCACCCATCTCACCTTCTCCATCCTTCTCCAAACCCACACCTCGAACGCCTCAATTCTACGCACATCCTCCCTTCGCAATGACCAAGTTTCCGATCCATACAGCGCCACGCTCCATATTAAAGTGTTCACCAGCCTCTTCTTTACGTCTCTTCTCAGACCCACCCCCCCTCATCAATTCCCTTCTCTTCAAAAATGCTTCTTTGAGAACGTTTAAAAAAAACTCCGAAACGGGGAGTCATGAGGTCCAGAGTAGGAGCGTTCAAAAGTAATGCACTAGTGAGTAGTTGATGTTAATCCTCTTCTTCCTTCCATGAAGTATGAACATGGCCTGTTTTTGATTCCTCCCTTCGCCTTTTTTTTCTTGCTCGACGTTAAGGTGATCACACCATCTTTTTTTTTGGCCAACCTATACTTCTTTTTCCCAACGGTAACTTATCACGAGCTATTTTCAACCATTCTTTCTTCGCTCATACGATTTATGTGTTCACTCCATTCGTCTTTTTTTAAAGGTCCACTTGTTAATGTGTAGGCACTACTTTGCAATTTATTATTTGTATTTTCATTTCATTCTCAGTCCAGTAATGTTTCACCGGTGGTTTTCCGCAATACTTTCATCTCACCAGTCTCCAAGGGTCTTCTTGTCCTAGCTGTGTCTGGCTGGGTCTCCACCATTTATGTCATTAGTGATCTTATACGAGCGTTATAAACTCTAGATTTTGCGTATAAATTGCTTCAGGAAAAAAATCAACTTGGACCAGGGATCGAACCTTTGGCTTGCCGGGCCAAATCGCAGACCACCACGATACTCAGGCATCCTGATTCTCAAGGCAAATTCTACGTAATTCCATCACCGGTTTTCGGCAGACCTGAAATGTCATCATACTTAGCCAATCGCGGAATAAGTTATCTTAAAGGATTTATTCCCGTGGTTAGTGGCTTCTAATAGGTCCATATTCCCCTTACCAGTGTGATCCTTGATCGATTTAGGGGCTAAAGTTCTAGTTCTCTTAAATCCTCTCAAATTGCCTTAGGAATCAGGAAGCCTGGGTAGCGTGGTGGTCTGTGAATTGGCCCGGCAAGGCTAAGGTCCGTGGTTTCTACTAAATTTGATCACCGGTTTTTGGCAGACCTGAAATACCTTCACCTAGATTTTTCTTCTATCCCTATAGGTCGGTTCTTCCATATTCTTTCGTTCAAGCACCCATGTCACCCTTAAGTCTTTTGTTGCTTGCTGTCTGAATTAGGATTCCACATTTAAATATCAAGACAGTTCTATGCCAAGGTATTTAAACTTTATATTCTGCTGTATAATTTTGCCGTCTACTGCGAGCATGCATCTCATAGGTGTTTTAGGGGAAGTTGACGTAGAGACTGTAAATACAATCTACTAATCTTTCGAAAGCTCTTTATGTTTTCCGACGAATATTTACAATGAAGAGTTCTCGGGTTTCCCACCAGATGGTGGTGTTACTCAACACTGACGTTTCGTTAGCGTAGTTTACTTTTTTCTTCAAGGTGAAAATTCGCGCTGAAGAAGATGACAGACTACGCTATCGATACTTCAGTGGCGATCAACACTATTATCCGGTGGTCAACCCGAAAACTTTTCATTCTTAACAATCTGTTGGTAGAACATGAGATTATGACGATCCAGGCCGTGGTAATTTTCCAAAAATTTTTACTAGTCTAATGTCAACATAGTCCATTAACTCCGTATAATAGCGTAAAAATAGGTTGGCGTAGAGCTTAATGTGGAGTGTATAACGTTTTATGGTGCAGAAACTTGGACTCGTACATAATAGGAAGAGAATAGGCTGCAGGCGTTTGAGATATGGGCGTGATGAAGAATGTTGTCGGCTACATACGATATAAGCAGGTGAAGAGTCACAGCTCATCCACAATTTGCTCCAGGAGAAGCAAATTCTCGAACGAATAGCACCCTTTAAAGGCATCTACATCTACAAAATACCCTGAAATCCACCTCAGGGGTGTGTGGCAGGGGGTGAGTAATCACCACCATGCATTACACTATACCCTAGAGTTAGTGTAACTACGACTAATTATGCTTTAGCATAAATCGCTAATGCTTGTCACGAGGCGAAGCCCCACAAGCATGTACCACTACACTACAGATGTCATCACAATGGAGAGGGATCGACAATATACATGCATTCTACAACTACACAGATGGACAGGAACTTAAGACCCATGTAGAAAACATGCTAGGCGTGCTGTTAGTATGTACTAGGTAACAGATAAGGATTCAAGTATTAGGAGTACTACTACTACTACACTAACTAACGACAAACCTAGATAAAAGTCTCATTGGCAGCTGTTATTGTCCCTTATCGTTCGTAATGATCAGAGGCCTGTATACGATCAGGCACTTCTCGCACCTTGTAGGCGGGCAGGATCGGGGTGCTGCTGCAACAATTGGTGCTCAGAAAGGCAATGCTTGTATCAATCACCGAAACAAGTTCTAATAATACCGTTTCGCAGCTTAGTAATCCGGCAAATATCTATTTAAGGAGTTTAGTAGATTATGTTGCACTTCATGGCCTTCTAATGGACCAGGATCAGAACGGGAGCCTCAGGAGGCTACCGGACACCTTTCGCAAATGTAGAGCACTAAAAAAAAACGCCTCTCTAGCTCTTCTAGTTACCGAACAGCACGAATTCCAGGAAAACTCCAGTATTTCCAGGTTTTTCCAGGATATTTTTTTGTTATCCCGCCTGGTAGAGCTTTGGACTTTTGATATGTTCATCTCAAAGGAGTCCTGAATACATCTCAAAAGGTCCGGCTTTGTTATTAATTATTTCCTGGTTAAAAACTAATTTTCCTTGGCTATATGTGCAGACTGCCTTTGTCTTTTCCTTCGCTTCTCATCTTCCAAATCCGTAAGTGTAAACCACCTTCCTTCTCCTTCCATTGTTGCAGTATACCGCTGCTGCTTTCCCCTACTTCAAACACAAGGGGAACGCTGAAGGATGGAATATTCTGGCTCATAAGAGGAGGCACTTGTAAGTGTGGAGGAAGCCCCTTCTCTTAACTTAAGCCAATTCAAGAAGCAGTTCCTGACTCGGGAACATAACGATTGTTCCATTCCCATCTTACCTCAAACGTCTTCGTTGCATGCTTGTATTTTGCTTTAATCTTCTCGCCTTAGGTGTTAAAATATCCTTTTCTTATAAGAAGTGGATCGTAAGACGAAATAAGTTGCTGAAGTAAACAATTAAACTGCGTACCTCTATACAGTTCACCGTTCACATTGGTTTGTGACTTTGTCATTCAGTAACGGAATGATGACTTTTTTGTAGCCATTGTAGTCTTGTCTCTTGTTTGGGTGTTGTTATCGGGCTCTGCACTCTTTGGTAATTGGTTTCATATTGGCCGACGTTTCGGAAAACGACTTGTTTTCCATTTTCAAGGCGTGTTACTTTCTCTGTGTAGGATTATACACTGAACTGAATTGACCGTTTGACGATTCCAACAATTAAGCTCAGGTGTCGTCTGATTGGCTGATGTTCCTTTGAAATCTTTTCTGTTCTTTCCTTATGTTTTTAATGCAATTTATTATAGGTGCCCAAGTATTGCTCAGATGGATGCCAGTATCCGGATATAAATTTTTCGGATTTAGGCGGATTTCGATGGCTTCCTTGATTATGCGGTCCAGTAGCGTTGTGAGCGGCAAAGAAGTCGTTTTGAAAATGGAAAACATGTCGTTTTCCGAAACGTCGGCCAATATGAAGCCAATTACCTGGTGCAGATCCCGAGAACAATACCTAAATATTATTCACCGGGAAAAACTTAAATCGTATATTAGCCTCTGTTTGTTTTATAGGGTCGTGGTAGCTTCGTGCGTATTATGATGCAGAAGTAGACTTTTCCGAATTAACGAGTTCTGACTGATGTACATACAACCTCTGCCGACAGTTAGTCTGGGGGGTGTCTCTCTCTGAACCGTTCTAGATAATTCCGATCGCGTAACTAAAAAGTCACGTGGTACAATCACGAGGGGTTCGATAATTTGGTGTAGTTTAAGGAGGTTCCGTCGCGACTGTGTGTGTAAAAAAATACTAAATTGCACATTTTTTATATTCTGTCCAAAGAAAATCCTGCTTTCGTCAATGAAATGCGTTACCATTAGAAACCCAAAAGTAAGGTACAACATATGCAGATTATTCCACGAATGTATTTTAAATGAGCTCTTTTTTCCAGCCAAATGAGCCGACTGCAGCGCCATTTCCTACGAATTACCGCATTTTGACTTCAATTACGGCATTAATTCTTCAATAACTAAAACAATAAGGTGGTAAGATGCCTGTATTTTATTTTTATTAAATTTCTCTGGATTATTTCCTTCTTATAAATAGTATTCCGCAAAAATGGCATTTATATTTAATGGAAAAATACTATTTTTTCCCTGTGTTTCTCTCATTCCCCCATTGAACACAATGGGGTAATGGTATTATTTTGTTGTGCATATCAGATAGAGGACAACGTTTTCTACAAGTAGACATGACTGAATAAAATGACATTTTAGCTATTTTACGGTGGAACCACCTTAAACTATTCTCAAAAATCTCACGCAGCCTTTCCGATCGAGTTTTTTTTACCGGGATATCGTCCGTCGATGGAGTCGAATATATCGATTAGAGTCGCAATAATCCACATATCAGACGCTTGTGAGTTATCCATCAGAATCACATTCAAACACATCAAAACCTCGATGCTTTCGTTGTTGTGCCACGTGACTCCTTAGTTACGCGATCGGAATTATCCCGAGCAGTACAAACAAAATGGTGACATTTTCATTTGTTACGTCACCGATGGGCGATAGGGGTACGTTTTTCCTCCATATGCTCATTTAAATTAAATCCTACCTTTCATTACAACTTTTTCCGTACAATACGCGTGATGTCGCTATAGTGGCGAAGTGGTCAGAACGAGCCAAGTAAGAAAATGCTAATTTTTTCTACCTTTAAATCATGTTTTTTTCTATTAGAAAAACTGTTACGATATTTTTTTGGTAGTGCAGTCTTCAATCAAATCAAATCTTCTCAGTTTTTTATTGATTAGAATTTTTCTTTTCTATTTACAGATATATTTTCAGCCGAAATGCATTAGTTGTACCGGAAGCACGTGCTAACTGCTTATTCGGACAGAAATAATTAAGTCATTATTTGAGATCTAAAAATCGAGTAGTGCGCACTTTAATTTATTTAATTATAATATGCATTTATTTTACTTCTCTGTGGCTTAGAAATATTACCTGTGGAAGCGCCATTTTTATCGGAAGGAAACGCAGTAGAATTTCGAATTATTTTGTACTAACGGATTTGGGATTCTTGCGTTCTTAAAAAGGCGGCGACTTCAGTAGGAACATATAAACTTTCATTCAAACAATGTTCAGCGTAAAAATTTCCTAACTTCTCTGTGGGTGTCGCAGATAGAACAAGAATTTATATGCGGAGATTTTTCTCTCGTCTAGGATAGGGGTTGAACTCAGAACGGATGGCTGATGGTGCCTTTGTTGATATTAGATAGGAGTGATTGAAGTATTGTTGAAGTGAGCCTTTGTTGAATTATCTTCTAGTGCGTTTTATTACGTGATATTGCCTTATTGTGAACTTAACATCGTCATTTTAATTTATTTTGCGTTTCTGTTGCCAGGAAACCTGATTTTTCGAGGTTAAAATTTTATATCACACTCATCGTTTGTTCTATATAAATATATTTAAGTTTCTAACCACGCAATTCGTCTGCCCGACTACCAAAATATCTCAAAATATATTTGTAGGGGGTCTTAATTTTTAAATTATTTTAATTCTCATTGGCTAAAGCCTGGTTTCTCACGGTCAAATGAAAATATTCCGACAGATTTTCAGTACATTGTGCATCTTAATGTCAATTTCGTCAATTTCGAACAAAAAAACGTATATATTTATTAAAAATTTCACAAAATCATTTCACTAGATGCAATTTGAAACAAAACCTGAATGGAGGAATTTCTTGACTAAAGAACGAATCACAGACAACCTTCTGTATGCATTCTGTCATTATGAACAAAGAGGAACACTATTATTTATAATTGATATTTCCAATTTCAGCAAAGTACAAATTTCCACTTCGTTTGTTTGCTCAAGACGTTATTCCTCGGCGTGGGACTTATATGTGTGTGTTTTGGACAAATCGACGGTTTAAAGATAATGAAACAGTGGTGTATGATTATTTTTAGCATCGCTTGAATTGCGTACTGAACGTCTTGTTTAGGATATCCTTATAAAGTTTTTTTTCCCAGGAAATTACCAAGACTTGAAAATGATTCGGTGACAAGCGTTAAACTGCTGAAAAAGCCTAGAAGTTCCTTTATCTATTTCAGTAGACGGCTAAGCCTGATATTCAACTATTTTTGCCTTTTTGTAGTTCATCATTAGCACATCCTTTCTCTATTTCCTCGATAGCTGCAATCCTTTGACTGGATGACCGTCTGGGGTCCTTGATCATTCACAGAAGTTAATCGATAAACTCCAGCAGCATGTTTAATTACCATACTCCTGGGTCGTCATTTTTGCGCGCGTAGACGTCAGCTGGCGCAGGCGGAATTGGACAACCTTTAACCTTTTCCCTCGTTTGACGATACACATCCAGATTCTAGATCCGCGGACACCGTGTCTGTCCGTTCCTTCCATTTCATGCGAATTGTACACTAGCGAGACGCTTAATCACTTCCTGCTGTAATTTCATGAAATGAGTCCACACTCCATCAAACGTCTTCCTGGAATACGCCTAGCAAAATGTGAAAATCTTTGATTACCACGTCCAGATAGCTGTGTCTATGCTTTCCCATCACTGCATAGATTTACAAGGCTTCCATCTACTGCCCCGAAACGATTACAGGTCTTCTATTGATGTTCAAGGGAACTCTTGATCTGTCTTATTTTGACTATTCACTGATGATTCTGTGAACACCCTCCACTGCTTGATTAATCAAAGTTATGTTTCTTTGGTGCTTACCGCCGGTGTTTCAGTGCTTTTAAAAAGAATAGTACTTCAATACATCGTCATCATCTGAGTGATCTACCGGTTAGAGGTGGGTTATGATGAAAGTCAGAGAATATCCAACAGACTCTTACACGTGCCGTGCCCTTTCTACCTCTAGTATTTCTTTCTTCATCTCAGCTCAAGTCCAACCTTTCTTCATTCCGTCCATAAAACCTATTCTCTTTCTCCCCCTTCCCCGCTTGCCCAACACCCTTCCCTCTATCACGGCCTTCAGCAAACCATCACCCCTCATTACCCCTTCCAGCCACCTACCCTGCCTTCCCCTAATCTCATCTATAAGTTTCCTCTCCTCGCCCACCATGTCAAGCACTTCCTCATTTGTCTTCCTTTCCGTCCAACGCACCTTCTCCATCCTCCTCCACACCCACATCTCGAAAGCCTTCAGCCTATTTTCGTCTTCCTTTCTCTAGGTCCACGTTTCTGCCCCATAAAACGCCACACTCCATATCAAGCTCTTCACCAGCCTCTTTTTTACATCGTAACTTAATGTCCCCGTCATCAGCTCCCTTTTGTTATTGAACGCTTCCTTCGCTAGCGCTATTCTCCTTTTAATGTCTTTGCTTCTATGCCCTGTTTCTTCTAGCGTACTATCCAAGTAAGTAAATTGTTCTACTTGCTCCATTTTGTGTCCTCCTACTTTTATGATCAGCCTCGCTTTCTTTTTCTTATAGAATCTCATCACTTTTACTTAAATACGGCCTTCTCAGTAATGCAATTTCATTGCAATGAAGGCTATTTTACAATAACCATCACTTAATGTATTTTTATTTCCATACAATTTTAATTGCAGTAGAGCTTTATTGAGAGGGTTGCATTTCAATAACGCTCAATTGCTCTTAAAATTCGATGTGGAATTAAAAATGTCATTAAGTGATGGATATTTTGTGAAATACTTTCATTTTAATGAAAGACGACCGACAACTGAGGTCGTTAGTGCCTTTTAGGATGGGTGGGTATGTATTGTATTATTTGGGGAAAGCAAAGGAATGAGGGAAACCCGGCGTCTTAACATAAGGCTCCATGAGGACCTCACACACAAAGCTTTTCATCTGACGTACGGGGCCCTGAAGTGAGCGTTAGCAAAAATCGGAATTCTTCCGAAAATCTTAACGCCCCAGCCGTATTCGAAAGTCGATTGTGATGGAAACCCTGTTAGGTATCTATGTTCTGCTGGCCAACCCGATCACTAATATATAAAATTGACCACAAATAAGTTTGTTGACAGAATATATTATAATAGAATATTTTATAATATAACTAGCTATGCCCGGCATGCGTTTCAATGCCTTTTTCTTTCTAAGTGGGCACATATATACAAAGCAGACACATTTAAATGTAAAATATAAATGAAAAACAATGATTTTTTGTGTATTAAATTAAAGTTGAAAACATTTATTCCGGTGCTTTGAAATGTACAATATGTTTGATCCTACCGCCCTCTGCAAAAACAAATGGCATTTATTCTCGACCTCTTTTTTTATATGGTGCAAATTTCATGAGTATAGGTCAAATAATTTTTTTTTTATTTTTAAACTTTTGCCGACGTTTCGGATGTTTATTCATCCATCTTCTGGGCTATAAACAATGATGTATGATGATAAATGATTGACAGTTCTGTTTTGGTTACATATTTGTAAATTTACAGACATTAAATATAAACAATACATAGACATTCAAGAATTTTACTTTTTCAGTTTGGTGCTGTTTTTTTAATTTACAATTTTAATTTGGTTGCTTGGATATATTTCTTTGTTGAAAAGTTATGCGTCATTTATTAAATTATGATAAATTTTGCTTAGATAAGTAATGTGTGTTCTTTTATTGCAACTTTTTTATTTCTGGATATATGGTACATTTATTTGAATAATCTTTTTGATAATTGGGTCTAAAATTTTGGCTTCTTCGAAATTAAATGAGTGACTATTTGAAATTGCATGATTTGCTAATGCACATAGTTGAACATTAGCCTTAATTGATGCTTTATGTTGCAAGATCTTATTTTTTAAATATTGAGATGTTTGGCCTATATAGCTACTGTCACAGTCTTTACATCCGAAACGTCGGCAAAAGTTTAAAAATAAAAAAAAATTATTTGACATGCATGCAACATATAATTGACCGTGTGAAAAGCAAGAATTTTCCAGATTTAATCCTCATACTTGAAGCGATTGACATCGTTTGAGAAGGATAGGCGAACGGGGAACTGTAGTCGTTTGACTACAAATATCAAATTAGTCACTGAACCTGGCCTTTAAATGCTGCAGGCGTGAATAGTTATTCATGAAATCGCTATTTAATGTATCAAGGGTCTGACGGAATTGCGAAATCTCGTATGGATGACTACTAGCGCCAATTGTTTCAGGCGCAAATGGAAAAATAAGTATGCGTGAAAATGATAAAGATTTTATGTTTTTGCAATAAATCTTCTATTTTTTGTGAAAAAATGCTGTAATTATTCCTTTTGTTGCAAGACGTTTATCAGCGTACATTTAAAATACGCCTGGGAACACACGAGACATCGCCATCGCAACCGTAAGTAAAGAAAGAAGATGGCCGAGAAAGTACACTGCGAAAATGCCAAGAGAAGGACTGGACGGCATTATTGCGCTGTAATCTGGTTCCAGGATTTTTTTCAGGATGCAGAATTGATTACACAATTACCATTTTAAGTTTCCCCTGATAAATAAATGGGTAATTTCCTACTTAAAACTGCCAGATATTCAATTAAATAGTCGTATACCTGTCGTATACCTGATAGTTAGCGCCCAACCGCTAGAGTGCTCTGGGTGAAATGTATAACCATTGGAGCAATTCGAGTGTCAAACCCTTGAAATGGATATTCACGCCTGGTTGCCAAGGAAATTTTTGTATTGTTGAAATGAAAGAAAAAATGATGAATTTAGTGATAAAAACGCAATAGGTACTTTGACAAAAACGAAGCGTATAAGAAAATTGAATGAAATAATTAAATACTGAATTCTTTTATGCGTTCTATGACAATTATTTTCCATCCAACGTCAAGACATTTAAAGAATCACATGAAAAAACACCTGCACCGAATCCAATGCTTTTCTATGGGAGTAAATGTTAACATTATTGGGGTAAAAAAAACCCCAAAAAAACAATTATTATAATTCAGAAACCTTCTTGGGCGCGCGCACAACAACTCACCAAAGTTACATCGCAATCGGATGAGTACTTTTCGTGTTTTGCGTGCACAAACATACACAGGCTGATTTTTTATAATTATGCATATAAAGCATATGTGAGTCTGATATATATGGAGTCTTTATTATGAGTGTCATAAAAATATACTTGAGAAGTGCCTAAAATATTTTGTTAAAATATTTGCGAAAAGGTGAGGTCGATTCCATTTGAGGTTGAAATTTTTAGTACGAGTTAATTAATATACCTTGGTGTAAAAATTTGTCACGGAGTTATTTTGTGAAAAAAATCATTAAATTATCCTATTAAATTTGTAAGATTTATATTGTTTATTTTATTTGATTGATTTATTATTGAATTTTTGTGGTGCCTAATTTTTTATTATTTATTTGTGGCTTGATAAACATGATTTTTTTTCTCGTAAGTCTTATGGGTCTTAGGTTTTAGGCCGTATTTCTGACTTAAAGGTCTTATGACTAGTAGGACATGGCGTCTTAGGTATTATTTTTTTTGTTTATATTTTTTGATATTTTTATCATTTGTTGTTTTTTTAGTTTCACTATGACAAAAGGGTAACTGCCCGTTTTAATGCACATGATTTTGTACTCTGTGCAAATAAATAATTCAATAACCATTCTTTGCCAATTTATTTATGTAAGTATAACACTTTTTATACAAGATAAAGGTAGAGTTTTGATGTTTGACATTGAAATGTGTTTAGAGATGCCCTGCATCGGAGTGATATAAAGAAGACTTAAAAAAACTATTTCCCTCCATTTTTTATTTAAATAACACACTTTTAATGTGCGGTAAATTAACCAAAAAAAGAGAATTTTTAAGGCGTGCGACTGAACATAAATTCCCTAATTTCCGTCGGATTTCCTTAGGATATAAAAAAACAAATGATATTTCCTGATCAATCAATTATCTCCCTTTATAATCATTGTGTTGCGTCCATGATGTGACCTGTCATCATTAGAAAAATCACAGCGCTGCAGTAAACATTTACAGTGCGAATATAAAGTGGCCATTAACTATATCCTACAATTTCATCAGTCAATCATTTTACGATCGCTAGTTTCATTGCAACAACCACTCCGGTCCTGGTAAACTGTTTCAAGTTAGTCCTCGTAAAACATAAATTCATGCCCGCCATTGGCCCAGGTGCGATTCTACGTGCGAGACATTTTACGATTTGCCATTCACCTGATTAAAAAAAAACGTAGCGTTCGATGAAGACCGCATGAGATTAACTAATATTTTTATGGACCCTCAATTTTACTACCTGTATGGGATTATGTCGGCCTTTCCTAAATGCGCAGTTCGTTTTTTTTTAGTTAAAGCAATAGACAGGTGTGACGGAATCCCTGAAAAAAATGGATTGAATTCAGTTTGTCACAATTCTTGACTATAGTTTGATTTTTTGTACCTACCAGTTAATCATTCAAAGTTGTTTTAGTTTACATATGTTAAGAGTTAGGTAAAGATATAGGTAGTTAGAGTGAAGCATCCCTACACCTAGAATTTGATGAATTTTATCTCATTTAAAATAAAAAACTCTCATATCTCTAATTATATCAAAATATTATAAATAATATAAAACCCCTTTTCCTTACTACTTTTCGAGAAATTTTCCTATAAATACAAGCTGTTTTACATGGGATAGATTAAGGCTGTGCATTCCAGAGGGAGAATATAAAAAATAGGCCTAGATTTCGTCAAAAAACTAACTGAGTAGTTTGCATGTTTTCTCAACTATTTATAAAAATTAAACAAATACTCACCGTAGTAACTTTTACAGAATCACAAGATAACCTGCCGTTTTGTAGGCTTTTTAGCCTTACGGCGTAAAAAAATGAGTCAAGTAAGTGACTTATACAGATATATTTCTTTACATACTTTGAATTTTTATCATATATATTAAATAAATTTTGACACCATTAATATTACAATATTTACTCCATACTTCTTGCAGACGCTGAAGTAAAAATAAAATAAAATTCGAATATGGTCTCCATTTTGACTAGGGAACTATCTCGCTCAAACTACCTCATAATAATGAACTTTATTCTCTCAAATGATTTCGTAAATCACACTCGTATTGCATATTGAATTGAGACGTATTAGTATTGATGTGAAAAATACAGGAAATGTTTTTGTTAATGAAGCATCGGGTGGAGATCCTAAGAATGGGTAATCGAATATCTTGAAATGAATCTTATTGGTCTTATATTGTTGCGATTTCATGGGACAGGCATGACGTTTTGATTGAGTGATCAGATTGGGACCAGATAAGAGACTCGGAGGCTACGTGTTCGAGGATAGGATTACTTCAGAAAATCCTGTTGAGTTTCAGGCTGACTCGAAGGATTTATTTTAACCTGGAAATTCATACCTATGGGTATTACTGATAGAATCGGAAAAATAAGAGAGATGCTTTGCCGGACAGATTGTTACAAAAATTCCTGCTTCTCATTAATTAGGTACTAAAGGCCGTTTTACTCCAAGGTTAGTAAAAGATTACTTTTCACAACCTTGGTTTTTCGTCGGTGCTTATTTCAGTACTGAAAATCGAACTGAACGAAGCATGCTTAACGCGGGAGTGGTCGCTAAGCTACCATATCACGCGATTGGTCGCGTGTGAGACTTTTTCTAACACTCAGATGTATCATTGATTATCTATGATAGAGCGTTTATTGGCAATATGTAACACTATATTTAGATGTAATTTAGTTCTCTAAATGTTCATTTGAAACAATGATTTCTACTCGTACACAATTACTGATACAATTACGTAATCATTGCTAATTTTACTGGCGATGATATCATTGGGTATAAATGAAGAAAATTACAATTTTCATGAAGAAATATATATTTCTGAGGACATACATTCTTATGACTCATAAATTTGCATTAAAACATCTGCTCTCCACGAAATGAATCAACTTTGCCCGCATGTTGCGAAAGTGTAACGCAACTGAGTGATTATACAAAAACACTAACGTCAGTGGTCGCGCGATGAGAAAAGGTCTCACACTTTGTAGCCGACGGTATCAGACATATCATTACACAGCTGCGGACGCTTCATTTATACTTTTTTGAGACGGTCGGTCCATAGGAAGAGATAAAAAGTCAGCTAGAAGGAAAGGGAACTTATTCTAACTCATGATTATAAAGTGAGCACAAGTTTAAATTTGGTGTGAGAGAAATCCGAGTAAAGGACGTAATCGCAACCTATATTTCGGAATCGAATTCGATCAACAGTACTGAAAAAAGAGAAATAGTACGATATTTCTTATCCATCCGATTCTTGGATCCGATGACCAATCATAGGCAAGCAGGTGAGTCGATCGTTTCCAGAGAATACCGGTGGCGGCGCTGGAATGTAACAAAATAACGAGGCCAAATTAATCTCTCTGAGGACTTGCTCAGAATTGTTGAAACTGTACATTCATTTCGCGATTACATGATTTCGCTAAGAGTATGCCCAAACAATATGGCGCGGTTTATTTACATTGCGTTTTTTAGCAAATGCCCCGACAACGCAACCGCGTACTGTAATCAGGGGGGTTATTTTGTAATCTCACTTTGGTGAGGATACCTACGTCATAAAATCTCACTTTTTCGTAGTTCAACTCCGCCACCCAGGCGGCGTGACCATCTTCGGATATCAATCGGTGAACTGCCGGTCGTGTGCTGGTCTTTTAGACGATTCATCCGCTCTGATCTGTATCTTTCGACTCTTGATCCGGTTCATTATCTCCGCCTGCCATTAGTTCCATCTCACCTGTCATAAAGAACGTGACATGGAGCCACCATCGTTTCCACTTGAAGCTTGAATTGGAAAATAAACAAGGGCGCGAAAGATACAAACGATTTTAAATCGTATTGTTGTAATTTGCTAAACGTGAAGAACTTCAGCATTTTCAACTCCAATATATTGGGCACTTGAAGGTATGCATTGTTTGAAATGCTTATGTTATTATTAGCTTGAATTATCTGTGTATATATTTCGTATAAATATTTCCCAAACAGTGTTGCTGATAACTTTGTTTTCGTGTGCCTAGCCGCCAGTGTATGGAGAATTGAATTCAGTTATTTATACCATAAATTCAACAAATATTGCCTTAAAATCTACGTTTTTTGGTAGATATTTCCCGAGCTTGTGAATTGAACATTAATTAGATGCACTTAATTTTTTTTTTTAATATTGAGTGATCGCTTACATGTCGCTTGTAGTTTTGACTGTATTTAGATTTTCGTGGTATGTACAGTGTAAGATATCTTCCGTAAGATGTTGAGCAATCTGGGTATTCGCTAGTCTCGGCATCTTTTATTTGATATAAGGTAGTTGAAGCTTCGACAATTCACGAACCGTTCGTGAGCCGATCATTAAGAGAGGGAAACGGATCTCCCGCCTTTCCACTAAGAGTCACTAAAAAGGTGAGATTACAAAATAATCCCCCAGAGTCGTGAGAAACTGTAAACACAGGCACCGAGGAATCGAATTCGATTTTTTAAGTCCCGAATTCGGTTCAAAGTTTTCGGCACTTATTTCAGCATTGACCCAAGTGTCGTATGAAGCGGTCTTAAGACAACACAGCTAGAGTGTCCTTTGAGATATCATTAACTTTCGTGTTGACAGAATCAATGCAAACTTTGTAAATTTTACAATGGTTTTTATTCAATACGACTGGTTTCATCGCATAAGCGACATCTTCAGGTTCAAGATGTGAAGATGTCGATTATGCGTTATAACCGGTAGTATTCAAGATGTGAAGATGTCGATTATGCGTTATAACCGGTCGTATTGAATAAAAACCATTGTAAAATTTACAAAGTTTGTATTGATTCTGTCAATGTGGAATTTTACTAAGTAACGCCTGAGAATATCGATTTCAACTTTAGTGTTAATCTTCTTCATATTGTAACATCACCCTTCAACACAGATTATGTTACTAACCTCTTCTTTCACTTGGTCTGCTCTGCTACGGGAAATTCTTAGAAGGTAGCCCTACTAAATATAATTATAACGATCGTGTCTGCTATTTAAAGGTCTATTTATTTTTTGGTGCCCTGACTGCACAAGTTATTACACTGTATGTACCCCACATACAAATTAATAAACACTTCACTTAAATCACACATATAACTCATTCATCACCATCACTCATGTTAACTTTTATATAAAATATTCATACCAATTACGTAAGATAAACTTCTTCTGTAACCGTATGGGCTTAGTTCGGACCGCGTTCGGCCGTGAAAATCGTACATTATCAATGTGAGTCCGCTAACCAGCATTAGGACGTCCAGCACCTGGATTTTTGGGAAAGCATTGTCGTCCTTCTAGAAGCTTCGCTACTGACGCACTTCGTTTATCTAGAATGTTCTAAAAACTAGCGTGGTTCCGGTTCTTACTTATTGTTGTAATTTTCACGTGGTCTTTAAATCCCGCGGAGAAATTCAAAATTCAATATGGAGGAATGCGCAATATTGACAAACTTTGAATATGAATAAATGGGTCTGAAATTGAAATATTGGCGTTCTAATTATGCAAAATTAATATAATAGAATAATCTGCATCACCTTCTGTACAATTTGGCTGCCGGGGTTTCAGAAATATACACGAAAGGTTTATGCGTCCCATCTTGCTTAAATATGTGAGTACGTCACAATATTCTATTTCCCTATTCCTTCCCCGTTTTACTTGGCAGGTGTCCTATCACACCCTGCCAAATGTCTATGCGACTGCTTGTAGGGTAGTGCACGTAGATTCTGCCAATTGATAGGGTTTGAAATTGGAGTGTACTAAAGGATGGAGGAAGTGCGATGAACCAGAAAGGCCAATCCAAGTTGTACTAGGCGCGGTTATGGAGAAAAGAAAAGTGACGGATTAAATTGAGGTTTTTCGCTTTTTAAATTTGACAAATGAGTCGTGAAACTCGGAAATCCTCTGCACCGTGAGCGAGTTTCCTTCGTTTCTCACTGGAGACTTTGGCGCGCGATTTCAGGAAGACTTTCTTCGGAAGGAATCCTCGAACGAACCTGGCACCATATTTTTTTTATGCTTCCATTAACATCACCGCGAATGGCTTCACTGCTCGCCGTTGTGTTAACGACACGCTCTGCCAACCAATGAAAACGCGTTTAAGTGAGGAGTGACGTCACTCTACGACGTCTGCGCGGCGAGGTTCACGCAACAATAGACACACTCCATCTGGGAGAATTCAATGGAGTGTTATGAAGCGACAAGTGACGAACGCGACGCGATTTGAAGCCTTTATGCTTTTTGGTACGATCCTTCTCTGGATTATATATTATTAAATTTGATCGTCGACGTCATTGCAGCACTAATCAATCCTCTTCTACCGATTTTTTGTCGTCGTAAAATAAGGTGCTGTTGTTGAGATTTCCCGTGGTGGTAATTAATATTAATTTTCTTCGAGGAAAGTGGAGCAGGAATTAATTTTAAGTTTCCCATCTTCTTTTATGGCCGGTTTGCGGAAACGACACATATGTAACGAAATGGATATTGAAATCTATAAGTCAATGCACTCCTTTTATATATGAGTTCCAGGAATATTCGAGTAATTGAATGTCTTCATAAATGCTCTAAATCGCTCATTTGATTTACGGAATGGAAGCTATGAGTTCCAAAAAAAACACCAAGATGGCGGACCCGAATTGGACCGCTTGGAGGCTAAATTATTTGATAAAAGAGTTATTATGTGACGAATGACGAATTTATTTACTCATGCTGATTATTATTACTGTACATAATTACTTGTATTTATAAGATAATCACAAATATTATTCAACATTAGGAGAGTGTACCAAACATAGTAAGCAATGGTTATTGGGAAAATGTTAGTTCATGCAACCCGAATTATGTAATGATGTCCATAACTTTGTGGATCTCATGATGAGATTCCACAAAAATGTTTTTCAGTGCCTTAATTGTTTCAGGAAATAGTTGTTCAACTGTAACCCTAGCAACATAGGTATATCTGACAATGTCTAATAGACCTATTCTTTTCCTATTATTAGAATCCTCATTAGAATCTTCAACTCCCATCAGTCATCCTTCTAAAACGGCCTTCAGCATCCCATCGCATTCAATAATTTGCCTAAAGGCCTGGTTACACGGTACATGAGAATGTACAAGTTTCTGTACATTTTTGTGAATGTTTCATGTACAGATTCTTGTACATTCTCATGGACAAGATCAATGAATAGGTGGCTACACGGTGCATTTTTTCGGACAGATTTTCGTACATTTTGAGATGCGCATTATGCGTTTTCGTTTGTTTTTCCTTTTTAAACCGTAGACACGATATTTAAACCGATTTTTTTGCCATGGATACGACACATTTACTTGTCAATTGGCTTGTGAAAATGTGAATGTGTCATTTTCGTCGTCTGCCGCCAGGTGTCTCTGTAAGGAGGTCAACTTGTACGATTGTCTGAACGAAATTAGAAGCGGTTCTATTTTCTGTTCAGACATTCATACAATCGTACATTTTCGTGTGGTTACACGGTGAATTTTCGCGTTCATTCTGACATTCAGACATTCACACATTTTCGTCGTTTTCCGTTTGTTAACAAACTGGTTAACAATTGGTGTTTCCAATTGCGATTTTTATTTCCCGCAATCCTTCATAAGAAAATGACGACTTAAAATTCATGGAAATTAAAACTTTGAAAGCTTTCGCATATGAATCAGGTGAGTATTCTGCCAGCTGATTGCTAGGTTCTTGGACAGTCCCAATTCTGCATCCCAATTTCATAGACATTGTCTCGCTTTTCCTCCTAAGGATGGCCCGTTATTAGATCCCTCTTCAACTCTTCATATCTTCTACCTCCTCTTATTTCGTTCAGAATTCCTATCCTCTTCCTTCCTCTTCCACGCTTCCTCAGTGTTCTCCCCTCTATCACTCCCTTCAACATGCCCTCTCCTCTCAAAACCTCCTCCATCCATCTCTTCTGCCTTCTCCGAACCTCTGACACAAGCTTCCTCTCCTCTCCGACCATATCCAATACCTCCTCGTTCGTCTTCCTCGCCACCCAGCTAACCTTCTCCATCCTTCTCCAAACCCACATCTCAAACGCCTCAAGGATACGCACATCCTCCCTTCGCATAGACCAAGTTTCCGACCCATATAGCGCCACGCTCCATATTAGAGTCTTCACCAGCCTTTTCTTTACGTCTCTCCTCCGACCCCCCCCTCATCAAATCCCTTCTCTTCGAAAATTCTTCCAAATCTAGCGCAATTCTCCATCTCATGTCCTTACCACTAAACCCATTCTCCTCTAAAATTCTACCCAGTATCTGGTATGACAGATTGATATTAGATAATATGAACTTTAGGTCAAATTTTCATTGAGGCTTATGCAAACGTTTTATTTTATCTTAATAATTAACTAATGATCTTCTGTTAATATACACCGTCGAAATAAAAGAAAAATGTCGGTGTGTTTAAGAGGCGTGTATGGAAAATGATATTCAGAAGGAGCCGAATATTGAAAAGAGGGCGGGTGCAGCAAAGAATATTTGGTTGGCGCGGAATAGGGAGAAGGAGATAAGGAATTGAAGCTATGTGTGTATAATGGATCAGCAGGAAGTTTATAGCGCTTAAGAGAGATTTAATGGCAAGAAAAAACATAGAGCTATTAATTTTTTTGGGAAAGTTCACTAATAATGGAGTGAATCAGATGAAACGATTGCATATGAATGGATAGAAGAAGATTACCATAAATGGATTGACTTAAGATGGGACCTGGCTAAAAAATACCACTCCATCTGCAGATTGGTAAATGATGATCATTTGTAAGATCTTTCGTGTTTGTGTCATTGTTGTCATAAATCATGACTGTGTACATGAAAAACCTATCCATAAATTAATATTTTTGGCGGAAAATTTCAGAGATATTCATGAATTTAAGCATGGGGTCTGTGTAAAATCAAGATAAAGCCTGGACAAAAACAAGTCGATTTGTGGAATACCAAATGATTTTCTTTAGTAGACATCCATCAGAAGTCCGCTCAGCAAACTTGATAGGTGACCATTCCCTGGGACATTGTGTTTGCTCACAATGTCGGTTAAACCAGGGAGGAGAATAAAACCTTTTGACTGCTATTATATGACCCCCAGAGGGTACATTAAAGGGGAACAGATTGGGTCGGGAGGAAAGAAGAATGGTCGGTTCCTTCCTTAGGGAAGGAATTTTTTAATTACAGCGCTTCCCTCCAAATGAAAGACCGGACCAAAGGTTAAGGGCTCCCCTAATTCATCGCACCGACCACAATCCCCGCTGCAACACTTTGTTTCTTCATGGGCGCACCCTGAGTTACATTAAGGGTTGGGTAACAACAAAGCATTCTCGTAATGTGTACTGCGGTCTTCATTGGCAAGGAATGATTCATTAGCTCAGGGGGAGTGTCAAGTCCTTAGGGAATGTCCACGTCACTCTACACATTCTTATTTACTAGTGGCTAAATCCTTGTGTTATACCCAATTGAAAAGCAAAAACATACATGTTTATTTAACCTATGCTGTAATGTATGCGTGTAAGAAAAGTGTCCCTATTATATTTGTTATATTACTGCTCATGATATTGTTGTTGTACATAAGTCGCGTTTATCCTGAATTGTATTTCTTATTTATTTCGTTCGTTGCGTTTTCAATGCGGATATTGAAGAACATGGGTGGCAGAACTCACCCTTGCGGTACTACTGCCTCCAGTTTTGCTTCCGTCAAATGTCAGCAACCCTATTCGTATATCATATATATAAAACTTCCATTATCTCGATGGAATCCCCTTAAGACCTTCCTCTGACGCCTGCAGTGAATTTTGATCTGTATCTTTCCCAAGAAGGGCTTTATGAAGGTCTGCAATCTACCAATGCCAGTGATTCTCGTTCCCAGCATCCTCCGCGTTAATCCCCCCACCTAATCCTCTTCCCTTTCTCCAGATATCCTCGAATTAATCTCTCTTTTTCCCTCTCCCTCTCCACGAATAACGTACCCCCAGCCTTCCCTTCAAATCCCAAGGCATTTATCTTCACCTATCAACGTTTCCCAATATTCCATAACTCGCTTCCTTCTTGAGTGAGCTCAGGCGACGAATGGCTTGCGCCCCCGACGAGCGAATTACAACGGATCCAGAGCCTCGTCCTCTAATGAACTATCCGTCATCTTAAATGGCTATCCGAGACCGATTGTTCCTTGGGAGTTGCTTGAAGTCCTTACCGGAATATTTGAGTCTCATTGTCGGCACCCTCTGTTTTTGAAATTCAGTACCATTATTATGAGCTTACTTTCCGACGTAGAATATGAGCAACTCGACCCCCAGGGCATTGTTGCATTCCTGCTTAAGGTGGCTGGTCGGGTAATCTTTAGTCATTGAGAAATTTAGTTACTTAAATTTTAATGCTCGTTTAAAATTTAAATAATAGGTCGTAGTTATACTATATTCAGTAGGAATGACTTATGTCTTAGGTACATTCTGAAATATTGTCTTTTAAATTTACACATTGCCGTAAAAATTTGCTTAAATACAGACTTGATTCATTTCGTAAGTCATTCTTACGAAATTAATTTTCCGAAAACAGTTCACACCCGTAGCCATAGAATTCAAAATAAGTATTTTAATGAAGATGTATTGTCACACGAATGCGAACTAGTATTAAAATATGTTTCTATAAATTATTTAATCATTCGTTTTTAATCCGGCAACAGCGTCCATTCTGTCCATGTTAGATCTGTTCGTCATGTGTACGTTACTGTTAGCATGTCCCGTACTTTCGTGTGCCACGTTGCCAACTTTACACCACATAGCCGCGTGCAACATTTGAAATTCTCGCATACATATTTTTTAATCGTATTTATGAAAAATGTCAGTCGATAGTATTAAATGATTTTTTCAGAATAGATTTTAATTTATTAGAGCTACATTATATCAGTTTTTGGTTAAAATCTGTTCAGTAGGAATGGAGAAAGTACGTAATTTATCCTATTGGAGTGGAGAGCCCCATAAGGCTCCATGTTACAAGAATCTAAAATATCGCAAAAAGTATGTCGATGATCCCCCATTTTTTCTTCGATATTCCATATAATATCCAAAAAGGAACATATTTGGAAATTTTTAAGAAAATCTGTTCACTTTGGTTTTTTAGACCAGCCAACTTAAAAGCAGTCGTGCACGGGATGTAGAGCATATTAACGGAAATAAATTACTCCTAATTTTTTTTGGATTTCCATTGTGCTCCTGATAGAAATCGCTTCAGTTTTTGAAACTGAAAATCAGCTGAAGATCGGAGTATAGCCCTTGAAAATCTGTATGAAATTTACTTTCATTCAACTTGTTAAGACTTTTAATACGGGAACTGATATTCAGTAGTTTTTCTATCACAGTTTTCATTTATAGTTAGTATGTTTAAAACTCGTGTGAAAGCTATTCACGCTAAAAAGAAAAGGCATTGTTACAACGATGAAGTTATGAATAGGAACACTTACAACATCTCCCTTTGGCATTGCAAATATATTGTTGAAATATGACTCGTTAAAGGTTTTAATGGCGAAGTAACCGTCTCTCTGTTGCATTGAAATATCTCTCTGTGTAGACTGCCTATTACGAGTATGTATTGTGAATGGAAGAGAGTATAATTAATGCTAATGGAAGAGGCATCGAGTCTCTGTGTGCTATTATTTTAGAAACTAGAGCGATCCAAGCTCAATCTCTTCCCAACTGCTTGTGTGGTCAAAACTAGTGTAAACGGATTCGGTAAATGGGTTTTTTTTACTAGAAACATAAGGAAAATTATTAATTCAGAATTAAATTTGAGTAATACCGCAAAGGTCAAAGAAAAACCGTCCAGGAACAATGCAAATTTAGTCCCTAGTGCGGTTAAGCTGCTTTATAGCAGCCATAAAGTAACCCAAAGAAAGCTTTCATAAAAGGTCAGATACTTAAAGTTGATTTGTCAATGCAGTCGGAATAACCTTTTGATCCTTGACGGTATCTTGCCCTGTATGTGAGTATAATTGTGTTTGCTGGTATTGAAGATACCAGAATATCGCAAATTCTATAAAACGTATGAGTAAGTATTCCGCTGCGAAATGATTAATCTATTCCACTATTGAATTCCACATAGTATCAGCCGCGTACATCAGATGCTAGTAACCTGACCTACTATTGTTATGGTTTGTATCACATTCATGTGTTTATCTGACGTCAGAAGATGGGGTGAAGATTGGGGACTATCTGACGCATAGGGGATGAAATTTCTTAGAATGGTTTAGGGTGCTTGAATACAATGTCTTTGTAACATTGGGAGCTTCCATTAGCGGTTGTAAAATTCCGGGAAAAAAGCAAGGGTTACAGAGAGTACCTGGCAGGGAACCATGGAATACCAGGGATTAATTACCCCTCAGTTCTCTGAATCCGCCTTCCCCGCCCCCCACCCCCTCTATATGAGCACAACCCCTGTATCGCTGGAGGGGACCCTCTTCAAAGTGGATTTCGAATTCCTTTGATCCCTCGATATGCCCCCGCCTCCCTATCTCGCTCCAGACCCTGGATGGTCTGTGAAACCCTACCTGGCCAGTCTCCTCCGTACCCCTTTCCGCACTGGTCGTCCATTTTATTCCCTTCCCCGTCAATCTTCTCCTCCCCTTAACTGGATTTCATCTCCCTTCGTGCTCCATTTTCGATTGAAGTCCCGAGGTTGGAAGAAGTAGTGTAATGCGTGTTGGAACTCGATTTCGGGAGGATGTTGGAGAGCTGATCTATGGCTCACCAAAAGGTTCTTTCGGCCTCGGGGACGGTAATAACCCGTGTGTCTATGTACTACGCAACACAACTCGCTTTGATTGTTGGAAATTGTCATACCGGTGTAACAGTCGTGCATGTCTTCATTATTGGAGCACTATTGTGTGGTAATTGTTTGATTATGGCCTTGCTGTGGATGTGGGAAGTTGGGTTACGGTTCCTCCAATTTTTGTGACGCGCTAACATTAGATATGCACTTCGGCGGGCATGGTTATTGGGAATGGGTAATATCCTCACAGGGTAGTTCGGGTATCAGGGAAAGTAAAAAATTCTCTAAATTGTGTGGACACGTTCGTAGAATTAATATCGTAGGGATTCTGGCCGGAGGACTTGGAAAAATAAGTCATAATCCTTACGCTGAAAAAGTTATGTGAAGATTAGGCGACTATAAGTGTTAAGTCCTACGGCGCTATTCTTCAGAAACTATTGGCTGAAGGTTAGAAATTGGTATAAAGCCAAAATATAAAACGGCCATTAATTCGAATGTTCTTTGATCTGGTCGTCAAAGAAAATCCGAATTACCAAACATGCTAGAGCATCCTCTAACATGCTGAATTTGCCAAAGTTGGAATTCGATCAAATTGTCTTTGACTACATAAGTATTTTTTGAATTCATAGAACTGCGGAACTGGCCGCGCAGTAACTTTAACGAAGTCACCCGTTGATGGTCACACAATTTGTGATATTCGCAGTGAAAAAATCATTCGCCTGGACTGGGATTCGAACCCCAGACCCCTCGAGCAATTGTTTATATGTAAACCACCCATGTATTATTTATGTATACTAAATGTAGGCGATAGAGGCATTTTTGTCACTGAGCCTCTGCAGTCAGTAATCCGCTACGAGTTGCACAATTATTTCTTTTTAAAAATAATGTTTACATTTTAACCTCAACAAGGTTTATTTTGTTCTAACAGCCTGACGTAGGTACAGTTTGCACAGAATCGACTATTTAATCGAATTAATTTTGGCAGGAATAAGTGACCTTGGGGTGCTGGATACAATTCAGAAAAAAAAACAATTTGACCTCATTCATGTATGTACCTTTCGAGTGTGACCTTTCGAGTGTACATAGATTATAAGTACAAGGCATGAATGTAATCCCATACTCGATTTTAATATTCGTGTATAATTTCCTCTTAGGTGTGTTCCTTATGATCAGTTTTGGCTCTAGGATGCAGTCAATTAACGGTCAGGACCTAAAGTAAGGATGTAAAGGTGTGCTGGACGGAAAGGAAGACAAATGAGGAAGTGCTTGGCATGGTGGGCGAGGAGAGGAAACTTATAGATGAGATTAGGAGAAGACAGGGTAGGTGGCTGGAAGGGGTAATGATGGTTTGCTGAAGGCCGTGATAGAGGGAAGGATGTTGGGTAAGCGGGGAAGGGGAAGATAGAGAATCGGTTTTATGGACGGGGTGAAGTAAGGTAGGACTTATGCTGAGACGAAGAAAGAAGTACTAGAGGTAGAAAGGGCACGGCACGTGTAAAGAGTCTGTTGGATATTCTCTGACTTTCATAATAACCTACCTTTAACCGGTAGGTTACTCAGATGATGATATACCTATGTTCTATTACCCGCTAGAATCTTTGCGGTGTACGCGATAACCATCGAAGGCAATTTGTCTCCAAGCCATACGATGCATGCGTCCATATTATCACGCTAACAGCGTTGAAGGTGAGTTCGGCCTGTGGAAACCTGTTTCGGGATACTATTGGGGGGGGGGCGAGCGAATTCTTTCCGGCGATTACCTTTATGAGGGCTTTGCCCGCATCGCTCCATTTTGCTTGTGTCGAGGCAAAACGTTCGCATTCACCCTGTAGTAATAACGTTTTGCTTTTGCCTCCTAGCTATGCGATCCTCGAAATGCGCTACTCGCCATGTTTGAGCTATCGATTTATGTAGTATGTGATAGACGGGTTTATTGAATTGAATGGAGTTCCATGTGTTAGGTCGAGTGGAGAGATTCCGATCGTCAACTGTTGTGTTGGTCCGCCTGGGACGTCTTAATTGTGAAAGACTATTTGGTGCTTACTCCTTTATACCTTCACTTGCGATATCATCACAGCAGACGTCCCGCATTGGCTTAGGGAACCTGTGATCAGGCAATTTCTCTATCTTCAATTAAGTTCAATAGTTTTCCTTAAGGAGGTTCCGCCGCGACTGTGTGAGTCAAAACAAATACTAAATTCTGGTTGAGTCAGGTATGTTTTAGTCAGGCACAAAAGGTGTGACAGTGTCACAGCCATGGTGGGGTATATCTGGGTTGGAAACCATTGAAATTAAGGAGAACCATAAATAGGTTATGCGGGATATACAAAGCAATTACAAAAGAACGGGCTTGGGAGGAAGTAGTAAGTCAAAGGCTGGACTCACCCTGCTACGAAAAGAGGGATGACCACAAATGTAAAATTAAGTGTAGAAAGCAGTAAACTGATATCTTGAAGCAATCTTTCTTAAGGAGGTTCCGCCGCGACTGTGTGAGTCAAAACAAATAATAAATTCCACATTTATTAATATTCTGTCCAAAAAATCCTGCTTCCACTGATTAAATGCGTAACATATAGAAACCCAAAAGTAAAGTAGAAAAAATGCAGATTACTCCACGAATGTATTTTAAATGAGCACTTTTTTTTTACAGCCATAGGAGCCGACTGCAGCGCCATTTCCTACGAATTACCGCATTTTGACTTCAATTACGGCAGTAATTCCCTTATAACTAAAAACAGAAGGTTGTAATATGCCTATATACTATTTTTATTTAATTTCTCTGGATTATTTACTTCTTATAAATAGTTTTCCTCAAAAATGGCATTTATATTTTATGGAAAAATACCATTTTCCCCAAGTTTCTCCCATTCCCCCATTGACAACATGTGATTTTAAGTTCAAATATAGAATAAAATGGCGTGGAAAGGTATTATTTTGTTGTTCATATCAGATAGAGGACAACATTTCCTACAAGTAGACAGAATATGAATAAAATGACATTTAAGTCATTTCACGGTGGAACCACCTTAATGGCTGAGTTCTTTCAACAATTTATCGACGCTTTGAGACCACTCTAACATATGCAAATACGCAAATACGATAGTCAATTGGATTGAAAGTAACGAGGCAACAGAACTCCATTCCGTATGTAACGAATGCTAAAAGTTAATTTTTTTTAAATCATTAAAAAATAATGGTTATCAAAATTATATGTTAGTTAAATAGTATAAAAAAGGTTATTCTGAGAAAATTGTATTACTTTTAATCAATTTTTAAACCTCAAAATGTGAACTTTTGCACACTCTAACGGATATATCAGTATAGAACTCAAGATTGGGGATGAAAATTTAGGTTCTGGTGGAACAACTTAATTTTTCTCTATTTTGGGTATGGCTAAAATAACATATTTGTTCAATTGCGGAACAATTTATTCATAAATCAAGAACAAGACATTTTCTATACAGCCTCCAGCCTAGATATTAATTTGAAGTAATTATAAACTTTGCTGGAAGTGTAATTTAAACTATAAAAAAAGAAATAATCTAAAATATGTTAATTTTGGACTTGATATTTGTTGCGAATTCTCTACTTGGTTTAACATGAACATGCATATGAAAGATGTATTGCTAGCTATGCCTACTTAATGTTTTGTGTTAAGAGGAAGAGTATGATTAAGTACCAATTCATCTGCATCATTCTGCATCAATTCATTCATTCATTACAGTAATCTACCGGTTAGAGGTAGGTTGTGATGAAAGTCATAGAATACCCAACGAACTCTTACATGTGCCGTGCCCTTTCTACCTCTAGTATTTCTTTCTTCATCTCAGTATAAGTCCTACCTTTCTTCATCCCGTCCATAACACCTAATCTCTTCCTTCCCCTTCCCCGCTTCCCCAACATCCTACCCTCTATCATGGCTTTCATCGTCCCTCATTACCCCTTCCAGCCACCTACCCTGTCTTCCCCTAATCTCATCTATAAGTTTCCTCTCCTCGCCCACCATGTCAAGCACTTCCTCATTTGTCTTCCTTTCCGTCTAACTCACCTTCTCCATCCTCCTCCACACCCACATCTCGAAAGCCTTCAGCCTATTTTCGTCTTCCTTTCTAAAGGTCCACGTTTCTGCCCCATATAACGCCTCACTCCATATCAAGCTCTTCACCAGCCTCTTTTGTACATCCTTACCTAAGGCCCCCGTCATCAGCTCCCTTCTATTATTGAACGCTTCCTTCGCTAGCGCTATTTTCCTCCTAATGTCTTTTCTACTATGTCCTGTTTCTTCTAGCGTACTACGCAAGTGATTAAATTGTTCTACTTGTTCTAGTTTGTGACCTCTTACTCTTATCACC
The DNA here is from genome assembly GCA_963573305.1 of Pyrrhosoma nymphula. NCBI lineage: Eukaryota > Metazoa > Arthropoda > Insecta > Odonata > Coenagrionidae > Pyrrhosoma > Pyrrhosoma nymphula. Next base: position 29,623,084 of record OY754333.1, read on the forward strand.
AGCCTCGCTTTCTTTGTCCTAGAGAATCTCATTACTTTTGTTTTCTTATTATTAATCTTCATTCCGTAATTCTCGCACTGCATTTCCAGTGCATCTACTAAAGTTTGCAATCCTTTCGATGACCGAATGAGCAACGCCTGGTCGTCTGCGAATCTTACCGACTTTAATCACTGTCCTCCTACTTTCATTCCCACATCTAGCTCATCCCATGCCTCTCTTAACCAATTGATTTTAAGGAATTTTTAATAAATAGCTAAATCATCATTATTCAAGTACATATGTGTGCATATGTATAGGTATGCTATCAATTGTTAGGTTTTGGTTATTAACTTGTGGGTACCGTTTTATTCTTTCTCATGGGGAAACGGCATAATTGCGCAGTGTGAATGTTTCTTTTTCATCTGGGGATGTTATGTAATGGAAAGTGAATCAGTAGCTGGAAAATATATTCTGTGTGAATGTGTGTGGGCGTGGAGTAGCTCGGTGAGTTTTTGGCGGAAATGGAATGGAGTTAGTCGTGCAGACAGTGTCCTATCTCCTGTTCCACTCACTCTCTCTGCTGCCATCTATCCCCGAGGGAAATAAACTTTTAATTTCATTTCTCCCATTTCAATATTGAAATCTGAGTAAGCCTTTCACTTTTCTCTCCCGTGTTTAATCAGTCGTCGCGTTCTAACCCTTCGCGAAATTACATGTCGAGAGCTGATCACTCGTTCTAATGGCTGTAATTAAGTTCGTCCTCGCAAACGTGTCTTCACATTTTGATACACTGCCTGTCTTAATTATACTCTACATATTTAAGGAGTGGGAAGCCCGTGATATTTACCGTAATTCAGTATTTAAGTGATATGAAGGTATAGTTTAGTGTGCACACTAGTCAGTTCAGTTCAACAATCACAGAACTTCATTCTTTTTTTTTGTTTCCTCGTCTGTTGCGTGATGATAGAATGCAAGGGTCTGACAATCACAATACTACAATGGCTATACATTTCACCCAGAGCACTCTAGCGGTCAGGTGCTAACTATCAGCAAACAGCGCGACAGGTTTACTCTTTAATTGAATATCTTGCAGATTTAAGTGGAAAATTACATATTTATTTCTCAGAGGAAACTTATAAAGGTAATTGTATAATCAATTCTGCATCCTGAAAAATTCTGGAACCAGTTTGCAGCGCAATAATGCCATCCAGTCCTTCTCTTGGCGGTGTGCTTTCTTGGCCATCTTCTTTCTTTACTTACGGTTGCGATGGCGATGTCTCGTGTGGTCCCAGGTGTATTTTAAATGGACACTGATAAACGTCTTACAACAAAAGGAATATTACTGTATTTTTTCACAAAAAAATAAAATATTTATGGCAAAAGCATGCTCTCTTTATCTTTTTCACGCATACGTATTTTTTCATTTGCGCTTGAAACAATTGGCGCTAGTAGTAATCCATACGAGATATCGCAATTCCGTCAGACCCTTGATAGAATGTTTACAGCTTAGGAACCTATTTATTTATTTAACCATGGGCAACGGTCTGCCTCGATGGAAACACCGGCTCCCGATCAGTCACCGAAGTAAAACATCGTAGGAGTCGGCTCTAGCTTGGAGGCCCTCCCTTGGAGGCCCTCCAATGGGGGGGAGGGGTGATCCTCCGATTCGTCCGGGTGCTGTTGCCCCTGTCTGCACGTGGCAGACAGTATATGTGCAAAAGGACTTCAGCCGTCGAAGCACGTTAAACAAAAAAACTTTGACTACTTATTCAACCAGTTACATCACATTGGGCATTTTGCCTGGTGTTAATTGTCCATATATCACTCACAATGCTTAATTGACACACAATGATCAATATTTTTTAACATGAAAATTACGAATTGGCTCGCTTAAATTTTGCGAGGCAAATTCTCTTCTTGAACTCCTTAAAAAATATTTGGAAAAGGATTTAAGACTTCTACAGGTAAGACATTCCATTCCCCTATCCTCTTGTTAAAGAAGGAAAATTTTCTTGTGTCGGTCTTTTGCTGTCGTGCCCTTATTTTAAAACTATGGTCATTTCTTCCGATTCTACTTGGCTCGAGCAATATTTTACTGATTTCCTTCCATCCCTTATCCTTTCTGTAGGGCTTGTACAGGTTGCATAGCCTGTATGCTGCCCGCCTTTCCTTAAGACTTTCCCAGCTCAATCTAGTCAGCATATCACTCACGCTATCACATCTGTCATGCCAATTAGGTACAAGCAATACTTTTTGGTGTATCTTGTTAGTTTTTTTGTTTTACTTCTCTTTCTATTTAACCCATCTATTCAACGATCAAATCCGCATCCTGAATCTATATTCTCATCGTTGCATTTCCAGATTAGCTGAATTCAAAGCTCTTCCGTAAAAATTCAACCTGAGATCGATGAATTAGACTTGCTTTCTGTTCTGTACTTGACCCAAGTTGTCTAAGCGTGATTACAGCTTTCTGTAACCTGTACACATTATTAACAGTTGCTGAAGTCCTGAATAACCGATTATCCTCGTCTAAAAGTGAATTTCGTGTCCTCATCAAGATCTATCAATGCATAAATTGCGTGGTCAATCCTCCATGCTAATAGTTCTTTGTTAATAGGGTTGTTCAAGCCTATCAAAACTGTCGTATGAAAGGAATGCATATCACTTCTGATCCAATTTCATTTTGATTGGAATTGAAAGAAGATGCGTAGGACAAGTAATGGTGGAATCATTAGCAATCAAAATTCGAATAATTTCAATGCCGCCAAAAACGGTCCTCCATCTTGAGATAGAGGTGATGACGTAGTAAGCCTGTCCGCTCGGTCAACGCTCGATCCCTAGCTGAACACTCGCCTGCCGGCTGGATATCAACCAAAGTTATTCCACATTTTGAAATGGCCTATGTTGTGGATGAAACTTCCGTATGGATCAAGGCGACATCAGGAAATCTCCCTTCGGTTGATATATTCATGGTGGCTGAGTTATTAAAAAATGACGAAAGATTTAACTCTCCAGAAATACGCGGAGTCAAGGCAAAATGGTAAGGCAAGGTAATGGTTGCACAATGATTTTTTATGCCTATAATTTTTAGATCCGTATTCAGTTAGCTATGCGTCATAGTTCCACAATTTTCAAGTATTTATATTATCTATTTGTTATTTCTCACTCCTTCCATATTATCGCCGTCTAAAATAAACTCTCGGTACGAACCTACGTTCGTAACGTAGGTATCCACCTCGACAGGTATTGAGCCCTTATTGTCACTGGATTTACATTTTTTCGCGTTCGTTGACTTTCGAAGACAACACTGAAAATCTCGTCCAAATTGCTATTACCTAAGAACAACGAACGCGAAGTAAGATTTTATTGACTTCATCACAGCAAATCAAGCTAGAAAATCTCTAATCAGGCATTTATTAACGGAGGTTTCATTTCTGTCTCAGAGTTCCTGCCATGAGAGTTGACTTAACCGCTCCAAATAAATCAAGGGATGAAATCGAGTGACGTCGTGAAAGGCTTTATATAACTTCAGAGTATTAAGTAAGGAGGATACTTACATCGAAATGATCTTCGCAGCAGTAGGAAATTTCCGTCGAGCAGCTTGGCACCAGCGCTTCTTGACGAGCTCATCTTTTACAACGTTTAGAAACACTTTGTTGGGTGCTTTCAAAGGACAAAGCACCACTTTTAGGTTTGTCCCTTCTCTACGTTAACCTCCCGGTCCGCGGTATTTTCTTCATGATGCATTATGAAAACACAAATTTCCGCTTCAAACAGGTTGTATTCAATTGGTTTCCTACAAGTCACTTTGAGTTACTGCCTGAGCTACTTCAACCAACTTTAACAACACCGGCGTATGGCATCCACAGGCTTGTGACGTCACACATCAATTCAAGATGGAAGTAGGGCTTTTTGGCATAACGTAAAATTTGTCACTGTTTAAACCCTTCTCTAAGGATGTACAATGAAGAGAATAGCGTAATATAATTGTCATTACTCCTTCTGAAGCATGATCTTTCGATTTATGTAATAAAAAAAAATGGTGAACAACCCTATTGTATCAATTTTAAACATTCCTTTTTCTTGCGTCCTTCCACGTTTGGCTAACGTAATTAATTGGTAATTTTGTGAGACCTTCTATATTTCTCCACTTGTTACTATGTTGCCATGAAAACATCGAGTCTCCTGATTTGTTCGAATTATCTGCTTATTCTTTTTCTTATAATGCGCTCCTTATGTTTGTTATCGCATAAGACATTGAATATCATCACAATTTATCTTAGTTCAAGAAACCGTAAACACTGTGCCTTGGGTATAGATGAAATTAACAAGCAAGAATTACCCCAAAAAGAATATGGAATTTTTAGGGGTATTTTAATTTAGACTGGACTGGATTCTAAAGAATATATATATATATATATATATATATATATATATATATATATATATATATATGAGAAAGAGATAAAGATAGAGAATTCGTCCTTACGGGAACGTTTCGGACCGGTTGGTCCTTCGTCAGCTTTAGAAGAGTATATATACAGGGTGTTTCAGGAGGAAGTAGCAATACTGCATAATGCGTAAATTTTGGCAAAAAAAAGATACAAACTTTAAGTACAACTTAAACCAGTTTTTATTTGTAAATATTGCTGGATGCCACTGCTTTTGGGGGTTTTCATGGTAACTGCAGAATGCTTGTGACAAAATGTTTGCGTTGCCATAGCTCGGTAACTAAGGAGTTGCGACCCCATGTTCATAGAACAAAAAATGCTTAAAATCACGTCCTAAACCTCCTCCAGAAGTATTGCCACTTCCTCCTGAAACACCCTGTATATACCAGTTTGTGGAAAAATCACACACGTGATAATCTAGATAAAATTTGCCACAAGTGAGGCTGAATTAAATATAGACACATAAAAAAGAACACTCACACTATACGTTCTGATATTTCGGTTACCATAGTAACAGAAAGAAAGGTTACTATGGTAACCGAAATATCAGAACGTATAGTGTGTGTTCTTTTTTATGTGTCTATTTTTAATTCCGCCTCACTTGTGGCAATTTTTATCTATATATATATATATATATATATATATATATATATATATATATATATATATATATATATGTATATATCAACTTAATCACTCTGTGTTATATCTTGAAAATATTTGCAAATAATTTCACGTATTTCTTCCCTGCAATCCTGCCCTTCTTTACGTTTGAAATATCTCTTTATTTATCAATTTCCGATTAATTTCTTAATTTCATACATCCTCTTCAGTTTATCGCGTCCGTTGCTTACTTAATCATGATATTCCTCAAATCCTCTTCTTTTATCCTCAATCGACTCTTTGCGAATTGTCGAAGCAGTAATAATTAAATGCGAATGGAAGTAGTGCTAAAAAAATCAGGAAAAAAACTCCTGCGTGGTCCCTCACTTGCCTAATCTTAATACTCGCTCCAATTTGACTTTTTTGAATGGGCGAGTTATTAAAGGAAGGATGTGGGGCTAGGGATTATAAAAAAAGTAAAAAAAAAGGAAAAAAATATAAAGAAAAAAAACCTCCATCTGGAAGAGTTCGTTTTTTTTCGTTCTAACTTGAATTTGAGAATGGACGAAACAGGAATTATTAAAGGATCTTGGGAGGTATTAAAACAAGCTAAAAAAATGGTATTATAAAAACGTTTTTGGGAAAAATGACAGAAAGATGAGTTTTTTTCAAACGATTGGTAAGTATCTTTCCCCGTGTCGTTTTCGTTCTTCCCATCTTTATGTAATTTTTTTTATTTTTCTTCCTTTTTCATTCCCGAGTTTACTTTTTTCTTGACCTATTCTTTTTCCCCTATGTCTCCCTTCCTTTTTTCATTTCTTATTCCGCAGTCCTGCTTGTGATTAAGCGATTTGTTTCCCATAACCACTCCCAACCTCTTGTCTTTTTCTCTCTCTCCAGAATTATGTTTTCCTGTCTTTCCGCCCCTTTCCACTCAACTCAACCCAACCCCTCCCCCCCTCCCCTATACACACTTTATACACACAGCCGTACCTTTATATAGCTTCGGGCTTTAATTTCCTCTCGGAGAAGTCGTTAATAATTCCAGTCCATTCCGCCTGTTTTAATCTTGAATTCTATTTGATACTCTTCTTTTGCCTCCCATCGTTTCCATCTGCCAACCACCGTTCGGGGTCTGCAATTCTTTCCAATGTTTCTGCAAAAATGTTTCTCTGATCACAGTTTCAATTTGGCTCCCTCTACCTTTTCCAGGACGCAAGCAATGCGTGAGTTTTATGGTGACCTCAGACTTGTTCAAGTCTCGAAAAGACGCAATCAATGGAATAATCAGCGGTTTCTGTGAGACATCATCTATGTCTACGTAATATCCTGCAAACCACCTCAGCAGTATATGGCATTGGGCTGACTCCTTACCTGGCATTCACTAACCGGAAAATACGCAGTCGTATTGTTATTACTATTCACGAGTGTAACTTGTTAGAATTTTCAGTCATTGTGTGTGGCGTCGTATGGAGCAGAAACGTGGACCTTGAGAAAGGAAGACGAGAATAGGCTGAAGGCTTTTGAGATGTGGGTGTGGAGGAGGATGGAGAAGGTGCGTTGGACGGAAAGGAAGACAAATGAGGAAGTGCTTGACATGGTGGGCGAGGAGAGGGCACTTATAGATGAGGTTAGGAAAGGAAGACAGGGTAGGTGGCTGGAAGGGGTAATGATGGTTTGCTGAAGGCCGTGATAGAGGGTAGGATGTTGGGTAAGCGGGGAAGGGGAAGGAAAAGAATAGGTTTTATGGACGGGATGAAGAAAGGTAGGACTTATGCTGAGATGAAGAAAGAAATACTAGAGGTAGAAAGGGCACGGCACGTGTAAGAGTTCGTTGGATATTCTCTGACTTTCATCACAACCTACCTCTACCCGGTAGATTACTGTAATGAAATGTAATGAAACTAGCATGCAAAAATTGTCACTAAATCGTGGGCACGTTAAACATAAAATTGATTAGCATTCCGTGCAGAATATACTATAGAAAAAGTTAATAGAGCATAAAGTATACTTAAAATTGTGAGCATAATAATTATGAATGTCTAACACCTAGATTTCATCAAAGAACTAACTGTGTCTAGGCAACAGCCAAAATCCATACTCGGTTACCCTTGAAAAATGTATACATTTAATTCGTCGAGAAAGAACAAAATCTAATATTACTGTTTGTAGATAGCATGTTTTCTCAGCATTTTGAAAATTTGAATCAATTACCGCAGTAATTTTTTTCGGATTCGCAAAAAACGTGTTTTGCGAAGTCGTTTTCACCGTACGGCGTGAAAAAATGAGTCAAGTTAAAGACTAATGTTGTTATATTTATATAATTAGTGAGAAATTTCGACATATCACTATATTTTTGATTCGTTAATATTACAATATTTAATTCATACTTGTAACAGACGCTGAAATAAATTTAGAATATGGTATCCATTATGACGATGGGAAATTTCTCGCTCAAACTACCTTAAGTGGCGTCGTCAACGTGAACTGCCTTTCGTCTGGTTACTACCCTTCTTTCTATTTGGTATGAGGGCCCTACCAGGAGCAATTATTACAGCTCCCACCAGTCCAACTTTATAGGAATCAAGCCTATTCTCTTAGTCTGGGAGAGAGAAGAAAAGAGAATAGGCTCTATGGACGGGATGGTAGGAGGTTGGACGTAAGCCTAGATGATTAAAGAAATCACCCTAGTAGAGATAGATAGGGGCCTGCGCCTGTATAAGTCTAGAAGATTTTTTTCTCAAATATCACTTCACCTAGAATTTGATGAGTTTGACTTCATTTTAAATATAAAACTCCCATCTTTCCAATGATATTAAAATATTAACCCGTTGCCGAACTACTTTTCAAGGAATTTGCCTGAAAATGTAAGCTGTTTTACATGGGATAGATTACGGCTGTGCGCTCCAGAGGGAGTATATTAAAAAAATTAGGAAATTTTAGCACCTAGATTTCGTAAAAAAAACTAACGGTGTGTAGTTTGAATGCTTTCTCAGCTATTTATAAAAAATAATCTATTACTCACCACAGTAATTTTTTACAGAATCGCAAAAAAAACCTTCCGGTTTGAAGGGTTTTCAGCCGTACGGCGGGAAAAAATGAGTCAAGTTAGAGACTTATGTAGCTTTATTTATTTAATTACTGAGAATTTTGGTCATAAATATAACTATATCTTAGCGCCTTTAACATTACAATATTTTTTCATACTTCTTACGGACGCTGAAATAAAAAAAATACATTTCGAATATGGTCTCCATTATGACTAGGGAACTATCTCGCTCAAACCATCTTAACTGGTAGATCGTATTTATTATTGAGGTGATAGTGATGACTGAAGGTTAAGGACGTTCGGTGGTTTGACTCAACGTAAGGGAATTTAACGAAACTTGCTAGAAGTATTAATTATGTATTCCTATAGCTACCTGATTTATTTCAAAATGATTTACCGCAGATTTCTTAGGATATTTGATGTGGAAGTGGGCATGAAATTACATATGGCCTCTTGTGGGAACGCGAGGTGCGACTAGCTTTATTCATCGAAAAGAACGTTTTCTAGTTAAGAATAAGAAAAACAAAAATAATTTAAACCAACAATAGAATAATTTATGAAAATCATTTGTTATACTTTATTTTTATTATTTTTGTTTTTCTTATTATTCTTAACTAGAAAAAGGTTCTTTTTGATGAATTAAGCTACTCGTACCTTGTGTTCCCATTAAGAACCCATGTAATATTTTGTCCACTTATCGATCAAATATCTTAAGTAATCTGGGGTAAATAATTCTGAAAAAAATCAGGCAGATTTAAGACAACATAAGTAATGCTTCCAGCTAGTTACGTCGAAAACCCTTAAGTTGATTGAAACCACCTTTTGGGTTGGGTGCAGCGGGTGACTGCGATTGTCAAGTGTTTCTGTGGCCTGGCTGCGTGAGGGTGAAAACTGGATTGTTGCCCTTGCGCTTCCAAACCGCCGTGCTTTGGGTTAGGGTTTCAGGGTAAGGGGAATCCTGTTTGTTTCTCATTCCTGAATATTTTTTTCCCCGGTCCAATGTTACCTTCCCCCTGCGTCTGGTACCCCTATCTCTCCTAGGATCCTTCCCATACTCATGTTTTGGCGACAGATATTTGAAAGGATCATCCGCTACTCAGGAAACATTATAGGCTTCGAGTTTTTTTTTTGCTGTTTTCTGATCGTGAAAAATATTTATCGTTATAATGACTTAAATTATTTTCATTTCCTCCTCAATTTCGAAAGAAAATAGTGTCATTCATATAAATAAGTTGGCCCTTTCGGTTTATCAGAACAGGATTTTATCTGGAAGCTGGTTCCACTTTTGGGAATTGCGAATTGCGATGTTGACTATTCGAGTCATGTCGTAGGAATTGGCGTCTCATCTGCGCGCATCAGTCGTTTATAGGTCTTTCTATTGGTTGCTGAATTTGTTAATGTTGAAACGTTCATTCGAGGTCCGTCGTCAAGTTGATTTTGTTATCAATTGTTTTGCATGACGTAATCGCGATCCGTCATCTTGAATATCCATCTTTCCATTCATTTGTCTTTTTTTCTTCTTCATGATTTTCGTTTTTCTCATTAAAAATGTCTTCTTAGGTCTTTGTTTCTTCACCTTGTCATTTTATCACCTCGAAAAAATACGTTCGTTCTTCGTGTCCTGACACCTCCTGCCCCTCGCCCTCCTGAGGTTAAGGTTTGAATCAAGATGTTTCGCCCTTCCGATGTTTGTCTTTTTTTTAAATATTTTTTATCCTCTTTCCTCCTCTTTTCCTACCGCTATCTCTCAAAATCTTGCTTATACTCCTACCAGTATTATCTTAATTGGTATACATGTCGACATTATAAGGGCTATTAGATTTTTACGTTAATATTCCCTAGGATTTGGTTAGTAGTGAATTTCCATTTCATTAAATAATAAAAATTTAAAACTTTTTTTGTCGCAGAACATACGGCGGGCGAGGGAACTGATTCTATCGAGCTGATGCTAACTGAGCTAAAATCGATCTATGCATGTACATAATCGATATTGAAGGATGCGAAAGAGATATCATACTGATGACTTGTTTCCAGTGATCAGTATACTCGTATGCTGGGTTGAACCATAGTAATTTATGCTGGAATCACAAATTATGTATTTACGTGAATTGAATTTCCCAACTTAAAACTCATAGCTTTTATATTTTTCCTTTTTAAATGGGGGAAGTTTACTTATAAATTTGATAGATATCCGTGAAATACAGGCTATTTTTTCCCTGTGGTTGAAAGGTTGAAGCTTTTTGCTGGATAGAGCTTTTCGGTCAAAGTACATATCATTTTTGCTATTATTAAAAAAATTCATGTCTAGTTGCATGACAGTGCTAACCAATACTAAGTCAGGGCACTGTTGGCTGTGTGATTAATTTAGGGTGATAAGGTGGATTTTTATCGTCAAAGATGTATTAATTTCCAGCAATTGCGATGAAATTATTGAAAAAAAGAAGTTCTGCATGCTCAATTTAGTGAAACTTCATAGAGTAAGTAAATGATAATTTCAGGATTTATTCGATTGCTATTATCTAACAACCACGAGGAGTGTTTTTTACTCTCAAGCAAAAAGTGTATTTGTATAAAAATTATTTTTGTTTGCGTTTTGGCGTTAGGGTAAGCTGGAGTAAATGGTATAAAAAAATATTAATTTGCACGAAATTAAAAAAAAATAGTGTATTTTACGATTGGAAATGTAACCACGAATGCGTATTCATATTTGCGAGTACCCGACCCTTTTGAAAAGGGAACTATTTGTGTTGTATATTACGACTGCATACCGCGAGCGTAAGGGGATAATATCATTGACCTAGTTGCTGATCATTAGCCGTGGTGGCATTAATTCGGGGAAACCTATGTGTTAATAGCGTTTTGGAAACAGAGATAAATACATTTATTGCGCTTATCTGTTGGGGGGAGTTATATGGAAAACGCATTCTCCCGTCGGCTGAGTGTTATCAATTGCTGATTAATGTTCGTTCTGCAATTAAGAGAACCTCGAAGCACGAAAGAATTAATCTAGCCGGCGCGACGGCTTAATTATAAATTTCGTTTTTTTTTTATTAAGAGTTTAGCTGTTTTATAGTCACAAAAATTGATAACAGAAGTTAAAACCGAAATAAAATCGCTATAGTTAAGAACGCGATGTCATTTTCCTGTGAAAAACTTTGTGTTATTTCTAAGAAAAACTGATGTTTTTTCATTTGTAAGTTGGTGCCTATTAGGTAATATTGTGGGATTCGTTTTTTTCATTCCCAGAATAAGTTAAACGAAGTAGTATATTCATTATTTATTACTCTGAAATTTTTTTGCGAGATCGAGTCGTGGTATTGTTAATTAACGTTCGTTCTGCAATTAAGAGAACCTCGAAGCACGAAAGAATTAATCTAGCCGGCGCGGCGGCTTAATTATAAATTTCGTTTTTTTATTAAGAGTTTAGCAATTTTATAGTCACAAAAATTGATAACAGAAGTTAAAACCGAAAATAATCGCTATAGTTAAGAACGCGATGCAATTTTCCTGTGAAAAAAGTTGTGTTATTTCTAAGAAAAACTGATGTTTTTTCATTTGTAAGTTGGTGCCTATTAGGTAATATTGTGGGAGTCGTTTTTTTCATTCCCAGAATAAGTTAAGCGACGTAGTATACTCATTATTTATTACACTGAAAGTTTTTTTTTTTAGCAAGATCGAGTCGTTGGTATTGTTAGTTGTAACGTTGATTTTCATATCGGTGCTCTAGGATCGTTTGTTGTCAATTATTGCGAATATGAAAATGCTAGAATACTTACGAATAAGGCAATGTATGTTTTCGGAAGGATTTGAATTCTTCAAGAGAATGTGCACTTTTTAAAGTGGTTGGAGCGAGATAGTTCCCTAGTCATAATGGAGACCATATTCAAATTTTATTTTTTTATTTCGGCGTCCGTAAGAAGTATGAAATAAACATTGTTATATAATGGCGCAAAAATATATTTATATTTATGACCAAAATTCTCAGTAATTAAATAAATAAAGCTACACAAGTCTCTAACTTGACTGATGTTTTCCCACTGTACGGCTGAAAACCCATTAAGACAGAATGCTTGTTTGAAATTCTGTAATAATTAATGTGGTGAGTAATAGATTATTTTTTATAAATAGATGAGAAAATATGCTATCTATACACCGTTAGGTTTTTGACGTAATCTGTGTGTTATAAATTCCTATTTCCCACAATATTCTCCCTCTGGAGCTCTCAGCCATAATCTATCCCATGTAAAACAGCTTATATTTACAGGCAAATTGCTCGATAAGTAGTTCGGCAAGGGGTTGAAATTTTTATATCATTGGAAATCATGAGAGTTTTTTCATTAAAATTAGGCCAAATTCATCAAATTCTAGGTAATTGATTTTACGCTCAAACTACTTTAAATAACGAGGAATGGTGAAATATAATTTCCTTGACAGAAGCGTTTATGTTATGTAAAAAATGGCTAATTATAGCAGATTATAAGAATTTCGTGCAAAATGGGCAGGTGGAACGTCACCTGTCACGTGACGGCTCGGGTTGTGGAACACATCGGCTAACAACAAAGCGATTCGCTCGATATTAAGCGAAGATCGAGCTCATTCGAACATCGAAATATCATTTCTTCTAGAATTTTTTTTTAAATGACCACATTTTAAAGAAAAAACTCCTATCTTTCCAATATAATATCAAAATATTAACCCTTTGTTGACCTACTTTTCGACGAATTTGCCTGAAAATGCAAGCTGTTTTACATGGCATAGGTTACGTTTGTACGCTCCAGAGGGAGAATATTGAAAAAAATTAGGAGTTTTTCTCTTATATTTCGTATAAAAGCTAACGGTGTGTAGTTTGTATGTTTAATTATTAATAAAATAAAATCAATTACTCGCCACGCATACTAACAAAATCGCAACAAAAAACATCTGTTTTGAAGGCGTTTTCAGCCATACGGCGTTAAAAAATGAGTCAAGTTAGAGACTTATGAGTACATATTTTATTAATCACTGAGAATATTTTACATACATAACTATATATTTGAGTCATTAATATTACAATATTTACTTCATACTTTTTACAGGCGCTGAAACTAAAAATAATAAAAGTCGGACATGGTCTCCGTTATGACTAGGGATCTATCTCGGTGAAACTACCAGAAAACTTATTATGAAAACTAGTATTAAAGTTGTGTATTTTCTTCATCATTTCGAGAAGTCATCTGATGTGTTTATCTTTACTTCCAAGCTGTTTATTAAGGGAATCGTTATCAGCGCGTCAAATTAATTGTGATTTAGTATATTTTCTGTAATTTGGTCCTTCGCACCTAATGAGTGCCCATTTTGAGATTATGTTGGACCTTATTAATCTTAGTAATTTTTCTCTTCTCAATCGCGCTTGAGTAAGTTTTGATATTTCCCTATATTATATACACTCTAATTCGTCAACAGTTGCGTCTCAAAGGATATTATGTTCTATTGATGCAAGTAAATTTAACTCAAATGGTATTTATTCTCGACCTCTTTTTTATATGGTGCAAATTAATTGGGTATAGGTCAAATAATTTTTATTTTTAAACTTTTGCCGACGTTTCGGATGTTTATTCATCCATTTTCTGGGCTATAAACAATGATGTATGATTAGAACATCATTGTGATCATCTTCACATACTCTAAATTCAATAAATACAACGAATGTATCAAACGCTAATACAGACCAATATCGGGGAATGATTTATATAAATGGATTATGAGAGCAAATTACCAAGTTATTAAAAAACAATTTATAAAATAGCACATAAAAACCATAAAACGCAGCATAAACTCGTATATTCAAAACTTAAGTCAGATACCCCTATACAACTAAGAAACAATATAATTTATTCTATTCCATGTAAAGACTGTGACAGTAGCTATATAGGCCATACATCTCAATATTTAAAAAATAGGATCTCGCAACATAAAGCATCAATTAAGATTAAAGTTAAACTTTGTGCATTAGCAAATCATGCAATTTCAAATAGTCACTCATTTAATTTCTAAGAAGCCAAAATTTTAGACTTAGAACCAAAATTATCAAAAAGATTATTCAAAGAAATGTACCATATATCCATAAATAAAAAAGTTGCAATAAAAGAACAGACATTACTTATCTAAGCAAAATTTATCACAATTTAATAAATTACACACAACTATTCAACAAAGAAATATATCCAAGCAACCAAATTAAAATTGTAAATAAATAAAAACAGCACCAAACTTTAAAGGTAAAAATCTTGAATGTCTATGTATTTTTATATTTAATGTCTGTAAATTTACAATTATGTAACTAAAACAGAACTGTCAACCATTTATAATCATACATCATTGTTTATAGCCAAGAAGATGGATGAATAAACATCCGAAACGTCGGAAAAAGTTTAAAAATAAAAATTATTTGACCTATACCCAATAAATTTGCACCATAGTAAATTTAACTTTGTTTTTTTTATCACTGAGATCTAGTTAACAAACGTTTGCTGCCATTTTTATGTCTTGATTGAAAAAATCGCGAATACCAGGTGGTGGTAGAATCTATTCCAATCACCTTGACTTTGACTAGTTATAAAAATCTCCAATGGCCGTAATGAATTGGCACCACTCGTCAAAATTACACAAACAATTGCTGTGTTGATTTGCGGGAAAAAAGGGGCAATTCCACGCTAGTGACCAATCACAACCTCTCGACCAGAAAACCCCTGTGGCGGTTTACGGGAATGTTACTTCCTCGCCAGTAACACAACCACAGACACACACAATCAACCCAAATAGGTATCCTTCGCTAGGGCTGATGGGACCCCTCTAAGGATGCCTGGGTTATGACCACAAGCACACTCACAATCACTCAATAAATCACTCACTCACACTCTCAGACGGGCCCAACTTCTGGGATAATCTATCTCAAAAGAGCGTAGTCAAAAAACGGCGCAAAAAAAGAAAAGACGAGGGTGTTCTTGGAGGGAGGATGGTTTTTGTTTTTGTGCCGTTTTTCTGACTACGCTCATTTTGTGTTAAGATTCTCCCAGAAGTTGGGCCCGTCTGAGTGATTTCTTGAGTGCTTGTGAGTATGTTTGTGTTCATAACCCAGGCATCCTTCTCGGGGTCCTATTAACCCTAGCGAAGGATCCGTATTTGGGTTGATTGTGTGTGTCTGTGGTTGTCACTGGCGAGGAAGTAACATTCTTGTAAGCCACCATAGGGATTTTCTGGTCGAGAGGTTGTGGTTGGTCACTGGCGTGGAATTGCCCCTTTTCCCGCAAGCCAACAATGAAATTGTGGTGTGATTTTGACGAGTGGTGCCAATTTATTATGGCCATTGGAGATTTTTATAACTTCTCACTTTAAGCTCTTGTCACTTTAAGTCACTTTATAACTTGTAGAGCTCACGTTACCTTGACTTTGCTTATTGAAGAAGGACATTATAGCCGCACTGACTTTCTGAAATTCTGGATTTCAAGGATATATAATGGGGAAATTCTCATTACATTGCCTGGTTCATTATTTTTCACACTACAGGTTTCTGAGCCGCCTTGGCAATTCCTATTGTTTCCTTCCATCCCCCTCTCTTTTTTAATGAAGTGCTTGGTAACGAGGCGAAAGCGGCGAAACCTCTCGGTTGTCAAAATAAATTACTTAATCAGAGTTATAAATCCATCCCAACGACTGCGCCATTGTCGAACGCCTACAATGCTGAGATCTAGACTCACCGCCTCGACAATTCACGATAATCGTGGCCGTGACAACCGAAATTCCGCATTTGTCGAAACCATACAATATATATCGAGTCTTTCTTGAATGACGGACCATTTGGTCATGGATAATAAAGTCCTTCTCTCTTATTTTCTAAAAAGACCCGAATCGAATCGGAAGAGGCCTGTCGCATTTGTTGAATCGCGCGACCGTCGAGATATGTCTTCCCGCGTGACGAAGTAACAATTGACGTTGCACGCGCGTCTTTCATTGTCGCCGCTCGGTGACGTTTAGTTCATTGACACTTTTAAGAGAGGACGACTCACCCGAACGTCACTCCACGTAATAATGGATGGACTGAGGCTCTGTGTATATATAAATATGTGCATATGTGCGCGTACATACATACTTCTGAATGCGTGGAGTGTCGCTTTTTCCGTTCCCCCACTCCCTCTGTAAATACGAGAACCCGTTATCCGAAGGAGTGCTGCTTCCTTATGGCTATCCCCGTGGCTGAAGGTGCACAAGATTCCTTCGTCCCGGTAGTGGGAAGCTTAGAACGGAAGTCTTGGTGTATGCCTACTAAGTGACTTAAGGGCTGGGTGAAGCCTATTGGCGGCTCGGGTACCTTTCCTAAGGTCCTTCCGGAAGTCCTTATGGAAGAGGTGGGGTGAATGAACCATGTATAACGTATTTTTTTTCATTTTTTCTCATATTTCCCTTGCTATTCGTACAAGGAGTCAAATTTACATCCTTGGAAGCAATAGGGATCGAGGTGTGGCCAACCTGCGGCAGGGTTACCAACAGATGAAGACGCTATCAATAGTGTAATAAGTTGTTTTGCATTTTTTTAAAACAGAAAAGGTCGTTTAATTTTGGAAGCATCAGTTCAAGTTCTGATTTTGTCAGTGTAAACCAGACAGTTTCACCTTTTTCCATTTCGCTGTTGGTGTTACTGTTCCTAATTATGTCTAAAATTAAACTCAACAACGGTTCATATATGATAATTAACCGTGAGAATTAGGGAAATTGAAATTTTTGATTAAGCAGATAGCGTCATTATTGTACTACGTGAATATTGATAGTGGCATTATGAAGATGGGTTAATAAGATTAAAACCCGGTTAAACCAATGGCGACCATTGCTCGATCGGCCTGATTGGCCTTTGTTAAATAATAATGACGAAAACAATAGTTAAGTGAGTTATTTTGCGTTAAAGCTGAGCCCCAACAGAGTAATTATCAAACGCGCATAAAATTAAATTGCCGATTATTGTTAATACTATTTATTAACTGTAATTAGTGGAAGAGACGGAGTGATTGTTGATTGAGTGAGCGAGTATCATAGGAACGTTGAAGTGGTTAGTCAAATACCGTTGCTGGAAGGCAATTATTATTGCAGCGGATGGAATAATGTAAATATTTGAGCGACATTTAAGTCTAATGTTTTCAAATTCGTAGGCAACTCTGCTAATGACTTAACGTTGGCTAAAAATTGTAGTTTAGTGGATTTATTTTGAACATTCGCCGTCTATTAATTGTTTAGTGCTAATATTTTTTTAGCTTAAGGAGATATTTATTTCTGCTAACCATTAATATTTATTTTTAGATGATACTTGAGCTGACGTATTCACTTTGTCTGCTTGGTAAAGTTGTAATATTTCCATTCATGCTGCTATCAAATTATTCTGTCCAGTAAAAAAAAAACACTAGGATATCCTCCGCATATTTCTTTTGTTTATTAATATTCCCCTTTTCTTTTTTTTCCAGGTATGTGTGGAGCTTTCCTTAAAGAGTGGATTAGTTATGACGCCCATAATGTGTAAGTTAAATAATTGCTTGCAGCATACTGCAAGGGCTAATATAACATCACCTAATTTATCTTTGCTTTGGAGATTGCAATTACTGCTGTACTTATGCTAATGATGTATTTCTGATTGCAAATATTTTCAAATGATTTTTTTAGTCGTATCTCGCTCTGATTGACGATTGCGTGTAACAATGAACACGTATGAAACAATTATGTGCAATTCCTTTGTTCAAGAATCAATTTCCCATTGTTAAAGTCACGCATTTGTGAAATTATGCTTGATTGGTCATTGTTACACAATGGAATATGTCAATGCATATGTCCTCTTTTGTTTTATTCGAAATTTATCTCAATGATTACGTAATTTGTCTACCAATGACAATTTAGGGCAGCAATTGAAGAATTGTTTATTAGTAACGAAGCTCATGCTCCCAATCTTAAATTCACGTATCTGTGAAGTTGTATTTAATCGCAGTTCTTTGTTTTGAAGTAGTTCTCAGACGAATTATTCGTTGTTTCTCGCTTCGATTGTTTAATCCGTTCAACAATGACGATATCAGCTGAAGTCAACGGTTGTATCTTGGCAACCAAACTTAAAAGTGTTATTCTTTGACCCATTTTTTGTAAAATTATATCTAATATCTCGATTTTTCCATCCCTGTTTATATCGCTGCTTTCGTTTCCGTATAATTGACATTCATTTATGTAATAATCACGCATGTTTTCCAACGGCTAAGAGTGTAACTTCAAGACATGCGTAAAACTCGTTTAAAAAAATAAAATAAAATCGTTAGTTTCGGGAAGGTTTGTGGCAAACCTATTGTCCCGTCGTTGGTTAGGAGAGGTGTTATTAATCGGCGCATTTGAACGGATCAGTGAGTCGCTCGGTTCCGATGCGGGCGTTCGTTCGAATTGCGTCACGCCTCCGTGGGCGTGGTTGCCCCGCACGACGAAACTCTCTCGGGAGGTTGAAATCATTCGTCCGGAACGCCATCTGTTTTCGGATTGGAGTAGGTATTATGCATGGAGTCTTATGTTGTTGATAGAGAGTTGAAGCGGAAGTTTAAGTGTTCGCAAAAGTGATTTCAGTTTTATAGAGATAGGCATGAACACCAGTGGGTGACGCGATGGCCCATCCACTGGTTACTGACCTCAACGAGTCCAGGGCTCAGTTTCTAGAGCCTTATTCTGCATGGGGTCGGAATCGTCGACAGCCTCGACAGTGACGGAATTGTGACATCTCAGCATTGAGAAATCTTATTGGTTGCATTACAAAAGCTGAGTTCAGTGGAGAAAATGATGCCACTACCTGGACATTGTCGAGGTTCGATAACTTTAAACCCTTCCCGAATGAAGTCCCAACGCAACAATGCAATCCTATGTGGCAACAATGATCAAAATGACTACGACATCATTTTAATTCAGCCGTTTTATGTAGAATTAGGTGTAGGTATTTCATGAGAAACTGTATGGGAGCACTGTAAACAGTAGGTACTTGAATTTTCTCTTCGTGGGTTATAACATCGTATTGACTAACTATTATGATTTCTCAGTCATATTGCGAACGAGAGTCTAAGAGTTATTAATTATCGAATCGTTACGTAATATATGGTATGGTTTGACTTGATGGGTGGTGTACTGCTTGAACTCTCAATCCGAGGTCACTGATTCGAATCCTGGCGCCTACAGTAATTTGTCTGTTGTATTACGTGTCCCTGACGATAACGTCAGTTTAAATAAGGTGCTATTGAAGAATGATGAAGATAAAATGGAAGGAGAGTATCTCCGATGAAGACGTCCCACGAAGATTTGGAGAACAAAGAAGTTAAGTGGAAAATCTGAGAAGAAGAAGACATGACGAACTTATTAGAATCATTTTACGTCAAAACAGAATCTTTAAAACCTAATTGGAAAGAGAAATGAGTCGGAAGAACTACTGAATTAGGCTTAGGATTGAGTACGTTAGACAAATAATGAAGGACACTTGAGTGAATAGTTTTGTGTAAATGGAACCGTCTGCTGATATAAGAGTTGGATGAGGGTGGAGACAGCTGGAACCGACCAATCTTCGCATTGATGATGACTGCTGAAGGTACCGATCCTTAATTTGAATCCTCAGTTGAGAGGGCCTCAAGAACTGCATCCTCAAGAGTGACTCGGAAAATGTTCACGCTCTCCTTGACACCTTTCTTCAAGAGCAAGCAGTAGGTAAATACCCACGCCAAAAATATCCTAAGTCACCCAATGTCCTATGATAAGATTCCTATATTTTATTTTTATTCAATTTCTCAGGATTATTTCCTTCTTATAAATAGTTTTCCGCGAAAATGGCATTTATATTTTATGGAAAAATACTATTTTCCCCGTGTTTCTCTCATTTCCCCATTGAACACCATGTAATTTCAAGTTCAATTATAGAATAAAATAGCGTGGAAAGGTATTATTTTGTTGTGCATATCAGATAGAGGACAACGTTTTCTACACGTAGACAGAGTATGAATAAAATGATATTTTAGTCATTTTACGGTGGAACCACCTTAATGATTTTTTTCAGTTAAAATACCAATATTCGATAAATTAAGACGGGCATGAAATGAAGTTGGAGGCGTTGCGTAGTTATTGAAAATCCCATCTCTGGTACTTACGGCAACTCTTAAGTTATTGTTTTGGCAGTTTATACGTAATGAAAAGAGTAATAAAGGAATTAATATCCTAATTTACGCAACAAGTATGACCTGAGTTGTATTTATTTATTTTCCGTCTTTTGAGCGTGAAATGTCGATTGTGTTCATCTACATCTACATATTACCCCGCAAGCCGCCTCAATAGGCGTGTGGCGGGGGGTTTTAGGACACCAGCCGTTTACATATAAAATGGACACGCTCTAATGAAATTACGCCTAGCATTTATTGAAGTCCCTTATTGTTCGGGGGAAAAACGAATTCCCATACCTATCCGTTCGGCAAAATATCTCTCTTAATTTATCGTTTCTGTCGGACCTGGAAATATAGTGGGGTTCTAATATGATGTTCTCCGTGTCGCTCTTAAAGATATCTATTCTCAATTGTTCAAGCAACCTAAGCCTAGCGCGCAGCCTCCGAGTCTCTAGCGGCTCCCAGCCTAATTCGTTTAACATCTGTGTAACGCTGTCTGTACGCCCGTAGCTGTTTTTGACGAATCGCGCAGCTTTCCTTTGTATTTTATTAAGTTCCCGGACTAAGTCTTTCAGCGCCGGATCCCATATGCTCGCTGCATATTCAAGGTGTGGCCGGACGAGTGCAAAATAGCACCTCTCTTTTACTTTTTCATCCGAAAATCTTCCCACAATACGCTTGACGAATCCTAGCTTCTTCAGAGCTCTGCCACAAATATTTCTAATATGTGTTCCCCACGATAGGTCCGAAGTTATCTTAACTCCTAGATACTTCACTTCATCTGTCGCCTTTACGTTAACACCATCCACAGCATATACATGGGAATAGTTGGACGACCTCCGCAAGAAATGTACCGCCGCGCATTTGCTCAGATTAAGTTCTAGTCCCCACTCTTGGCTCCACTCATGAACGTTGTTTAAATCCGATGGTAGAGTTTCAAAGTCAGAGTGATCACTAATTTCACGATAGATGACAGCGTCGTCGGCAAATAGACGTATTTTACTGCTAATTCGAGAGCATAGATCATTTATGTATGTGTTGAGTGGTGTCGCTGCTTCCTCAGATGTTCGTCTGTGCTAATCAGATTTTGTTAAATCTTTAAGCGCTATGCGCTAATATTTTTAACAATTAATAGTTAATTTTTATTTCAAAATTGTTTACGAGTCTTTTTTTTACGACTTGAAAACGCAAAAAATTCGAT
This sequence comes from Pyrrhosoma nymphula, assembly GCA_963573305.1. NCBI lineage: Eukaryota > Metazoa > Arthropoda > Insecta > Odonata > Coenagrionidae > Pyrrhosoma > Pyrrhosoma nymphula. The sequence goes on from OY754333.1 coordinate 29,644,549, forward strand.
CTTAGTCCACAAAACAGGGTTTTCACTCATCTTCCCAAATAATTCAACTTTTCCTGCTTGCTTACATCTACTTCTACATAATAGGTTCCCTGCAAGCTACCACAAGGATGTGTGGCAGGGGTTGAGTTATCACCAACAGGCAGCTTATCACTATACCCTATTAAAAATTGATGAAACTACAAATATTAATGCATTAGCTAAAAGCTGCCAATTCTTGTCAGGAAGTGATATTTTACCCGACATGCACTTCGAAATAGGAATGCTACTAATCCTGCTTTCAACTCTGTACCGCGTTGGACACTATTTATGGTGGCCTCATTCCACATATGCAAGAATGACTTGCGCCGTATAAATGATCTCAAGTATAGGTGTAGCTAAACTTGGTGGCATTCGCTTGTTAAAAGTATGACGCAAGGGAGAGGAAAGCATACAAGTGATGTGGGATAAAGTGGCCGATTCTTCCTCCAGATGTCACTCCGGGAGTCCTTCGGTACCTTTGCCTGCTCATCAACGCTTGATTTCCCCTCAGTGATATCCGATTCTCCGCTTGAGAGTGACACCATGTTTCGCTATATCTATAGGTATTCGTTGGTCGTAAGGTATTCAGGAAGAGCGTAAATGATTCAATGCGCTGTATTAATTTTTAGCGACGATAAAAATGTTTTTCTTACCGTCTTCGGACAAATGCAATACTACTTGATGGTTATAATTAACTAGAAAAAGTGCCTGTTGAATATCTACGGGAAGAATATTATTATTTACATTGATTGTAATAAACCATTCATATTTTATTTAGTACAAAGAGTCATTGTGTTAATGGATATACAAGGAATATCTGGACTTCAACAATGAGTGTGGTCGTTATGGTGACGATGACTCAAAAACGGTAAAATATTGTGAAAAATCGTTAAGTTTTAGCAAAAAGTTTGGAATTTCGACCGGAATACAAAATTCAATTGGAGGAATAAGAATCTTTATTTTATTTCCATTCTAATGGTACCTTTCCTAATAACAGAAAACCACGGTAAAGGTGAGCTTCCGTCTCGCACTCGTTTTCGCGATTTCACCCACTTTAAACAGAGATATCGGAACCAAATTCACCTGACATATTATGCAAACCTTGCAATTTTGTTTGATATTTTCATGAAAACAAAGCATCAACTACTTTAGGAATGGGAAACTTTCAAACCTGAGAAGTGCGTTTTTTCCTGTCCGCCATCTTGTGAAAAAAATGCCATTTCCTCATATTCACTGTAGGTGGCGCAGCGATCGAGCAGTTGGTTCTCTACCATATACACACCAATGCCCACCAATAATCACCAGTGAGCGAGGGGGATTGGTTGGGGTGGGTTGGGGGGTGGGGTAAGGGTATGTTATAGAAGGGAAATTAGTATTATCCCCCTACCGGATGTTCGTAAAAACTCCAAATATGGCGTCGAAAACTGACGAAAAAATCGCTAAATTGGTCATTTTCAAACGTCAATGTCTCAAAAATTACTAGTCACACGGGTATGATTCTTACATTTTTACAAACGCGCATTTTTCCTCTACTCCTAGGTATCACATTCAATTTCGTCAGTTTCCTACGTTTTTCAAAATAAAATTTTAAAAGTGCGAGACTCAAGCTCACCTTTACCACTATTTATAATTTAATTTTACAAATAAAAAAAGGTCTGCAGCCAAATGAAGATTCAGCTTCCCATGTTTTTCTTGGGTTTTGATTCGGAAATATTTTTTATATTAGTTTAAGACGATTTTCACAAGCTCGTGTTTGAATAAGCAAAAAGGGGATTTATCGAGTGGCTGACTCTTCTACACGCTGATGTGTGACGTGTATTCGTTTTCCTTTATCCTTATCATTTGGGGACTCATTGAGTCCCTAAGGATGAGGAGGAGCTTTTAATGGGAGTCTGTATCTTCTTCTTCTTCTCCATTCCTTTACGGTGGGTGCGAAATGTTAAGAAAAGGGAAGCGTCTCCTTTGGGGAGAAGATAACGCCCTCTTGAGGCTGAGAGCATTGTCGCCTCCGCTTCTCGCTCCATTCGTCGTCTCCATGGGCTGGAAACAATCGCGGCGTCGCCATGACGACGAAGGACTGTTGTCGCGCTCTTTCCCTTCCCTCTCTCAACAATGTGTCTGTGTGTGTGGAGGGAGAGATTAAAGCGGAAGGAGCAACTCCTCTTTTGGAGAGTGAAAGTGGTTTCGCGACTTTTATTTCATTTGTTTCCTTTTGCAGAAAAAAAATGAGACGAAAGCGCACTTTTCTTATTTTCAGATGTCGCCGTATTCGCGTCGATAGCGGTGTTTTCTCTCTTCTTTGTTTTTCTTCTTCTTCCTGTGAAACTAGATCCGCCCCCAACGCCGCGTAAGTACATAAGTAGTCTTCTTCCGCCCCTAAGGGTTAGTCCCTCTTTGTGTGTCTGCCTGATTGTGTTCCAGCGCGTGCAAACATGTATCAGTCCGCGACGGAAATAAAAAAAAACACCCACGGAAAGATTTATCGATGGAAGTAGCGATTGTCGACTTAGGTAGTAGGCACTTCCCCCAGTTGTGTTTTCTTTTGTTCTTGCTGTCTTGACGCGTGTGTACTTAAGTGAGGTTTCCTCAATAGGCGAATAAAACTCGATGAAAATACTCTGAAACAGAATATAGAAGGATAATCTGTGAAACAGAAAAAATACCTGATTTATTCAGACAGTGATGATAGTGAATATTCAGATAGTGAGTAGTAGAAATACAAGCAAAAAATGAATTTTGTAGTGCATATTTTGTTGCATTTTAAGAAAAAGTAAACTTACGTAATCATGACGTAAAAGGGTACAGCAAATTATTTCCCTCCACGGCATTTCTCCCTGACCCTGAATGAATAATGACTCTGACATTATAAATGCACAAAATAATTAACCTTAGGGATCGTAACCCCAGAGATTCCCCGAAAACGTTCCGCGGTGTCAATAAACGACCCTTCGCCGTCCGCCCAACCGCATTGCAGGGGGCGGGGGAGTTGCAGCCGTTCGACACCACCAGCTGTGGGTTAGTGGCCTCGAAGAGATAGTAATCCTGTGTGGTATGCATGCTGTCTCCGTTAAAAGTGTACCTATTCGTCAGTAGGCGATGTCAAGATGCTAAAACGAGAAACACCCGCGGTACACCCGAAGGAAGCAGTCATTCCCGTATGTACCTCTTAAACCTTTACCCCATGTGACAAAATACGTATTTTTTTCCGCGAATTCTCCAAAATATGATACATGGAGGCTCTTTACAATGTTTGTTCTCTAAAATCTCCATAGCGGAGTGGATGCGGCTACAATCCATTCCACACACTTGCCGCGCTACCTTACTTGCAGGCGGGTTGGACTATAGACTCGACCGCGCGATCGAAAAACTTAAGTGAAATTCGGCGTCGCAAACGGTCGCAGCATACCTCATCGGATTCGCATTGTAAAAGCTTTGTAGAGTTTCCCCAAATGATTTACTTCACCGTGCTCGGCGATTAAAATAACTATTTCTCTACATGTATTAAAAAAATGACAAAAAAATGAGGGTCCGGCATTTTGTTTAATATATTTGGTAAATAGCGACAAAAATGTAAGTAGACTACATTAAAACAAAGATGAAAAAAAGCTTCATTTTACTACATCACTTTTTATTCCAATTCCTTACCCATAAAGGCTTAGCAAGGGCTTGATTTTGAAGATTTCGTGAGAAAATTGAGTTTAGACAATTTTTGCGAAATTTGTGCAACTTTGACCTCATGCAAATTGTTGAGTACTAAGGAAAATGCTTTGCGTCATCGCATGCACAGGTCTTTTGAAAATATTTATGCAAATTTTCAGCTTCCTGGCTTGAAAAAATTACTTTTTGACTTTTGGCCAGCTTTTTTCGATTTCAGCCCTCTGTTTGTCGTTTCAATCCTTCGGTAGTTTTCTCTAAAATATCCTTCGTACATTGCAAGATGCATTCACTCCCGGTCCCATAATATGGTAATTTTTTCTATTTTTGCTTCCAACAATTGCTGTTACGTTCCAGTGTCGTCCATGTGATTCAATTATATAAACCTTTTATGAATTGAATCAATAGAACGCACCCTTCATCGGCTATTGTTGCATTTGCGTGATTGTTGTGATCTTCAGTGTCGACAATGTGTAATTTAATTATGTAAACCTTTTATGAATTGAATTGATAGAACACACGCTTCATCGCCCATTGTTGCATTTGCGTGATTGTTGTGATCTTCAGTGTCGTCAATGTGTGATTTAATTATGTAAACCTTTTATGAATTGAATTAATAGAACAAACCCTTCATCGTCCATTGTTGCATTTGCGTGATTATTGTGATCCCGTCACGCCAGTAATAATTTAATTTGTGTGGCCGTTGCTATTGCGTTACATCATTCTTTTGTCTGCTTTGAGGCGTTTTTAGTGTTGATGTGGTAGATGTATGTTGTTTTCCGAACCAGCGGAAGAACACGTGGGATGAATTCACTTTTCCTAGAAATGCCTGAATGCTCTACCCACAAAGCATTGTCGTTGCACATTCAAGGATGTGATGGATTCCTTTCTGAAGATAACTGTTTACTCTTTTTTTTGCTATTCAGCGTAGAAATCGATTTGTTTTTGTTCCATTGAAATTGACTTGGAGTATTGTTTCGAGATACTTTTTCTGGCACCGATAAAAATCGCTAACTAACGTTTTAATGGGACCAAATTGCTGGAAAGTTTTGAAATGGAAACATTTGATAATAGCAATCTTGTTAGCTATGATATGTGTTTTCCATTTTAGCTATTTTTTCGCGATGAAGAAGTTATAGGTTTTTGTGTGTGTTATTATGTGCTGTATTATTTCGTTTGGAATCGCCCAGGTCCTGCTCGATGTATGGTATCATTCATGATTTTCGTCATCAAATCCATCGTAGGCCATTCCTTGGGACCACCACCGATTTGTTGGCCTGTCTATAATAATTGTCAGGCGGATGTTATCTACTATAATAATCACCTATGTGTATGTATATGTCACTATAAGAAATATACTTAAAGCTGAATCTTCATTGGGCTGCAGACCTTTTCTTATTTGCAAAATTAAATTAGAAATAGTGGTACTCTGTTATTGGAAAAGGTAACAATAGAAATAAAATATAATATAGGTTCTTATTCCTCCAATTTAATTTTGTATTCCGGTCGAAATTCCGAAATATTTGCTAAAAAGTAATGATATATCGCAACATTTTAGCGTATTTTAGTCATCGTCCCCATGTCGACCATGCTCATTGTTTAAGTCAAGATTCCGTATTTATATATTAAATCAATAATCCTTTGCACTAAATAAGATTTGAATGGTTTATTACAATCAGTGTAAAAGATAATATTCTTACCGTTGATATTCAACACCTTCAATAGTTCCTCAGAATATTTCACTGTAAGTTTGTATTTCGTAATTCGCGGTTTTCCTCAAGCATCTTTTATCTCCAACTAGTAGGTTGGATTTAAACATCTTAGAACTTCTTCATAGGTGATAATCCCTGTCCGCTTGGTCTCCATCACTCTTCAGTAATGCTACGTAAGCCTATCTTCTTTGTTATGCCGCCATTGTCGTCCAAAATGTAACGCCAGATCATAGCACGCTCCGCGCATGCGTATTAACGAAAGTCTCTCCAAGTGTTGTGACGTATGGAAGTGGTATTTCAATGGTAGATGCCATGCTTTTAGAAGTACGTAGCATATTTGAATTATTAATTCAGTTTATGGTTTTTTTATGTCGTCCTAAAATGACAAAATGACTTCCAAGCCACATAATAGGGGATTGGAATGGTTTACTGGAGGAAATTTTGGAGCCCTTCCCAACTAATACTAGGATATTTATGACGAGGGTGAAAAAAATTGAATTTTGAGGGCTTTTCCTATTTTTTTTGCATTTATTATCTTATATTTTGTATTTTGGTCTTCATATATTTTGTGTCTTATGTAACCACCCGACCAAATGGATAACTTGTATTTCGTATTTTCGTATTTTATATTTTGTATTTTGTTCTTTAGGTATTATCTTGTTATATGTTACCACCCGACTAAATGGTCGACTTGTAACAATTTGTGCAATAATAATAAGTTTCCTTCAAGACGTTGCTGTGTTTGTTTGTCTTGGCAGGCGTGCAGTTCACCCTTGAGTGCCCAGAGTCAACCCCATTGTGAGAAACCATTGTGTTCTGATCCCTACCTCCTTAACGCGTAACTATAGCCGACTATTGCCTCTCCTAATTATCCGCCAGCCGCCTGAGCTAACGTGGCGCAATTGACCCCAGCAGACTCGCCCCCAACCCGCAGCTGCAATTACCAGGCGTAGGTACCTAACTAGATGGCTCCATTACCGCGCTACACCTGAGCCTTCTAGAAACGTTTGATACGTGATGTTTACTCCAATATCTGGAATCAGGAGTGAAATCTATAGTCTCACGACTGTAGGGCGAAGGGAACATTAGAAAAATCGCATTCATAACTTTTCAACAATGCGTCGCGAAGGATTATCCTTGAATCGCAATAATTGAGGTAAAGTTTTGGATAGATTTAAAAGCATTGTTGTAACGGGCCCAAGTTTATGCTAGCCCGATTTCGCTGAAAGTTGTCCATTGTTTGACTTCTTCGTCGTGAAAATAATGAAAAAATAATACTTATAGACCTTGTTCTTCAAAATGTCAACTGAAGGATCGGTTTCATTATTTATTTAAAAAAAAATGCAAGAATGCCTCGCCCATAATATTGGATTGTTTCGTCGAAATGCTTATTGTTATTGAGTTAATATTTATTGTCGCGTTATTCACTCTTTTAACGCAATAAATAACGACGATTAAAATTTAGAATTAATCTATTATGTAAGTTCCAAACCAATTTTTTTACGGACGACGGTAATAATATTTTACGAAATCCGACTTACTACGGTAGATCTGATCATGAGAATAAAATCAGGGAACTAGACTGCAGAACGGACATTACTAAAAATGTCATTTTTCCCACGAACGATAAGAGACCATGACAGCTGCCAATGAGATTTTTAACTAGGTTTGTCAATAGGTATTGTAGCTCTTAGAAGACGTAGTACTCCCTAATACTTGTATGCTTATCTACTACCTAGTACTAACATTACGACGTGCATGCTTTCAGTGTAATTCTTGTATATCTTTCCGTTTATGTAGTTGCAAAGTACTAACGGTCCTTCTAACATTGGTAGCATAACTATAGCTAATACTTGTGAGGCTTCGCCTACTGATAAGCATTAGCGATGTATGCTAATGCCTCAATAATCGTTGTTACACCAACTTTAATAGGGTATAGTGTGATGCATGTTGGTTAATACTCACCCCCTGCCACACTCCCTTGAGGTGGCTTGCAGGGTATTTCGTAGAAGTATATTAAATACCTGATTAATTCAGCAGATAGCTAATGGTCTTATGCTACTTCTAATTGTTTCAATTTTACGATCAGGAACTTTAAATGCACTTGGCCGTTAAGTTTATCGTCGCATGTCTTGTTTCTGGTCCTTCCTTTGCTATCTATCTTTCATTTATCTCTGCTTTGTCCATTTATGTGTGATCTTCGTTTTAAGTATCGCGTATCCTTTTTTTTTAACTTCCTGTGCTTTACACAAGTTCATTTCGGCTTTCGACTTTGCAAATATACGTGAATTATTTTTGCCTTCCGTCGACTTCATTATTTTTTCGCCTTTCTACGATGCAATATATCGATCGATATGCTCTCATATCATTTCTTACGAAGAGGTGATTTCAGCATTTTTCAGCACTTGGGTTCAGCTATTGACGCTAAATTGTTGGTTTTTAAAAAAACAATCTTGAAACCTTGCTTTTTTTATCGAAGGTGCTTTCGTTTTTTGTGATTGACGTAGAATCGGATGGGAGAGATGTTTGGCTTTCATCTTCCTGTTTTTAGTACCATAAAAATCTATAGTATGTCGTTTAATGCAATTTTGGAATGATATGTATTCCATCTTTTATGTGGTGTTATTTAAATTGATTTTAAGTCGGGCATTGGTATCAGCAATGAAAAGTGCATCTCAACTCCTGTACCTACCACCCATAAATTTTTTCCCCAATTCTACGTCTGTGATTTAGTTGAGCGAATTTCTTTTTTTTTTTTTTAAATATGCGTCACGTCTGATCCGCGTCGATACTAATCGATGCTTCATGCTTTCACTTCAGTTCGTCTGCTTCCCTGGGTTCCTCGACTTTTGTTGGCATCGATTGAATGATTGGGTTTATGCAGTCGTGATTAAGGTGGTAGAGCGAGATAGTTCCCTAGTCATAATGGAGACCATATTCAAATTTTATTTTGTTTGATTTCAGCGTCTGTAAGAAGTATGAAATAAATACTGTAATATTAATGGCGCAAATATATAGTTATATATGACGAAAATTCTCAGTAATTTAATAAATAAAGGTACATAAGTCTCTAACTTGACTCATTTTTTCCCGCCGTACGGCTGAAAACCCTTCAAACCGGCAGGTTTTTTTTTTTGCGATTCTGTAAAAATTACTGTGGTGAGTCATAGATTATTTTTTATAAATAGTTGATAAAACATGCATTCTAAACACCGTTACTCTTTCGACGAAATATAGGTACTAGAAAATCCTTATTTGTTTAATATTCTCCCTCTGGAGCGCACAGCCATAATCTATCCCATGTAAAACAGCTAATATTTTTAGGAAAATTTCTCGAAAAGTAGTTCGGCAAGGGATTGATATTTTGATGTAATTGGAAAGATGAGAGTTTTTTCTTTAAATTGAGGCCAAATTCATCAAATTCTAGGTGAAGTGATTTTTTGCTCGAAATATCTTAATTTCGGGTTCCAGCCCGACTTCTTCTTCTCCTCCTCCTCCTACTTCTCCTTTTTCCTCCATTTTCCATTTTTGCCATTTTCCCTTTCAATTAGCGCGGCGCGCGGCTGGTCAGTCAAACGTTTGTGAAGAAGTGGAAAACATTGGAACGGACATCGTTGCGTGTGTAACGTCGTCTCGTACATTTTAATGCTAGGTATATTATGTGATTAAACGTCCGTACGTGAATGGAAATTCATTGTTGAATAGCCATTTATTTAGTGAGATATTCTGCTTTATTAGGATGATAAGTAAAATTTTAATTTTAGAGCTTTAACATAAAACCCATCGGTCTTATCTTTTGAGTTGTTAAGGAAATAATACTGTTATTATTTACGAAATGTATTGTCGTATGTGAAGTCCATGGCTTGATAGCTCAAATCATTTCTATTTCTTAGTTAGCATTCATTTAATTCATTAGCAATCAAAGCATTTAGTGACTTTTTTATTTATTTCTTAGCATACTTGTCAGTCAATTGTTTTAGGGTTATTGGTTCCTTGGTGACGTGTTGACAGAAATGAAAATGATTGTTAGAGGTGGAGACGTATCGGAGTAGGATGGTTTAACTAATGATCTCAATATAAATATTTGCTGCCGGTGGTATATTGTTAAAATATATTGTTGGACGACGTTAGTATTTGATAAATCAATTGGGAAATTTACTTGCACACATCTGCAATAGTTAACGTCTTGAATTCTGGTCAAAACTCAATAAATCATAAACTACTGTTATTATTTGAGAAATCAAAGACTATTGTTAGTATTTGAGTACGTGAGGAATGTCGCTGCAGTCGTAATTTAAATAAATGTCATCGATAATTCTCAATTGACTCGATTAAGTGGAAAATTAGTTGACTTAACATTTATTCTAAGGACCATATATTCTTCCACTGCTTAGGCGAATAGATATTAAGACGAACATTCAAATAATTATGCGTGGAAATGATCATATTTTTTTTTCGACTCTTTCGGAAACAGAAAACTCTTCAACTATGCTATGTTCCGCCGCGACTTTGTGAGTCAAAACAAATACTAAATTCCACATTTTTTAATATTCTGTCCAAAAAATCCCGCTTTCACTGATGAAATGCGTAACCTCTAGAAACCCAAAAGTAAGGAACAAAATTTGCTGATTATTCCACGAATGTATTTTAAATGAGCTCTTTTTTCCAACCATAGGAGCCGACTGCAGCGCCATTTCCTACGAATTACCGAATTTTGACTTCAATTATGGCATTAATTCTTCAAAAACTAAAACAATATGTTGGTAAGATGCCTATATTTCATTTTTATTCAATTTCTCTGGATTATTTCCTTCTTATAAATTGTTTTCCGCAAAAATGGCATTTATATTTTATGGAAAAATACTATTTTTCCACGTGTTTCTCCCATTCCCCCATTGAACACAATGTAATTTCAAGTTCAATTATAGATTAAAATAGCGTGGAAAGGTATTATTTTGTTGTTCATATCAGATAAAGGACAAAATTTTCTACAAGTAGACAGAAAATGAATAAAATGACATTTAAGTCATTTCACGGTGAAACCACCTTAAGCCGCTCTTCACGGCTCCGTGAGGAAGGGACCGCCTTCTTTTGTTATCCAGGCCGAAAGTTCTCGTTGGAATCTCCTTTCCTTCATCTCGCTTTCGCCGAAGATTCCGTTAGTTCCCCGCTTCCGTCTTCCACTTTTATCCACTTTTGTCCGTTCCGCTCCATGTCAAAAGTGTTCGTGAAGGAAAGTCGAACTCATATGCGTCCGCAGAGGGAAATTTCGCGAAATTGTTCACGATGGAAGGAAGGTCCCTAATCTCTCCCATCGTCTCACGCTAGGCCACGGGATGATCTAGAAGGTTGAAACATATGCTTACTTGCTTGAGGCGGTTCTGTAAGAGGCATGAGATTTTCGCGCGGTCGGAATTCCGCCATTTTGGTTCGCCATTATTTATCGCGGTTAAATGGACTACTTGCGACTTTCCATCTTACGTATTTCTATTCATTACTGTTGTTTTAAAGATGATATAATGTCTTACAGTCGTGGACTCACGGCGCCGTATGGGCGCACAATATATATATTTTTTCTTTGGCTGTGCAAAGCTCATCCAAATCGGTTCAATAGCAAGTAGCAAGCAATTACGGAGTTAGTGAATTTGGTTGAGTAGTTGTATTGTTTGCGTCAAATAAAAACATACATTTACTACAATGTTTAAATAAGACAAAGTACTATCACTTGATAAACTCCAACAGTGTTGTCATAATTCAATTAAAAAAATATTTAAGGATATATTTTTCTTGTTTTTATGTATGTATATTTTTTTCTTTAAAATCTGTTTATAATTACTTTTATCATTTTTTAAACTATTTATCACTGATTCTGTAGCTTGAAAACCTCAATAGCTTGTATTATATTTCCAATATTGTTACATGTATGTATATTTTTTATCCTTTTTTTCTGTTATAACTTTTTTTAAATGCTTCTGTTAAGCGCCTTTAGTATTCATAATTTTTTTGCTGTTGCGAGTTTTAGTGAATCAACCGAACGCAACCTTATCAATTGGTGTATTCTCGCGATTGTTTCCAACCCTGTCATGACCTGACTTTTATTGTAAGACCTTTATAGCTTTATTACTCTTTTTTTTATTGGATCCTAAACATTGTTATCAGGAGGAATTTAATGCGCGATGCCTGCCATTTAAATAATTGCAGTGATATACTCCGAAAATTTGATGTAATAAAAATTTTATCGTCTAATGGTAAGGTAATATTTTATTAAAATTCCGTGAACGGCAACGGATAAACCTCATCACATCGCATCAGAACAGAACATACAAGTCTGCATAGTATCCTTCGATCTTCCCCAGGGGGCGTATGGCAGGGTGTGTCTTAGAGAACCTGCCGTGAAACCAACAATCCATGACAACAGATCACGCAACAACAGATCACGAAGACAATAGATCACGACGACAACAGATCACGCGACACTAAATCACGATTAAAATGGGAAAATTACTTTGTAATATATTTTCCTTCAATATTTTGCGGATATTTTGCCGCGGATGTGTAATTGGGAGGTAATAAATAACCCTAAATGATAATAAAGTGTGTAAGTGTGATTTGTATCATGCTATTAGGAATTATAACAGTGAAATATATCTGATGAAGTGAAACCCGTGTTATTAGGCTTATTCCATCTTTCACTTATTTAAATACAGCGTTTTTTGTATATCGTGATCTGTTGTCGTCGTGATCAATTGTCTTCGTGATCTGTTCTTCGTGATCTGTTGTCGCGTGATCTGATGTCGTCGTGATCTTCTGTCGGGGTACCGTGAAAAGGAGAGGGAAGAGAAATCGGAATCGCGGAAAGGACGAAATTGAATAGTGTCTTATTGTATCGCTCTAATTTTTGTTACCTACAGTCACTAATGGTGTGTGTTGAGTTAAGGAATGTTTTTATCTATCAATTCGGCAGTGGCTGTGTATCTAATTTTTATCGCATCTGTCAGTTGTAGTGACACACAGAGAGGGGTTAAAACACAATGTCCTCAATTTCGCATGAAACTCATCTTGATCTGAATTTTTATAGTAATTTCAACCTGGGTTCCGAGTCTGTGGTGTCGAAGTGGAATAACGTCAATTTCCTAAAATTATTGGAATGAACATTATTAATTTTTTACTCCATTAAAATGTAACTGCGAACTGATAAAATCCACAGCTTCAGGCACTACTTTGTAGAAACTTTTATTATTCATTATAATAAAGTTCTGTACTTTTCTACAATTTTTATTTTTTTTAAACATACTACGAGTTTCACCAATTTTATGGCATCGTCAGGTGTAGTAGTTTGTTTACATATGGTATTGTTGTCGTTTTTAGATAAAGAACATTAAATTTGATTTTAAAGAAAATTTTGCGTTCAAAAAATTTCAAAAAGGAAACGAAACAAATGAAAAGGAGGGTAAAAAAAAGTATTAACATGAAAATGATTACAACAAAAATTTACATACAATTATTGGCAAAAACAATGAAACCAAGGGGTGGTGGTATGAGAAATGTCAACGTTTTTTAACGAAAATTTTTCAGAAAGTAGTGGGGAGGTAGGTATGTGTAAGAAGCTGCTCATTGCATAGATTTGGTGAATGCCTGATAATTTCAATTTGTTTTAATGCATCCATTTTAAAACCTTTGGGGAGGAAATGTAAAATTTCAAGGGTAAAGTCACTGACATGATTGCATTCTATAAGGTGTTCAGCAAAAAGCGAGACAGAATCTCTATTATTTAAACTACGGACATGTTCTTTTATGCGTGTTTTAAAATTTCGACCGGTTTGACCAATATAAGCTATATTGCAGCTATTGCATTTAATTTAATATATACCTGACTTAAGAAGTTTATCTTGTTTCTCTTTAACGTTCACTAGAATTTTGGATAGGATTCGGGGTGTGTAAAAAGCGGCTTTCAGAGAGCTTGGTAGGTGGTTCGAAATTTTATGTGAAATGTCTCCCAAGAAATAAAGAGAGCACCCACTTTCAATTTGTCGGTTTAGTTGGCTCTGCGGGGGAAATATGTTTTTGAGCCAATATTTTTCGTTTTTTAATAAGTAATTTGTAGACTAAATCCGATACTTTTCTGATACTTTTCAAGAGATACTGATACTTTTCCATAGTTGCATAGTCGATATTTAATTTTGAGCCTGTGACTATTCCAACGTTTTGGGTCAACCTGGTCTTCGCATTCCAAGCACCCGTCATTCGTGCCTCGCTCCCGCACCATTTATGTGATTACTAGCGCCACTTCCATCGTATGCACTATCTACTTGCGTGGAATGGTTGTATGTGAATGATGTGAAATTTCTCTTAACCAGCACCATCTTCCTCATCTTTCTCCGTATTCTTTCCTCTTCGAGTCCTGTCGTCTCTTGGTTTTTCTTCCTCCCACGATCCAGAAATGAAAAGTAGGTCGCTGTTGACGTCGCGGTGTCAAGGAAACCCGTTCAAGGCTTTTGGGAAAACAAATCCGTGGACTTGCTCGCGAGCATTGAACCGTTGCAGAGTTAATTTTTCCTGCCTGCTCGATTACCTACCGCCTAACTACACCCCCCCACCATACACCTCTGCAATTAGCACCATCCGAGTAACGGATCATATTTGGCACGAATCCTCACTTATATCGTGATCAGTGGTGAAAGAGAGAAAAAATGTGTTGTTTATCCATTATTTCTGACGTTATGTTTGCCAAAGGTTTTTAGAGAACGACTTTTTATCCTTAAGGTGGCTGGAGCGATTTTTGTTTATGTACAGATTTGCGTGAAACTTTGCGTACGTGTCCTTGTTAGTAATATCTATCGATAAAAGTGAAAAAAACTGAAAGCTACCGATTTGGTTTTCTGTCAATTCGATGATATTTCAACAAGTACTCTTATGGCACACGGCATATATTTTGAAACAATTCGATTACTTATGTACAGATTTTCTCCTAAATGCGACATAATATGTTCCATATTATTATAATAGCTGCTAACAAATATAAAGGTATCATGCCGAGTAAGAAATGAGTATTTAGATATGATTTTCTCGTAAATTTCGAATTTCGCGCCGAAAATCCAAGTCAAAACAATGCTTTAATTAAGGTGAAAATTTGAAATATAACTCTTGAATCATATAAATTACTGCAAGTATGGTGATTTCCAATGTAAAAACATGTGTACTAGAGTGAAATGTGGTCCAAGAATATTTTTTTCGACTTACTTGAAAAGTTATTAGAATGTACCTTCAACGACTCACGATTACCGCTCCAGCCACCTTAAACACGTTTTCTTTAATATGGCATAGCTATTCTATAACTGTGTCTGCGCTCAGTCCAAATCCTATCGACAATAGCTTCACTTTTACCAGCCGTGACGTAGAACTTAAGCAACAATGCCTTATTTATCCACTCCATAGTTAGATGTGATTACTCTTCGTAATATGCTAGAGTGTAACAACCAGACAGTTATAAAATGTTTATTTTTCACGATGAATAAACGAATATAATTCTTTTTATCACTTAATAATAATAACAATGAGGAAAGGGTGAACTGAAGAAGGGAAAAGTGAAAATGAAGTGTTATTTATGCTGAGGAAAGAAAGTGGAAGCTGCAAGAAGGCGGAAAACTTAGAGGTAATATCTCGGTATAGAGGGTGTTATGGAAAGGAAGGCATGGATGAGGAGGTTTGGGATGAGGAGGCATCAAAGAAAACTGCGAAGAGACTTAGTTTGGACCTAAGACAGAGGAAGTGGATAGTCTTGTGAAAAGAGGTCGCGTGTGGTGTCAAGAACGAACAAGAAATTTCAATTATAAACTTCGTTTGATCCGATGAATAAGCTAACTGGTATCAAAAAGCATTTATACCCTTTTTTAAATTAATTTCATGAAAATATTTTAGATATAAATTCACCAGTTTTTCCAAAAATTTCGCAGTGTTTTTCCATCTGTATACTATTCTTTGAAAAATATGTATCTATAGTACCGGGTGGTAATCCTATTGTAATCTTCCTTGTGAGTGGAGCGACGCTTTCTTGGAAAAGAAAAGTTAATTTCCTTTTATTTTCATCTCCAATCCAAACGGAACTCCTTCCCGAAAATCGGTGCCGATCTCTTGGATGAGCATTCGGGATAACACTTTCTTCTTTAGGCCACTCAACCTTTTAAGAAAGCTTTCTCGTGATAGTTGGACCAAAACTCAAAAAAGCTTTAAAAAAGTGAGATTGAGGACATTGTCTTCTTGGAGTCTGTACTTAAGGACAGGGTAATGTTAATGACAAAGGAAATGTGGGTAATAATTTCGACGTGTTTTTCAGCATGAAGTTAAGATTGCTAATTGAATATCCCTGTTATTTTTCAGGTAGGTAATCCTGTGGTGTGTACTTGTAGAAAATCTATATGGAATTACGTCTATGAAATTTTCGGTTACAAAATTCTATTTTTCGTGCTACGTATCCCATGGAAATTATCTTTCACGTACTTATCAGCTTTTGCCCCTATAATGCCCTTTATTTAATGTAAAAAGGGTGTTGGCGTTGTTATTTGCCTGAATTAATTGCAGTAAGTCACAAATTCACTCCAGACCTATTTAAACGGTTTTCCCATTTTTTTGCTAACACATTATTTCTTTAAAAAAAACCGCAACTTGCGAAAGATTTTTTTTCGCGTATTAAACAACAAAAAAAAGGCTTTGACTTTATGACTAAAAATTCTCTTTGGTTCCTCAACCCCATTATCGCTGTTGCTCATTGTTATATCCATGCGTTATTCCTGAAAAAATAATAGCGTGGTGAGGAAGATATATGCATAGTTCCTAAGTGAACACTATTATCTACTGGTGTCGTAAACGTAACCAAGGACACGTTATTCGTTTTATTTAATTTCTTCACTAACGTGGCATAGAACTGGAAAATGTCTTTCCTCCATGAACACGTTGTGTTTCCTTTGCCTTTTAAGTCTTATTTCTTCCCATGATGCACGATTGTTACTCTGTAAAAATGACAAAGAAACCGCGACCGTTGATTTAATCTCTCTTTTTTATTAAAGATTTTGATGGAATCTCAACCTTAAATATTTTTCGTGGCTTCAAGTTGGGATGCACAAAGTTTTCCTTAGCCTTAAGGACGTACGGTAGTTTCACTCAACTTAAGGGAATTCGACGAAACTTGCTGGAAGCATTGATTATGTTTTCCTTAAGCTACCTGAATATTTTCAAAATGATTTACAGCAGATTTCTTAGGATATTTGATGTGGAAGTGGGCAAGTAACTACATGGGTTCTTACGGGAACGCGAGGCGCGACTAGCTTTATTCATCGAAAAGAACGTTTTCTAGCCAAGAATAAGAAAAACAAAATTAATTTAAACCATCAATAGAATAATGTATGAAAATCATTTGATACACTTTATTTTTTTATTTTTGTTTTTCTTATTCTTAACTAGAAAAAGGTTCTTTTTGATGAATTAAGCTACTCGTACCTTGTGTTCCCATAAGAACCCATGTAATTTTTTGTCCACTTCTCGATCAAATATCTAAAGTAATCTGCGGTAAATAATTCTGAAAAAATTCATGTAGATTAAAGACAACATAAGTAATGCTTGCAGCAAGTTTCGTCATATTCTCTTGTTGAGTGAAACCTCTGAACCTCCTTAAGAGGCATTAGATACTTAAGCTTTGCGTACAGTAACAATCTAACTTTGATGATAATTTTTTTATGCGAACTGTCCGCAGGTAATGTTTTAATTTTAATTCTCGTAGGCTTATGGCTTTTATTCATTTTTTTTTCGTTCCGAAGTAAGATGGAATTTCTTTTCAATAGTTATGACTCACGCAGTCTCCATTCAGCTTCCTTTCAATGGTTTCCGTCGGCAATAAGAGTGAATGGTTATTGGAGTCGGCAGTTTGATCTCGTAAAAAACGATTAGAGGAGTCCATACATTAAGATTCGGAACACGCAACCTACTCCTTCCGGATTCCTTTGGGGTTTTTCAGTCCTTCCTTCCTCTCCGATGTGGATTCTTGGAAGAAACGATCTTCCTTCTCGCTGAGCTCTTCCTTTTGTTAATGTCTCGAGTCGAAAAACTCTTGATGCGTAATCCCAGAAGAAACCCGGGCCATTTTGAGCTTGGGAGGGTGTAAAGCAGGGGGTGTATTGGGAGGGGAAGACCATTTCAGGAAGCGGTTTTTGTGTTCTTGCAATCTGGAGTTTAACGTAAAGGACACCCGCAAGAAACCACTTAAGGAAAGTGAAACAGAGTCTTCTTATGTGTTATGGGAGGAAGATGGCGGCGGCGCAGTGGTGATTCCGAGGTGTTTTTAAAAGCGAACGTGTTTGAACATCTTTCTGAATTAACCTCTCCGCCCTTTTGGGCATTCCATGTGCAGATCATGTCCAATCGCAATTTCAAGCATCGTTGAGCTGTGAGCACTGTTTTGTGATCTAGAAATGGCTGTCGTTGTCATTATATTGTTGTCACCGCGGAAGAAAGGAACCACCTTATCCTTCCGTGAATGAGTTTTTAATACCGCAATGAGGCCCGTGTCTTAAATCTGCATTATTTTCCAATCCTTATAAACTTAATTTTTTTAAAGTTGTGTCTCTAAATTTTTCCAGCATACTGTTGCCATTTCTGAATTACGTTCGATTATTCAGTTTGTATTGTTTGCTTTTTGTTCTCCGTTATCAGCTCGCATGACAACGGCTCGCCAGTAGTATTGCCTTTATTTGAGATCCATGCCTTCATGTATGCAAGTCCATACCTGAACATGGATCGGTAATCAGCGTACTGAGATGAACGAATGTTTAAAATAAATAAACAAACTTACCACTGCTGTAACTAGGGTGTATTCCAAATAAAAAATTCTTAGTGCATGAGGTGATGAGTAGCTTTTCCTTCAAAATTTTGAAGATGGCGCAGATCGAGAGAACTCTTCGGCGATAACGAACGTCGATGAAACGGAATGCTGTCCATACTGTGCATTCCTCAGGCGCGAAACATTCGGTAATCTACCGGTAGTTAGCGTTCTGTTGATACTCAACATGCCGATATTACTCAGATGATGACTGCGTCTGTAACACCGAAATGAAATATACTTTCGGCGAAATACCGCGGTTCTTGAGTAACTTCTTGAGTCTTCTTTGCAAGTAACTTCTTTTCAATTAAATATTTGAGTTCAATTTCAACTCAAATACAGCAGAATTAGTCGTAAGTTATATTGTTTGCATTCTCCCTTGCAATTCCGACAGGCCGGGGGCTGCAAGACAAATCATTCCGGAGACAGCAATACTTCTCTGTGTTCTACCACCACTTCAAAAAACCGATTTCATCCACGCCGGTCGACTGCTTCCCATACATGTGGCTTTTAGGTCGCGAACGACCTACGTCCGAAAGTGACTCTCTCGTTGGACAAGTAATCACGAATGACCAAATGGGTCGCGATTGATTGATGGAGAACGACCAGGGTCGCAAACGACCTGCGTCCGAAAATGACCTTCTCGGTCATCTGAATGATCCCGTTCACAGATCAATCGCCGAGATGACCCGGGTCACGTGATTCGATCGTTCATGACCGACCCATCACTAGTTTCAAGCATTGCCCACCACAGCAACCGCCCACTTCGTCTACCTCTGTGGTTTATTTTTATAACAATGTATTCGGCCTTCGTATTGGACAAACAGACCCTCGGTTAAATGTAAGTAAAAATAGTAGTTGCTCTTAACACAACTGTGCGTCAATTTTGAGAGAACGGTTGACCGAACCAAGTGATTCATAATGTTGCCTCCTATTTCGGATATTTATATTGAGCCACGGGGCAAGGGCCCAGCCACATTGACACACCGGTTCCCGTAGATCACCGAAGTTAAGCAATGTTGGGCCCGGACGGCGGTTGGATGGGTGACCATACATACCTACACCGTGGCGCTCTTGTCCCCTGTCTGAACGTGGCAGACAGGCATTGGGTTGGCACAATGGACCAAGAAGGTCAAAGTGTCCGGGCTCCTGTCGGAGCCCGGATCCTGGCCCCTACAAACAATCGATGTATCTATATAGAGCCATTATTTAAAAAAATCGCTTTGGTAATGTTTCTTTTACCCCTTATGGTTTCGGCTGTTTGGGTCCCAATTCGCCTCTTGCGTTACTGGAATTTGGAGGTTTAAAGCGTAGGAAATGGCCGAGATGTAATATGGTAATCCGCTATCTATCTTGGGGCAATCTCTTTGACTGGGGAATTCCTGCCACAAAGTAAATAATATGGCATCGAATATGACCTTCGTCAGTAGGCGTTTGTTCTGCCCTCTATACTACGAACTGGGGTCGAAATGTCAAGTATTATTCACTCATATGTGCATGCTAATCCGTTGACAAAGTTCTAATTAATATCCGGAGGATATTCTCTCGTTCATTTAATTGGGTTACATTAGGGATATATAGAATATTCCAAGAGGAATCATCCTAACTTCTGGAGGTGATAGCGGGTGTAATTTTAAGAAATGTTTGTGTATTTTCTAATTTTTTTGTCTCTGTGGAGCATAAGATTTGAATCATGCTTTCAGTACTGTAGCTTATGCTTATCGTGGCTTATTTCCAACATGGCTCCCGCATAGGTCACCGCTATTGTGCGTTATCATAGCAACAGTAAAATGTGTTGAATGAATTGTTTGCGTTGCCATAGCTCCGTAAATAAGGAGTCACGATCGTTGGAATTTATGGCTATCTAATCGGACGAAAAATCGATTCGACAATGAAATTGGTTTTTAATTGAATCGCGTATAAACAAATAATAAACGGAGGAAGGACCTTGAAAGACGTTGTAGGCCCTATTTGCTTTTCGATGTCCTTACTCCATTTTCGATAACAGTTTGGCTGTGATTCTACATTGTTGTTCCACAGTGTTGTAGAGATGACCAAGTCGTGAAGTTGGGCAATTTTTACCGTGTTTTGATTTGAATTATAATGAGTTACATCTCGAGGAAGTGAATGAGATCGGTCCAAGATCCATTTCATTTCAAAGGCGCCTAAAATCTCTTTCCTTCAATGCATAATATGGTTCCACCGTGAAATGACTTAAATGTCATTTTATTCATATTCTGTCTACTTGTAGAAAAATTTGTCCTCTATCTGATATGAACAACAAAATAATACCTTTCCACGCTATTTTATTCTATATTTGAACTTGAAATTACAAGGTGTTCAATGTGGGAATGAGAGAAACTCGGGGAAAAATAGTATTTTTCCATAAAATACAAATGCCATTTTTGCGGAAAACTATTTACAAGAAGGAAATAATCCAGAGACATTTAATACAAATAAAATATAGGCATCTTATCACCTTATTTTTTTAGTTATTAGGGAATTACTGCCGTATTTGAAGTCAAAATGCGGTAATTCGTAGGATATGGCACTGCAGTCGTCTCCCATGGCTGGAAAAAAGTGCTCATTTAAAATACATTCGTGGAATAATCTGCAAATTTTGTTCCTTACATTTGGGTTTCTATAGGTAACGCATTTCATCAGTGAAAGTAGGATTTTTTGGACAGAATATTAAAAAATGTGGAATTTAGTATTTTTTTGAGTCACACAGTCGCGGCGGAACCTCCTTAATGTGAAACACTTCAAAGTCCGGGTCAATACTATTTTGACGGCGACAGTAATCTACAATGTTTTATCATAGAGGTCAGGTATATCGATATACTCCGCGGGTTCATTGGTGGTGTCCCGGTAGCACGAGTGAAGTCCCTTCTCTCTTTCAAAAAGTCTTTTTCTTTTAAAACCATAAACTTATAGATGAGATTAGGGGAAGACAGGGTAGGTGGCTGGAAGGGGTAATGAGGGGCGATGGTTTGCTGAAGGCCGTGATAGAGGGAAGGATGTTGGGTAAGCGGGGAAGGAGAAGAAATAGATTACGTTTAATGATGAAGAAAGGTAGGCCTTATGCTGAGATGAAGAAAGAAATACCAGAGAAAGATAGGGCACGGCACGTGTAAGAGTTCGTTGGATATTCTCTGACTTTCATCGTAGCCTACGTCATGTACGGTACGAATCCCCAATAAATAACACACAAAATAATTTCCCTTTCACAGCTGATAGGGTGAAGGCTTTCGAAATGTGGGTGTGCAGGAGGATGGAGAAGGTGCTTTGGACGGAAAGGAAGACAAATGAGGAAGTGCTTGACATGGTGGGTGAGGAAAGGAAACTTTTGGATGAGATAAGGGATAAGCAGGGTAGGCGAATTTTTAAGAAGGTAGGCGATGGTTTGCTGAATGCCGTAGATAGAGGGAAGGATGTTGGGTAAGCGGGGAAGGGGAAGGAAGAGAATAGGTGTTTTGGACGGGATGAAGAAAGGTACTTATGCTGAGATGAAGAAAGAAATACAAGAGTTAGATAGGGCACGGCACGTGTAAGAGTTCGTTGGATATTCTCTGACTTTCATCACAACCTACCTCTATCCGGTAGATTACTCTAATGAGTGATCAACTATCTTAATGATTTTTCGCAAATAATTCCTTATGTAAGCGCGGCATTATCTATGTATTATTGCATCAGTAACACCATTGTATGAAAACTTTTTCCCGATTTTCTCATTCCAGTTACCGATTATGTGTGTGGTGAGCTTATTTGTAATACATATGTAAAGCTTGATTTAACACTACATTTAGTAAAATTTTTACTTTCATTTTTCAAGGTGGTTTGAACGAGATAGATCCCTAGTCATAGTGGAGACCATATTCAAATTTTATTTTTCTATTTCAACATCTGTAAGAAGTATGAAATAAACATTGTAATATTAATGGCGCAAAAATATATTTATATTTATGACAAAAATTCTCAGTAATTAAATAAATAAAGCTACACAAGTCTCTAACTTGACTCATTTTTTCCCGCCGAACGGCTGAAAACCCTTCAAAACAGAATGATTGTTTGAAATTCTGTAATAATTAATGTGGTGAGTAATAGATTATTTTTTATAAATAGATGAGAAAATATGCAATCTATACACCGTTAGTTTTTTGACGAAATCTGGGGTGTTATAAATTCCTATTTCCTTCAATATTCTCCCTCTGGAGCGCTCAGCCATAATCTATCCTATGTCAAACAGCTTATATTTACAGGCAAATTGCTCGAAAAGTAGTTCGGCAAGGGGTTGATATTTTCATATAATTGAAAATATAAGAGTTGTTACTTTAAAATGAGGCCAAATTCATCAAATTCTAGGTGAAGTGATTTTTCGCTCAAACTAGCTTAAATGGATTCAAAGCGATATTGCCTAGCGAAGCGCTTTTTTTGATTAATGTTACATGATTACCATTTTTTGAAAAGAAAGGTTGAATATTTTCATGTCTACATAGTTTTCAAGATTTAAAGCGAAGTGAGTGTCTGAGATTCGTCGGTCGAATATTCTCTCAACTTCTCCAGAATATATTTGAAGTTTGCGAGATTAAATAATCCGCCTGTCCGAAATACCCCGATTTCAGGAACGCGGAATGCCTCTGCTGTCGAGACGAGAACGTCTTACTTTGTTGCTGAGGACTAGCGGACGAACACGCTGGCTCCTCAAGGAGGTTTCGTGGGGCCCTTGGGAAATTTCTGCTTTTTGGGCGCAAAACAAGGAGCTCCCCGTCCCCGGGAATTTCGGGTAGCTTTATTTGGAGTGATATGACTTTCTTTGAGATGCGATATGAGAACCTTCGTTTTGACGTTTCCCGTCAACTGCTTCTATGTTTTCATAGACGGGAATCTGTAGTTTCACTCTTTGGGAACTTGGAATGCTGGGGTTCTCATGTGCCGGCGATAGTAATGTTCCCGCGTAAATTTTGAATATGCATTAACATCAAGCTAATCCCTGTCGCTCACGGTAAAATTTTCGGTAAAACGTTTTATAAAATCGACTAGTTTTATAAAAATGAGCTTGTTAACGATTAAACCGTTTCATAAAACGTTTTACGGAATAGGACAGGTTCTATTTCCATAAAACCGTTTTATGCAACAACCAATGATATGTTCCGCTCATCGCGTTGATAATAATCTCGTAACCATGTGAAGCCGAACAAGGAAAACGTAAACAAGTATGGCTGGAAGTTCATGGAACGTTGAGGCAGTATCCTTCTTGTTAGAAGAATGCGTTAGAGCCATAGCACCGTTACGTGTGATCAGAAAGTAAGCAAATAAACAATACATATAGTTTTTAACCTAACAGTCATTCAAAAGAGAGTGCATTTATCACTTCACGTGTTCGCAAAGCGTCTTATAGATGGCAGGACATTGCGGTTTTATGAATAGTTTTACCGTGAGCAAGCAAGTACGTTTAACGTACGATTCATAAAACTTCCAATAAAATGTTTATAAAAATCTTTTATGGAAAATTTTACCGTGAGCAACAGGCATAAGGAGTTCACTGCGTAAAATGAGTTGTATATATTTATACTAATTTTCGGGATACTAACGGTAAACGTGTCTTCTCTCTGAGAAGATACTTCCTTATTATTTTTCCAAAAATGGAATTTGAAAGATAGGGCAATATGGAGGAAATTGCGAATTCTGTAATATTTACAGCCCTATTATCGAGAATTGAATTTTTTTTGTGACTAGCCCGAAAGAAAATAACAATATATAAAGAAACGGACATTTTTGCAAAAGACGTCGGATTGAGATGGAATATTTCCAGGATATTACGTTGCTGTGAATTGAAGCCCATCTTGATTTTGTATAACTTGATTATAGCTGAATTTACTTTATACTCTGAAAAATTATCACATATAAGTAAGCGTAATTTGTAATTTTTTACTACAGTTTTGATTACTACGTGTGATTTCATGAAAAAAGAGTCTAAACACGACGGAGTTATGTTCCACTTAGTGGTTGCAAAAAATTGTATTTTGATTTTTTTTAAACTTTTTAACTTATCTTACTTTTCGTGTGTTACTTTTATAACGTCGTGTTTAGACTCTTCTTTCATGAAATCTCACGGAGAAATCAAAACTGTAATAAGCGATTACAAATTACGCTTACTCTTATGTGAAAATTTTTCAGAGTGGAGTGCGATTCGTGACTCATTATAGCGCACGCGGTCGACCGGACCCCGGCTATTGTTGGGCTCTCGAGTGGTGCCTTAATCTCTTACCCGCCTTCCCTATTTGGACAGACTATAGTCAGAATGCGTCATGACATTAGAGTTGGCGCTGTCGTAGATTCATTAAGGTGGTTTGAGCGAGATAGTTCCCTAGTCATAATGGAGACCATATTCTAATTTTATTTTATGATTTCAGCGTCTGTAAGAAGTATGAAATAAGTATTGTAATATTAATGGCGCAAAGATATAGTTATACATGGCCAAAATTCTCAGTAATTAAATAAATAAAGCTGCATAAGTCTCTAACTTGACTCATTTTTTCCCGCCGTACGGCTGAATCCCTTCAAAACGGCAGGTTTTTTTGCGATTCTATAAAAGTTACTGTGGTGAGTAATATATTACTTTTTATAAATAGTTGAAATAACATTAAATCTACACACAGTTTTTTGACGAAATCTAGGTGCTAGAAGTTCCTTATTTTTTAAATATTCTCCCTCTGGAGCGTACAGCCATAATCTTGCCCATGTAAAACAGCTTATATATTTAGGCAAATTGCTCTGAATGTAGTTCGGCAAGGGTTTGATATTTTGATATCATTGAAAAGAAGTGAGTTTTTTCTTTAAAATGAGGCCAAATTCATTCAATTCTAGGGGAAGTGATTTTTCGCTCAAACCACCTCAAGCTGCATAACGTTTTCGTCCAAAATAAATTCTCCATTCCACCTCCTTGCTGTCTTTCTGGTGATCTTCTCGAGGACTTCATGTCTTTGTTGACGATTTTCAGAGCCTCTTCTGCTGGAGAATGTGTGGTGTTGATTCGCTTGGCCCCTGGAATAATTGAAAGATCAGTATTTTAAGGCAGAAGAGGACTAAGCTTGTGAAAATTTCTTTGTTTTCATTACTTTCCTTTCGGTTACCTCCTCAGCAGAAATTTTATTTGCAGCGGATTCCTCGGAAAATTTAATATATTCCCAGGCGCTGCTCTATTTGTCTGGTAGAGACAACACCCTCAAGGCCCCTGGAATGCCCATCAGTCTATAGAAATTCAATCCTGTAGCATGCAGGGTTGACGCTTAAACGTACTGAAGAAGCCTAACGCGAACATGAAAATGGCTTACGGTGTGGTTTTATTACTGGTGGACTTTAGATGTGAATGCGAATGAACATACTATGGTTCGTCCTCGGTGCCATGTAAGGTTTTGTCGCGACTAATGTTTGTGCACTTTCGAAGGCCCTATTGTGTAAAAACTATAAGGATTACAGAATATATATAACTATGACTGGATAGCCCGTTTCGTCGACTACCGGAAATGGTTTGTCGCGAGCGGAGGGGGAGTTGTGAGGTGACGTCACAGCGCTGCGCGTGGGGATCTACATTTGGGCTTGAGTGGGCACGGCGCGCGCTCAATTCAGTTGTATCTCCGGAACGAGTTGATCGATATTAGTGATCGAAGTGCCTACGGAGAGCTTAGAACGTGAGTTAAACATTAATAACACAATAAATATAAAATTAACATTGGAAAGCAGAAAATATTAGTTACAATCGAACCAATTGTTAATAGGTTAGCCATTTGTACTAATGCTTTCGATGAATGAATGTTATGTGTTGCGTGATTTTATTTCTTTCACTTTAGCTTTCTTGCTGACAAACAAAACAAGTGAATCTCCCAATAAAGAGAGTAACGTATGTAATTTTGCATTCAACAAAATAAAGAACCAACTGGAGTATCAAGAATACTCAAATGTATTTTTTTAATGCTAGTTTAAAAACGCCAATGGTGATTTTCGGAACTTATGACGTAGGAAAGCGTTTGAACGATTGGATTGGTCGTTGGGATAATTGCATGATAAGCCTTGGCTCGCAATGTGAGAGGTAAAAGGATCTTGGTCGTGTTAAAAGTCTTCGTGATAAAATCTTTTTTCCTAATTTTTTTTCTCCTCACAAACAGAAATTTCATTTTCTCGTGAAATTTCGCCCCGGTGGTGGGTCCAGGCGGCGATCCCCAAACGACGCGGCGGTGTCCCATTTGACCAAAGGCGTTAGAGAACGTTTTCCTCTTCTCTATTCCTTCTCTGCTCCTGCCGGCCCTGATTAGAATGCCTTGCGTCCCTCCGCGCGAATAAAGCGATGGCAGTTCCATCGAGAACCCCTGGGCGGCAGATTGCTTCCTCAGTCGGCTCGGATCGTACCCTTAGAAGGGGGGGGATGAGGGTACGAAGGAAAAAGAGAGGGTATTGGGCCACCAGGGAAATAAAAAGGGAGGGTTCTGGACCGGATTAAAGTCCTGGGGAGTTTTAAAACTATCACCGCCTTACTATGTTGCACCTGGCTGGTTCCGCGCACGCGCGGCCATATTGTCATGCAGGTTGCCATGGTATCCAGACGTTGTCGATTGTTATCTAATTATATTTTCTTATTCCTGTTGATAGCTAGTAACATTTTATTTCAGTATTTTTTTGTGTTTTTGTTTTTGGAAAGATGTGAAATTGAGCTAGCTCTGTTCCAGGAAGCGTTTTTTAATAAAACTAATGTTATATATATTACGATATATATATATAAATAAAAAATGTTACGATATTGTTGAATCGCTACCATGCACAATTGATGAGAGATTGCTCTTTTGAATAATGTCTCTTTGAAATAAATAGCTCTCGTTAAATCTTTTCGAAATTTTTGTTACAAATATATTTCCAAAAATTTTTATTGGAATTGAACCAACTGTAAAACGTTTCACGTAACAAGAGCTCTCAGGAACCAATGACTTATGTCAAGCTATGATGTTTACGTGTTACGAAATTAGTTGTTTTTGCTATTCATATAGTTAAACCTTTTGTGAATTTTTGTACCATGAGCAACATGCTATTTATCTAACTTCGCAGAATTTCTAGCTATTTCGTATTATATTCCCTAATTGTCTTTTTTTTAGCGCCGTCGAGGGAGCAAACTGATTTAATGCGGGTCACCGAAACGTCAAATCCAATCCCTAAATTGCTAACGGCCAAATCCTCATTCTATACCTCACTTATTGCCTCTAACACCGTTCCTTAGTCCATGCCGTCCACTCTTTGGATATGTTCTCCTTTTATTGTAATAACTTCCAACATGTTTGTGTTACCATAGCTCCTTTGCCATGGATATTAGAAATCGTGCTCATTGTTAAGTTTTGTAGGAGTAGGGGCCCGATTCTGATCTTCCACCAGTCATTGACTGGTGGAAAGTTCCACCATTCGTTCATTGAACGACTCTTGATCCGTTCAATTAACGGCTCAATGAGAGAGAGAGAAACGGCTCAACGGCTTCTGGAGAGCCGAACGTCACAAACTTATGCCGATTTCCAACTTACCTGACCGAACAAAACAATGTCTACCTTCCGCACGCTTACTTCCGTCGGAAAGTTTCCACCACAACACTAGCGCTGTTCCACCAAGTGGATGACGAGTGGAAGGGAAGCTTGACTTTCCACCAGTCATTGAACGATGAACGATGTAGTGAACGATTCTATGGTGGAAGGTGGAACATGATGACGTAGTGTCGGAAAGTCATGAAGTTTTGGTGGAAACTAATGACGTTTTGGTGGAAAAGTTGAACATCGGAAAAGCATCAGAATCAGGCCCTAGCTTACACAGTAGTTTAGCGAAACCGCCCGCCGCCTAGGAGATGTATGGATGTGCGAAATTCACTATTAAAAAAATTCACCTCATCCGGGATTCGAACCCAGTTAAGGTATTTTTTTATATCCGTTTTGTTTTAGTTTTGTTGTGTATGAGGAAAGGAAACTTGTGGAGCAGTTTGGAAGGAGGCAGAATAGGTGGTTGAAGCATGTAATGACCGTTGAAGGGAGTTGTTATGTACATTGAGTGAATTAAAGCCGTAATTGATAAGAGTATACTTATTGTTGAGGGAGGGTAAAGTTAAGAATAGACTATCTGAATATAACTTTGTCGATGAAAGCGCATTGAGTGAGCTCAGGGAATCAGGGTTGGACTCCCAGCCCAAACGAATGATGAAGATATCTTCTTGATATCACATCCCCTACCACTGCCAGACATTTACGCAGATTTCACCGAAGTCACCCTTACGTGTACGCCAACGCTATGCTATTTCTTATATTATTTCCTTTTCTTTTAACCCTCAGGAAATGGATGGTAAGGAAGCGTTGGGATGACCATGAGATATTGCCTGAGGGAATCAAAGGAATGTGACGGTCAGAATATCGATGTCTTCCACCATATTCTCACGCCCCCTGGGAAGGAAAGTATTTTATAGATCCACTTACCATTTTTTATAAGCCCTCTGAACCCCCCCGCCAGTATTTCGGAGGAATATGTTCGTAGGTAAGCAGCAAGGACTTAAAAAGAGGTTAATTGCGATAGTGAAATAGGCGTTCAGAGAGGACGCTGATAAACGCTCTTCTAGGAGATCTGAAAAGGTTGGTTAAGGTGGTTTGACCGTAAAACGACTTAAATGTCATTTTATTCATATTCTGTCTGCTTGTAGAAAAAGTTGTCCTCTATCTGATATGAACAACAAAATAACACCTTTCCACGCTATTTTATTCTATAATTGAACTTGAAATTACATGGTGTTCAATGGGGGAATGAGAGAAACACGAGGAAAAATAGTATTTTTCCATTTAATACAAATGCCATTTTCGTGGAAAACTATTTATAAGAAGGAAATAATCGAGATAAATAGAATAAAATAAAATATAGACATCTTACCACCTTATTTTTTTTAGTTATTAGGGAATTAATGCCGTAATAGAAGTCAAAATGCGGTAATTCGTAGGAAATGGCGCTGCAGTCGGCTCCTATGGCTGAAAAAAATGCTAATTTAAAATACATTCGTTGAATAATCTGCATATATTTTGTGCCTTACTTTTGGGTTTCTATAGGTAACGCATTGCATCAGTGAAAGTAGGATTTTTTTTGACAAAATATCAAAAATGTGGAATTTAGAATTTGTTTTGACTCACACAGTCGCGGCGGAACCTCCTTAAGGAGTCTGTTTTTAGAGCGTAGCGCTGTTGCTGAAATCTGTGCGATATGGGATTGTTTGTGAATGGACTGCAGGCGTTTGAGATGTTGCTTTGGTGGAGGATGGAGAAAGTGCGATGGAAGAAGAGGAAGGCGATACGGAAAATGCTCATCTTGATGTATGAGGAAAGGAAACTTCAGGAGCAGTTTAGAAGGAGGCAGAATGGGTGGTTGAAGAATTTAATGACCGTTGAAGGGATTTGTTATGTACATTGAGTGAATTAAGCCGTAATAGAGGGGAGTACACCTATTGTTGAGGTAGGGTAAAGATAAGAATAAACTTTCTGTATATAACTATTGTAGGGGTAGGACGTATCCTGGTGGAAGAAGCGAAAGGCTCAAGGAAGCAGGCGGAGTACAATGGCTGTCTGAAACTTTGGTAGAGGTAATCTTACCTCCATTTTAAGATATCATAACCGGTGGATCACCCCACGTCTATGATTACATTGTTAATCAACAGTCGTATTTGCCCACACAATCAACATTTCTTTGGTAATTGAACTTGTTGAATGAGTCGTTTTTGTTGTTGAATGTTTCTGCATTTTCGGGAGTCCACCGCGTACATTGTTATCCGTGACAACAGCTTCGCCCGTAATCCAATCGGGCGTGGGCGTCTTTACATCGAAGTGCCAGTACATCATTTTTTGTCCGCATTAATATAGGCCTTCTGTTCTATTTCGTGCTTTCTTCTCTTCCCGCCGAATCCCCTTCCATGCACTGGCTAGGAAGTAACCGTCTTCTATGTTGATGTTATCTTTCGCTTTGGTTATTAGAATCAGCCTAGGATAATATATATTTTCTCCTTGGCTATCAAATTTGGCCTCGTCAAAATTGATTTTTTGCCAGGCTCGCTCCAGGCATATTCAGCAATCGCCGATAAACTGAACTGTTCATTTCTAGTCATTCTTTCATGTTCCTTCAGGCGTGTCTTCATGGACCTGCTGCAAGTCTCGCCAATGTAAGACCTCCCACACGAGCATGACACTTGGCAGACTCCATCGTAGAGTTGCTGAGGAATTGTGTCCTTTGGCCGTGGTAGTAAATTAGATACTTTGGTCATGCAGTTGTATCTCGTGACAATATTGTGTTTCCTCAGTACTGATTGTGTGATATTTTTTTTCCCTTGTCCCGGCGATGAAAGGTATCGTGGTATAGGCCTTTTGTTCCTCGTTGGCGCATCGTTCTGAGTTACTGTAGGCGTAGTCTCTCTTCCTTGGCGGACCTTTTTAAGACCTAAGTACACTTGTATCCGTTCTTCTGCAGGGCTGCCAATAAGTTTTCTTTTCTGCAGCTAAAGGTTCGACATCCGACGGTTCGTAGGCACGGTGTGCCATTGTCGCTTTTCGTTGCTAGTGGAGCTTGCGTCGAACGAGTCGTTTTTGTTCTGTTGTTTACACCAACAATGCGGTCACACGACCATTGACGTCGTTTGACCATTGTGCGTACTCGTACTTGTCTTTTGCCAGTACGTTCAATCCAAGTTCTATCGTAAACTGTAGAAGCCACATCTTTGAGGCTGTTCAGACTGTTCACGTAAGACGATTTATGCCATTTTTGACCCCCCCCTCCCCCTATGTAAGACAATGTAAGATTTTCCCAATTCCCCCTCCCTCTCAGTCTTACGTAAGACGTTAGATATTTGTATATACTCTACGTTCAATGTTCGCTTTCTGCAGTTTCATCTTTCCATATAGAAGCCATCGTACAGCTTTGAGCACTTATTACCGTATAATTATGCAGTGTTGGAGTAACAAATTCGTTGAGCATGGAGATAATGTAGCTAGCCACACAGGCGATAGAATAGGAGCATTGGTGTAGCAGTGAGATTACAGAAAATACGCCATTAACGAGCGGACGCTCCATGTCACTACTAAATTTCATTCGGAAACGATAGATATAATGTTTCAAGACGGGCAAAAATCTTACGTAAATTGGTTCCCGATCCCCTGCCCCCCCATAAATAAGACAATGTAAGATTATCCCAGCCTCCCCCCCCCCAAGCGTCTTACGTAATACTTGAATGGTCCCTTATCCCTCACTCATTTTCTAATGTTCACTTTTCGTTTAGGCCTGTTGAGCTAATGAGTGGCGAAGGGTTGATGGAGACCGCGATAGGTGGGAGGATGTTGGTCTAGTTGAGAAGGGCGAAGGAAGAGATAAGGTTTCATGGACGAAATGATGAGAGGTAGATGTATGCTGTGATAATGGAAGAAATTGTTAACGTAGATAAGAGGTAAATCCTGTAAAAATCTAGAGGATGTTTTATCTCTTCTATTTCAACCTAACTTGACGAGTAGATTTCCCTAATAACAGTGATAATAATGTTTCCTGTTGTATCCTGCTCTACGATCGTTTCATATTTCACGATGCAAATTTTACTCGTTAAAATATTTTTTTTCCATTGCTCGAAGCCCAAAAATGTTTATAATCATATTTTCCACGACCTCCAGTAATTTCCTCGAGAAACAGCCTGTACCTACGTACTCGAGCAGGTTTTTTTATGTCGGTTTTTATGTTTTTTTCTTAATATTCGTTCGCCATCCGGAAGAGGGCAGAAGCCTTAGGGGACGGTATGAGATATAGCCGGAGGGAATCAAAGGAAGGCAATGGACGGAATATAGATGTCTTCCACCTCCTTCTACTCGTACATTTTAACCCTCCCCTCTTGCGCTGTGGGAGGTGTTTTATGGGTTCACATATTGAGGGGGGGCATTTGGGGGGGGGGGTTGTTATGGCGGGAAGGGTGTGTCGACAGGGGGGGAGGAGAAGAAGAGAGGAGGGTCTGTATATGTCGAACAAGTCGAATGGAGAAAGGGGTGTCTGGAAGCGCGTGATGGCAGGCGGTAGGCTTTCGTAAGGATCTTGACGCGAGAACTGCACCTTGGGGAACTCCTCTCCTCTATCTGGAAAAGGAGTAGCTGTATGAAAGGAAGGCGGGGGAGGGAGGGGGGCGGATACTACGGGACGGGGCAGTAGTCTTCTCGCGTCCTGTGTGTGTGACGGTTCGGAACGGAGTGAGTTGGAATGAGATGGTGTTGGTGGCTGGACGGGCGGTATGTGGAGTTTAGCGGACCGAAGAGAGAGCTCTGGAGGACGATCGTTTGGACTGGGGGGAGGAGAGAGAGGAGGGGAAGGAGGAGGTTCTTCGATGAAATTGGATAGGATTCTGGCGAATTCTCTAGTCCCTCTAGTGAAGGGTGGGGAGTAGTTTGAGGAGCAAGGATCCTCAAAGACGGGGGTTTTTTGCGTTGGAGGGAAAGGGGTAATTGTGTTAAGGTGCCTAGGAACAGCTTGAGATGGCGTGTGAATGTTGCTATGTGTGTAGGCATTCGCATATTACTATATTGCGTGTTATGTATGTCTTATACATCTATATACATATTACATTGAAATTCTGTTTGTTTGAACGCTATATACTTCTACACACCCTTTACAGATTCGAACAAATGTTTTCATAAATATTCCTCAGGACCTAGAAGGTTTCATAGGTTATATTAGAAAGGCTTCATGGACCCTAGGACACCGATGTGGACATTTAGATTGTTGATAAACCTGCTCGAATTTAGCGCCATGTTGAAGATATAGGTACGTGTTCAAAACCTTTAAAGCCATAATAAGATCCCAGAGTTTAGATACAAGAGTTGGGCCCTGGTAGGTCCAATGGCCCCAAAGTGGCCATTTATTTTTTATCTAATGACGGTTCATCTGATAAAAGGATTATCTTCGCACGTGGGTATACGCTAACTCTAGGAAGGACATATACCATATAAGAGAGCCCCTAGGTCCTCAAAGACTGCAAAGTTGGCCCTCCATGATGTTGTAGGCGAACAGCAATTCCAATATATCTTCGAATATGTCCCTTCTTTGAATACTACGATATTCATTTACTTAGCATTTCTGAAGAATTATAACGTGATTTTACAATTTTATCTATGACCTTTGCTTGTGAATGAACAATTTTGAAATTATTTTGATATGACTAATTGTAATCTGCGGAATATTAATAATAAAATAGCGCATTCACATTTTATTCCGATTCCTTCATTCCCCGGATTATAATTTTCACCCTTCCTATTTTACTCTTTCGAGACACACTAAGCATGGTTTATATTATTGAAAATTCATGCTACAAAGAGTTGGGTATTGATACGTTGAAATATATCAGCTCACTGTTTTAAAATAATACGCGTGAAGCTGTGAAAGGGAAATTATTTTGTGTGTTATTTATTGGGGATTCGTACCGTACATGACGTAGGCTACGTTGAAAGTCAGAGAATATCCAACAAACTCTTACACGTGCAGTTCCATATCTACATATAGTATTTCTTTCTTCATCTCAGCGTAAGTCTTACCTTTCTTCAACCCGTCCATAAAACCTAATCTCTTCCTTCCCCTTCCCTGCTTACCCAACATCCTTCCCTCTATCACGGCCTTCAGCAAACCACCGTCCCTCATTACCCCTTCCAGCCACCTACCCTGTCTTCCCCTAATCTCATCTATAAGTTTCCTCTCCTCGCCCACCATGTCAAGCACTTCCTCATTTGTCTTCCCTTCTCAAGGTCCACGTTTCTGCCCCATACAACGCCACACTCCATATCAAGCTCTTCACCAGCCTCTTTGTCGAGTGAGAATTCGTTATCTTTGCTGGGGAATGATAGGATGTAGTTGGAAGAAATTCGAAATAGATAGGTTAATTGGATTGAGGACATACTAATATAAAACGTTGCAGAGGGTGTTGGGGGGTTGACTAAGCGTGGATGAGTTAGGAGAAAAATTGGAACTTTAGACAGTGTGAAGGAAGGCTAGAGATGAGAAGAGTTTATAATTTATATCATATTCCAAAAATGTGTATTAATTTTCTCGAAGGAAACGAAGTAACACCCACCACAGAGGACAATATTGGCCGGACTGTGCGATGACCTATCTCTTTATTTATTTATTTACATCTCTTTTTTACATCCTTACTTAGGTCTCCGTCATC
Source organism: Pyrrhosoma nymphula (assembly GCA_963573305.1). NCBI lineage: Eukaryota > Metazoa > Arthropoda > Insecta > Odonata > Coenagrionidae > Pyrrhosoma > Pyrrhosoma nymphula. Next base: position 29,679,035 of record OY754333.1, read on the forward strand.
AGCTCCCTTCTATTATTGAACGCTTCCTTCGTAAATCCGTATAAACTATTCTCTTTCTTGCCCTTCCCGTTGTGTTTTACTCAACCCACTTTAAAGTGGTGATCAGTTGTCTCTCTCAATTGTTTAAATGTACATAGAGAGCAGTGCAGAAATAAATGTCCATTTTTTAAATTCTACTTGATGAAGGTGATTGTTAGGCCACCAAAACATGGGACTCTGTGAAGATTCTATTGTGAACTGCGGCGTTGAATGGTGTAGAAACGTTTACTCTAGAGGACAGAGGACAGGAATAGGCTGCAGGCATTTTAGATGTGTTGAGGAGAATGGAGAGTGTGCGATGGAAGTAAAGACAAACGAGGTACATGATGAGTTAAGAGAGTAAACCTTCGTTGGAGATTAAGAGGAAGCAGCGTAGTTTATTGGAACAGGTAATGAGAGGCGAAGGGATGCTGAAGACCATGTGATAGAGGGTAGAGGGTCAGAGGAGAAGCAAGAACTTGCGGCTGTAAATAATTAACATAAGGTGTTTCTACTTCCATACTAACCTACCTTTACCGGGATCATCATCATCTGAGTAATCTACCGGTTAAAGGTAGGCTATGATGAAAGTCAGAGAAAATCCAACAGACTCTTACACGTGCAGTGCCCTATCTACCTCTAGTATTAATTTCTTCATCCCAGCGTAAGTTCTACGTTTCTTCATCCCGTCCATAAAACCTATTCTGCTTCTTCCCCTTCCCCGCTTGCCCAACATCCTTCCCTCTATCACGACCTTCAGCAAACCATCGCCCCTCATTATTGCTACAGGGATATCAACTCTAATATCAATGAAAACTGTGTCCAGTATTTCGGAGCGTAACCAATTCATAAATACATTTATCACTTTTCTTCCTCATCCATATTCTTTTCGCTGTATGCACGCACCATTCCTTTTTATGAGTACATACTTATATGCATATGTGTCTGTGTGTGTGTCCATAGGAACGGTTTCAGGGTTCTTATGCAATAGATCGCAAGGAGAAGTAAGGAGATGTCTTACGAGGAGACTGAGCCAGTCGGAGCGCCACGAGAACTTCCCTATTTTTACGGGTTCCGGAAAGGCGAACTTTCATCAAAAATTCTTTCCTTACCCTTAACCTCCTTCCTTCCTTCTTCTCTCGTAGGCGAACGTTAGAGGAGCAGACGAAGCGAATAATAGAGAGTTTGTCCAACCGTGCGAGAAAAACGTCTTATGGGACGGAAAGGAAGAAGAGGAGGAGCCGATGTGAGGAGTTGTTATAGGCGTCTTTTCGCGTGGAAGTTACTTGACAGTAGTCTTAAGAAGCAGTCTACGAGTGATACTTCGATGTGTGAGCACGTAATTCTATGGAAGTCGGGGTCGATGGCTTTAGTTAAATGCCCACGGATCGTTCTTGAAAGGAAAACAAACTTTGACTTCTTTTGGCGAATTCACACATGGAAGTGACTTCCATGACATAGGCCTTGCAAGTCGCTTGTGAGTGACTTATCGATGTGTAAGCTCAGACTTCTTTGGCGGTAGGGGTCGATATTGGTAGTCATAAATTGTGATTCACACTTGCGAGCCAAATAGACTGCCTTCTATTTTGTCTGTAGGTAGCATATCGATTCTGCGATATAATCGCTTCGAATCCGGTGAAACAATGTGCATCCCTATTGAAAGTTGAGAATTATAAATGAAGATATGTAACTTTATCGGCCCCGTTGATCATGTTCACCCACAGAGAAACTTAAAAAGAATATAACCTGAAAAATTAAACTAACAGTATGACATATTCTGTTATATGATAAATGATATCATATAAAAAATGATGGCTTATGATACACACGTATGTGTTGATAATATGTCATTGAATGGGATATTTTGTGCACACAATGATGTCACGTTATTATACCCAGTAGTTTAGAGAATACGGTAAGAATTTTGAATGGTTCTACTTAGATAATTGCAATATTAAAGTATTCTGACCGCCATAATCTGGCGGTGGATAATATGAGTGTATTAGCAGGTAGTTATTTATTTGGGATTTGAAAGGACTTACTTTATCATTTTGTTTCACATTGTTGGATGGGTTATTATATATTTGGGATAAAATAGGAATGTGCGTACGATTGTATTTTGACCATAAGTACAATCCTTTAAAGAAAAATGACATTTATAGCAATTTAGTTGTATTTAATTATGTAATGAACTATTATTACGGTCAACTGTATTGTGGAAATTACACGTTTATTTATTTCTCATTTAATAGCAATCGCATCCTTTGTTTTCATATTTACGGCTTTATTGATAGCTTTGTGTCGATGTTTAATTTGATTCCGAAACTTATGCTAATCGTTAGTAGATATAATAAACTTTGACACTGAACGAGGATGTCAAATCTATCGTGTTATCAACATCTTGGGGTTATTTTGGTTGGGCTCTGATTGTCTGGTATATAGAATGAAGGAAAAACGGATCAGGTGCATATTGCTTTTATCTCGCCAAATGTTTGATACCTTGATAGTATCGATTACTTGGAGCACCAGAGAAAAAACTGGTCTTGAAACCTATGGATAACTTTATAAGATAGCGTTGCAACCTGAAATCTCAGAAAATTATTATGCAACCTACAAATGCTTTTAGTAATACAAAAGTTTATACACGTGAATGTCCTCAGTGCCGTGGGTTCATGTCATAACTTAGATGTTGAATCATACCTCCATCAATCATTACCTTCTAATTATCCTTGCATTTACCTTAAGGTGGCTCTATACCGGGGCTAAGAAGCTTGTTTTAGACGTTTCCCTCTAACCCAGTAACGCGTTTGCCGTGGCAGTTGAAGACTTGCAATTTTTGTCTTCTGTAGATGAAGAGTCATTTTTGGATTTAAGTGGAGTAACTTCATCATGAAGTGGTTGTGCTTTTTTTATAAAAAATGGCAAAACTTTGGTTTTCACGACATATTTTGGTAATATTCCGAGGCATGTTGCGAAGGCTATATTCCGTAATGATGATTTTCTGCCCACTTAAATCAAAGAATCGCCTTTCATATACGTAAAACATCAACAACCAATGTTTCTGTTTTCGTATTAAGGGTATAGCAGTGTTAAACGTTCAAGTCTGCATTGACAACGCAATGGACCTTTTCCATCCCCACCCAAAGAATAATAATCGTTCCCCACTCCATTTTTGTCAGCGCCGCCTTCACAGTTTCCCATTGGGCTTCTACCACCCTTGTAGGCGACCGTTAAATTGAGACGGCATGGAAATATAAACCCACCTTAAGTTAAAAATGAGGATAAGGAACATAAGTTTAAAGGCCGTTTTACACGATGAAAGATTTTGTACAAACGAATGTACGTGAGATTGTACGTTTGTCTCAACGAAATTAGAACAGGTTCTATTTCCCGTGCAGGCATTGAGACATTCGCACAAGCGTTCATACAATTTGCCACTTTACACGATACATTTTGCCCCATGCAAGAGTTCACGGAAGAGTTTGTACAAACAAATGTACCGTGTAAAACGGCCTTAATAGTGCTTTCATGACCGTGGAGTGTTCAAGAACATAATGTTTACCAACCATTTGCGTAATAAAAGTTTTATTCGATTTATAAATGTGTCGGTATTTTATCTATAAAATTACATTGTTCGATTATTTCGATATATTGATGCGAATACATCGATACTTTTGACTGCATAGCCGATCGAGGGGAGATGTATGTGTGAGGATAGGGTTCACTGGTTGAAGGAGATGGTCGCAAAAGTGTATTCTAGACTTCCTTTCGTGTTTTCATTTCATTCTCTCGCCCCGAGAGGAGAAATGCTTCCAATTCGACCCCATGCTGTAGGGAATATACTCGGTCCATAAAACGTAGAAAAAGGGTCGAAAAAAGGGCCGAGGACATCGCGCCCGACGAGGGTCCGTACACCCTGGAATGATTTCTTCGCTCAATTTGAGGGAGTGAAAATTCGAAGGGGTTAAAGGCTTCTTCTCACTCGGGGTGTCAGGGAGTTGATGACCTCTCCTGGTAGGTAATTCGTTCCTGCTCCCATATACATATACATATACATCTACATACTACCCCGCAAGCCGCCTCAATAGGCGTGTGGCGGGGGGTGTTAGGACACCAGCCGTTTACATATAAAAAGGAAACGCTCTAATGAAATTACTCCTAGCATTTATTAAAGTCCCTTATTGTTCGGGAGAAAAACGAATTCCCATACCTATCCGTTCGCCAAAATATCTCTCTTAATTTATCGTTTCTGTCGGACCTGGAAATATAGTGGGGTACTAATATGATGTTCTCCGTGTCGCTCTTAAAGATATCTATTCTTAATTGCTCAAGTAATCTAAGCCTAGCGAGCAGCTTCCGAGTCTCTAGCGGCTCTCAGCCTAATTCGTTTAACATCTGCGTAACGCTGTGTGTACGCCCGTAGCAGTTTTTGACGAATCGCACAGCTTTCCTTTGTATTTTATTAAGTTCCCGAATTAAGTCTTTCTGCACCGGATCCCATATGCTCGCTGCATATTCAAGGTGTGGCTGGACGAGTGCGAAAGTGCGTAGTACCTCTCTTTTACTTTTTCATCCGAAAATCTTCCCACAATACGCTTGACGAATCCTAGCTTCTTCAGAGCTCTGCCACAAATATTTCTTATATGTGTTCCCCACGATAGGTACGAGGTAATCGTCACTCCTAGATACTTCACTTCATCTGTCGCCTTTATCTTAACGCCATTCACAGCATATATAAGACGAACCCTTTTCCTTAGCTTAGCTCGTAGCGGCAGTGAGTGTCCAATTGGTATATGTAAATTGTATTCCATCCGAAAGATTCTGGGTTCGGATCTCGCGTGCATATTTAGTTCCATCTCACCTGTCGTAAGGAACGTGAAATGGAGCCACCATCGGACCTTGACCGATCATTAAAGAGAGCGAAACGGATCTTCCGCCTTCCCTCAAAGATTCGTTAAAAAGGTGAGATTACAAAATAACCCCCAAGGGTTCAGCCCAATCTTAACGATAGGTATGATCCAGAGAGGTCACATTGTTTAAGTGCAATCCGAGGAGGTTCCGCCGCGACTGTGTGAGTCAAAACAAATACTAAATTCCACATTTTTTATATTTTGTCAAAAAAATCCTGCTTTCACTGATGCAATGCGTTACCTACAGAAAACCAAAAGTAAGGTACAATATATGCGGATTATTCCACTAATGTATTTTAAATGAGCACTTTTTCCAGCCAAAGGAGCCGACGGCAGCGCCATTTCCTACGAATTACCGCATTTTGACTTCAATTACGGCATTAATTCTTCATTAACTAGAAAAATAAGGTGGTAAGATGCCTGTATTTTATTTTTATTCAATTTCTCATGATTATTTCCTTCTTAGAGACAGTTTCTCACGAATATGACATTTGTATTTTATGGAAAAATACTATTTTTCCCCGTGTTTCTCTCATTCCCCCATTGAACACCATGTAATTTCAAGTTCAATTATAGAATAAAATAGCGTGGAAAGGTATTATTTTGTTGTTCTTATCAGAGAGAGGACAACGTTTTCTAAAAGTAGACAGAATATGAATAAAATGACATTTAACCCGCGATGGCACGCGTGGGCGGGGATTCCCCGCCCAACGAAAAAAAAAATTCCCACTCAGCACACTGCAGCCTCCTTTGTTCGACACTTCATCTAATCTACTATTTTTGAGCTCTTTTCAAGTTACAGTCCGTAAATACGAATAAGAATCTTTGTATTACATTTTATTTCGTAACGGTCGAATCCCCGCCGGCGCGTGCCATCGCGTTTCAACGTCTGCTTGCGGAGTTTTTGAGACTTGACTCGATCAATCTCGCAGGTTGCATTGCTATTTCGCTACATTTGTTTGCCCGTTACATTGTCTAAGGAGAGGATGACTTAGGTATGGGTGAGTATATCTCCTTTGGTTTCGACCCTAGGGTATATATTTCTCTCTGATTCAGTCTAAAAAGAACTCGTGAGGGAAGCATACGCTAGTTCCATTTGGTGATCGCTACCTTGTGTTCAACGCCCTGTAACAGTGCACCTTGCGAAAGTAATTATAACTGTAAGTAACTGTAAATTTACATTCTTGGAGCTGGTGATTGTCACAACTGTAATATCATTTCTATTGAAATGTGTTCATAAATATGCCATAAATAGCTCTCTTTGTTTCAATAAGGAATCAAAATGCCAAGCATACACTTCCCGACCATGAGTGAGCCTGAAAGACATAACATACTGAAAATGCTTGACAGTGAGAGTGAAGAGGAATATGCAGATTTGAGTGAGAGCGGTGATGAAGAATGCGGCAATACCATTTACCGTTCGGACAACCGCTAATTTTCTGAGGAAAGTGAGGATGAGCAATCGCCCGTAACAAGAACTTTTTCCTTCGTGGGAAAAAACGGTGTGACAGAGTGGTCTGCTGCGAAGCCAAAAAAAAAGATCCAGAAATAAGAGATGCAATTTTCTGAAACGTCTACCTGGACCTCTGGGTATGGCACGAAATGTATCGGATATTTTGGGTTCATGGCAAAATTTTTTTCCCAATTGATATTTTATCAGATATTGTTTCGCTCATAAACACAAAAATTCGAAGTGTGCAGGGTAGTTTTCTGCGTCAAAGGAATGCAAGGGAAACAAACCTAACTGAACTGAAGGCCCTTTTGGGATTACTGTATTTAGCTGGGGTGCAAAAGTCGAACCATAAAAATATTTTTGATCTGTGGAGAGCAGATGGAACAGGAATTGAAGATTTTAGACTTGTAATGGGTTCAAATTTTTGCTAAGAATGTTGAGATTTGATAACATTCATGGAAGAAACGAATTGAAGAAAAAAGACTAATTTTCCCCAATTAGGGACATTTTCGAAACTTTTGTCAGTAATTGCCGGAATAATTACAGTAAGAGTGGTGAAGTTACAGTAACTTCCACAATTCTGGGGTAGATATAGTTTCCGTGTGTTTCTAAGTACGGGATCAAAATATTTGCTTGTTGTGATGCAAACAAATTTTACACCGGTAATATGGAAGTGTACGTTGGAAAACAAAATCAGGGCACAGATAAAATTGATTACAAGCTAGATTCAGTGGTAAAAAGACTGGTTGAGTATATTTATAACACTGGAAGAAATTTCACCCTTGATAACTGGTTCATGTCCTACTCGTTAGCACTTCATCTTCTAAAAAATTGTGTTACAACAGTAGGAACGATAGGAAAAAATAAGAGTGAGATTCTACCCATGTTTATCGCTAAGTCGAAAGATTGAGTAGTTGAAAATAGTATTTTTGGTTTTCAAAAAGAAAGGACGCTAGTGTCATACAAACCTAAAGCTAACAAAGTTGTATTGCTCTTATCAACAATGCATCGAGATGACATTGTGGATCCTCAAACGAATAAACTTGAAATTTGTTAGGTATTGCAACTCCAAAAAAGGTGGTGTAGTCGTTTCAGATCGTTTACAGTCCACTTACAGTGTCTCTCGCATATCATGCCGATGGCCGATAACACTTTTTTTTTACCTTGTTGAACATTGGCGCGATCAATAGCATTGTTATTTACAAATCTAACTCAGGTAAATATGTTATTCGTAGGGAGTATTTGAATAATTTTGTTAAACTTTTGACCAGAGATTACATGCTGAAAAGGGAGAGACAGAAAAATATCCAATTATCTCTGTGACTCCGGGTGCGGGAAATATTGGGTATACCTTAGAGAGGCGATAACGCGAGCTGCCATGATGATGGCCGATGAGCTTACTGCCCATCTAAAAAAAATAGAAAAACAAAGACAGCATGCAATACCTGTAAAAAGCCCATTTGCCGGGAGCTCTGTGTATTCAACTGCGCATCATGTTAACAAAATGCCGACGGAATTGATGACTGATTGTGAGTCGTAAATAGTAATGTTTTTCTTGTAATCAGAAAATTTTCTCTTTTGTTCTCTATGTTTATGGCTAAAAATAAATATGATTAGTTTGTTAAACATTTTTTCAACCGAATTTGTTTAATAAATGTTCTTTGTAGTACTTATTAGTGTTTATTTAGCCGTATACAACTCGTCGGTCTTTTCCCCGCCCCGCGTGCTACCGCGTTACAATGAAAGCGCGTGCTACCGCGGGTTAAGTCATTTTACGGTGGAACCACCTTAAAGCACTCGAGTAAGAATCTGAATTCCACTGAAAAATATATCCGCCACTGCCGGGCTTAAAACTCAGGCCCTCAAAATGGGAATCCAGTGCACCACCCACACCGACCCCACGAAAGAAATTAGCGCGAGTAAACAAGGGATCGAAGAAATGCAGCGCAGAAATAGTCCATCAAAACCTCCCCTTGTTGTTTATACACGGCACACGTCGGTAAATAAAATGAGAAATTCGAGACATTTTAACGCGCCATCTGAAAGGGTTCCGGCAAAATACGCCCTCGCTTCGGCCACGGTATGGGAGTGGTTGCCAGAACATTGGTGTGTGGTCCACGCTTAAAAAAATAAAAAAAAATACTTTTTTAATTTTTTTTGTCCATTAGCTTTAAGACCTGCGTCATAATTCATAATTGGATTTTCATCCTTTAGGTGCCGGCTTTAGTGACGTTGACCTCCCTCCCCCCCACTCCTCCCATAGTTAATGCGGATTGCATTACGGGCGGTACTAAAAATATATATGACCAACCATACGCTCTACGCCACCAACCGACTGATTAAGCGTTAAAGAAGGTCGTAAAATCTTTTTTTTTACTACCATTCTCCAACGAAAATTTGAAGAGAATGAACCTTTAAAGTGTGGTTCGGTTGCGTATGATATGGCCTAGCCGATACACATCGACCGATACCCATTCTTCAAATACTTCATGGTATCGGTGGGTTAGATATTTTATAAAATATCGGCAGATATGAAGGCGTTTAGAACTTCTAAGAAGAGTTGAAGAATATTAGGGTTTCCATGCCACTCCGTTGACTTCGGCATCACCCAGGATTCCTGACTTCAAAAGGCGAGACAGGAATCAGAAGGGGTTAATCAGGCAGTTATACTGACTGGTTATGGTATACCTCGGCTGATGGCTTTTATAGGCATAGCGGAACTTGGTGGCATTCGAAATCGTGGTGTATAATGCCAGTGAAGGTGAGTGACGCGTTGATTAGCAGGCAGAGGTACCACAGGGATCCTGTTTGGACCTCTGATTGAGCTCTCGGCATCTTTATCCCACTTCTCTTGCATGATTTTCTCTCCCGGACGTCATGCTTTCCACCAAGTTTCGCTACACCTTTACCAGTCATTTTGTCGGAATTAGGGATTGCACTGCATGTCGCGAAGCTTCCAAAGCAGGTGAGAAAAACCCATGGACGGGACGTGCGCCATCTTGAATAAATTGCGGAAAGATGGCAATACGATGGTTTCAATTATTTATCTGCCAATTCAGCGTGGATTAGAGACGATGAGTTGCCATAGACGTTGACTAAATCCGAAGAAACATTAATAGCTAAATTTAAAAAATATTCAGCACAACAATGCCGTGTCATAAAGCAAGGGAAGTATAAGTGGCCCGGAAGCCAACTGATAAAAGTCATGCTGTCGGTCATCACTAAAAAAAGAAAACAGTTGGTAACATCAGTTTCAGATATCACCACAAAGTGCAAAAATTTAGTCGGGATAATATATTTTTCTCTAAGAGAAGTAAGAAACCTAACTGCTTTGGTTTTTTGTTCACATATACTCTTTTGAGGATTGACAATGTGAATTGAATCGAACATGTGAAGATACAGATTTAAAGTTTGACGAATTTACTCTAAGCAATAATTTTGGTTGAACAATATGCTTGCCGTGATTCTGTTAATACTCCTTAGACATTGCTATTACGGAAGTAATAGGGGTGATATCATAGTGATTTATCTGCTTACGTTTAAAACCAAGCTAATTCTTAACAATTTTTGTTTTAACTGAGATGAAATATCTCATTACACTATTGACTTGCGTTATAATTGATAAAATACTACGTTTAAGTTACGAAAAAGTAACAATGGGTTTTATAAATCTCTCCTAGGGATGTTGAATCGGCAGTCTTATGTTGATGAGTTTTTTCATTTTATTTTATCAGGTGAAAACTTTTAAAGTTAGCAATCTTGCATATTTCATTATTATTTCTCAGGGAATAATTATTGTTCAAGACTTAAAGTGATTGCTTTGTTACTTGCCTTTATTTTCAGAAAAAATATCTTTCTAGTGAAATGAAAAAAGAACTTTTTTATAAGCCTAAGAAAGAAGTTATATTCAACCATCATATTAGTATTATATCATCCGTGGATAATTATGCGAACCCTAAGCTATGATAGGTTTGTTCGTCTTATTTTTTAAACGAAACGCCAAATAGTTTTTATATTAATATGTTTGTGATGAAGTTCTAAAATGTAGAAAACTTATTTGACGCCTTTGTCGTCATGGTCTAATATTTAATGTTAAATAGTTAATAGATAATGTCTAAATAGTTTCATTATCCTGCTAAATTTGGAGCTACTGATCTTTAAGTACAAGTATACTTTGAGACTCATTGAACGATTAAAAGAAAGTATTACATCGCCATTCCAATCTTGCAATATATATGCTATATGATTATGCTTTTGCTGTGGTTCGGTGTCATCATGACAGGTATTAGTTAAGGGTGAGAAGAGGCTATTACTGGAGCCTGAAGTCACAGTTGTGGTAAATGATTTCCAATATTTAAACTCTAGCCTTTTATTTCCTTTTCGTTACTGTAAATATTAATAAGTCTCGTCGTATAAGCCAATAGAAAGTGATTCATGTTTTGATCTCTAACTCCATTTTCTCATTCATTTTACAGGTAATTAGATTCTTCGGCTGTAAGTCATTCTGTCTTCCAAGTGTATCTTGTGCCTTCCTTACATCTTCCTCAGTCGTTTTGTCAACATTAAGGTGAGTAATTCTTAAGTATCTGCTGTTTCTGGAAGGTCTTCGCCAGCTATTGCTTAAAAATGTCGTAGGTACTCTTCTTGTGTTCCAATATGAGTTTAGTTAAGGAGGTTCCGCCGCGACTGTGTGAGTCAAAACAAATACTAAATTCCACATTTTTGATATCTTGTCAAAAAAATCCTGTTTTCACTGATGCAATGCGTTACCTATAGAAAGCCAAAAGTAAAGTAGAAAATTTGCAGATTATTCCACGAATGCATTTTAAATTAGCACATTTTTCCAGCCATAGCAGCCGACTGCAGCGCCATTTCCTACTAATTACCACATTTTGACTTCAATTACGGCAGTAATTCCATAATAACTAGAAAAATATGATGGTAAGATGCCAGTATTTTATTTTTATTCAATTTCTCTGGATTATTTACTTCTTAGAGACAGCTTTCCAGGAAAATGGCATTTGTATTTGGAAAAATACTATTTTCCCCGTGTTTCTCTCATTCCCCCATTGAACACTATATAATTTCAAGTTCAATGATAGCATAAAATAGCGTGGAAAGGTATTATTTTGTTGTTCATATCACATAGAGGACAACTTTGTCTACAAGTAGACAGAATATGAATAAAATGACATTTAAGTCGTTTTACGGTGGAGCCACCTTAAACCAACTGTAAAAAATATATGGGATTTCCTTTTTAGTTTTCTGCGTGCCACACAAAAAGGTCTGTTACACTTTTACTCGTTGCCAACTACCTTCTTGAGTGCGTAATAATTTTGTACAACTTGGAAAAACATTCAAAAGTCTTAATCCTTATGGTTTTCACGTGAATTGCGATTACTAATCTGCTTAAAGAGAAACTGTAGGCGCATATGTAATGCATAGGGGATTAATAGGTAATGATAGACAAACGTTTCAATGTTTTTGAGCTACTAATGATTACAATATGTTGTTGAATATAATTCTTGTAATTATAACCGTCATTTCTACGCTTATTAATGTGCTGAGATAATGTACGTCCTTAGATTTTGTTATATACAGTTCAAAGATGGTAATACTCTCTCATTACTAATGTCTCGGTGTAGAAAGCAAAGATTACATGCACGTCTCAAACGCTGAAACTGATTCCTTGTGCCTAAATTGCATTTCTTGTTTAGTTTACGAATTCAAAAGGGGATATAAGCAGTGCGGGTCTTTCGTGTGTTTTTGTTTTTTGACGACTGATTCAACTCCGCTATTGGAGTTAACAGTATAGATTGGTTATTATTAACCATGGGTTATTAGATAGACTACCACTAATTTATGAACTAGTGTGCATACATTTATTTGTTTTGGAGTAACTCATTCCCTTTCTGGCAGAATTTTTAGTACAGAAGGATAACTTAAGTGGACCTCAATATGGCGATTAATATTCGGGTGATATTGATGTAACATTCCTGTTTTTTTATTAGCTGCGTGATACGCAGGGACCACGAGTTGAAGTAATTTGCAATCAATTTAAAATAATGTGGAACAGCACTTGCTATTTTAATTATTCAAAGATTTGGTGAATGTGTTACCTAGCTTTCGTACTCCGTAGTTGGGACAAAAGAAAACTAGTAATAGATTATTTTTTATAAATAGTTAAGAAAACATGTACACTACACACCGTTAGTTTTTTGACGAAAGCTAGGTGCTAGAAGTTCCTAATTTTTTCAATATTCTCCCTCTGGAACGGACAGCCATAATCTATCCCATGTAAAACAGCTTATATTTTTATGCAAATTGCTCGAAAAGTAGTTTGGCAAGGTGTTGATATTTTGATACCAATGGAAAGATAAGAGTTTCTTTCTCAAAAATGAAGCCAAATTCTAGGTGAAGTGATTTTTCGCAGAAACTACCTAAAGTTTATTTTACGTTAATTTATCTATTTAACGGTCTATTTTCATGACGTATCACGATCAGGCTTTGTGCTTAAGGAGGCCATTCACATCGACGGAATATTCGCTTTGGCCCTGATTTCTGTCTGGTGGAAAGGAAAGATTGTTATTGTGTATTGCGCGGTGATCGACGACGTTTACGTGGGTCGAATCTTGTTTGAGAAACCTACTTCTTAAAAGGTCAATGAGAGAAGACTTGAGCTGAAATCAGGTCCTCAGGTCAGTATAAGCATGCATATGTGATCTAACCGGACCAGATTGCGCGTAAGGACATATATAGTGAGAGTTTTGATGCAACAATCTGAAATCGCTTTTTGTGGTGAGAATCGAAATTGAAATGTATGGTAATTCTTAGGTTGGTATCCTTTGCTTTTCTTTATATCGTTTTTACTTTAAAAACCGTTTCTTGAATTCTCTTATTGGGTGCAAGTGAACGTTCAATATCTGCCTGACGCATTTATCGCTGTGTGGATTATTTAACTCAGAAATTATTAAGAGGAACCCGGTGTCTAGTTAATGTAATCTTTAAGAAAGATTCCTTAGGGTTCGCGAAATTTCGTCTTATTAAACGGAAGAAGAACTGTACTTAAAATTTTATTCACAGGCTATGTAATAATTTCCTTCGACGGTGAATTTATAGGAATTTGTGAATGTTGATTACTCTATATTGGTCATTCATACCCTTCATATGCTTGCACAATCAATTATTTTGTCAAAATGTGATAGACAAATCGTGGTTACCATGGGGAGAGTTTCAGAGCGCTCTGTAGCCGTCTGTAGGGTGTATGGCACGGGGTGATTATATTAATTGTAAAATATTAAGTAAACATGCGTCCATTTTACCTGCTATATCGTCCTACAAATATACATCTCAAAAACATCTTGTCTGATCTCATTCCCTCTTGTAAATCTCTAGGTTTCAGAGAAAGACAAAACCATGAAAAACCGTACATTGAATAATTTAAAAATTTCTTAGCTTTCAAATGCGAATTTATACAGATTATATAAAATCAAACATTTATTTTACGTTCTCCGTAACCTCATCTTAAAAACTTTCAGTAGGTGTGTTCCTACCTATCATGTCACTCTATCGTCCGATTTTCTGCGTCGCACAAAGCCACAATCCGTATTGGACTCTGCGCCGACATTTTCTTTGCATCTTTTCCTAGGTTTGAGATACCATTGATGCAGATGATAAAATGTAGATCAAATCAGGGAAAGCATCCTTCGGCGAACAAATGAAAAAGTGATACTAGTCTGATTGGAGAAATAGCTTTGCTGCAGGCGTAGGTAATCCTAGAAAATTGTGGTTTCCGATAAAGATGATTTCTCAGATTTTTCCTTTTAACTTGAAGCATACGGGATTATGATAAATTTATGCGATTTATTCCGCTTTGCTCCTCATGCACGTCACAGACCGATGGTGTTTATGCCTGTTTTTCACGGTAAACTTTTCGGTAAAACGTTTTATAAAATCGACTAATTTTATAAAAATGAGCTTGCTAACAATAAAACCGTTTTATAAAACCTTGTTTAAAAAAAGGGTTTTACGGAATAGGACAAGTTCTATTTCCTTTAAAACCGTTTTATGCTACAACCAATGAGACGTTCCGCTCATCGCGTTGATAATAATTTCGTATCCATGGTACGCCAAACACGGAAAACGTAAACAAACACGGCTGGAAGTTCATGGAACGTTGAGGCAGTATCCTTCTTGTTAGAAGAATGCGTTAGAGCCGTAGCACCATTGAGTGTAATCAGAAATTAAGTAAATAAACAATACATATATTTTTTAACCTAACAGTCATCCAAAAGAGAGTGCATTTATCACTTCACGTGTTCGCAAAGCGTCTCATAGATGGCAGGACATTTCGGTTTTATGAACAGTTTTACCGTGAGCAAGCAACTACGTTTTAAGTACGATTCATAAAACTTTCAATAAAAATTTTTATAAAACTGTTTATGGATAATTTTACCGTAAGCATCAGGCATAAGAGCTTGCGTCATTTCCGATATCGGTACAGCTAACATTACAATGTTCCGAATCCCCCGGTCTTTCGGCTACTGTTTTCCAATAAATAAAAACTTTTTTTGCGTTGGATGAGAATAATAATAATAATAAAAAAGTCATTATTTAAACGTGTAAACGTTGATTTTATGACTAATTTGAGCCCTATTCGGCAGATAGTAACGCTGTTTCCAGAAAAAAAAAATGAGGATTAACCCTTCATTTACATTCAATGCCTCTCTTCAATGCCTCCATTTTCATTTTGTTGATTGATCCCTCGCGACTATGAAAATTCAATAATCAATTTGGAAATAATAATAAAAAAATAACTACGATGTGGACCGTTTAGCGCGCGGGACTTGTCGAATCAATTATTTTCGGTGCAACAATCGTTCCGCATGAAAGCTTTTGGACTCGGTTTCTATGGGACCGGCTGACAATTGAATAACGGGATCCAAAATGGCGGTAAAGTTTCTTCGTTACATTCTACCCATAGAAACCGAATGGCAACACGATGAAAATGTTTTAGCCGGTGCACGTACAAGAAATTTATTCCAAAATATTTTATCAAAAGAACTTGAATGGAATAAAAAAAGTATGACATAAAATTATAGTTGAACAAATCGAAAGAGGTGCTTCTTATATTTTTTATCATCGAGCCAATCACATATCGCTTTCATTGTTGTCAGCGGCAACGAGGTTCATGTTATTTCTCGTTGTTGTTTAAAGCACTTTTTTACATCCGAGATTCAAACCCGTGAATTTTTTTCTAGTTTTGTGAATAGTGATGATGAGTATGTTAGGACAAAATCAATATTTAATCAAATACATCGAAGGAAAAATATTAAATATGCGTGGGGCATTGAATGGGCGTGGTAAAAGCTTAGAGTCAAAATTTGACTTTTTAGAGACATATTGTTTCCGTGACTATTGGATGAATTTAATTTTTTGAAAAATATTTTTTTTTTTACATTTGCTCTTCGTTATTTATTGTTTGGTGATAATATACTGGAAGGAGGAAAAAAATAGTGGAATTTTTGCCCAAATTGTGTTTTAATTTGGTGAACGTGTTCTTCTTAGAGAAAGGAAAGCACCTATAAGTTCAGAACGCCATATTAAACCGTTGGTCTTTTATTTTTTAGGAGTTTACAGACTGAAAGGAGGGATAAAACAAATTGTAAGTGACTTTTCTTATGTTGCAGTTTATCGAGTTAGTCATTTATTGAAATTTAATTTGGAAATTTTGAACTCCAGGGAACTTCATAAACTCGAGGCATATCGTTGAGTTTTTTTTAAACTTTGAAAATGGTTTTCTTATTCTTTCCATTTTTTATAGTCTACTATGTGACCAAAGGTAGTCATGTGCCTTAGGTTTTAAAGGATGAGTTAATGTAATCTCTTATCCATCTGAGCCTACCTTAACGTGTAGACTGCCTGTAATTATGCTAATACCTAATGACGTCGTATCTCGGTTTTCGTGTGGGACTAATGAGAATTTTCTATACTAGAGTAGTGGAGGTAATCATATCTCCATCTGAAATATCCTATATCGATAGACTACCTCTAATAACAATGATGATCTCTAATTACTTCATATCAAAGTATTTTTTTTTTAATTTTCGTGATCGTTAAAACAATGGAGATTCGGATTTTTGTTTGGCTCAAAGCCGTGGGTATCCATACTCAAAACTTTGCTCTCTTACCTCCGTATTCGTCTGTATATCGTCATTGTAAAATGTGTTTTTGCTCCATGGGTGATGCCCAGAGCATTAATAAATATTCTATTCTATTCTATATCGTCCACCAGGATATATACCTATTTATTTCTCTTACGAACAGCTGACTGCCGCGAAGCGCGACGAACTACTTATTATTCACTCCACCGCAGGTCGTGCTAGTGGCGCTGTCCCTTTTGAGTGAGAATTCTGCGTTAAAGAGAACTCGAAAAACTCCGCGCTTTTGAGATTTTTATTATTTTTTTATTCCGCGATCTCTTAATCCGCGTTCTTTTTACGAGAGCCGTCTCTCGCTTGGAAGTTCGCCGCGCGTCGTGGGCGTAATGGCGTGTCGCGTGGATACCGCGGGAAAAGTTTCGTGCCGGGTTTTAATTGTTGTTTTTTTCCCCCCTCTCTTTTTTAAACAAAAAAAAGAGAGTCAAATTCAAACGGAGAGAGAAAGAGAACGGGTTCCGTCATTTCCCCTTTAATTCCTCTCTCGCTGTTGGAAAGGGATTTGGAAGTGTGCCGAGTTGAGTTGACGACCCCCGCGCCTCTGTAGACCGTAAAAGGACGGAAGAAGGCTGCGTTAGCTGCAAAGTGCGTATTTGGATGAAGTTATTCATATCTGCCGCAAGGGCGGCGATGAAATAGGTTTATTTTGGATGCTTGGCTGTTCATGAAGCGATGCCGAGTTTGATCCCCACTTTCGGAAAATGTTTAGTGTCATAAAATGATTGATTATAAATCATTTTTTGAAGTGAAAACTTCTATTGGGAGGGTCTACTCTACGCCTGCTCTCGGCTTGATTTCCATGGGAGTAAACGCAAAAGCGTGACACTCGAAGCGTTAAATTTTAAGCGTTCCGTTCCCACTATCTATAGCACATACGAATATAGTACGGCGAAGAGAAGAGAAAGAGAATGCGCGCCCTATATACCTATATATATATATATATATATATATATATATATATATATAGTACTTACGAATATGTTAGGCTTTGGAGAGTGTGTGCTATAGCTATTTCCGCGAAGCGAACATAGTAAAATTTACGAAATATCTGTAAAATCATCCAATATTTTGTTTCAAAGTTTGTTCATGCTTCTGAGAAGCTTGTTTCAAATCCGTTTTATGCCAAATTTTAGCAAAACTAATCTCTTCGCCACGTAAGGAATTTAATGTTTTGCATTGACACAATTAAATATATGATTACAACAATTTTTGCTATAATTTTAAAGTAATAAAAAAAGTAATAAAATTCTTACATTTCCAATTATTACGGCCAAAAATTCTCGGTGAAGGCTATGATAAAATACCATTAATAATAAGCGGAGACTTTAATGTTGATTTTGGAAAAGATAATGCCATGGCTAGATTTCTTTGAAAATGAATTAGGTTTGACAATGAATAACAATAGAAACGACGCAACAACAAAAGTTGGAACGACAATAGATTCTGTATTTTCTAGATATGTACATAATATTAAATCACATATTTTTGTATCCCATTTTAGTTATCATTAGCAAATAATTACTTTAATTAAAGATTGTAATAATGATGTAAATAATTTGTCAATTGAGTAACAATAAAAAATATAAAAATGAAGGAAAAATGAAAAATAACAAATTTTATGCAAAATTAATTATGCTTTTTCATCTTTAAAAAACCTGCCATATTTTACTTTAAAATACACCATCAATCAAAATTTAAAAGTTGAAGTTTTCACTTCTATCTACCGTCCCAAGACGGTAACAATTTTTTTTTGCTGTGAATTTCGCTCGCTTGTTTGATCATCCGCGGGCGACTCGTTAAAAGTTACTGCGCGGTCAGTTCCTCAGTTATTTGAACTTCATCTTCTTCTTCTACACTTAAACATGGATTAGGCCGTAATTTCGCCTATTCCGGAACCCATCTTTTCCTAGGTTCTTTGAACTTGATATTATAAATGCCAAAAGTTGTTACGTATTCCTGAAGAGGCTGGCTAAATGATTGTTACACGAAGATGTAAAGTACGTGCTTGCGATTCAATATCTTTGGATGTGATGTTTATATTTGGTTTATTGTAACGCTTGTTAAATGACTTGTCTTATGTGGCGAGATTTGGAATGGGATTTGTAAGTGACATTGGCAGAAATTACTTTGGTTTCTTTACAATTTTATTTTTACTTTTAGGTAGTGGAGTGAAAAATCACTTCACCTAGAATTTGACGAATTCGGCCTCATTTTAAAGAAAAAACTCTCATCTTTCCAATTATATCAAAACATCAACCCCTTGCCGAATTACTTTTCGAGCAATTTGCCTAAAAATATAAGCTGTTTTTAAAGGAAAAATTACGGCTGTGCGCTCCAGAGGGAGAATAATAAAAAAGTTAGGAACTTCTAGCACCCAGATTTCGTCAAAAAACTAACGGTGTATAGATTGCATGTTTTCTCAACTCATTCATTCATTCATTAGAAATCTACCGGTTAGATTTATAAAAAAAATAATCTATTACTCACCAATGTAATTTTTACAGAATCGTAAAAAAACCCTGCTGTTCTGAAGGGTTTTCAGCCGTACGGCGGGAAAAAATGAGTCATGTTAGAGACTAATGTAGTTTTAATTATGTAATTACTGAGAGTTTTGGTAATATATAACTATAACTTTGCGCCATTAATATTACAATATTTATTTCATACTTCTTACGGACGCTGAAATAAAAAAATAAAATTTGAATATGGTCTCCATTATGACTAGGGATCTATCTCGTACAAGCCACCTTAAACTGAATTTTGCAATGCTATGTGGATACATTCGCTAAATATGGCAACGGTGCTAGCAGTACATGCGTCTTTCGTCGACACATTGGAAAGAAGGTTCTTGTATTAACATATGTATGTGCATATGCATTAACACTATGTATGTACTATGTAATTTTTCAATGCTCTCGGGAAAGTAGAACTTTAAAATAATATTTATTTTTGTGATCGGGAGTAGTTTTCGAACAGCCTTCGCTTTAGATCGGGAAGAGAGAATTAGCGGCCATTTATTACGGCGCATTCATTTGATGCCTTCGTGAAAACTTTTTAATCTTTTGTTGTTCCTTGGCTGCCCATGTCCTATTATTACCCATTTTCCTATCCTACTTATCCCGATCTTTGTCGTCCTGTAGGATTGTGTAGCATCGCAAAGTAACCTTTGGGTCAGGCATCCAATTTTATTTTGAATACATCGAGAAGATCTCAGCTATCCCTAATCGGTACAACATCTTAGGCACTTTGGTATACCAACCTTTTTTACATAGATATTGGCCTCTTTCTCTTCCTCATCACTCTGTTGGTCTTTACGGCACTCGCGAAAAGTCTTAGGTATATACATACATCTAGTAGAATGAGACAGCCAAGCTGTTTTTACAGCCGCAGGGCTTTTCAGCAAGATGACGGTCAGCTAAACAACCTCTTACAAGTTTATTTTTTATTTTTTTAGCGGAGAAAGTACTGGTTTTATATAAAATCGGACTTCACCAAATGATCGACATAACAGGACAATGAAAATTTGGTGAAGTGGTATGATTTTTAGTGGCGTCTTTAACAGAAATCGAGGTAACCCTCTTATTATCTCTGCATTTTCCGGGTTATCTTCCGCGTCAGTTGGCTATGTTGACAACAGTTTCGCTGGCTATCTGGCCAGCGTCTTCAGGTCGAAGGTGTCGGCGTGTGGTTTCTGCCATGCTTATATACCGTTGGCTGGCGGGGGGCTGCTCTCTGAGTGGCTGTTTCTTGGATGAGTCTTTTCCAGGAGCTGTGAAGGTGATATCCGTCCTCTCGGAGGGAGGGAAGTATCGGGACTCCTTCGACTTTTAACGAAGGAGTCCCGATACTTCTCTCGGCAAATCAAGGAGGCCATAGAAATTCATAAAACACCGTTGAATTTCAACAGAGAGGACGGATATCACCTTCACAGCGCCTGGAAAAGACTCATCCAAGAAACAGCCAATCAGAGAGGAGCACCCAGCCAGCCTACGGTGTATAAGCATGGCAGAAACCACACGCCGACACCTTCGACCTGAAGACGCTGGCAGGATAGCCAGCGAAACTGTTGTCAACATAGCCAACTGACGCGGAAGATAACCCGGAAAATGCGGAGATCAAACCACCATCACCGTGGAAACCTTCGCTCTAACACTAACCCTCTTATATTCATTCACCAAATGAAAATTATTTTATTACTCTCTGATTACATCCATATGAAGAATTGAAGAGGGATCTAATAACGGGCCGTCCTTAGGAGGGAAAGCGAGACAATTTGTATTAGGTTGGGATACAAAATGGGGACTGTCCAAGAACCTACCAATCAGCTGGTAGAATACTTGAATGAATGAAATGATTACATCCAACACCAACTACTTCTCGAGAACAAACGCTAATTCTTCACTCTTTAATGGGAAGGTAATTGATTTACTTTTGGAAATTGTGTGGAAGATGGTCAATTTAATTTTTGCTGATGGCTCCTCCAAAAATCACTCGATCTCCCTGAAATTCAGATTAAGAAAAACGATTCCTTTTGAAAAAAGAAAGTACAGCACATAATGAGCTAAAAGGTAATAAACCTCTGAGGTGGGTCGAACACCATCTTACCGAACAGCAGTGTTTCTCTTACTCCTGCCGTCAACCGGGTTACAACTGATGTTGAGACTAACGTTTATATTATCCAACCAGCATCGGATGCATACCTCAATCTCATTTTTTAACTATGGCAGTGTATCAGTTGTAGTATGCAATGCAACTCTTGTAACGATAGGAACCCGCTGGTAAGTAGAGTACATCAGGTTGACCACCTCAAAAAAATAGTTACCACCAAACCTATTTAATGTGAAATACAACATCTATCCACATAAGCGTTGATGTGTATAGAATTTAGTCCCTTGAAAGTTACCCGAATAACTTATTACGATAGTTTCATTCAAGTCAAACTATGAATATATATATATATTTAGGTACATCATGTAATCTGTATGTCATAATGCAATGTGCAAAGTGAAGTAGCACACCTTAGTAGTAGAGCAGAAGTATTTTTGTTTAAAGTGCTTCGACGGATAAGGTCATTTCGCTCCCACTGTCTACCACGTGCAGACAGGGGCAATAGCACTCGGACGAATCGGAGGATCACCCCTCCAAACTCGAGCCGAGCCCAACGATGCTTAACTTCGGTGACTGATCGGGAACCGTTGTTTCCATCGAGGCAGACCGTTGCCCTGGAACACACCGTTCATTCAGATGCCTGACACCTATTCATTTCTAATGCCTGTTGCTCACGGTAAAACTTTCGGTAAAACGTTTTATAAAATCGACTAATTTCATAAAAATGAGCTTGCTAACGATAAAACCGTTTTATAAAACCAAGTTTTATAAAACGTTTTACGGAATAGAACAGGTTCTATTTCCATAAAACCGTTTTATGCAACAACCAATGAGACATTCCGCTCATCGCGTTGATAATAATCTCGTATCCATGGCAAGCCAAACAAGGAGAACGTAAACAAACACGGCTGGAAGTTCATGGAACGTTGAGGCAGTATACTTCTTGTTAGAAGAATGCGTTAGAGCCTTAGCACCGTTGAGTGTGATCAGAAAGTAAGGAAATAAACAATATATATAGTTTTTAACCTAACAGTCATCCAAAAGTGAGTGCATTTATCACTTCACGTGTTCGCAAAGCGTCTCATAGATGGCAGGAAATTGCGGTTTTACGAAAAGTATTACCGTGAGCAAGCAAATACGTTTTACGTACGTTTCATAAAACTTTCAATAAAAATTTTTATAAAACTCTTTTATGGAAAATTTTACCGTGAGCAACAGGCATTACAAGCATTATTTGATGATGTGATGCTAAAAATTCGAATAAGGCACAAATGCCTCCTTTCTCTTCTCCTCTTCCTAACTTCTAAATTTATACCTTCTTCGGTTTTCGCGACTTTGTCTCGTTCTTTTTTTTTAAAGGATTTTCCCTCTCCGCCTGTTCTCTCCTTGGCGCCTTTTCTGTTCCTAGCTGGGTGCGGTGGAAGTGTCTCGGGCCCTTCCCCATCGACTCCCACATCTCGTGACCAAACTCCTTTTCTCCGTCGGCAATTCTATCCGAGCACGAAACAAGAGAAACCTTACGAGTGTCCTTTCTTTCTTTCTCACTTCCTCCATACACACGAGGAGCCGGCGTCGGAATAACCACCCCCGGTGGAAGTGAGGAAATAAATTAATCCTCCCCCATTTAAATGCCCGCCCGCTTCTCCCTCTTTAAAGGGTTCGGCGCCCTAAAGGGTTCAACGCGGCGCAGAATTGTGTTGCGTTTCGAGAATTCTCCTCTCTCCAAAACGTGTTTTTTTATTTTTTTTACTCTTTAAATAACTTCTTTAGAATCACCAAAAACTCAGCCGCTCTTAATGGGATCAACGAACTTTGTTTTAGTTCTCTTTGCCGTGTCTTTTCCTCTCTTCGTTTATTCTTTCTTTCTCTCTCTTTTATTTTACTTTAAAACATTTGGTCCAGCACGATACCAGGGAGTTGGTTTTGGAATCCTCCGGAACAGATCGCAACCCTTTCTTCCTGCTCTAGATCGCAGTTTTCTATCGTAATCTTTCGAGCGATGCATATCGCTCTTTACCAGTTGGAGTGGCAGATATGCTGGGTCTGACTCATTATATTACTCAAGTTATTAATTAGGATAGTAACATGTGATGTGTTTGTGGGATTTCTACCGCGTGTGTCCATTTTGTAGACAACAGTTTCGCCCAACATGCAGTGGGCTTCTTCTGGTCCGAAGTGTGTTATGCAGATTTTGACCGTCTATTTATACACTGCATTGTCATCTTTGATACGTTCTGATTGATCTTTAAAGGAACGTATCAAAGATGACAAGGCAGTGTATAAATAGACGGTCAAAATCTGCATAACACACTTCGGACCTGAAGAAGCCCACTGCATGTTGGGCGAAACTGTTGTCTACAAAATGGACACACGCGGTAGAAATCCCGCAAACCCATCACAAGTTAATCACCGCGAAAGCCTGAACAAGGAACTAGGATAGTAACAGCTAGTACAAGATAGTTTACTGACTACTGCCTTTCTAAAATTCAAACAGAGTTTAGTTTGGCCTAACATGGCATTTGATTAAGGATTAATTGCTAGATTTCTTCCCTACTTCAATAACTTTTCGGGAATGTAGATTCATATTTTAATGTCATTATCGTCGATAAATATTCCTAATGAGCAAATTGATTAATACAGTGAGCTAGCTCTTGAATTTCCTATGAAATCCATTAATTTCTATTATGTACTCATTTACCAATTACGCGTAATTGGACGAAAAGCACAGTCCATTTGGCGAATTAATCGTGAGAATAATTTATCGACATAATAAACTCTTCTACGAACATGCAAAAAACCAATCTTTGGGTTGATCACTAAGTGGATGAACATGGGACATTTCATTTGCGACCGGAGTATTCGAATTTTTGTTGTTAATACTTGTAATAATAATTTACTCAGTAATAAGAATGACCGCCGATCAAATGACGGAATCAAGGAATCGTTGATGACTCGTGGTCAATGACTTACTGCATTTTTTTCATCCACAAATCATCATACTGCCAATATTCTACTATAGTATATTGTAGAGTTCGATGCCCTAGTGTGGTAAATATTTTATTTCTTTTTTTTTCAAAGTTTTTTTTCGCTTATCTTTTTAGCTGTTGTGCTTTCTTCGTGGTAACTTCAATTAAAAATACATTCACGCAATTTCTTACTCTCTAAATCAGGGTTTCCCAAACTATGTTCCGCGGAAAACTTGTGTTCCGCGGAAATCTAATGGGTGTTCCGGGAAAACCTACAATGGTTTTATATGCTGCTACCTAAAAGGAATGGTTTAATACTTGCAAAGTAAACAAGGTTTTCCGTTAAAATTACATAATTTACAAAGTGTTCCATCGCCGGAAAAGTTTGAGAAACCCTGCTCTAAAGTGATACACTCATTAATTCAGGGAAGTAAAGCGAGTTAGATGGAGCCACTAATCAAAGTTTTTGTAATACATATATGCATCATCATCATTCAACTAACTAGTTATTAAATACTCTTGATAATAGCAAAAAGTAAGACGATCCGATGAGATGTGCTATTACTCAAAACTAGACAGCCACTTGCTTCAAACAAATTAGTTTCAAGAAACAAAGTTACATTAATGCAATTAACTGAAAATAGAGATATTTTTCTAATACACCATTACCTGAAACAAGAATAAAAGAAGATACCCACGGCAAAAAGTCTTGTATCTTTACCTGGAGTCCAGTCTCACCGCCTGATTTTGTTAAGCCATATTTTCCATCTTTCTTCGTTTCTTGTACCTGTTGGCAGCAAAATAAGTTTTACTCTAACATGTTTAAAAAATCTCCATTGGTCGTAATAAATTGGTACCACTCGTCAATAGTACACAACAATTGCTGTGTTGATTAGCGGGATAAAGGGGCAATTCATTTAACTTACAACCTTGCATTGCAAGTGATTACTCTTTTCAGTTCGCTGAAGAGGGTCACCTTGTGGCCGAAATACGCGTATCCGACGCACACCCTCGTCTTTTCTTGTTTTTGTGCCGTTTTTTTACTACGCTCTTTTGAGCTAGATTCTCCCAGAAGTTGGGCCCGTGTGAGTGAGTGATTTCCTGAGTGTCCATGTGAGTGGGTTTGTGCTCATAACCCAGGCATCCTTAGCGGGGTCCCATTAGCCCTAGCGAAGGATCCCTATTTGGGTTGATTGTGTGTGTCTGTGGTTGTGCTACTGGCGAGGAAGTAACATTCTCGTAAACCACCACAGGAGGGTTTTCTGGTCGAGAGGTTGTGGTTGGTCACTGGCGTGGAATTGCTCCTTTTTCCGCAAACCAACACAGCAATTGTTTGTGTAATTTTGACGAGTAGTGCCAATTTATTATGTACGGCCATTGGAGATATTTTCATACTTGCAACATTAAGAGGCCATAGAGCTCAAGTTCCCTAGATAAAAAAAATAAATATTTCTCCTTTTTCTGATCGCGAGGAGCAACCAAAGGCTTGGTAGTGGCTAAAAATGCCAAGAAAATAACATCTCAAGCGAACATACTAGTCTTCAACGTTGACTATAATGCACCTCACAATGCGGTCCTGACCCAATAATGGTGCACTTGTCACGTTATTCGGTTTCGGCCAATCACGTCCTTCGCTCAGCGGCAAAGCTAGTGGAAAACAATGACCATACTTTCCTAATACAGAACTTTATCGCCGACTACACCAGCTATTTCCCCAGAGTTAAGCACCTCTCTTTTTAGCTCCTCATATATTCTGTTCCCCTTAGGAAAAGTAGCATAATGCTCTTGGAGTTGATGCATGCTAAATATTGAAATAGTATATACTAACTGCTTTTGAATCACATTTAGAGCATGATGTGTAGCCTGGCCTTGATACGGAAGCGAAACAAAGTGTCCTTGGGAGAGAAAATGAGAATAGATTGCATGTAGTTTCAGTTTTGGAATGTGAATAAGGATGGAGGATGTTTGATAAACGGAGACAAACGAAGACGTACTTGATGTGTTTAAAGGTTGGGATTGGAGGCTACTGTAGTTGATTACAAGGCGGCTGAGCTGGTGTACGTATGTAACAAGCAATCAAGGATGAGGTAATGCCTTTATTGTAGGAAAAATGTTTTGAAAGCGGTAAAGTGGGAATGGAATGTTAGACGGGGTGGAGGAATATAAGGAGAATATGCAGCTCAATTAAATCATACAGCTTGGAAGATGTATGGTGAGCTGAATTGAGAAATATTATATGAAATAAGGCGTTTAAAATGTAAAGGCAGAATGGAAAATTTCCATTATAACCTTTTTAGTAATTATATCTGAGATTGGAGGTGCAGGAAGTAGTTGTAGTGGATCTTGGCTTGGAATTTACATTATTTATAAGTTTATTATTCATGTGTTCTTGTTGGAGGAGCTTACAACTTAAGTCAACTTAACTCTTGTTTTTATAAGTTTATATCTTTTTTGTATCTTTTTGACCCAATTCATCGCCGTATTTGCTGCAGGCATGAATATCTTCATTTTAATTTTAAGTTCAAAATTCCTGTGGTAAGAATCTTATCCCACGAGGTGTAAACCTGAGTGAGGTTATTATTTGTTGATTTCACGAAGTGCTTCATTGTATAACTTATTGATAGGGTGAGTTTGGTTTAAACCTTTCGGTTATTTTGCTTGGAAAACGGAAGAAAAAACTAACATCAGATAAGTTACTTTATCGCTGATAGTTATTGATAAGGTCACAGGTATCGCCTTAACTAAGTATTGGTTCAATAGAGAAAGAAGGACATATAGTATTCAACGCCATTTGTTATGCCCTGTTTTCATTTTAGATTCCTGTCGAATAAAATTAGATCTTCATTTCATAGTGTTTTCGTTAAATGCAGTCGTTTTTTTGTAATTTTGTTTTCACGGGCAACATCCCTCTCTGAAAGCTTCATTAAAAATTCAGATGGAATAATGGTCTATCTTTCATGGCTATTGCAGAGAAAGTTGTTTTTTATCCTCGCTTGTAAATCCTTGGAAAGGCACTGTTATAGTTTGAAAGAGGTGATGCTATTAACTGATGTGAAGGCATGGTGAATTGGTAGGGATTTATTTGAGAGTTAGGAATTTCGTGCGATTTGCTATCACTTGTACTTTGTTAGCTGATCGTTGGAAATTCTCTATCTACTACTTTCTGATTTCTTATTCATTTATTCAAGGTATTTTGCCTATCAATATGGTCTAGAACAGTAGTTCATACCTGGCTTCCAGCCTCATACTCATTGGTACATTGGAATGCATTATTTAGCGATTCATTATATAATCATTCAAAGTACTCTTACGAGTCTGTATCCATTGGATTCAAGACGTTTCCTTCGTTGCTCCTATCCCTCAAAGTAATTGGTCTATTCTATACTAGTGGGTCCATTTTCATTCCCATCTTAAACTCTTCACACATCCTACCCCTCTTTTAAGGCGACAAAAATCCTTAGTTTTCTCCTTTTCTTATTCTCTCCTATCCAAAATTCTCCTTTCTACATCCCTTTCATTGTAGCCTCTAACCTTCCTATTTCCCCTCTCAACAAATCACCTTTCCTCGCGCACCATATTCAGCAATTATGCTATTCCTCTCCACTCTTTGCTTTATCCCATTCGTCCTTCTCCAAACCCACAAAGCCTCAAATCTGCTTTCATTCTATTTCCTCAGTGACCAAGTTTCATAACCTCAGCTCAGCACTCCTTAAATAATGCCTTCGCTTAATCTCAGTTTTCTACCTGCGAAAAATTTCTCAATCAAATTCGGGGTCCCCTGCTACCTTTTCTTTCAAATAATAACATGCTCTTAATTCGATAAACAACACATTAAGCTCTTCATATCTCGTAATTCTCGTCATGTCGTCCAAAATCTATTTTCTTCTCCTCACTACTCCTCGCTTGCCCAACATTATCTTCTACCATCTTAGCTCTGATGACCTTTTACATGCCGACTCTTTTATCTTCCAATTTTTATATCTTCTTCTAATTTCTCCCGCGAAAAGTCTTTAATTTCCTTGCTATTGAAAAAAAAAAACGATTTCGGGCTTAACTTTGTGGAAGTCTTTCATAGTAGAAAAGTTAGATGAATTTTGAACACAGCCTTTTCCACATATAGTTGTGACAAGTTATAAAAATCTCCAATGGCCGTAATAAATTGGCACCACTCGTCAATATTACACCACAATAGCTGTGTTGGTTTGCGGGAAAAAAGGGGCAATTCCACGCCCACTCCATGTTTGGTCACTATCGTGGAATTGCCCCTTTTTCCCGCAAACCAACACAGCTATTGTGGTGTAATATTGACGAGTGGTGCCAATTTATAACATTCATTCATTGCAGTAGTCTACCGGTTAGAGGTAGGTTGTGATGAAAGTCAGAGAATATCCAACGAACTATTACACGTACCGTGCTCTTTCTACCTCTAGTATTTCTTTCTTCATCTCAGCATAAGTCCTACCTTTCTTCATCCCGTCCATTAAACCGATTCTTTTACTTCCCCTTCCCCGCTTACCCAACATCCTACCCTCTATCACGGCCTTCAGCAAACCACCGTCCCTCATTACCCCTTCCAGCCACCTACCCTGTCTTCCCCTAATCTCATCTATAAGTTTCCTCTCCTCGCCCACAATGTCAAGCACTTCCTCATTTGTCTTCCTTTCCGTCCAACTCATCTTCTCCATCCTCCTCCACACCCACATCTCAAAAGCCTTAAGCCTATTTTCGTCTTCCATTCTCAAGGTCCACGTTTCTGCCCCATACAACGCCACACTCCATATCAAGGTCTTCACCAGCCTCTTTTTTACATCCCAATTTATAACGGCCATTGGAAATTTTTATAACTTGTCACTTTAAGAGGCCGTGGAACTCACGTTCCCTAGATTTGTATATAGTTTTATTATTCACGACTATGGTTACGTTACAGAGTTGCTTTCGTTACAGAGGCCCACCTGAAGGTGTCACTCCAGTAACAAAACCAAGGTCGTGAAAAATAAAACTACTTGTGGAAAAGGCCGCGTTGAAAATTCATCTAACTTTCTTGCTGTATTAAAGAATGTTTCGTTCATCATTCCCTCCATGATGCCAGTTTTTCTGATCTCTTCTCTATATTCGCATAGCCTGAAACCATTTAAATTCAACAACAGGAGCTTGGCTATTTGGCAACATCTTGCTTGAGTGAGTGGAACCATTCATTCTCCTGAATCTAATAAAACTTTGACTGAACTTCTAATTTCCTACGTACGTTTCCTATGTACATACGTAGGAAATTAGAAGTTGACACTCGCTGCGCTCGCTAGGGGGCTCCGCCCCCTAGAACCCCTAGATAGGGGGCTTCGCCCCCGAAGGGTGAAGCCCTTAAAAAAATTTTTGTGTGGCACCATGTTGCAAAGACACTATAAATTATATAGAGTAAGGACTAAAAATTTAGGCATCGTCGAGATCTACCAGAAACTGTAAACAAATTTGAGCTCCGACTTTTATTCTAGAAGTTACAGAGATAAAACAAGATAATGTTAATTTTGCGCCATGTTTCAGTGCACTATAAGTGGTAGAGAAGTTATCATGGCAGCTTTTTGGCAGCCTATACGACGGCTCGCTTCGCTCGCCTCTTTTTTTCTAAAGAAAAAAAGAACATTGGCTCGCAAAGCTCGCCAACGTAGAACCTAGAACCCCTTAATGGGGGGGCTTCGCCCCCTGTGGTCTGTGGGCAAAAAAAAAATTTTTTTTTGGCACCATGTTTCTCATCCACTATAATTGATATAGGGTATGGCATAAGGTTATAGGTATTACTGAGACCTACAAGAAAATGTAAACAGATTTAAGCTCCGACTTTTAGTTCAAAAGTTACAGAGGAAAAACAAAAAAAAGTTAATTTTGCGCCATGTTTCAGTGCACTATAAGTGGTAGAGAAATTACCATGGCAGCTTGTTGGAAGCCTATACGACGGCTCGCTTCGCTCGCCTCTTTTTTTCTAAAGAAAAAAAGAACATTGGCTCGCAAAGCTCGCCAACGTTCTGGGGGCTTCGCCCCCTACACGGACATCCAAGAATTCTCACTTAAAGGAATCGAACTCCGTTACTTCTACTGATAAAGTTGTCTATATACCAGTATACGAGAGGAAACTGGGTTTATGAGAAAAAAATTTACTTTTGCACCATGTTACACGTGCACTATCTACGAAGTAAACTACGAAGCGCAGGGCAACAGAGTAAGTTGCATCTTTAAGATAATTAAATTCCTTAGTAGGAATTTTACTTCAGATGCGATCTTCGACCGACCGTTCAAAAGTTACAGCGCGGGAACCGAGTTGATTTTGGCACCATGTTGCCTGCGAACTATAATAGATAGAGAAATAGGGCCGGCACGAGGTTGTAGATCTCGTTGAGATCTATAAAACGCCGTCGACAAATAGGATGTCCGATTCTTAGTTTGTTAGCTATCGCCGATTCAAAATAGGCACCATGTAACGTTAGCACTATAACGAAACGGTGTGTTGCATCTTTTAGATAATTGAAAACCCTTACATGAATTTTTCATCAGATGCGATATACGACCGACCGTTCAAAAGTTACAGCGGCGGAACCGAGTGGCTTTTGGCACCATGTTGACTGCGCACTATAATAGATAGAGAAATAAAGTGTACATAATGTTTTAGGTGTCGTTGATAGCTATTAAACGGCATCGACGGATTGAATGTCCGTCTCTTAGTTCATAAGCTATCGCCGATTCAAATTTGGCACCATGTAACGTGAGCACTATACGGGATAAAAAAAATCAAAATCGGTAGTTCTCACGGAGACATAAAAGTTTTGTATGAAGTATTTTTCTATGGGAATCTTAGTTTCGGAGCTAAAAATTAATTAGCGCAAAAAATAGAAATTTTTTACAAAATTTTGTGTTCGAGGACCTCTGGTGGTAAAAATATTAAACGTAGTCCCTTGAGATTTTTTAGGCGTTTAGATTATTCAATTCCCTATTACTAAAATGCAAACAGATTTCAGATCCGACCCATAGTTCGAAAGATATTAAGGATATCCCAAAAGTCTACATTTCGAAAAGTCGAAAAATCGGCCATTTTGAATTTTTTTGGGTCACTTCCGGTTTGAAATTCAACGGTTTTCCATTTTTTCCTACGATGAATTTCGCCAAAGAAAATTCACAAAAAATTTCAAGTCCGTGTCTCTTCCAGTTTGGGCCAAACATTTGTATACGTCAGTGAGTGAGTGAGTGAGTGAGTGAGTGACGCAAAGGGCTGTATATAATATAGACTCGCTGCGCTCGCTAGGGGGCTCCGCCCCCTAGAACCCCTGTTTAGGGGGCTTCGCCCCCAACGTCTAGGGATAATGGAAAAATTTTAGTTTGGCACCATGTTTCTAAGCCACTATAATAGATAGAGGGTATGGCATAAGGTTATAGGTATTACTGAGACCTACAAGAAAATGTAAACAAATTTAAGCTCGGACTTTTAGTTCAAAAGTTACAGAGGAAAAACAAAAAAAAGTTAATTTTGCGCCATGTTTCAGTGCACTAAAGTGGTAGAGAAGTTACCATGGCAGCTTGTTGGAAGCCTATACGACGGCTCGCTTCGCTCGCCTCTTTTTTTCTAAAGAAAAAAAGAACATTGGCTCGCGAAGCTCGCCAACGTTCTGGGGGCTTCGCCCCCTACACGGACATACAAAAATTCTCACTTAAAGGAATCGAACTCCATTACTTCCCCTCATAAAGTTGCCTTTATACCAGTACACGAGACCTTACTGTGTTTTATGAGAAAAAGTTTACTTTGTCACCATGTTACACGTCCACTATAAGTCATAGAGGGTAAGGATAAACGTAAAATGGTAGGCCTTCACGAGATCTACAACACTCAGTAAACAGATTTCAGATTTGACTCATGGTATAGGAGCTATTAAAAAAAATAAACCAGGTCTTCAGACCTCTGGTGAGTAAACTACTAAGCGCAGGGGGACACGGTAAGTTGTATCATTTATATAATTGAAAACCTTGATAAGAATTATCCTTCAGATTCGATCTCCGACCAACCGGTTAAAGGTTACAGCGCGGGAACCGAGTTGATTTTGGCACCATGTTGCCTGCGAACTATAATAGATAGAGAAATAGGGCAGGCACGAGGTTGTAGATCTCGTTGAGATATATAAAACTCTTTCAACAGATTTAATGTCCGATTCTTAGTTTGTAAGCTATAGCCGATTCAAAATAGGCACCATGTAACTTTAGCACTATAACGAAACGGTGTGTTGCATCTTTTAGATAATTGAAAACCCTTATATGAATTTTTCATCAGATGCGATATACGACCGACCGTTTTAAAGTTACAGCGCGAGAAAAGAGTTGATTTTGGCACCATGTTGCCTGCGAACTATAAAAGATAGAGAGGAAAAGCAGGCATAAGGTTTTAGGTCTCGTTGATATCTATTAAAAGGCATCGACGGATTGGATGTCCGACTCTTAGTTCATAAGCTATCGCCTATTCAAATTTTGCACCATGTTACGAGAGCACTATACGAGATAGAAAAAAAACTCAAATTGTAGGTCTCACGGAGACATAAAAGTTTTGTAGGAAGTATTTTTCTATCGGAACCTTAGTTTGGGAATTAAAAAATAATTAACGAAAAAAATAGAAATTTTTAACGAAATTTTGTATTCGAGGACCTCTGGTGGTAAAAGTATTAAACGTAGACCCTTAAGATTTTTTGAGCGTTTAGATCATTCAATTCCCTATTACTAAAATCCAATCAGATTTCAGATCCGACACATAGTTCGAAAGATATTAAGGATATCCCAAAAGTCTACATTTCGAGAAGTCGAAAAATCGGCCATTTTGAATTTTTTTGGGTCACTTCCGGTTCGAAATTCAACGGTTTCCCATTTTTTCCTACGATAAATTTCGCCAAAGAAAATTCACAAAAATTTTCAAGTCCGTATCTCTTCCAGATTCGTCCAAACATTTGTATACGTGAGTGAGTGAGTCAGTGAGTGACGCAAAGGGCTGTATATAATATAGACTCGCTGCGCTCGCTAGGGGGCTCCGCCCCCTAGAACCCCTTAATGGGGGGGCTTCGCCCCCATTGGTCTGTGGGCTAAAATAAAAAAACTTTTTGGCACCATGTTTCTAAGCCACTATAATAGATATAGGGTATGGCATAAGGTTATAGGTATTACTGAGACCTACAAGAAAATGTAAACAGATTTAAGCTCCGACTTATAGTTCCTAAGTTACAGAGAAAAAACAAAAAAAAATAATTTTGCGCCATGTTCCAGTGCACTATAAGTGGTAGAGAAGTTACCATGGCAGCATGTTAGAAGCCTATACGACGGCTCGCTTCGCTCGCCTCTTTTTTTCTAAAGAAAAAAAGAACATTGGCTCGCAAAGCTCGCCAACGTTCTGGGGGCTTCGCCCCCTACACGGACATACAAGAATTCTCACTTCAAGAAATGGAACTCCGTTACTTCTACTGATAAAGTTGTCTATATACCAGTACACGAGAGCAAAATGTGTTTATGAGAAAAATTTACTTTTGCACCATGTTACACGTGCACTATAAGTCATAGATGGTTAAGATATGCGTAAGGTTGTAGTCCCCCACGAGATCTATAAAACCCCTTGAACAGATTTGAGTTCCGACTCATGGTATAGGAGCTATTAAAAAAAATAAAACGGGTCTTCGGACCTCTGGTGAGTAAACTACGAAGCGCAGGGCGACAGGGTAAATTGCATCTTTAATATAATTAAATTCCGTAGTAAGATTTTTACTTCAGTTGCGATCTTCGACCGACCGTTCAAAAGTTACAGAGCGGGAACCGAGTTGATTTTGGCACCATGTTGCCTGCGAACTATAATAGATAGAGAAATAGGGCAGGTACGAGGTTGAAGATCTCGTTGAGATCTATAAAACGCTCTCAACAGATTGAATGTCCAAATCTTAGTTTGTTAGCTATCGCCGATTCAAAATAGGCACCATGTAACGTTAGCACTATAAGGAAACGGTGTGTTGCATCTTTTAGATAATTGAAAACCCTTATATGAATTTTTTATCAGATGCGATATACGACCGACCGTTCAAAAGTTACAGCGGCGGAACCGAGTGGCTTTTGGCACCATGTTGACTGCGCACTATAATAGATAGAGAGTAATGGCAGGCACAAGGTTGTAGGTCTCGGTGAGATCTATAAAACGGCATCGACAGATTGGATGTCCGACTCTTAGTTCATAAGCTATCGCCGATTGAAATTTTGCACCATGTAACGAGAGCACTATACGGGATAGAAAAAAATTAAAAATTGTAGGTCTCAAAGAGACAAAAAAGTTTTGTAGAAAGTATTTTTCTATCGGAACCTTAGTTTCGGAGTTAAAAAATAATTAACGAAAAAAATAGAAATTTTTAAGGAAATTTTGTAATCGAGGACCTCTGGTGGCAAAAATATTAAACGTAGAACCTTGAGATTTTTTGGGCGTTTAGATAATTCAATTCCCTATTACTAAAATCCAATCAGATTTCAGATCCGACACATAGTTCGAAAGATATTAAGGATATCCCAAAAGTCTACATTTCGAAAGGTCCAAAAAAACGCCATTTTGAATTTTTTTGGGTCACTTCCGGTTCGAAATTCCACGGTTTCCCATTTTTTCCTACGATGAATTTCGCCAAAGAAAATTCACAAAAATTTTCAAGTCCGTAGCTCTTCCAGATTCGTCCAAACATTTGTATACGTGAGTGAGTGACGCAAAGGGCTGTATATAATATAGATACACATTAGAAATGTACATTTTTCACTGGGAACATAATTGCCCTTATTGTAACGATGGTCAGTGTTAGAATTTTGATCGTGGAAATTTTAAGTCAAGGTATTGTTATAATTTAATGATTCATGAATTTCCTGGATGAATTCGAATGAATTTCCTAGATAAGATGCCTCTTGACAATCTTTCCTGTTCTTCCACTCCTAGGTTATGGTGTAATTAAAAGGGTCTTGTTTCCGCCTTCCCATTCTTCACCAACTTTTGTTGACTCGCGCGTCATCTGTTAATCTTCGAGATTGGCGCTAATTACAATGTCACTTACGCGATCTCCTGTGTTCCCTGAGAATGGCGGGCGGGTGAGAAAAGAGATAGGGCGGAAAACAAGCAATTGGGGGAGGTAAAGGAGAAAGTGGGAAAATCGAATTAGCAAACCTTTCAGGGGTCTACTAGTTCACTTTACAACCCTATGCGGCGTTTTGTGAATTTATGGCGTCTTGAGTCACCATCCCTTCACCGCTCTTCCGACGCCCAGCTTCTAGGGTCTGGAACGTGTTGTAACCTACCTTTCTCCTTTTTTTATGAACGGTGGTCCTGCTTAAATTTACTTGGGTTGTTTAGTAGTCCGGTGATTTCCCCCTGTCGTGCACTACTGAGGCCGATGTCAAGTGGTGAATGGCGGCACTGGGTTGTCTTCCCTGGTGATCTTCGCTCTCTCCCTGCCGTCGCACAGTGGGAAATTTCGGGACCTCAGGCGACAAAACCCCGCTCAAAAGCTTGTGGGTGGATGAAATGACATGTTTTTTTCTTTAAATACTCATTGCATGTAGTTTATGAACCCGCTGCGGAAAATACAGGATAGCTTTATATTTTTACGTGAGAGTTGATTGAACTAACCTCGAATTTGAATATACCTATGTTGAAACATCTTTGAATTGGCAGGATACAAAGGGGAAACTGCGGATTTTCCTCCCGAATGAATGGAAATAAATGGTGTTACTTTGTAAAGATTATGTTTTTGAAATTTAAAGTTTGGGGTTATGTTAAATAATTAGGAAGCTATGTTTCGTACCCACAATATCTGCCAAGAAAAAGATTTATTTTTACTTTCATATACGTGAACCAAGTAGATCTGAGATGTAAATCCGTAACTGCGTGATTTGTAGCCTTATTCGCTGACGGCCTAACCTAAAACTTTAAATTTCAAAAACATAATCTTTACAAAGTAACACCATTTATTTCCAAGCATTCGGGAGGAAAATCCGCAGTTTTCCCTTTGTATCCTGCCAATTCAAAGATATTTCAACATATATTCAAATTCGAGGTTAGTTCAATCAACTCTCACGTAAAACTATAAAGCTAACCTGTATTTTTCGCAGCGGGTCCTTAAACTACATGCAATGATGAGTATTTAAAGAAAAACACATGTCATTTCATCCACCCACAAGCTGTAGAGCGGGGTTTTGTCGCCTGAGGTCCCGAAATTTCCCACTGTGCGTCGGTTGGGTCGTCTTCAACCGTTGGGTGTCCCCACTTATCCTTTTTTCACGTATACCTTTTAAACTCTCCCTTCCTCTTCACCAAGTTGCAGTTCCCGACCAAACGTCCTCTCTCCTCTCACGTAAGTCCGCAACAAACCACCTATCCTCCACAACACTCACTCCGAGCAACACTCCCTGGCTACCACGAGTTCCTCACGTATTATTGGTCCCCATTGTTTCGCCGGGTGTACTGCCAACCCTTTAGCGTGTAACCGACGGGGTACCAACGGTATCGTTACAGTGTGGACTTGAGGGCAATCAAGAGTAGAGACGCCCTTTGCTGATACATAATTGGAATACAAATCTTAAGTGTTCAAACCGTGTCACTCCAACGCCCAGACCAAAAAACGTTATTTGTACGTAATTTTCTCCTCTTTTTTGGACATCAACAATTCCACATTTATCCAACAGTGCGCCTGGAAAGTGCGCCTGGAAATTGATAAAAATGTTTCCCACATTCCACTCGCGAAGGACTTAAAAATTGAACAAAAATAACCAGCATCAGTTAACTAACTACGAGTGCTCGCAACACTTGCGGCTAATATTCTTCGAAGGTGAAACAAAACATTTTTCAAACAGCTTTCACCGCCAATGTTCAGTAGAAGTTAAGAGTATAGTAGCTAACAGTTTCTCAATCTTCACACTTGGAAATTTTCCAATCATTGCGAGCAGTCACGCTCACGGCTGCAAAGATGTACACCAAAGAGGGTGACATTCGTAATGAAAAAAAAATCATTTGAATTCACCGGGATTCGAACCAGGAACTCCCAATTACCGGTCAGGTGTATTAGCCAGTTACACCAACAAGCCGTCTCAATTCAATCATTATTTGTGCAATCTCAATGTTCGACCAAATTGTCAAAAGTTAGTCGTTTTTAAGCGCCAATGTTGGGTTTATTCTCCGCGAGTGTGGCATATCATGCACAACAATGTCTCCTGTGCTACAATGTATAGACTGGGTACGAGAACCACTGGTTCGTATTGAACCCCCATTGAAGTTCGCCTTGAATTAAGATGGCTTGGTGGTGTAACTGACTTAAGGTGGCTGGAGCGATTTTTGTTTGTATACAGATTTGCGTGAAACTTTTCATACGTGTCCTTATTAGTAATATCTATCGATAAAAGTGAAAAAAACTGCATGCTACCGATTTGGTTTCCTGGAAATTCAATGATATTTTAACAAGTACTCTTATGGTACATGGCATATATTTTGAAACAATTCGATTACTCATGTACAGATTTTCTCTTAAGTGTGAAATAATAAGTTTCATATTATTATAATAGCTGCTAACAAATATCAAGGTATCATGCCGAGTAAGAAAAGCGTATTTAGATATGATTTTTTCGTAAATTTCAAATTTCGCGCCGAAAATCCAAGTCAAAACAATGCTTTAATTAAGGCGAAATTTTGAAATATAACTCTTGCATCACATACAATACTGCATTTATGGTGATTTACAACGTAAAAATAGGTGTACTTAGTGAAATGTGGTTCAAGAATATTTTTTTCGACTTACTTGTAAAGTTATTAGGATGTGCCTTCAATGACTCACGATTACCGCTCCAGCCACCTTAACACACCTGATCTGCAATCCGGTTTCGGATCCCAGATCAAGTCAAATCATTTTTTCATGACGAATTTTATCCTCTTTGCTGTAAATCTTCACACACAGCTTATGAATGTTCCCAACAATTTTACATGAACCTAATTCGTTGTTAGTAATATTGGATAATAGGCAGTAATACGTAGAGTACGTTACAGAAAACTCGTGAAGGTCGGAAAATCGTAGGGAGGACCGTTGTATCCGTTATTGGTGAAATGTATTTGGTAGTAAACCAAGTGTCATCCCATAGCTTCGTACTCTTCATCCTTTACAAGATCGCTCTTTGATTTTCTTGCATTTTCTTCCCTTATCCAGAGTTTACTGTGCGCACCCTAGTGTATGCAGTTAGAAATGCATGTACGCTAAAAGAAGTCATCATAGTATTACAATCCTAGGATTGGAATATTGCAGCACTCCATTTCACCCTATCCCATGCCATTTCCTTCACTTCCCTATGGTTCTTCTTCCCCGTATCCCTCTTTTGACTTGCCCCAAGTACTTGTCTCTTTGTCTTCCTATGGGGACTTTCCCTTCAATTTTTCCCTCCATTATGCTTCTTATGTAATCTTTGTACTCTCCTGCTGTGTCTCCCATCCTTTCGCTCTCGAACCACTGCATTCCAATCTCCCATTACTATCAGGTTTCCCTTCCCTCTGACTGTGCTCAAGACATCTTCTAGTTGCTCGTACATTTCTTCGATTTCTTCTTCCGAATAGTTGGACGTTGGCATGTACACCTGCACTATTACTATGTCTGTCGGTTCTCCTTTTATCTTGATTAACATTATCCTTTCGTTGTACTGACAATATGCTTTTACTCTTCTTCCCAATATTATTTTTCTCTCCCACAATTCCATTCTTCCTGGTGTTTTATTTTCGTAGTATCCAGCTCGTATAGGCCTGCTTCCTAGAATTTTGTGGTGCGGCAATAACCGGCCCCGAGTGGGTACACATAATCTTTTCAGAACTTGATATTTTGCCAGCTTAAAAAAATATCAGCATAAAGTAACTGCTCTTGCGTAATATATATATATATGAATACATATCAGTTGATTTGACTTATCTAGACGATACGAGAAATCATCTCGTATGTAATCATTAAAAGAAAATGAAATTGAGGACCCAGGTAGGGTGGTTCGGAAAAGTCTAATGAATCTTATTTGAAACTGGAGGAGTTCAAATGCGACTCATGTTAGTGATCCGTGCTCATATATATATATATATATATATATGGTAGAACCAGGGAAAGGTTATTTTACGAAAGGGTTAAATGAGAACATAAAAATATTCACTAACCTAAAGTTCTTTTTTGTTTGGAGCATAAATAATTCAGAAGTTAAAAGCGTTCCTTCTTCTCTTCAAGAAATACGGCAGGGAGAGGATTCTGCATCTAAGTCGTAACTCTTCGTGTGCATGTTTAATCAACCCGGAGCATTTCGGGACCATTAGCCAGATTAATCACTCTCTCCCTTCTTGAAAAAAAGAAAGACGGGGAATAAAAAGACGCGAGGGAAAGAATCTTCTGCCTTTGGTTGTTCTCCACGTCTCATTCACTCTCCTGTGATCTCTTCTTCCATCCAATGTCTACGTTTCGCTCAACCTTCGTGGGGAACCTCTTCGAGGTGCAGTGAAGGTTTGCTTAGGTTGTGGACGACTTTGGTTGGGGTCGTTGCTGGGGAAGAAGGAAAGTTATCCCTCTCGTCCGTGTAAGAGATTTCCTAATGGAATGCCTCACGAATGCGTCATTGCATCCCAGCTTTTTAATGTAAATATGACAATTGCATAGTCTTGCTTCAAAGTTTAAAAAGCCGTACATAAATAAAAAAAAGTGTAAGTGACCCATTAAATATGGTGGTTGCTGTAGGTAATTGCAAGTAGAACAATTTAATTACTCGGGTAGTACGCTAGAAGAAACAGGACATAGTAGCAAAGACATTAGGAGGAGAATAGCGCTAGCGAAGGAAACGTCCAAAAATAGAAGGGAGCTGATGACGGGGACCTTAAGTAAGGATGTAAAAAAGAGGCTGGTGAAGAGCTTGATATGGAGTGTGGCGTTGTATGGGGCAGAAACGTGGACCATGAGAAATGAGGACGAAAATAGGCTGAAGGCTTTCGAGATGTGGTTGTGGAGGAGGATGGAGAAGGTGCGTTGGACGGAAAGGAAGACAAATGAGGAAGTGCTTGACATGGTGGGCGAGGAGAGGAAACTTGTGGATGAGATTAGGGTAAGGCAGGGTAGGTGGCTGGAAGGGGTAATGAGGGACGATGGATTGCTGAAGGCCGTGATACAGGGTAGGATGTTGGGTAAGCGGGGAAGGGGAAGGAAGAGAATCGGTTTTATGGACGGGATGAAGAAAGGTAGGACTTACGTTGAGATTAAGAAAGAAATACTAGTGGTAGAAAGGGCACGGCACCTGTAAGAGTTCGTCGGATATTCTCTGACTTTTATCACAACTTACCTCTAACCGGTAGATTTCTGTAATGAATGAATGTAGGTAATTAACATCATATCTAAAAAATGAGTCGTAGGCCTGTGTACCTTTTCCACTGGACATAACTAGTTGGGTTAGAGCCAATACTTCAAGTCTCCATCTATTACCTATACATATATTGCCCAAAAGAAGATGATCAGAGTAATTTTGCACGAAGGAAAATCAGAGCATTCCTTTCCCCGATTTAAAGAGCTCGATATATTATCCTTGGGGGTCATTCAAGTATTACGTAAGAAGATTTTGGCCGCATTTTAAACCCCCCTTTCCCTCCCCCATGTTTGGACGATGTAAGATTTCATGAACCCATCCCCTCCCCATCTTTTGTAAGTTGTCATATATTTTTAGACCCATGCACATAGATAAGGACATACTTATAGGGCGATTCCTTGTCCAATAGTGCAAAAATTCAATTCACCCCCCTCCGGTGCTTATACTGCTTTTAACATAATAATACATTGGTTAATTTATGGAGGTTTGGTCATGTGTTTTTTAAGAAAATCAACTTACTTTTTCGGCCGACGTTTCGCCTTTTTATTAAGGCTTCTTCAGGGCTACAGTGAAATGCAAGGAATACAGTTAATAATAATTATAATCCTACAAAGATAAAAAAGTTTTCAATTATAAATTTAGTAGGTACCTCAAAAGTACTGTATTCCTTTCATTGTACTGTAGCCCTGAAGAAGCCTCATTAATAAAAAGGCGAAACGTCGGCCGAAGAAGGAAGTTGAGTTTCTTAAAAAAGACATGACCAAACCTCCGTCAATTAACCAATGTATTATTAAAGTGGCCAATAACTATTCAAAGAAGTTATTCAGCATGGAGAAAGTGGATGATGTACCAAAAAGTGCAACTGCCTGAAGTAGCTTTAATAAAAAGGCGAAACGTCGGCCGAAAAAGGAAGTTGAGTTTCTTAAAAAAGACATGACCAAACCTCCGTCAAATAACCAATGTATTATTAAAGCGGTCAATAACTATTCAAAGAAGTTATTTATCATGGAGAAAGTGGTTGATGTACCAAAAAGTGCAACTGCCTGAAGTAGCTTTAATAATAAGGCGAAACGTCGGCCGAAAAAGGAAGTTGAGTTTCTTAAAAAAGACATGACCAAACCTCCGTCAATTAACCAATGTATTATTAAAGTGGCCAATAACTATTCAAAGAAGTTATTCAGCATGGAGAAAGTGGATGATGTACCAAAAAGTGCAACTGCCTGAAGTAGCTTTAATAAAAAGGCGAAACGTCGGCCGAAAAAGGAAGTTGAGTTTCTTAAAAAAGACATGACCAAACCTCCGTCAATTAACCAATGTATTATTAAAGCGGTCAATAACTATTCAAAGAAGTTATTTATCATGGAGAAAGTGGTTGATGTACCAAAAAGTGCAACTGCCTGAAGTAGCTTTAATAATAAGGCGAAACGTCGGCCGAAAAAGGAAGTTGAGTTTCTTAAAAAAGACATGACCAAACCTCCGTCAATTAACCAATGTATTATTAAAGCGGTCAATAACTATTCAAAGAAGTTATTTATCATGGAGAAAGTGGTTGATGTACCAAAAAGTGCAACTGCCTGAAGTAGCTTTAATAATAAGGCGAAACGTCGGCCGAAAAAGGAAGTTGAGTTTCTTAAAAAAGACATGACCAAACCTCCGTCAATTAACCAATGTATTATTAAAGTGGCCAATAACTATTCAAAGAAGTTATTTATCATGGAGAAAGTGGTTGATGTACCAAAAAGTGCAACTGCCTGAAGTAGCTTTAATAATAAGGCGAAACGTCGGCCGAAAAAGGAAGTTGAGTTTCTTAAAAAAGACATGACCAAACCTCCGTCAATTAACCAATGTATTATTAAAGCGGTCAATAACTATTCAAAGAAGTTATTTATCATGGAGAAAGTGGTTGATGTACCAAAAAGTGCAACTGCCTGAAGTAGCTTTAATAATAAGGCGAAACGTCGGCCGAAAAAGGAAGTTGAGTTTCTTAAAAAAGACATGACCAAACCTCCACCAATTAACCAATGTATTATTAAAGTGGTCAATAACTATTCAAAGAAGTTATTTATCATGGAGAAAGTGGTTGATGTACCAAAAAGTGCAACTGCCTGAAGTAGCTTTAATAATAAGGCGAAACGTCGGCCGAAAAAGGAAGTTGAGTTTCTTAAAAAAGACATGACCAAACCTCCATCAATTAACCAATGTATTATTAAAGTGGTCAATAACTATTCAAAGAAGTTATTCAGCATGGAGAAAGTGGTTGATGTACCAAAAAGTGCAACTGCCTGAAGTAGCTTTAATAAAAAGGCGAAACGTCGGCAGAAAAAGGAAGTTGAGTTTCTTAAAAAAGACATGACCAAACCTCCATCAATTAACCAATGTATTATTAAAGTGGTCAATAACTATTCAAAGAAGTTATTCAGCATGGAGAAAGTGGTTGATATACCAAAAGTGCAACTCCCTGAAGTAGCTTTAATAAAAAGGCGAAACGTCGGCTGAAAAGGAAGTTGAGTTTCTTAAAAAAAGGCATGAACAAACCTCGATAAATTAATCAATGTATTAAAAAAGTGGTCGATAACTATTCAAAGAATATAATAATAGATGAATTTAGAAATATGATTTTTTAGCCGTATATCGATATCGGTTGTCGAGGTTTCGCGATTCACAGAAAGTGCCATCGCAAAGAAATTATCATTCGTTTTTCTGTAATTTAGCGTCACTTCAAGAGTACCGCCCTGACCGCCGCGCCGTTATTAAACAAAGAAAAAAGTTTTTGTCCGACAATAGTGAAAAATATGATCGATCTCAAAAGTGACTATAACCTTACGTAAGATTGTCTCGGACGTCCTCACTCCCCTACGTAAGACTACGCAAGGAAAACTCAACCCCCCTCTCCCCCCCTTTCTAAGTAAATGGCGTCTTGGCGCTCAAAAATGAATCCTGTTTTTTCCGGAAAGTGATACACCTATCACACGCAAATTTTCCATTAGTTTTATGAATAATGCAGTACTTTTTTTTAATTATTTCCATTTTTCATTTTTATAGAGAAATAATTGCGGTACCCCAACAATTACGCTACTTATTACCCATATGTTTCCGGGGCATTAATTACACAGCTGATCCATTCAACATGGACGACTGCGCATTTTAATGGCTTTTAATATTCATTAATATTCATATTTTAATGGTCGACTGCGCATTTTAATATTCATTCACCTGTCCCATCGCGCCGTATGTTTCCATTCATTCTCTTCGTAAATCCAAACTCCTCCTTCCCCATGGAATTGGAAACCTTGACGCTGTGGAATTATTTGCTCTTTCTTATGACCCGTGGAGTTAGCTGACCTGGTGGGTTCTTGCCCTCCTCATAAGATATCCTCGTGCCAAATAAGTCGAAGGGGAAGGAGAACAGACAGGGCCATGGTATAAATGTCACCGTTGGTAGAGTACACGTGAAACATGCCCAACTCTCTACATTCCGTGCATTTTTTTGCCTCCCGTCACATCCAAAATTTTATTTTTCCTCATCATCGTCAAAGTATTACAATCCTAGGATTGGTATACTGCAGCCCTCCATTTCGCCCTATCCCATGCCAGTTCCTTCACTTCCCTATGGTTCTTCTTCCCCGTATCCCTCTTGACTTGCCCCAAGTACTTGTCTCTTGGTCTTCCTCTGGGAACTTTCCCTTCAATTTTTCCCTCCATTATGCTTCTTATGTTATCGTTGTGTCTCATAACATGGCCAACCCACCGTGTTCTTCTTTGGCGTATGGTGTTCCACAGTGTCCTTTATTCTCCAATTCTTCTGTATACCTCCTCGTTTCTCACCCTATCCGTCTATTTGATCTTTAGCATCCTCCTCCAGCACCATGTCTCGAAGGCTTCTAATTTTTCTGGTCAGTTTTTCCAATGGTTCATGCTTCTGATCCGTAGAGTGCCACTGCCCAATCGAATGTTTTCACGTTCTGTTTCCTTGTCTCCAGTCTTATGCTCTTCGAGCAGAGTAGTGGCCTTATGGCCATGAATGCCGTCTTAGCTAGGGCTATTCGACGATCCTTACTCTCCTGTATTTATCGAGCATTCATGTCAATGTGTTTGGTGAAAATTTAAGGCGCAGTGATGTCAAATTTTCGCCTCGAGGACTTTTTCATATGCTGTGCAATTAGGAGTGAGCAGGGGAGGTTATTCTGTAATTTCACCTCGCGGAACATGGCGTCACGGATCGCTCCTTATATGGTGGATATTATAGAAAGTGGAGTTGTAAACCATGCCCGCGAGACGGCGACACCATCGACTCGTTCATTTCGGTCGAGAACGGTTCATTTCCCAGTTCTTTCGGTCGTGGAA
This sequence comes from Pyrrhosoma nymphula, assembly GCA_963573305.1. Classification (NCBI taxonomy): domain Eukaryota; kingdom Metazoa; phylum Arthropoda; class Insecta; order Odonata; family Coenagrionidae; genus Pyrrhosoma; species Pyrrhosoma nymphula. The sequence goes on from OY754333.1 coordinate 29,723,934, forward strand.
TTGAGCTTCCCAATCGCCTGCTAAATGCTAGGCGATTTGTCGCTGCTGTCGTTTCCGAATTTGCAGAAATCCCGCGAAATTCGCAAGGTGAATTTGCTGTTTTTGTGTTTGAAATGTACTTTGTATTTTTGTCCTAGTAACCTCTCTGACTTAATGGATTTTCTCCCTTTACGTTTTTCCTAGTTCCATGATTGTCTGTTAAAGTCAACCGTAATGCCGCTATGTGGCAGCACTCACCCCGTGAGTACTTCGAGAGCAGAGTTGCTCAAATTGACCATTCATTGGAGTTGGTGGTTCCGAAATAAACTATTTCGGAAGTGGAATTACAGAATAAAGCGTCGTTCACAACAACTTAACTTGGCCTAACTTGGCTTGACTCAGCGCAACGCCAGAGATGAGACCTTAAGAAAAGCATCCACCGGTTCACAACGACTTAAAGCGGCGTAACTCGACTTGGCGTAGCCTGGAGTTGAGCCCAGCTCAACTTTCTCTTAATTCCAGCCAATAGCATGGCATGTTCTACTATCGATAGTCGGCCAGCAATCGATTGCTACTCTCGATATCTCCTCGAGCAGCCATATTGAAAACGTGATTTTGTTGTGAATTCGCATGTGGATATGTTTAAGCGAAAATAGATGCGGATAAGTTGATCGAGTCAGTGCGAAATAACCCTCACATGTTCAACACACCTTCCATTTTAATACTTCTATAGTTCAACTCACTATTTGCAATTAATACTTCACATAACAACTGAGGTGTATCGCGGGAGCTGACTACAATTCTCGAAACTCACGTTATCGATAGGCCTCATCAATGGATTGTAAGGTCGCTTTGGCCATGGTGCGCTGTGATTGGTTAGAAATTTCGCGCACTGGTTCGCCTTCGAAGAGAGAATAAGTCAAGTTACGCCAAGTTAAGTTGTTGTGAACGAGCCTTAACCCCCCAGATCGGAAGAAAGAGTCAATTGAAGTTAACAGATTGGGGACACTTTTGGCTGGTATCATAGTTACTATAAAAATGACTTGCTTTCTTGTGCTTGTAGACTTATTTAAGTCTGTGCCCATGTGTGGATAGACAGGACTTAGGGTAGATTGATATTACGCGAGTAGAATTTTGGTGGACAGTATTTCCGGCGATTTTGCTCTTTTCGAAAATGCGAGTTAGTTCGTGCTTGCATTCATAGATGGCATTGTGTTGGAAAACTGTCAATAATCGCGCCGGAGTGTTGAACCAGCAGCGTGAAAAAAACTGGACGCGCCGGTGGCGTCGATTCCATTTCACGGTCCCACGCGTGCAGCGCTTCGTTCCCCGCGGACGAATGCAGATCGATATCTCGATAACCGATGCGAGTATATCGATTTCATTCCACTCTATCATAAGCGTATTTGGAAATACAGGGACAAAATTAATTCATTTCCCGTGAAATAATCCTCTTATTTATTAAAGTTATTCTTTTTTAAAATAATGATTTTAGTTCGTTGACACACAGGCGGCGACCCCAAATCAGGATAACTTAAATACTTTGTCATTTTATACATTTTTAATAGGATTACGACCCTCAAACTTCTTAATGTTGATATCCTTTTCAAGAAAAATTATGAACTACGAATTCTTAACCAGTTTTATTTATAATATTTTCTTTACTGGAGATGTACATTTATTGAATGGTCAGTTGATACCCTTTTTTTCCTAACGCTTCGCATATTCATTATCCTTCCTCAGGGCTGTATTAGGATTAATTATACATCTATCCTGTTGGATTTTCTCTGAATTTCAACATAACGTAATTTTATCCGCTTGATTTCTCAGACGGTGATGATATTGTTAGATACGTACGAACTATTAGAGACGCCTTCCTTTTTTTCCTGCCTCCTTTGAGATTCCCTTGCTTCCTCGGGAGCGTCTAGTCCAAGGCTTACTTATTGTTCCACCAGAAGGAATGTATGTAATGCTGATTTTAAACGTAATTCGATTAAAAAGTGTGCGATGGAAAAAAAGCATTATAAATGAACTCGGTAAAAAAATAATATCTTGAAAAAATAATTCTGTTAGTTGCGGATTCCTGAATATGGAAGGGAAAATCTCTCTAAATTGTCTAATAGACCGCAGGATATAGATACTGTAAACCTGTGAATGTTCTGTCCCATTTGACCGTAACTCTTGGTGTTATAAATGGATATTACGGTCAAATTATGTTTTTTTAATGTTTAGTTTCATAATGACGTGAAATATTATGTAACCGTATGAGTTTCAATCTCGTGTTGGTGATGAGGCTGAGGAAATTGAAAACTTAATTGGATAGTCCATAGCGCATAAGATAAGTGTGTCGCTTGGGTAACTAGCTCGGTGTTGGGCGGTAACCTAACCATGACCGTGGTCATAACGCCACGGAGTTGCCTTCGATCGTTTGCGGGGGCGACTTAAGCCCTCTGGCGCGTGAAATCACGCACTTCATGCCACGAAGGCATATTTCCTTTCTCCCCTGCGGCTGCCATTATATTCAGAATAAATTGAGCCCACGAAGAAGTAGTGAACGCAAGTTTGGGCTCACCCTTTGGGTGAATTTCACTGCACCTGGGTGCTTCACCTGATTTGAATACTTCTGGGCCGTAGGCCACTATAGCTGCAAGGAAGGTGGCCCAAATAAATCAATCGTTAGTTCACCAAAAAATTTGAATTTTTTGTGTGAATAATACATCGTGATTTAAAAAAAACGCAAATGACCGGTGGTTTATTCCTGTTACTCACGGCAATTTATTTACGAATAAAGTTCTACGAAAGCAGCCGTGATATAAATCTGTTACAATAGAAAAGATTTCCAACAAAATTTTAAAGTGAGGTTGAAAGGTCTCATAGCAAGGAGAGTTTTCTAGATCATCTGTTTTATGCTCTTTGCTCAGGGTCAAATTTTCCGTAAAACGTATTTCATTGTCCGCTGTAAAACTATGTCTATTCCATAAAATATTTTTTCCAATCAGTTAGCAGCTCAGTTTTATGATAGATATGCTTTGACTGCAGTTTTTTATAACTTTTTAGGGAAAATGTAGCCGTGAGAAACCGAAGTTAGCTGATAATTTCGCTTTAAAACCTGTTTTATAAGCATGTTGTATAAGCAAGCATAAGTTGATTGTATCACTGTAAACTGTTTCCAGATAGCTCTAAGGCGATTATGATTTGTACGTGGACTTGTTTCGAAATATATTGAGGATCAAACGAGAACTTGAATGTGAAGTAGGCCAGAGCAGAGCTATTTTTTCTCGGATGATCATCTGATGCAGTTATGAATCAGATGCCACCATTAATTGAAGGAATGATGGACCATAAGCAAAACTTTGCAACACGTTGTGGGAAGGAGTTTGCCTGCACTTAAAGAGATGTTGATTTGGCCTTGCGTTTCTTTCTCAGGTGAATTGATTCGTTTCATGCTATCTATGGTGCCATGAATTTTTGTATTTCTAAGCGTACCCTTGCATGGAATGAAATAATTCTTAAGGCAATATTTCCCCAGTAGGGAAGAATGTGCTCAATGGCTGTGCATGTCGTCTGCCTCACTCGCAAGCTGCGTTTTCGAAAATTCCAATCCCCTCATATGCTCTTCCACGGTGTCCTATCTCCAAAATATTCCCAATTACTCCTCTACACCTTCTTTCCCCCCCTTTTTATTGGCCCCATTCAATTCCAAAACCACCTATTGTAAAAAAACGGGACCCCGTGTAGAGGTCGAGTGGGGGATTTTTTTGGGCTACGTTTTTTTTTTGCGGGCTGCGTTTTTTGCAAAACCGACCTCAGCGGTCCCGATCGACCGCATTCGAACTATCCCGTTCGGTGATGTTCGTTAGCACTTTTTTTTTATTCTCTGCCCTTCCCTCCCACACATTGTCTCTCTCTCTTTGAGAGTCTTTTTTTCCCGCGGCCAACTTCTACAAATTTTTTCATACCTTTGTGTTTTTCCTTTTCGGTAAAAAAAATAAAAAATAAAATCATTTCGATTCTACGAATTTCGCCCTTGATCCATTTCCTAGGAACCGGTGTTTCGCTCAACTTAAAGGAACCCTAATTATATTGAGAAACCTTTCTCAATCATAACCACTACAAACCAACCATTATTTTTCAGTTAACCATGGCAGTATTTACAGTATTTTACAATCGCATTGAGTTATCATTACTCTAAGAAGTTACGTCTTCGGTGTGAGAAGTTAAACATGGTGTCAGATTATAATTACTAGATTTGTTTCGTTTTAAAATTTTTTGTCTAATTGATGAATTTTTTGTCTTATTGATGAAGGGGTCATCGAAAGGATTGAAAACTTTAGTAGATGCATTGGAAAAGCAGTGCGAGAAATACGGGATGAAGATTAATAATAAGAAAACAAAAGTAATGAGATTTTCTAGGACAAAGAAAGCGAGGCTGGTCATAGTAGTAGGAAGTCACAAATTCGAGCAGGTAGAACAATTTAATTACTTGGATAGTACGCTAGAAGCAACAGGACATAGTAGTAAAGATATTAGGAGGAGAACAGCGCTAGCGAAGGAAGCGTTCAATAATAGAAGGGATCTGATGACGGGAACCTTTAGTAAGGATGTAAAAAAGAGGCTGGTGAAGAGCTTGATATGGAGTGTGGCGTTGTATGGGGCAGAAACGTGGACCTTGAGAAAGGAAGACGAAAATAGGCTAAAGGCTTTCGGGATGTGGGTGTGAAGGAGGATGGAGAAGGAGCGTTGGACGGAAAGGAAGACAAATGAGGAAGTGCTTGACATGGTGGGCGAGGAGAGGAAACTTATAGATGAGATTAGGGGAAGGCAGGGTAGGTGGCTGGAAGGGGTAATGAGGGACGATGGTTTGCTGAAGGCCGTAACAGAGGGTAAGCGGGGAAGGGGAAGAAAGAGAATATGTTTTATGGACGGGATGAAGAGAGGTAGGACTTATGCTGAGATTAAGAAAGAAATACTAAGAGATGGATAGGGTACGACAGGTGTAAGAGTCCGTTGGATATTCTCTGACTTTCATCGTAACCTACCCCTAACCGGTAGATTACTATAATGAATGAATGAATTGATGAAGGAGGCTTAACATACATGATGAAATCTTCCTTTTCACTTCGTTGGAACTACCAAGCTATGTTCGCTGTCACCTTTATTCTGCCCACACTGTTCCGAATGTATGCCGCCTAGGTTTTAGTATTTTTATCCACTTTGTTTTTTAACATTTTTGTAAACAAATATTTCGTGTTAAAAGAACTCGAATCGTTGAAGATTTTTCCTCTCTCCGAAGGAATTAGATCCCTACGTAAATTGGTAGATGTAGATTGGTAGACCTCCCGTGTTCAAAAGAGTTTGCTCTAACAGAAACACTCCATTTTCAACCATTTACATATTAACCATGGCTATGGTTACACAGCAGAGCGTAACTAGCACAAGTATAAAAAACATCTGTGAATTGGTAGATTACTATAGTGTTACCCTTGTAGGTAATAGGTAGAGTACTATATCATCACCCGTGTAATTGTGAAAATTTAATTTTTTCATGTGCAGCGATGTGCCTCTCCATTTTGTAACTCTTTCTCCATCTTCAATCTTCATTTAAAGATTTGATTTGGTAGTTGAAAATTTAATGAAAAATAAAGCAGCATGTTTTTTACGAATGGCAAAGTGCGAAGAGAGATATATGGAGGGAGTAGAAGATCTGGTGGAAAGACTTCCCTTTTCTTTTCTCCTTGCCCTTCCCATGGTCTGGTGGGCCGACACCCTCTTCCCAAAGCCCACTCGACGGCTCTTAGCGTAATACTTAGATTTAGATAGAATCTTTTTTAACTCACTCTAACCCTTCTTTATATCTCATTCGAACAGAAATAATGGCACTTAATTTTCGTGGCTTTTTCGAAAATATTTTTTTAGTTTTTTTTTTCTGAAAATATTCGCTGCGGATAATGAAAAATCATGGGAAAAAAATAAACCAGCGCATTACGTAGATGCATTATTATTTCACTTGCTGAAACCCTGTCTCACCGCATCATTTCCTCAACAGCTACAATCATATCGCTAACGTGTCATGACTATTTTAGCTAATTTAATTACTTCGTGTCGACTCTGGGTGGTTGCAATCTGGGTATTAATGACGGTTGCATTTTTTTACTAATGCAAATGTTGAATTTTACTACTAATAGCACTCCTATGAGTGAAGGGAGAAAGCTTCTTGCTTCGGGGTTTTCCGCATTCAGCCTATTGCTCCTGTGTGGCTCGCCGGTTGCTGGGAAACTGGCGCGGTCAATATCCTTTTCGGGATCGCATTGTTTATGGATGGCAACGCAAGAGGGAGTGCGGTGCAGGCGGCCTTATCGAAGACCCTCCTTTGTTTTTTTCGGGGTAGGTTTCCAATCGGCTTGTTTCCGGTAAACCCCGTCTTCCTATGGGTGGAATTCTATGGTCACATCACAATTCGTTCGGATCAAGTGTTTGCGTTAAGAGTGAACAAGAACACCAGCTTGCGCTACAACTGTTCCGATTTCAGCTTAAGGGTCAGTTAAATAGGTAGATAGATAGAAAAATATTTATTGTTCAGGAAAAAAATACATAAAAACAAAATAATAATAATACAGTTTGCAGGCACATCAATAATTACAAAAAAGACAAACTTTTCATTTTTTTAGATGTCTATATATAATGTCTTCCCATTTCATAACATAACAAATGTATGTACATCAAAAAAAGGCAAAAGGAGTTGTACACCAAGCCGGATTTGATACAAAACAAAAAACTCATGTATTCATAACTTAACAAATAACAAAATGGCACAATAAATAAGGAACCATAATAACATGAACACAAATATGAAAAAAATAAGAGTAACTTATGTTATTCCTGGGAAAGTAAATTATCATGATATTTCATTTTAAATGTTTTCACAGATATGCAATCTTTAATTTCTGTTGGCATCTTATTCCATATGTGACAAGCTGTTACAAGAGATGATTTATTATAAACAGTGGTGCGCTGTCCTGGAAAATACAATAGATTTGGATCAGACCTTGTGGACGTTGTAGAAATAGAGGGGACAACTAAGGAACAAATCATACAGATACTTGGGTGATTTGTTTTTAAATAGAACAAACAAAAAGGATCCCAGAAGGTACTCTCTACGGGATTTGACGTTGAGCCATCTTAGTTGTTTATATTATGGTGTGATGTTAGTAGTCATTTATAGTCGCGCCACCTGTGCGCACTGCCTCATCGTACTGCCAGATCAGTCAGTGGTAGAAGTGCTTTTTTTATTTGGTTGAACGGTAATTTTACACTGCGAGTTGCCTGGATGTTTGCTGAGGCGATTGACTAATGAAACCTTTTATGACTACAGCTAAAGCAGAGATGGACAAAGATCCTTGAGTACAAAAATTAATTTTAGTCCTTTCACACATCCGATTCCCTAACTCGGGGTGATATTCATCTACATCTACGTACTACCCCGCAAGCCGCCTCAATAGGCGTGTGGCGGGGGGTGTTAGGACACCAGCCGTTTGCATATAAAAAGGAAACGCTCTAATGAAATTACGCCTAGCATTTATTGAAGTCCCTTATTGTTCGGGGGAAAAACGAATTCCCATACCTATCCGTTCGGCAAAATATCTCTCTTAATTTATCGTTTCTGTCGGACCTGGAAATATAGTGGGGTTCTAATATGATGTTCTCCGTGTCGCTCTTAAAGATATCTATTCTCAATTGCTCAAGTAATCTAAGCCTAGCGCGCTTTTCAATTAATATTTTGTTAATTTATTTCGTTCCGATCGTTAATAAGGTGAAAATCGAGATGATTTTGAGGTAGGTATAGCTGTGGAGAAAGATGGAGAAGTTTCGACACGATTTACGAAAGAATCGAATCATGGCATGGTAGAAGAGGAAAGAAAATTACTTGGGAGGAGGTAGAGTGAGAGGATGGAGCTGGTAATGAAGGATCACGGGACAGGTACTCTTGGCCGTTTAGGTAATGTTGGACATGTTGAGAAGAGAAACTAAGAGAAAAACATTTGGAAATTTGAATCAGATGAAGAGGTGTAAATCATCGCTGTTGGAGAGAGAAATGGCTTAAGGAAAGAGATAATGAGATGCCTTCATTCCCGATTTTACCCTGATCGTTAGAACAACCTTACTTATCCGATCATGTCTAAATATGAACGTTACATCATTGGTTAACTGGGCTCTGCGTTGTGTTGTTTTGTTTTGTAGATGAGGAGAACTAGAATCGACTTACGGGTCCTGCAAAAATATTATTTAAACATTTATGCCTTTATTCAACAATATGTGACGAATGAATATCCTGGGATTTATAATGTGACATGTATATAAAGTTAAATTGAATCATGGTAGTTCTTGTTGGAATATCCTCCTTATCATCATTGTTCCTGCCGAAAACCATTGGATCGGAAGGCAATGTTTCAGTTCATTGTTGGAAAGTGAGCGTTTTGGGCGTGGATAAACTTGGGCCCTTAATGCTATCGATTCCTTTAAGTTGAGAATTTATTTGAGACCCTGTCTCTTCGAAACAGGAGAACGTCTTCCCCATTTGAGGAGTTACTCAGCTCAACTTTTTGACGCCAGAGGTGTTTTTGGGAAAACCGAAGCTGGGTGAAAGTTCTATGAACTCCTCGCGATGGAATATCATTACTGGGATAAGAACTTCGGAGCCTTCCGAACTTTCTTCCTTCAATATTCGAACGGAATACAATTGAAGGCCATTGAATGCGACCAAGGATTGGCGATTATCAGTTCTTTTAATAATATGTGAGTGGAGTCTGAGTCTGCTTTTGTTAATGATTTTTTGGAGAGTCAGTTGAAAAACGTGAAATATATTATAATGGTTGTGCGCGAAAACCCTGTTCTTTGGGGTTCATTCTGATTTTAAGCCGTAGGACATTAAAGTGAGGCTGGTCATAGTAGTAGGAAGTCACAAATTCGAGCAGGTAGAACAATTTACTTACTTGGATAGTACGCTAGAAGTAACAGGACATAGTAGCAAATATATTAGGAGGAGAATAGCGCTAGCGAAGGAAACGTCCAAAAATAGAAGGGAGCTGATGACGGGGACCTTAAGTAAGGATGTAAAAAAGAGCCTGGTGAAGAGCTTGATATGGAGTGTGGCGTTGTATGGAGCAGAAACATGGACCTTGAGAAAGGATGACGAAAATAGGCTGAAGGCTTTCGAGATGTGGGTGTGGAGGAGGATGGAGAAGGTGCGTCGGATGGAAAGGAAGAGAAATGAAGAAGTGCTTGACATGGTGGGCGAGGAGAGGAAACTTATAGATGAGATTAGGGGAAGACAGGGTAGGTGGCTGGAAGGGGTAATGAGGGGCGATGGTTTGCTGAAGGCCGTGATAGAGGGTAGGATGTTGGGTAAGCGGGGAAGGGGAAGGAAGAGAATCGGTTTTATGGACGGGATGAAGAAAGGTAGGACTTATGCTGAGATGAAGAAAGAAACACTAGAGGTAGAAATGGCACGGCACGAGTTCGTTGGATATTCTCTGACTTTCATCACCATTTACCTCTAACCGGTAGATTACTTTAATGAATGAATGAATGAGAGAATATGGTCGTGAAATAGTTTTCTACTTTTGCAATAAAAAGTTCGTGACGTAAAAAGAGATACATACTTATATTGATCAGATGTAATATTTGAAACGTTAAGTTAGATATATTACACTTTCGCAGTAGATACATGCTTTGATGCTTTGCTGAAAAAAGCATGCGTTCACGTTGAATCTAATTGTTTTGTCACTTCGCCGTAAATACCGGAATCGTTAAAAAATATAAACGATCAAATAGTTACGTTTTTTCAGTTAACTTTCTCAGGCGTGACCGTATGGAAATCTTTTATCTTAAAAATAAAAGTGAATTTTTTACACTGCAATTTCCACTAGGCATTTGATTGTTCGCGAACATGGTTTCGTTCCTAAGTGACTACATGAGGTAACTGATCGAACCTTGAAACCTTAGTCTCGGACATTAAAGTGTCTTGCGGATATCGCAGAAAGTGTTTATATACGTTTACTTTAAAATAAAAATATAAGTATATTTCTTCCAATTCTTCCGATGTTAGCTTTAGTTGACGTCATTTAGAGTCTCACTCATCTTCGTTCAATGATTTTAGTGTTTGTTTGTGCCGCTGGGAGTCGTGTCTATGTGTTAGTCAGTGGGTAATGTGCCCTCTCTCTCTCTCTGTGCCGAAGCCAACATTTAACTCCTTGGCGTACGGGACTAATGGTCGTGATAAGATTAACGACCCGTCCTCTGCTGCTTCCCACACGAAGTCCTGTGGCCTCCTCATGTGTCGACTCTCTATCTCTAGAGATTTCAAGCTCTGCAGTGCATCTTCGGCATCATCATCATCATCTGCGATCCTTGCCAAGCCGAAATCGGACACCCCTCCCCTCTTGGGATACGTGATACGGGACACGCAATGAGAACTAACTCTTTAGAGAGTTTTTCCCGTGATTTCCATTCCCAGGGGGCAAAAATTGTGGAGTTTTACTTTTTTTATTTTTATTTTTTGTTGGCTACAATTCCCCACAATTGCTGGCGGCTCATTTCGCCATGGACTGGAATAAAAAAAATATTCCGTACGCGTAGCATAAAAAAATTGACTCTCTTTTCGCTCCGGAGTTGATGACAGTGCGGAGCGCTGCTTCGCCGCCATGGAGACGAACGTGGTCGCGTCTCGTTGTTGATAAATAAAAACAGCATCGCGAAGCGTAACTAGGGGCACGCGTTTGAGAGCGTTACCATTTGATGAGGGTGAATCTTAAAACGATCATGTATGCGATTTTAAGATCGTTCTGTAAATGAATGCTGTGTTTTAATTCTTTTAGTTTCGCGAATGTCTTATAATTTTTCTAGAAGGTATGAGCGGTAGGATGGTAAATATACTCGCAGCATTATCTACTCATACAAACGTTATGGCTTTTCCACCATATGGGTGATATACGTTGAGTTTATTACTAAAAAAAACAAAATAGGTTTATCTTTTTTGCACGTAATTTTGATATAATATAACGAAACGGTTGTGTAAGAAAAACTTGAGTGTTAATTGTGAAATTTACAAAGTGCATTTTAATTACATTTTATAACCTTAAAGAGACTCCGACAAGTGTACGAATCTCATCTGAGGCCTTAAAATTTCAGCTTGAAGTTTTATGGAGCATGCCATTTTATCTAGGAGATAAAGTTTTTATTGTTTTACCGATAAGTATATATTTTTTATTTCGTCATTATCCTCATTTTCGGATCCTGCTTAGGTTTCCTTTTAAAGCTATTAGGAAATTGCTGATGGCGTCATAAGTAGCCTAGGTACATTAAGGTTTTAATTATGTAAAAAGTTTCTCATTAAAATCTTATTTATTAATTGATTTAGCTAATGGGGAAACTTCGTGAATGTAAATTCTGCGATTCTCCGTATTTTTATCGATAACATTCTGTTGAAGAGGTATTTAAACTGCGTGCCTTTATCCTTATTCACTTCGTTGCCTTACAGAAAAGTTTAAAATTTTCATGCAGTATTAATTTGCATTACCGCTTTTGATTTTATCTCAGTATTCTTTCGAGGTTCTAAAATTAAAAAGCTTTAGAGAAACAAATCATTCTTCTCACTATAGCATTGTCATTTATATGTGGCGATCCAGTTGAAAATTGATGATGATCGCTATCATGGGCGTATTTATGTATTTATTGTAGGAGGTAGACCCCCCCCCCCCCCCCCAGACGCAACTTTGTTAAGGAGGTTCCGCCGCGACTGTGTGAGTCAAAACAAATACTAAATTCCATATTTTTGATATTTTGTCAAAAAAATCCTGCTTTCACTGATGCAATGCGTTACCTGTAGAAACCTAAAAGTAAGGCACAAAATATGCAGATTATTCCACGAATGTATTTTAAATTATCACTTTTTTCCAACCATAGGAGCCGACTGCAGCGCCATTTCCTACGAATTACTGCATTTTGACTTAAATTACGGCATTAATTCTTCAATAACTAGAAAAATAAGGTGATAAGATGCCTGTATTTTATTTTTATTCAATTTCTCTGGATTATTTCCTTCTTAGAGACAGCTTTCCACGAAAATGGCATTTGTATTTTATGGAAAAATACTATTTTTCCGCGTGTTTCTCTCATTCCCCCATTGAACACCATGTAATTTCAAGTTCAATTATAGAATAAATTAACGTGTAAAGGTATTATTTTGTTGTTCATATCAGATAGAGGACAACGTTTTCTACAAGTAGATAGAATATGAATAAAATTACATTTATGTCATTTTACGGTTGAACCACCTACGGGGTACCAACATGAATGACAAAAAAAATTAGCAAACAAAATATCTTTAATCGCTTAAAAAAAACTTAAAAATGTAGTTCTGTCTTTATAATTTTTAAACATTTTCCGGGATAGGTCCCCCATTAGGCTGGGCCTAAACTCCCGGTACTACACCTATTCAAAATATTCTGGACACCCCCCAAAGACAAATTCTAGATACGCCACTGCTCGCTATGAATTTCATGCTCGCGTGACAAAGGAATGGATACCGTTGAGGGTATACTTTAATCAGAAGTGAACTAATAAAATATGGTGCATCTGTCGAGAACGATTTAGCACGAATCGGTCATTTTCTGTGTGCATGGCCTTGAAAATTTAAAATGGAGGTTCCTCTTTTTATTCAAGGGCGTCCCTTTTATATGAGCAGTCTTTTTTTTATCGCTCGCGTCGCACGTATATTTGGAGAAACGACGTGTTAAACGTGTCTCTCGATCGTACGTATCCCTTTAACGTGAGCAAAAATGGTGGTAAAATTACTTCCTTTTAAAAAGAAAATTGTTAAAGTCAAGGTCGACGAATAGAGTATTTGCGTGAGGTATTTTGTTGACATTTATTATAGCGAGTAGTGTGTGGTTTCGAAATGACACGTACGAAATACCAAGGTATAATTCCTACTAATTAATTTAATAAATAGCTTTTAATATGCATTGTTTTGGCATCGAAATTGCCTAGGTCTAAACGCCCAACCATTGGTTCTTCGTAGTGTGACGTCATCTCCCATATTAGCAGAAGCGAAATAGCCTAGCTGTGCGTTGAGAGTGAAATAGTATTTGCCTTTTCGAAGTTATTTCGATATTTGCTAATTAATAGCTAAAGTTTCGTCCGCACGCTAAGACTACACAGTCACACAATCTCCAAATCATCAAATGGTCGACTATGGGAGATGACGTCAGAGCCTACAAAACAGGCGGACCAGTGTTTCGGCGCAATAATAATTTATTTGATTTTATTAGCTAATAAAAAATTAACGAAAAGCCTCTCGAGCGTCAGAATGAAAATTTAGTGTCTGTAGTGTCGACAGATTTTTTAGATGTCACTTCCCAAAAGTGTGCAAATACTCTATTCAGTGGAAAAATTGGTTTAGTGTTTGGAGAACGACGAATCGTGGTTTTCTTCTCTGGAATCGATTCAGATATTTCCAATGTATGCCGAATTGAAATCGAATGGAATTTGTGGAATGCATTTCGGTACTATACTGTGTTCGACTCTGCGCGTCTAGTTTTGCATTGCAGACACCGTTGTACAGTACTATTAGTCTTGCTGTCGTAATATCCTTGTTATCAAGATTAGATTTTTTAAATAATTTCGTTTGTGCTAAAGATTCTGTGAAAGTGTAAGAGTCCTTAACATGATGGGTTTTAAAGGGATAAGAATGTTGAAATGAAAGAAATTTTCGAATCCGAATCGTTTTTTTCATATATTTTAAATTTAAGAATCGGTAAAACATTAACATCCTTTAATTTTGATTGAGAATCAAAATTAAAGGATGTTACCGATGTTAATGTTTTACCGATTCTTAAATTAAAAATATAAGAAAAAAACGATAGGCTTTTCGTTAATTTTTTATTAGCTAATAAAATCAAATAAATTATTATTGCGCCGAAACACTGGTCCGCCATGTTTTGTAGGCTCTGACGTCAAATGGAATTTATGATTTGTGGCTCGAACTCCCTATGCTTCTCAGACACTTCTTGTAGTAGAAGAAAAAAACCTCTGACCAATTAAGCACCTGCGATGATTTCAGATGATACGTCAATTTGGTGATACATGGCAAGAATCAGTGCACTATGCGAACTGAATCGTTATAAAAAATAGCGTCAATCGCGCTAATTTTTTTAAACGTGGTTTCTTGATTTCTCAGCTATTTTAATTCTTCCGGTATTTCGGATTCGATCTGACTTTCAATGTTTCTCAAGTCTCTTTGTCTGTGTCTCTCTATCCTCTTTGTCTTCGATTTTCCCCCATCATATGTGTGGAATAGATTAATCGAGGTAGCATTCCCGTTAATCATTCTTCAATAGTGTTCGTTACCTACGTGACACAATCACGTGAGAGGCAGTAAGCTGGGACCAGACGCCATTTTTCGACTGCCTCACTAATGTGCAGTCGCTGCGCGGACTGCCATTTATATGCGTCTTTTATCTTCGACTAATCTGAGATGGATTGCCCAACTAGGAACAATTACCATTGCTGAGAGGTAGGACGCTTGCTAAGGAAGTTATCGTGGTAGGAGATTTGGTATTGCGATTATAAATACGTATTTGTAAAAAAGACGTAAACTCTCCATCCAAGTCTACTGTAACCAGTTGACCATAATAATTATAAAATATATTGATTGCATGTATGTCACATTTGAATGCTTATCCAGTCGGACATAAGCAGTACTTGGGTCATCATTAAACGTTGACTCGTGTCTATGAGGTTTCAAAATTTCTCGAATCAAAATTCTGCGTGCGCCTCTTTATTTTCACTTGTTTTTTTGCAGTAATTATTTGTGATAACATACCAAAAGCTCATGTTATTTGAAGGACGGAGAAGGTGAGCTGTGTAAATAATTGAAGGAACGGAAATGAATCTCGTTAAGGGTTTACTTCGCAACAGCAATTATTATTTTTTTTAACGGATCGATCGATGTGTTAAGGGTACTGGAAAATAATGATCAGGGTTCATGCAGGGTCAAATCACGTTTCCTCTACCATATTACGGAGTGTTGGAAGTACGATCGGTAGGGTTTGATTGAGGCATCCTGATAGTCTCTCTTATCTCTCAGCAGTCCTGATAGTCATCATCTCTCTGCTAGTATTTTAGTTTTTTTCTTCTATGGATTTCGTGAAACAATGCACGAATTTTTTAACGAAGAAGTAATTTATCTCCGAAAAGCACGATGTCAGTCTTTTTTATTCGTCCCGAAATGCTTTAGCACACGGGCAATGCTGAACAAACCATTTTGAGCTCTGCAAATCAGTAAGTGGGTAATACACAAAAAAAATCATTAAACATAATTGTAAATTCTTTTATTCACCTTCATCACCATACTAAACAAAGAAATTTGAAAACTAAATTTTGTAGTAAAAAACCTAACAATCGGCTGGTAGACTATACAGATGTAACATTGTATGAAGCGTAAATTTAGCATAGAGTGTAATTCCTTTTTGCAATGCATGAGTTGAGGCAGAAATATGATAAGTTTCATGTCGGGCGAATAGGCAGTCATATGTAGGAGCTGTGTAGATGATGTACAGACTGCCTGTATTACCTACCAATCAACTGATAAAATACTGATATGCAATGCTGTGTACCCATTCGTATTAGTTAATATCAAAACTTTCTTATGAAATAACTTTCTTTTACTCTTCTTGTGATGATGCAGATAATAGGTCAGAATAGATAAAGACGATTCTTCTGTTGCGACTTGTCAGTTTAGGCTCTGGAAATATTTAACACATTCTTTTGAGAGCTCAGTTATGTGAACAGCTATCTTTATATCTTCCAGAATAAGAATGGAAATATACTTTGCATAATGTTCTTTACTTAATGCTTCCAATGTACCTATAGTATTAATTTAGTACCAGCCAATCTAGAAAGAGCTATTAATTGCCCTTAAACAACAGCGAATAGTACATAAATATATACCCATGTAGTATCTCCCTGTAAATTGGATCGTAATCCTATTTTTATGGTACCGTATTGAAAAATAAATACTAATTCAAATGAACTTGTATCGAATCGAATAAAAAGTTGATTATTATTACGTAGGTACATTCGTATGTTTATTTCCGATCGTTTCTTGGTTTTAAATCGACATCACAGTCGGACGACTTGTCGGAACTCCTATGATAGTTTCTACCGATAATCTTCCCATGGTTTCTATTTTCGATATCTGATCTATCTGCTACCAATTCTTTTTTTAGGTTCGGATCTGAAAAGTTACAGAATTACCCTCTAGTATAGGTACACCAAGAATAGAATGAAGTAACCAGAGATATTTCACGGTACTTTTACAAGTGTACTCACGATAGCTATCTTGTCCATACCTTGTCTAATAGCTCTGGTTTTATAATTTTAGCAGACAATTTAATATATAATAGATGTATGAATATAGATGTGGAAATTGATTAGGTCATAAGGAAAAGATGATTCTTAAAAATGCCATTGCCAGTTTTTTTGATGGGTACCTCAAAATATATATCATAGGCTAATGCTCCCTTGTATCGTTGAGATATTCCCATATGCTTACATTTCCTCATTTTTTCTTCTATGGAGGATATAAATAAAGCACCCTTTTACCTCCATTTGTTAAGTATGAGTAGGTATCTATCCGTGCGGGATTTAATTCAGTCGTCTGTCAAGCTGGTCCGTAGGAGGAAATGGGTCGTTAAATAGTTGAGCCGTCAGAAGGGCGCGGATGGCATAGGAACGGACGAGAAAGAGGATAAACCCGTTCAACAAAAGACTGCGCTAATCAGATGACGTCTGTCTGCGGCGACAGGAAGTTCGGAGGAGAGGAGAGGGGGGTGGGGGGGGGGTGGATGGAAACGAAGTGGGGCGATTGTCAGTTGAGAGGGTTAGTTCTGAGCGGTGCCGACATTTCCAGCGGCGGTGCCGTTTTTCACTCTCCACTCAGGACATGTGCACGTCCCATTCACGGATGAACGGTGCCCAACAAATCAACCATCCAAAAACCGACCTTTGAGGCGAAACATCACTTCACCTAGAATTTGATGAGTTTCGCTTCATCTTTAAAGAAATAACTCATCTCTCCAACGAGATAAAAATAATTAACCCCTTGCCGGACTACTTTTTGAGCAATTTGCCCAAACATTTAAGCTGTTTCGCATGGGATAGGTTACGGCTGTGCGCTTCAGAGGGAGAATGTTTAAAAAATTTGGAATTTCTAACGCCTAGACTTCGTCAAAAAACTAAGGGTGTGCAGTTTGTATGTTTTATCAACTATTTATTAATTATAATCAATTACTCACCGCAGTAATGTATATAGAATCGCTAAAAATGCTGTTTTGAAGGCTCTTTAGCCGTGCGGCGTGAAAAAATTAGTCAAGTTAGAGACTTTTGAGAATATATTTATTTAATTACTGAGAATTTTTGTCATACATATTAACTATTTTTTTGCTCCATTAATTTTACAATATATACTTTATACTTCTTAAAGACGCTGAAATCATAAAATTAAATTCGAATTCGGTCTCCATTATGACTGGGGAAATAGCTCGCTCTAACTTCCTTAAAAGCGATTGCTTTATTATATCGTCGCCATGCGTTTCGCAGGGTTTAAATAAGTTCCTACTTGGTTGCGGCGTTGGATGACATAACCCGATTTAGTGAGGTAGTAGGTAATCATGGAAGGTGATGGAATTCTTATGTATACTTCTTGCTGTTCTTGTATGTGCTAAAAAATTTCTGTGTCTCCATCCACCGATGTTGTTGTGAGGACCTTGTGAAACAGCTGACGAGTTTTGTTTTGAACCTACTTTTGTATAGACTGAAAAATGATTTTGCCGGAGTTCGCGCTGCATAAAGTTTCTTTCCCTCCTTAGCTTGGACGAAAGGTCAGATTTTGAATAAGCGAGCGCTCTTTCAATATCGCCGTTTAGTAGTATCCCTTTCTTAATTTCAGCTTTCGGCTTTCTTAATTCGTGAATTAAACTATACTTATAATTATAATAAAATAACTAATTGCAAAATAAAATTGAGTGAATAAAGAGAAGATAATGCTAAAACCAATGTACAGAGGCTTGGAAATATATTTGCCAATTCTGGTTATGTTGGGAGTATTTCGAAATTGCTGCAGTTTTTTTCATTTTATCATTAAAAATTGAAGCTATTAAAATATCTTTTCAAAAGACATTGGATTTCCTTACATTAAGCAGACTCTCTCATTCTATTCCGTCGCATTTTAGGTAGACAACCTTTCATTAACATTTGAATCAGGTTTAGAAAATCAATGTTATGGTTGCGTAGCCTTTCTATTTCTATCGCTTAGCGAGGTATTTTAAGCGTTGAAAGGCTCTCTGGCTTTGGCTCTGGATTTTCTCCTTCTTCCTGCGCTCCCATATTGCCCAGAATCCCCGTCTTCTTATCAAATATCTCTATTTATGGGAGTGCTCTTATGTATGTTCCGTCCTTTCTCCTTTAAGACTTGAGGTCCACACCGAAAAGGGGGAAATTTCGTTCGAATTGAAACGGGCATTTTCATCCGAAGATAAGATTAATACAGGACCTCGCTTCTTTGGTTCTCAATTTCCTCCATGTTTATCATTCACTACCGGTGTTCTACTGATGATAAATCATTGATGGATTTTTACTACCGTAAAATGAAGAGGTTTAACACATCACTTTTTGGTGTGTTTTTTGAAGATCAAGAAGTAATAGATGCGCGGGGTGTTATTTTTGAACGAAAGTATTTTCTAATTTTTTGTAAAAATATTTTCTTGAATTTTGTTAATTTTACATAATAATGTTGTTGTAAAATCTCCCCCCTGCTGCTTGGTAACATGTTTAATGTAGGTGAGGTAATGCAAACATAATTTAATTCTGTTGGACTCATTGTGTGGTTTCGTAGTGAAAATCAACTATGTGCTATTCTCATAGCTTACAGTATTCTGCCCCT
The DNA here is from genome assembly GCA_963573305.1 of Pyrrhosoma nymphula. Classification (NCBI taxonomy): domain Eukaryota; kingdom Metazoa; phylum Arthropoda; class Insecta; order Odonata; family Coenagrionidae; genus Pyrrhosoma; species Pyrrhosoma nymphula. Next base: position 29,742,913 of record OY754333.1, read on the forward strand.
CACATTTAAACGTAGCACATTGCTATGCGTGCAATTTCCTGCCCGACCCACGGAAGGCAAAATGCCATTAATCCCCTCTAACCCCCACCTTAGCTGGGTCACTTTATTTCTTATCTTCAGGTTAGCGTATTCCCAGCCTCTTTTTAATCCTGTTACCTTTAATAAATTCTTCTCCATTTTTCCTAGCGTTCTACCCTCCGAAACTGTCTTCAGTATCCAATTCCTTACTTATTACTTGCTCTATCCCTACCTACTGTACCTTCTCCTGATTTTCCTCAAGCAGCATTCTTCCCCCAACGTACTACCGTGCCAAGGACTTCGTACCTTCAAGTCCATCGTACTTTCTCCATTCTCTTCCATACCAACACCACAAAAGCCTGCAGCCTATGTTCGTCATTCCTTCTTTGTCGAGGATTGAAAATTCCGATACCTTCCTAAATAGGATAAGTGGCTACTCATCGACCTTTATTGAACTTCTCTACCTAGTCAAATTAATCGATTGTGGCGATACTTGATGGAAGTTGATGATAAAATTCATTATGACAAAAACGCGGTACAAAATTCCACTATTTATTTTAATGCTGTCGACTGGTTTCGACGTTCGACAGCATTAAAACGACTTTAAAAAGGCTTTAGATAAAGTGTCCCATAGAAAGTTACTTTTTAAATTAAAATCTTACGGTTTAGTTGATGATGCAATTTCTTCTCTACCTCTAATGACGAAAAATTCACATCCAATGTCCCACATGGGAATGTCGTAGGCGCGCATATGTTCCTATTGTGTCTAAAAAATAACAGTGAAATAGTTGGCAGCAGGCTTCGATTGTTTGTATAGTACGCAAAAGTGTATAGGGAACTCCGTAGCATTAATGATAAGCAAGAGCTAATGAAGAACTTCGAGGAAATACAGGAATGGTGCGATACGTGGCAGCTAGAATTAAATAAAAATGTGTTGTTATAAAAAAAATAAAAACTCTTTACACAGCTATTTCATAGGGCATAGTCTATTACAGACTTTAGAATCCGTTAAATTCCTCGGAGTTACACTGAATAAGTCTCTCGTGGGGCAGATATATTCCGTAAATAACCAATCAAGTTAATCGTAAACTGGGATTTATTAAAAGAGTACTTGGTAAGTGCGACGATTAAGTTCAGTAAATAAGGTACTCCTCCCTTGTTAGACGTTCGACAGCATTAAAATAAATCATGGAATTTTGTACTGTGTTTTTGTCACAATGAATTCTATCTCTACCTAGGATTGCGAATTCATTATGTTTCTCCTGCCATTCAATTTTTTTTATTATTAATTAATTGCCTTTATTGCATTTAAAAGTCAGGTCCTTCTAAGCCACATGGATTGTCAGAAGGTTTCATTGTATTCATACAAGCGGCATGTTACACAGTAGAAAAATAATATTACAATATAAAACATAAATAAAAACAAATGTCATCAAAAAGAAATCCACGAAACCTGTAACATGAATATATTTGCCATAGTTTAACAATATATTGTAATTATATATGTCAAATGAGTACACAAGTGATTACATAAGTATAACATATTCATAAATATAGTGCCTAATTGTAAGGGATTACAAATTCATAATTTCGCTAATTAACCATTCTTTGACCTTTTTCTTAATTTCTGCCATTACTTTTAAATTGCGCAATTGATTAGGCATACAATGAAAGGTATTTGGTATAATATATTTAGCCAACCTTTTGCCATATAAATTATAATAATCATAGGTTATTAACATCGGAGTATTTCTTTTAGGCATACAGTGCGTATTCTTACAGGGAACTTTGTATTCTTTCTTAAAATTTATTTCCTCACTGCCATAATCCCATTTCCATTATCCTTTGTGCCTCGCCAATCACGGTCTTAAATACTATCCTCCTTGTGACGAAATTTTACACTTCTACTACATTGTACCCTCCAACCCTTATCTTCAATTTTGGCTTCTCTTTCCTGGAAATATTTCATTTCCCTTGTTTTCTGAAGATCCTTGGAAGCACATGTATGTCACTTATTCTATCGGACGTGTAGACGACTGCAACATCTCAACTGATTGGTTAACTAACTCCTGGTCATAAGCAGGCGTAAGCGACACCTTCCGTTCTTTCAAAATTCTCATCTCGAGCATCTCCCACGCCTGTCTTACCAGTTCTTCCGCATGCATGTTGAAGTGCTGATCAATTTAAAAATTATTACTTTCGTATTGAGAAAGCATTCACTATACAAATTTTGAGGCCTGTTTACACGATGTGTACTTGCATCTGTTCGAGTAGTTGCTCGAAAAATTATTGTTCCTTCAAAATTGCCTCGTGTAAACACGTCGGCTTGCGGGAATTTGGCGAACACGCGGCAATACAACGGTCCATGTTCCTAATTCTGAGGATGCGATCTCGCAAGTGTTTGCGCATGTACTCGCGCGTTTACATGCATCGCGTAGATAGTGTTTTATAGTTTTCGCTGCTCTTTTAAGTTGATTGACAACGCTTCCCTGAACCGTTAACGCTAACGGATTAGCCTTAGTAACGGATCGGTTAGTTTGTTTCCACGGGTCTTGGGGTAAATAATTAAATTCGCTCGCCTGGTTGCCCACGGGAAAGGGTCAGGACGCCATATAAGTCAGTTAAACCGTTGAGGGCCCGTTAGGCAGTATCACATAACAAGATATCTCCCGGAATATTTTCCAGAAATTAGCGTTAAAATCCGCCGGAAATCCGACACAGCTTAAAGCCTTTCTCCTACGCTATGGCATTACTATGAAAATGTTGACCTAGGAAGTTATGAGCTCTTGGTGAGGTGTTGAATTAAAAGAGCATAAACTTTTTGACATAAATCCGTAACTGAAGTGGTGGAACTGATCAGTTTTGATTAATTCTTAGCCATTTTCCACGCTAAAAAAATTAAATGCGAAGCATTATGGTACACTCGTGGCCACAATCATTTGAAAACCGTTGGCAACGATTTTAACGTAAATCATAATATTAATAGGACATGAGATAAGATAAAATTTCCTTCAGAAGTTTCTAGCTAGCTCAATTGGGACATCATGGATGCAGGACCTTCTATTTTATTGGTCACTTCATTAATTGCCGTTCGTCCGTATGTAATAGTGTACAAATGTTTTGTATTGATATCAGTAATTAGTTCATTTGTTCATTTCCATTACTTAAACTGTAATCATCGTACGTGCTATGCAGTGATATCTATCTTGCAGGGGCACCTCTTTCCGGGAAGAGGATTTGAATTCGGAGAAAAAGGTTAAAAACATGATATTTAATCGCGAATGGTTTTATCCTCAATTTAAAAAAGTGTAGCGGATGATAAATATGTGTATGAAATTATGTGCACATCCTCTTGTGTATCTAGATAACTTTTTAAAACTAAATTTTACAGCATAAGACCGCGTAATCAGGATCTCAAATATCATTCGATTTACTATCGGGTATATTGTACATGTACATACAACTTAAATAACTTAAGGAACTACGGCAGTTCTGTGCGAGTCAAAATAAATAGCATATTCGATCATTTTTTTATTTGTGAAAAAATTACTGTTTTCGCTGATGACAAACCTTAGCTATCACCGAACAAATTAAGGCACGAAATAAGCAGATTATTTGACGAATATTATTTTGATGAACGCTTTTTTTCCGGAAATATGAACCGACTGCGGCGTCTTTTTAATTTGGACTATAGTTCCTGTAGTCATTTGATAATAAATCGAAAAGTAAGATGAATATTTGCCTTAAATTTATAAACATTCACTTCCCACGGATAATTCGCTCCTTCTAGACGGGTTTACGAGACAATAACAGCAATATTCGATAGAAATGGGGATTAAGATGTGGACAACGGAGTAAAATATACAAAATGAAACTAATTTTAGTAGATTGATGTGGGACTTATAGCGTTTCTGAAAGAAGGAAAAGAAGGAAGGAAATCACCACTGGACGGAAGAAAGGATGTGAAATGTGAAAGAATGAAAAATGATTGGAGAGCTAGAAAAGAAGTCGAAAATAAAAAAAACGAAAATGGGTTATTCTACGCGGTCCTTAGAAGGCCAAAGTCGAGAGAAGAAGAATAATTAGGTAGAAAATACTATTTTATCCAATCTTATACTCAATCTCACTTTTTAATACTAATGGTTCCAAGTTCAATTTGCGAAAAAATGAGCGTTGAAAGGTAGGAGTTAAATGTTCATGTCAAGTAGATAACATGTTTCTCTTTTAGTGAACAGAATGTGAATGAAATTGTATTAATTTCGTTTTATGGCGAACCATCTCAGCGACTAAATTGAATGAATGTGATCGATCCTTATAAATGCTTCTTCTGACTGTACTGACACTCTATTAATGTACTATAATTTTACTCAAAAATTTTCATCCGAACCGGTGAAGAATTAACGGCTGCTTTACGACTGTCGTCTGCCATTCGACACATCCAACTTGAATCGGTTTGACGTCGACGAATTCGGTTTACGATCGGTCGTCATTTGAAACGACTGTCGGAAATCGTAGTCTTTCTTGCACTGCTGTCGGACCGAGCGGGACTCATTCCAGAACGTGTAAAATGTTAATTTACTGAAGGAGAAAAAGAGAAACAGTTATCTGGATGCATGGAACGTATGCGTTGTTTTCGCACTTAACGACAAAACTCGGATTATTGCCGCGAAAATGGGTAACAAGTGAAGAACGATACTCTTGAATTACGTGTTATTATTCGTTGCCGTCGTCACCCGGGAAAGTTCATTAAATATTGTATTTTGAACCAAGGGTTTGTACGGATTCGCGCGTTGACGTTACTTTCTGCTTAGATCGTTCGTCGTGCCTTCCTCATCGTTAAGCTTATCCTTCGGTTTCTCCGTTTGGTTTAATTTTCTCAAAAGTTAGCTGCAGATGATTGAAACAACTTAGCTCACTTTTCCAAAAAACTTATTCCAATCATGATTTCAAAGTTTTCACGTCCTGTGACAAAGATTTACTGATGATATCCTGAAAATGTTGCCATTGGTGCAGCCGTCAGAATTTTCCGTTTTTACCAAAGTGATTTATTTCTTTAGATACTTATCAACAAAAAAACCACGGAGGTCTCTTGCAATGGCAGGCGTTTCAGATAATAAATACAGAAATTAGAATGGATAGATAGATAGATAGATAAACGTCTTTATTGGGGCGAGATTGAGACATTAAAAGCCCCTTCTTCCATCTAACCCGTAATGGAATGTCTCAAGCAATATAATAAACAAGCAACCATTGTTGTTTTGTTCCCAATTAAAAACGAATTGAGTGTGGTAAAGGATAAATGTACCTATGGGTGGTGTCCGATTACGTCATTTTTCTCGCTGACCGTTGGGTGAGTGTCACCGATGGAAGATGGCAGAGACGCCCCCTAGCGGCTGATGAAGACGCAATCGCCGGGGCACGGCCGAGGTCTTAATTGGAAGTTATGCTATGCAATCAAGTCTCGTTATATCTTTGATTAAAAGTCTTTCCGAGCGCGAATGACCGCCGGATGTGTGGACAGTTAGCAGTATGTCTTCATCGTGTCCATCGTCCTGCATTACTGGAGCGATTAATATTAATCCTTGAACTTGGCTCGTGGACGACACTCGCAAAAACATCCCCAGTTATATTGAAAGTAATTTGCTTTCTAGCAAATTTCAGTTTAGAAGGTCCTGAGTTATGCTATATTAATCATTGATCATAAATAAGATTCCTCTGATTTAAATTTCTTATAATATTCTCTGATATGCATATTGTTGTAGTTTACAACGCTGTGAACATTCGAACAATATAACCATGTATTTTTTACTGCGTGACTTATGTTAAAATGTTTTTACCAGATGGACGAATCAATCAAATGCATTTCAGTGACGGAATTGACCATGGTAATGTGGCTTTAGTTTAGCAGTATAAATTATTAATATGAATATTGATTCCTCTGACAGAAACCCTCTGGGTATTTGGAAGAAGCTTGATTGCTGATTCACTTGTCTGTCTGTCGGACACACCTATTCAAAGGACTACAAATCGACAAAATAAGTTGAAATTTGTTTGAAAAATTTCGTCAACGAAATCCGACCGAAAAAATAGTGAAAATCGCAAACAACAATTTGAAGGAAATGTTTTGACAACAAAATTGTCAACTTTGACTCCTACAAGAGAAGCAATTTGTTTTCTTGAAGCTGAGTAATTGGGTACAAGTGGTTTTAATTTCATGCTTTTTTTTAATTACTTGAACTCGAGATAAAAGTTGGAAATTTCAGTATCGCATGGACGAAAAAATGAAGTTTTAAATTTTTGCATACGCTTTTTCTATAACCTTCGTTTTTGTATAGAAATTGAGATTTTGGTTCCAATATAGGTAGTAACCTTTTCACCATATGTTTCAAGTTATTTCGCTAAATACCGCAGTATGCATAGACGCTAAAGTGAACCTAATCTTCAAGGCTTTTGCGGCTTCGTTTAAATAATCGATGTGAAAATTACTGCGAAATTTTATTTGGGGTAATTTTCACCCCAACATCTCCAATGGTAGTTGAACGGCTACGATTTGGTAGGTTAATGAATTTCTCACGTTTAGTTGAAAGGATTCCTTTAATCCTTCGAGATAATTTGTATTATTTTCCTTCTTCCCGTCGAATTTCAACGGGAACGCTTTCCTCTTTCAACTCTCGAAAATTCTCCAGCCAGACGCCTGAAGCCGCGTTCGCCTCTTCAAGCAAGTAAGCTACGCGACCCCCCCTCTTTTAAAGAGAAGTCTGCCGCGTAAATAAATAAATGAGTCAAGTCTGGTTTTCTTGGTCTCTGCTTTAAATGGAGCCGATATACTTGCTGTCTGTTCAGTCTCACCCCTCCCCCCACCATCCCTCTATCTCAACTCAACTGATTGCTGCCTTCGGAAATTCTGCCGAGTCCTCATTTCCCCTTTAAGTCCCCTCTCGGAGAGGGCTATCGCGTCTTTAATTTGTTGACTATTGCGGGCGTCTCTCTGGCTTGCAGAGCGCTCGACTCAGCCCAATTGCTTGATATTTTTTATTTTCATAGAAGGTCGGATCGCGAATTCACGAGTCAAAAAAATTATATATCCTCGAGTTTTTAATTAAACCCGTTTATAAGACATCCATGCTTCCTCAGATAACGTACCTAAGACACCGGCAAGTAAGTGAAAAACAATCAGGGTGCATCATCATCATTAGAGTAATCTACCGGTTAGAGGTAGGCTATGATGAAAGTCAGTGAATATCCAACGCACTCTTACACGTGCCGTGCCCTATCTACCTCTAGTATTTCTTTCTTCATCTCAGCATAAGTCCTAAAATTCTTCATCCCATCCATAAAACCTTATCTCTTTCTTCCCCTTCCCAGCTTACCCAACATCCTTCCCTCTATCACGGCCTTCAGCAAACGATCATCATTACCGCTTCCATCCACCAACCCTGTCTTCCCCTAATCTCATCTATAAGTTTCCTCTCCTCGCCCACCATGTCAAGCACTTCCTCATTTGTCTTCCTTTCCGTCCAACGCACTTTCTCCATCCTCCTCCACACCCACATCTCGAACACCTTCAGCCTATTTTCGTTTTCCTTTCTCAAGGTCCACGTTTCTGCCCCATACAACGCCACACTCCATATCAAGCTCTTCACCAGCCTCTTTTTTACATCCTTACTTAAGGTCCCCGTCATCAGCTCCCTTCTATTATCGAACGCTTCCTTCGCTAGTGCTATTCTCCTCCTAATGTCTTTTCTACTATGTCCTGTTTCTTCTAGCGTACTACCCTAGTAATTAATAGAATAAAAAAATATACATTTGATCGCTGAATGCTTTTCTTGGCTTGAAGAGCCTGACGGAAAAGCCCTTCTACTTAACTATCTCAATTTGCCTGCAATAATTGCGGTATATTTTTACTTAAGGATTATGTGATGTGGAGGAAATTGAAAAAGATTTAGTAGGTTGGAAAAGAGGAAAACAATGAGATATCTATAATTATTTTAAATGTGTGCATCTTGCAAAAATGTAATCTCCTACACTTAGCGGATTGTTGTCTTCATTAGCTTTTCAAAGCAAAGCCTAAATGATCTTTCGAGTGATCTTAATTCTTTCTTAGCTTAATTGTGTGCCAATTTGACTCGGTCGGAAGAAGAAATTTAAAAAAACGTCCCTCATGTGTCAATAGCTCTTCTGTTTTTATCCAGTTTTTATGGCTTACGTGTAATCCGTCGGTCTTCCTTGGAGGAACTTCCTTTTCATTCTCCTGTCCAATATACATGCTCGTTGCTAGTGAACCATGTCTCAAATGCGCGATCATTTCTTACTACATCTTCTTGCTTGATTAGGTCACTTAATGGTTTTCTCCCCTTCCATTCTTCTCTATTCCTCCTCGTATCTGTTCTGATCTCATCATTTGATTTTTAGTTTCCACCTTCACCGTCAGGTGTCAAGAGCTTGCGTGCATTGTTAAAACTGCTAAGTTCATTGCTAAATGCATTCACTTTGAGGGGGTTACTTCGAACCGATCGGCTATTTTATATAAATCGGTGTCTACGTCATTTTAGAAAGGACTGCCCGATCCGTACAATCATATAACTTTCTACCATTTTTTTAACCTCGCAAGGATTTTCGAAATTCTAATGGGAAATCCTAATCCTGAGACTACAACCTTGTCGTGTTGGAAGGGATTGCGTGCTCCGATGACCCCTAGAGCTGCACTGGCGGGAGCAATGCTCCTGGTAGGGTCACCCATGCCAGATTGGTCGAAGGTTAAGAGACAGACGAATGGTAGTCCGCGCAGCGTCTGTACCTCAGTGAGGCGGCTGCAAAAGGCGTCTGACCCCAGTGGGGCGGCCTCTGAAGTGATGGTGTCACGTAAAAAACACTGTTGAGTAAGGTCACGGAATACCATCTCAATTAAAACAAAAACCTTGAAATTGTGGACAGTTCTCAAATGATAATGAAATACGCGAGAAAGACGAATATTGGATATGGTCGGAGAGGAGAGGAAGCTTGTGGCAGAGGTTCGGAGAAGGCGGAGGAGATGGATGGAGGAGGTTTTTAGAGGAGAGGGCGTGTTGAAGAGAGTGATAGAGGGAAGAACACTGGGGAAGCGTGGAAGAGGAAAAAAGATGTTAGGAATTCTGGACGAAATAAGAGGAGGTAAAAGATATGAAGAATTGAAGAGGGATCTAATAACGGGCCATCCTTAGGAGGGAAAGTGAGACAATGCCTATGAGGTTGGAATGCAGAATGGGGACTGTCCAAGAACCTATCAATCAGCTGGTAGAATACTTGAATGGAATGAATGAATGGGTAGCAACCGCGTCGATTTTCCAAGTCAGACGAGGCAACTTAGGCGTTAATCCTATTCCGTGGTTTCCATAGGCCCCCCTGTCCTCCTATGTGCCCCCTTAAAAGATTTATCAAGTCCTTATCTTTGATCTTATGGTCTTTGAACACAACAGTGATTTTTTCGTCAAAAATACCTTCAAGGCCGTTTAAAATTGAATTTGTTTGGCCCTTCGTTAATTTTTATCTTCATTCCTTAATAATTCCTACCTTTCTCCATCCCATTCAAAATGAACGCCCTTATCCTCAAACTTCCCTTCTTCAAAGTACATTTTCCCTTATGCCTCAGCTCCTTATATCCTATTCCCTCTTATAACATGCCCCCCTACCTCCTTTTTAGCATGCCCTAGGAACTTGGAAAGCGCTTCTTCTATGGTCTTCTTCAAATGTATTGATATCCTGCGAAGAGATACGGCTCGGTGTTTTCGTTTTAAATTCCAGGATTGTAATAAAGTTGTGAGAGATGCCTTCTCTTCTTTTAATCCCCGCCGACGAATTTAGAACGCTTCATTTTACAAAACACCCTGTTGCTACGCAATTTGAAATGTTATCATCATTTCTCCAAACAAAAGAGCGTGTTGCTGCGAAACAGCTGACCAAAATTTCAAAGCTGGCTATTATTATTAAATTATTGAGTATCACTTCAACTATGCGGTCTTTCCTACAGAAAACATTGAAACGCTAAAAGCTTTTTAGTGTAATGCGATCTGCAAATGCACTTTAACAGCTTTTATTATTTCATTTCGCGCCAAATTAATTGAAAATCCTCGAAACCATTTGAATGGAGGAGACTTTGGTGAAATTTGGCTGCTATGGGCGTAAATTTTCACTTTGGTTATGAAATAGTTTCCGTACAATTATTTTTTCTTTGCGTTATGGAGTTATAATTTTACCGCCAGTGAACATTTTCGCCGTTTGAAGTTTTAGCATACATACGTCTGATGCATTCATGTGATGAATGCAAGTTTTAACGAGGCAGCAGTCGGAGTTTCCATAGATATTGTGGAAAAGTATGCTGTGATTTACGCATTGAAAGAAGATACGTACTACCTAGACTTTCAACTCCAGCGACGTTTCGTAATGGGCTGTGGCCGTGAATTCGTCCTATTGTTCTTTCAAAGCTTTGAATTGAGGAAGGGGTGATTAGTCGTATAATTATGATCGCAGCTGGTTCCAAATGATACGTCTTTTGTCTTATTCTTTTTTTTTGTTCGTAATGAGGATGGATTCATCCATTACGCTTTAAATACTCCTGTATTCAAGCTCCAAGGCCATTTCCTTGTAATCTTTTCTCGTTCTACGTTCGGCGATAGTTACAATGTGAAACATTCAGTTTAGCCTCCAGGCCTAATTCACCGTAATGTTGTCTAGCTCTTTCTCTCCTATTTAAGGGATAAGAACGTCTTTTTCCTTTGTTTTAATTTGCTGTATTGTCACAAAATTTTATTTAGTATCCTTAGTCGCTTAATGGACGTAATTGCACTCCTGAGGGAAGGGGAGGTAAAGGGTCGACGCTAGCGACCCTTTTCATATCTTTTGATCGATTACCTTCTCCTGGCTCGTTGGCCCGGTTCTCGCGCTTAAGCGATGGCGCTATCCTTGCGTCTGCAAATCGGCGTCCTAGTTACAGGTTCAGCCAGTGCCATAAATTCCGCGAACACGCCCTGTTCCGCGTTTCGGAGATATTAAACCGTTCTCTTGCGAGGAGAAACGTTGTGCCATTTCTGCCTATAAGTATGAATGCGAAACCGAATGAATTTCGGTTGTTTACAGAACAGTTCAAGCTATGGCAATTACCGTTACTCGACTAATGGCCGGTTGCAGGAATGTTTAGATATGAGATCGATAGTTATGTCAAACGATAGTCCTTGATGTTGTGGACCTCCTCAGGAAATTAGGGTTGGAGGAACTATCCCTTACATAACTTATCTCTCTGTAGCCATTGCTTAGAATGTTTGGCATACTTACTCTCATTCCGCTCAAATATAATGTAATTTAAAGTAAAATTTATTTAGATTTATCTGATGCATATAAATTACTTATGCATATTATTAATAGTAAGCCTGAGTTAATAAACTCATCATTTATCCCATGATAACTCATTTATCAAATGATTAGATTTACA